>JAKSZU010000014.1:52184231-53384231 GCA_026018925.1 Tupaia tana
AACTACTTAAACAGGCAACGTCTCCTGAAAGCGAACAAAATCTGCTTTTCCTAAGCTCATAGAAAGCTTCCCAGAAAATTAAAAATAATAATTATAGTCATTATCCATATTGTAGTTTCCTAGAGAAATATCTGTAGCTAATCATCACAAAGTGGATAGGTGAAGATAACAGGAATCAGAGGTTGGAAACCCCAAATCGTGATGCCTGCATGGTTGATTCCTACATTCATCCCATGTCTCTCTTAGGTTGTGATGGCGGCCAGCATGCTCTGGCATTCCTTGACTTGCAAACCCATCACTCCAATCTTTGCCTTCATCTTGAAATGACCTTCCTTTCTATGTTTCTGGATCTCAGATCTTCCTCTCCTTTCTTCCATAAGAATGCTTGTCTTTGGATTGAGGATTCTCCCCTTCTTCCAATCCAGAAAATGTTCTCATGTTGGGATCCTTAATTAAATCTGCATTGACCTTTTTTTGCAGATAATGTTACATTCATGAGTATTCAGATAAATACTCTGTGGGGACACTGTTCAGTCCGCTATAATCCCCTGTGCTGCAGGCAGTCATATGCATCAAAGGTGAGATGTGTTTTATACAGCATCGTAGTTTTATTCTAGGCTCCCACACAGACTGTAACTTGAAGTGATGTGCTCTACTCAATGGAGTGCACCATCATATTAGAAATCAGAACACACAACTTTCTAGTTTGCATTAAGGACAGGATACTTACCTCTATCTCTTCATCATCATTTGCTTTGGTTTGAATGTCCCTGTAGAAACTCTTAACTACCATTGTAATAGTATCAAAGTGTAGAGCTGAATAGGAGGCTTCACCTTCATGAATGAATTAATTCATCCATGGATTAATTAATTAATGGATTTATGAGTTATGGTGAAAGTGGGTTGTTGTAAAAGCAGCCCTCTCCTCCTCTCTGTTGCACGTGCTCTCTCTTGCCCTCTCACCATGTTATGCAGCAAGAAGGCCCTCACCAGTGGCTAGCACTTGATGTTGAACTCAGCCTCCAAAACCCTGAGCCAAATAAACCTTTACTTTTTATAAATCACCCAGTCTGGGATATACCATTATAGTGACATGAAACAGATTAAGACACTACTTTAAATGGAATACCTACATTGCAATGCAAGTAGGCTCAAAAATTGATGTACTATCTGACATGCAAAGATTCATCTGGGAATCGAACTGAATGTTTCTCCTCCTCCTGTCCAGATAGAGATCTCTGGATGGATAGTATTTCCTCACATTCAGCTTGCTTTTCAGGGTTGAAGGAGGAACCTCAACACTCCATTATGCTATTTATTAACAATAAATAGCTCTTGTAAAGAATATTAATTATAATAAACTTTTCCATTTAATAAAACTCAACCTTTCCAAATGGGACTTTGGGTGAAATTGGAGAGCTGGGGTGAAGAACATATCCAGGTGAGCAGCCTGGAATTCCAATGCTTCATTTAGAGCAGATGGCATTCAGAATCAGTCCACTTACGATCACTCTGTAATAAAGATTAAAGTTGCATGTCCCCTTCCAAAGGTGTGCTCGGCAGACTGCCAAAGTTCTGAAGCAAGTTCTTATTCAGCCATGTTCTACATTAGATTTCCCCCCCTCCATTTATCTAAATCACTTCATATTTCTACTAATAAATCTGTCCATTATAAAGTTAAGGTTAAAAAAAAATCGTGGTTTTATATCATCATTATTTGCCTGTTATATGAACCTATTAACAGTCATTGGAAATTTCTTTATTGTTCCAGATCTTAACCTTACAATAATATTTTGAGTCATACACATGTTAATGCTATAGTCTGTTTCCAAAGTATGTGAGGGTGATAATTAGACAATGAATACAAGACTTTTTTTTTTTTTTTTTTTTTTTTTTTTTTTTTTTTTTTTTTTTTTTGTGAAGCTGGCCTTGTAAGTAAAGAATTGTGGGTGTTATAGCAAGGTAGCTGCTCTAACTGAAATTCTAATGCACAGCAGGGAGTCTGATACAAGGCAGTTTCATTCTTATCCTGAGTTGGCTAGAAGCCATTATTTTCAGAGGATAAAGTAGGACATTGTTCCAGTCCCTGACCACTTGTAAGTTTCCATGGACAGCCCACACAAGACCTTGAGATGATTATATACACATAAAAAAGCAACCAGTACAACATTTTTCTATGCCATTTGTATAAGCCTAAATCATTTAAAGCAAACAAGTGTCTATAAAATCAAGAATATATTGAAGACTCACTTAAACCTAGTGATATCATTAACCCCATGAAAGGTGGATAATTTGTTTCTATCTTCACATGTGTAATGTCACACGTAGATATGGATGAAATAGGCTTATCTCAGGGACCCATTTGATTTTAATCCGTAAAAACCCGTTTCCTGTCTGTGACTGTTTTGTCTCATCTTCAGTATATATTGTTTTAAAAACTTGTTTGTTAATGTGTAATATAAATACAGAAAAGAATATCACATAAGTATTATAAAGAGGTAGCTGGATGAATTTGTCCAACTGATCACACTTGTATCATTCACAAACAATTCATGAAACATTATCAAAACCCCAATCTCTGTTACTTTTGAAGAAGTAATAGTTCTGCTTATTTCTAACCATAAAATTTCATGTACTTTATATCAAAAGAATAATACTGTAGGTACTTATTTGTCCCTGTTTTTTTTTTCATTCAATATTGTTTGGATACCTACCTTTAATTTTTCTGTGAGGTTATAATTGGTTTAATCTCTTTGATGCATAGTATGCCATTGTGAGAATATGGCACAATTTATTAACTTTATTGTTATAAATTTTGGACGGTTTCATTTTTGAGGCAATTATGAGTAGTTTCTAAGAACATTCTAGAACATGTGTTTCAGTTACTGTTTGTACACATGTATATGGTTATGTATATTCTAGAATGGAATTTTAGAAGAAGCTTTTCCTGAATTTCTGTTCAGCTTTAGTATGAATCAGGTAAATGTTTAATATGGTTTCTTTTCCTGCTTGCATTTTTTTTTTTTGAATATATGATGGTTGTTCTCATAGAATCTTGGACTTGGAAAGCAGATACATTTTGTAGGGGGGGACTTAAAATTATCATTCACAGGAACCAGCAGTTAGCGTAATGGCTATGTCGCTGGACTCCCATGTAGTCGACCGCGGTTCACGTCCCAGACCCGGTGGCTTAAAACTCACGCCGGGCGCGTGTGCGTGCATGCCCAAGATCCCGAGAGGAGAATGGAGGAGAAGGGATTGCAGCGTGACCATCCCCCCTGGGGGTTGATTTCTCGCTTTCTGTCTCTATGTGTCTCTCTGTCTGGTGAGCACACGCGCCCTGTAGCGAAAATCTCTCCAAAAAATAAATAAATAAATAAATAAATAAAATAAAAATTAAAAAAATTATCATTCACAAGGAAGATTCTTTGCAGAGTAAGTGAATTTCAATCCCTTTCTTAACTACAATATAAAAATGATTATAGTTATGATTATTCATTTTATCTCCTTTAATTTTATACAAATTCTCTGTTAAGCCATGGTCATACTTTTAATTCATACTCTTACCACTTACCTATACTACATGTTAGCCATTTAACTGCTTCAGTTGCTTTCAGGCAGTGACACCCCACCTGATCCCCACTAACACCTTTACTGTGGATTTGAGAGTTGATAGTAAATAAACTTCTCCATGTCCGTAAGAGTTAGGCTCATTCAAATTGAATTATAATTACATTGCTTTGAAATCTTCAATTTTATGTTACATTTAAGACTTTTTTCTATAAACTTTCATACGTAGTCATAATCTACTGTTCTACCCCTGTGACAGCAGTCATATTTTCTAGGCTCCAGATTGCTTCCTTTTGCTATCTTACCGTTAACACTGTTCCTTATCCATGGGCTGGGTACAGCAGACATTAATCATTCTGTCATTTCTGATACTTCAAAAGTTTTTATATTTTAAAGTTAGTATGTATAATATTATAAAATCAAATCGTTTTCCCGATTACACTAAAAAACAAGAGAAGTCTTCATCTTAGACCCCAACTACCTGGTATAGTCTTGGACACACAGTTCACCCTCATGGATAAAGCTCAAAGCTTGACAACTTGCTTTTTGTGTGTGTGCTGCTTTCTCAACTACTTGGACTTGAGTAGGTTATTTTTTATCTTTCTATACAATATATGTCATGTACATTCGTCTCGGCTGTTGGTGTTCAAAATAAAATTCTTAACTAGGACTGATTCTTGATAATTTCTCTTGTATAGGACATGGTATGCTTTTGCTTTGGAAACCAACTAAGCTGAAAATACTGTCCTCACTAGGAGAATGAGGCATTAATCAGCTCTTCAGTGGGTACAGAGATGTTTATACAGTATTCTAATCCTCCAAATGTCAGAATGTATTCAACATAGGAAACACCAGCTTCATCTTACTGATCAGAATCTTCACAAAATATGCACGGTCTCCCATCTACAAGGTGGCCAGTGACCTCACCTCCTTCGAGGCTGATTGCCAGTGCATGGCACTTTGCTGACTTGGCAGACAGACCTCTAGAATGCTCATGTAGCTGCAAGATAAATTAGGTTTCCATTCTAGATGTGTATTTTCAAAATGCTTAGCATCAAGTCATATGCCATGTTCATTTCCTTCAGCTTTCTTTTTGCTTTTCAAAACCTGAACAGCACATGTATCAAATGTGTTAAATTGATGATTTCACTTGCTGTTATAAAGTACCTGTAGTTCTTATCCCATCAAGCCCCAGGGCCTGAATTTACTTCACAAGATTGCAAGTGCTGGAGGTTTAACTGGTGCATGTGCAAAGTGTTTGTCTTAAACTTGAAAAATCCTGAACTCTTGTTCTTTTCTTTAGCTATCAATCCTAAATTACAACTTCAGTTTTATGACACTGAGAAGGGGCTGTTGTAAAATACTATTGTTTTACAGGTTTTATCCCTTCTACAATGAAAAGGAAAAATGTGTATACTAACCTTCAATAAACATTTAGAAGATGATATTGAAGGCTCTCCAGATCGAGTAGAAATCTGTCAGAAGTATTGCCTAGTCCACAACCTGCAGGCTAGAACGAATATGACTGGTATTCTTGTTTCTTAGTTTCTAAATCCAGTCAAAAATATCTTTCAAAAGACAAATACACTATCACAAATCTTAAAGAAATGCAGAGATTTCTGACCCATAGTAAAAAAAAAAAAAAAAAATGTAAGCAGAAAAATAAGAGATGTTATCACATTATATTCAGAACATCTATATCATGTCTAGTCAAGCTTCTGATAGCCATGGCATCACAGAAGTCACTGACTCTAGTCTAGCGTGCTGTGGAGTTTGCACTGGCCAAGACCACACTCACATTCCTTTTGTGGCACACAGAACAATAACTGTGGTCATTTATTTGAAAGCTTTACTTCTTCTTTAGGGATATATGAATTCCAGTCAAGTAAAGATGATGATGGTCCAGCCCAAGTGGATAAATAATTTAGGGATTGTGAGTAAGGATTCTGCAGAATCTTATTGGCAGGTTTACAGTAGTAAATTACAAACCATGTCTTGCCTCGGATAGAGTGGGGCGATGTTGCTGTCCACAGTACTGAATTCATGTCTTTAAAGAACGTGGCGATTTTAATTCTCATAACGTTGACCTGTGAGAGCCATCTGCTCAACATACCCAGAATTCTGAACTCAATGAGCATATAAGTGGTAGAAGTATAGAAAGGAGGAAGTAAAAAATAGAGACAAATATATCAACCCATTGAACACACACACAAATTCTGAGAAGAAAAAAAAAAAAGCCAAAAATATTGTCAAATGGTGGGACCAGCAGATTGCGTAATGGTTACGTTGCTGGACTCCCACACGATCGACCATGGTTCGAGTTCCAGATCCAGCAACTTGAAACTCACACTGGGCTCACGTCATATGTGCTCAAACTCCCAAGAGGAGAGTAGAGAAGAAGGGATTGCAGCGTAGACATCCCTCTTAGGAGGTTATTTCTCATTCACTGTCTCTCTGTCTCTCTGTTTTTCCAGCATGTGCATGTGCCCTATAGAAAATAAACTCTCTAAAAAATATTTTTTTTTTCAAATTGCTATTCCAGCATTCTGTCTCAGGCAGACAAATGACCATTAACTTTGGCCAAGTTCAGAGGTAGCTGAAGAAAGGCAAGAAAAGGGTGTAATAAGTAGTAGTATTTTAAAAATAGAAGTTTTAGAATGCACAAAAAAGACATCTTTTAGAAGAATAGAGATATTGTTATTGAAGTGCCACTTAAATACTTCCAGATTTTATCCCTTTCTTTTCGTATATTGAAAACATCTTTCCAATTGTCACACTGTAGTAAAAAAAAAAAATGATCTATACCCCAAAATGGGCACAGTTAATTTCATGCACCTTTTGACAGTTTTATTACATTTCTGATTGTTACAGGTGTTCTTCTCCTGCTGGTAAGTTTAATGAGCATGCTCCCCTCTATTGACAGTCTGCTCATGTTTGAGGAGCATGTAAGCCTGACTGATATTCAAAATGATCATTACAACTCAAGGAGAGATTAAGTGCAGCTACTGTTTTCTGCTTTACAACTTTCTGCAAAAAGAGTGTAAAGAAATGAGAATAAAAATATTTATCATTGCAAAAAATATTTATCGTTGCAAATTTCTGGAGATTTTACATTCTTTGGGCTATAGATTGGATAACCCGAGGATTGTGTGACATGGTCTTCTTACTTGTAAAGTGAATCAAATTCATCCCTTCTTTTTTTAAATGGCATCTCTTCTGGCCTGTGTGCTGCATATGGTATGATTTAGAGTTTTGGAAAAAATAGAAGTATGCAATTGTTTGAAACACCTATTTACAAAATCTCTTGCTTTTACAAATTAGAAGGCAGCTCTAGGAACATGCTGTGGCTTGGTGTCACACTTTCTACTTGCAAGTGTTCTCACTTAAGTTTCCCACACATTATCTTACTGAGTATTCCCAACTAGATTGCACATTAATTAATTTACTTACCATTGAGCAGATCATGAAGATGGAATTCAGAAAGATCTAGTGACTTGCTCAGGGTCACTAAACTAATTCTTGACAGAGATTTGTTAGAAATATAAATTAGAAATTAAATCAGCGAGTCCAGTGTTTGCTTTACGATTCCAGAAGAACAAGACTTTCTTTATTGTTTAACATGAATGATATTGGATGGACTCTCAAGTCTCAGTGGATGGAGACTAACAACTTTTAGGATTATCAAGAAAAGATCTATTATGGTTACCAGATTTTCTTGCATGGCAGTTTTAAGAAGCTGTCTTCTCTGTTGTTATGGGTTAGCAGCCCTGTATTTGTCAAAATTTTCAGGAAATAAGTATATTTCTTAAAATGATTTAAACTCCTGTTCTTTGATTTTTCTCTTTTACCTCACAATCAAATAGTCTTTTTTATATCAAGCAGCACTTTTAAATGTCTAAAACATTTCCAAATCAAGTCTTACAGTTCTTTGGGAGCATTCTAATTATCATATGAAATAAGTAAACTAGCTATAATTTTCTCCGTTTTTGTAAATAATGTCTCTGAACTTCAGAGAAGTTAAAGAATTTCAGAAGTTTACAGAGGACTGCAATCCAGGTGTCATGAGTCCATATCCAGAGTTTTATCTGATTGATTGATTCCTTCATTGATTCATTTATATTGCTGAAGAGCATATGCACCCACCAGAAAGGCAGAGAAAGCACTGCCCCTGATGGGGCATTGTTTATGCTACAATCCCTTTTCCTCCATTTGTCTATCCTGTGGGGATCTGGTGCATGCACACAGAGGTGCCTGACATGCTTTTCAAGCCACGGGGGCCATGATTCAAACTGCCGTGGGTCACGTGGGATCTGGCCCCTTTGACCACTAAGTTGTGAGGCCAGCCTTTACCTGAGTCCTTTACAACAGTGATTTTCAACTTGGCAAGGGGACTCCTTGCAAGTGACATTTGGCAGTGTCTGGAGACATTTGTGGTTGTTGAAACTGAGACTATGGTATTGCTGGCAATTAGTCAGTAAAGGACAGGAATGCTGTTAGACCTCCTAAAGTATACAGGGTAACCCCCAAACAAAGAATGATACACCCCAAAATGTCAATAATGCCCAGTGTGTGTGAAAAACTCTGCCTGAAAAAATGTGTCAATATTTTCTCACTTTTAACAAATAGTCAAATACTGATTTAAGGGTACCAAACTGAATATTTGAACCCAATCTAACTATAGATCCAGAATATCAAATAGCAAAATTAAAAGCACTGAGACTTGACATTAGGTAAAATTATCATTCTGATTTTTGTATGTTCCCTTTGGCCCAGCCATTTAACTCTTTGTGCCACAATTTCCTCTGGTGTAAAGTAAGGATAGTGGTTTTTATATGACAGGATTAGAAATTCTTCTATTATTTTCCCTCTTTACTATCCAAGCCCACATTTCACTTCTTCCATTCCTATATGCAACAAGGTACCTAATTTTTGGTGACCTGCAAATTCTACCTATTTTCTGGACTTCAATACTGTTAACACAACCCGCCAGGCCCATCACCTTTTACAGGTAGGTGCAGATCCCAGCAGTAGCCTGCCTCTTTCAGTCGGTGCTGGTTTTCAGAGCTTCACAAGGATCCTCTTGGATAAGCAGCATAATTGACAGAAATTATGATTTATTGATTCTTTTCACCCTGATTTGTTTCTCTCAAAATTAGGATGAGTTCAGGGTATGCATTGGAGTCTTTACTGATGCCCTAAAAGGACAGCAAAACCATAGAGGGAAGAGAGTAGACCTTACAATCAGATAGACTTTGGTTCAATCCCATTCACATCTCTCCTAGCTATCTATCTATAACTCATTTCATGGTTCTGAGTCCAGTTATATTTCCCATGAAATAAAGCTGTTCTAGAAATGAAAATAAACAGTGCATGTAATACAATTCTAGCTGTATATTTAACACTGGTAGTTATTTGTTTAATGAAATTAATAAGTATGGGGACCAACAGTTGACGTAATGGCTATGTCACTGGACTCCCATGTAGTCGACCATGGTTCAAGTCTCGCATCCAGTGGCTTAAAACTCACGCCAGGTATGTGTGTGTACATGCCCACGATCCTGAGAGGAGGATGGAAAAGAAGGGATTGTGGCATGACCATCTCACTGGGGGGGTGATTTCTCACTTTCTGTTTCTCTGTCTCTCTCTGTCTTTCTGGTGAGCACACGTGCCCTATAGCATAAACATCTCAAAAAAAATAAATAAAAGGAAAGAAATTGATAAGTATCATGTACATGTATCATACTTTACTCCAATCAGGAATTCTAATGACACAACATGAACTCCATTCAAAGCTTGTCCCACCATATTAAACAAACAAACTTATATACACAGGTTTTACAAGATACCTTTGTACTTACCTTAGTGGATGCAACTTTCCTTGTCCTGAAACCCTGATGTTAACTTGATCTTATCATTTGATAGCGTATGTCCTGTTTCTAAGTAATCGTAACTTGCATCTGGCTATTACATCTAAAATTTAGAACTTTACTTTAATGCTAGGGTAGAAATACTCCTTTTTTTTTAATTGCCAGAGGGCATGTGCACTCAACAAAGAAAGAGGGAGAGTGAGAAAGCATCCTTGAGTGGGTGTGGTCACACTGCAGACACTTATCCTCCACCTCTCCATCCTCTCAGGATTTGAAGCATACAAAAACACACCCCCAGCATATTTTTCAAGCTGCTGGGGCCAGAATTTTAATGAGGGTCAGCCATGTGGGATTGAGTTCTTGTAACCATTAGTCTACAGGGCTAGCCCAACCCCTGTCCTTTCCGTAGTTTTGACACTTTGGAGTTTTAAGTGATGAACAATTTAGCAGATATTAGTGATGTAACTCTTAGAAAAAACTAGGTCCATTCTAAAAAGGATACATAGGGGACCAGCAGTTAGTGTAATGGATATGTTGCTGGACTCCCATATAGCCTACCGTGGTTTGAGTCCCGGACCCAGTAGCTTAAACTCACACCCGGTACGTGTGTGTGCATGCCCAAGATCCCGAGAGGAAAATGGAGAAGGGATTGCGGCATGGCCATCCCCCCGGGGAGTGTTTTCTCGCATTCTATCTCTGTCTCTCTCTCTCTTTCTGGCGAGTACACGCACCCTATAGCAAAAACTTCTACAAAAAAAAAAAAAAAAAAAAGACATAGGAGGGAAAAATATTTCTTCTCACATTTCAAAGCCTTCTAGTTTTTCCTCTCAACTTCATCAAAAAATGTTTATTATGAAAGTATAGTGAAAAATATTTTTAGTAGAGATGAGAAAATTAAGTTTGTGTTTACAACCACTATTCTTTTTTTTTTTTTTTTCTGAGAGAGATTTTTGCTATAGGGCATATGTACTTACCCTAAAGACAGAGGGAGACAAAGAGATAGAAAGTGAGAAATCACTTCTTGCAGGGGATGACCATGCCACAATCCCTTCTCCTCCATTCTCCTCTCAGAATCTTGGTTACACCCACACATGCGCTCGATGTGAGTTTAAGTCACCAGGTCCAGGACTCAAACTGCAGTCGACTACATGGGAGTCTAGTGACATAACCATTATGCCATCGGTTGGTCCTACTACCTCTATTCTTAATTCAACAGTGTTTGTCCCAAGGGACCCAATCGTTGTCAATACCTTGATCATTTTGTTGAAAATCATCACAATCAAATCCAGTTAGAGAAATCAGGTGGATAGTGCACTGACACAGGAAAAAGAGGAGACAAAATATCTCAAAATAAAGATTTTCCCAAATATTTTAATATAGTTCATTAATATATAGTAAAATACAGGAATCTAGCAGAGCATAGGGAAGAAATCCTAGCTACAACAGCTTCAGTGTATATCCTTCCTGCTTTAGTGTGGGAAGCCATTCCCAATTCTAATTTTTAATTTTTTGTTTTAATCACCTAAGCTCTTATATCATTTACAATACTTGGGCCATCAGATCTCCAACTTAAGAATCAGTAAATTTGATTGTTTCTTCATTGGTGTATTTATTCATTCAACAAATTTTTATTGGGCTGTTAAGGAACTGGGTACAATAATCACTATTTTTTAAAAAGGGTCTTGTGAATATGAAGTTAAAAACTGAGAGATGGATAATAACCTATTTCTTTGTCCCATAAATGCCTTGCCTCTCTATTTTCCCCTTTAATATCCTTCCTCAGACTCTTCTCCTTCACCCACCCTTTTTTCACACTGTTATTTATAACCATTTTCTATGTTTCTATATCCTCTAGTCATTCAGTTTCTGCTATAGAGTGTGGACAGTCAATATATATTAAGTGGAGACATACAATGTCTCTCCTTCATAGCCTGGCTTGCTTCACTCAGCAGTAAATCTTCCATATTCATCCACTTTCTGTTGAAAGCCAGGGTTTTGTTTCTTATGGCTGAGTAGTATTCCATAGAGTATATGTGCCACACTTTTTCAATCCATTCATCTATTCATGGACATTTGGGTTGGTTCCATGTCTTAGCTATTTGCAAGCTAAGTGATATATGTGATTGAATATATAAAATAATTTGAAATAAAAATATATTAAAACTACATTTAGAAACATAATAACACACACAGAAAAAACTGAGAGATGGAGTCATAACAAAACAAGTAAATAAGTGAGATAAATTATGAATAAGTGTATCTGCTGAAGGAAACTGTGAAGTGCAATAGCAGGAACATCCTTTAGAGCAGTCAAGGGAGTCTGCACTGAAGAGGTGGTAATTATACTAGTGTGTGTGTGGATAGGAATACATGTAAAGAAATGGAAAATATGCCAAATTAAGCAATAGCCTTTGAACGTTTCAAGCCCTTTCTAAGACTGTACTATGTACCATGTCCTCAAAATCTTGCTTAATGCATTGGGGACTAACATAATAACTTGAGAGCTGCAGTTTCATGATATAATGCATTAGTACTGCTATTGACATACCTAGCAAAGGCCTGTCTTCTAATGTTATTGCTCAGTACAGTGACTTTTGGGTGAATTGTGAACCCCTTGGCCACCAGATAGGAAGAAGTGTTTAGATGTGTTCTTTATATAAATAATGATTCCTAATTGCCTTCAAACAACCCTAGAAAGACAGGTGCCAAATTCACTCAAAGTAGCTTACATATCTAGCACATTTAAAATTTTTATCTTATGTAAGTGTACTTTAAAAGACAAATATAAATGCATATTCTTTATTTTACACCTTGTCCTCTCTATGTAAGAATGAAGACAGAGCTTTAAGTTTCTGCCTTGACTTGCCAGACAATCACATGGACTGTCATTCACACACTTGATACCACAAATTTCCCCCTTCCGCTTCTCAGACACTTGTTTTCCCCCTCTTGTTGATATTTCCTTGGTATAAAAATGCTTGGTAATGGCGTATCTAGTTATTTATTTGTTCCCCTATAGACTGTGAGTTCCTTGAAGGGAGCCACTGTGGCAACTTTCTATCTCCAAAAGCCAGTATGGTGTCCTAAGCTAGAGTGAGGTTTGATAAATGTTTAATAAATGAATCCCTGAGTAAATTAGTAAATACTGAACCAGTAGACTTTGGTAAATGTTTTGAAGAAACTATTCCAAATTTCAGAATATATTTCCAAGCCAAATGAGAGATGGTACCCACACAAAGTGCATGATATTTTAAATCGGAAGCCTTAAACATCAACCTTACTTGACTTAAAAAAAAAATGATTTTGTTAGAATCCTTTAAACTTGAAAGTATTGCCACTGTAGTTTTATAGGCAGCAGGGGTACCACCCTGCACTGTTGGAGCCGCAGGGGAGGCCCAGGTTGAGACCCTGAGTCGACCCATGCCCACCTTTGATCCTTGCTGACTGTGAGGCTGAGGGGAAGTGTGGTGCAATACTGCCTGGAGTTACTGTCTCCTTCTCTATTTCTCTTTCTCTCATACATAAACTTAAATTAGGGAAAGTATTGATTGTTCTGTACCTTCCTCTTCCAGTATTTTTTCTAAATTAAATATAATTTTTCCTCTTTTTGATTTTCTGAACTACCTCTATGGACTTGCATCCTAATACAGAGATTTTTTGTTTCCTCATCTAAGGATAAAGAACAGTGGAAGGAACTGAACAAGAAGATTAGGAATATTACTCTCTTTCATGAAATATCCATAAAGGCACAGGAGAATGACAAGGAAAGATTGATCAGGAACTCAGAACAGGATCGGAGGGAGAAAGAAAGAAAGTCTGCCACACATCCATAACTTATTTTGGAGTTTCTTTAATTTTTTCTTAATTTTAATATCTGTAATTGACAAGTAATAATTGTGCATATTTATGGGGTATGGTATAATTTTTGGAACTGTATTCAGTGTGTAATGATCAAATCAAGGTAATCAGCAAGCAATCACTTCACATATTCAACATTTCTTTGTGTTGGAAACAAAGTGTTCTTGCTGTTTTGAAATATACATTAAATTGTCATCACATATAGTCACTCTACAGTGTTATCAACACTATAGACTTTATTTCTCCGATCTAGCTATAATTCCGATCTATCAGCAATTTCTCCCAGTTCCCTGGTCTCCCCTGTTCTATCTCCAGTAACCACTATTTACACTGTACTTCTGTGAGATCAACATTTTTAGCTCCTATACGTGATTTTGAACATACAGAATTTATCTTCCTGTGCCTGGCTTATTTCACTGAACATTACTAGCAGTGAAATTGCTGAATGACATTATAATTATATTTTTAGGAGACCAGAGGATGGCACAATGGTTACATCACTGGAGTCCCACAGAGTCGACTGTAGTTCGAGTCCTGGATCCAGAGGCTTAAAACTCATGCTGGGCATGTGTGTGTGTGTGTGTGCCCAAAATTGCTAGAGGAGAATGGAGGAAAAGAAATTGTGGCTTGGCTATACCCCCTGGGGGGTGATTTCTCACTTTCTGTCTCTCTGTCTCCCCAGTGAGCATATATACCCTATAGCAAAACAAAACAAAACAAACAAACAAAAAACCTCTCTAAAAAAATAGTATTTTTAGATTTTAGAGAAACTTTGGAGTCCCTTTCTTATGTGTGGAAATATTTATATACTCTCTGGTGTATCCATTTTATTTTAATAATATTTTTCTCAAATATTTAAGTAATAGTGACTTCCAGGATTATGGAATATTTTTCCTCATGGATTCACAATTTCACTCTTTCTACCTCCTTCCACTTTTTGAGAAATGTTTATGTAAGAATGGAAGTACATGTGTGCATTTTTGCTAGAAGGGTGGGTATTTCAGGACCTCAGGGCTTTCTTTCCCATAAAATAAAATGTGAAAAAAGAAAAATAAATGACCTTTTGTGTTAAATGCATGAGCTAGCAAAAAAGTATAAATATTGGAGATTATGGTCCTAAAAATGATCATAGTGTCTTCAGTGGGCTTTCTCAATTATCTAGAAACTTCCAGAGATGTCCGGGTGTTTACACTTGGATGAGATATTTTCTCCAAGTGCCGAAATGCAGACATTAAGAGTACTATCAATGAAGGCTATTTTCCGTTGTTTTTGATTGCTGTAGGAGAATACACACAGCCTGCAGCCGAGATTCACTCAGGCACCATTCCCTTCCTTAGGGAGCTGTTATTTCAATAAAAACAATGGAATCAGTTAGCATAGGTAATAAAATAATTATAGTAATTTATTTTGGCTATTAAATGTTGCATCCCCTTAGCTAATCATCCACTTCAAGCTATTATTCAAAGTGTTCTGCTCTTTTTGCCTTTAAGTTAAACATCATGAATTTCTATGCACTGATAAATCCAAATCTAATAAATTCCTGATGTGTTTCCTTGTGCTGTGACTACTGACAACTCTCTCTATCTTGTTAATTCAATGTTACTCAACACCAGTAAAAGATGTTTTCTAATACATTAGAAAAGCAAAGAATTACTTGTTATCTAACTTTGTACCAAGTTTCAAGTAGATTTAGCCTTTATTATTTTATGACTATAGAGTATTCTGTGTTCATAAATAAAGGAAGTATTAGAGAAGATTTTAATCAAGGCCCTTAGAGAGCTGTACTTTCTAAAATGACCCTAATCTTCTCCTGCCAACCTGTAGTTCATGAAAGGATACTTTTCAGGATTCAAAGAGCTTAATGCATGTTTCACCATATGACAGAATCAGGTTTCTAATTAATTTCAGTTCTATTCAGTTCCACAACCACTTCATTTTTATAAGGTCTAAACTAGGCATATCAAATGATCTGAAAGATACAGAGTTGTTTTCTTGTTATGAAGGTATGTTATGTGAATTTTCAGAGAGAAACCGAACTGGCATTCCTGATTCTCACTTTCAGACTTCAGATCATTAAACAAAAGAAATGGAAAAAATAACTTCAGATGATGCCCATAGAGATTGCATATTCAACGTTTAAAACGCAGTATATCTTTGTATACTATCAGCACACTTAAAATTTTTTTCCCCATTTTTCAACCTTCCCTATCCTTCTTACTTTTCTGAACTCACCAGATAAATCAATGTTTGTCTTGAATTTTTAAAAGATGCAATTGTTGAAAACCTCTTTCCTTAGAGTAATTTTCCAACACTTGAGAGCTTATTTACTAACCATATTCAGATTTTAAACATTATTTCATAATGAATTTTAGATAATTAAAAACATATCTAAGAAACTAATGACAATTTTGGTCTTAATGTTGTAAAATCAGTAATTTTAAGAAATTTATTTCCAAATGGGTAGTCTTTCATTGGTACTTTACTTACGCAAACGTATTTCTAGGTCCGGCCATGGTTCTGAAGGAGTTAGGACAATGCTGTGGGAGGAGAGCCTGGGTGAAGGTTACAGTGTGATAAGACCCTGTCCATGGTACCTCCCCCAGAAATAAATAAAAATGTAAAGAAATGGATTTAAAAAATTCTGGGACCAGCAGTTAGCGTAATGGCTATGTCGCTGGACTCCCATGTATTCGACTGCAGTTCACATCCCAGACCCGGTGGCTTAAAACTCACGCCGGGCTCGTGTGCATGCATGCCCTAGATCCTGAGAGGAGAATGGAGGAGAAGGGATTGCGGCGTGGCCATCCCCCCTGGGGGGGTGATTTCTCGCTTTCTGTCTCTCTGTCTCTCTCTGTCTGTCTGGCGAGTGCACGCACCCTATAGCAAAAACCTCTCAAAAAAATTCCTATTAAAATAATTTCTAGTTGAAATTGAAAGCGTGTTTATTGTTTCTGACTTTAGTGAAGATCTCAATTATGTACCATTAATTTGTCAGTATCTGAAACTTTATAAGAAAAAGAACTCTCCACCAGTAGGTAGCATTTATTTTATTTTTTTTAAATCTTCGACAAATACTGTTGACTTAATGGGGCTTTTCTAAAAACTAATACACACACACACACACACACACACACGCACACACACAAACTCCTTCCACCCAATACATATTGAAAAGGACTGATTCTACTTCCTAAATTGCGTTGATATTTACAGGACATCAAATATCTTGAACATGGGATTATGTGTAATTCATTGTGGCAAGAAGAAACTGATAGCTTGCTTTGTCAAATGGACTACATAATCAAGTGTCCTGCCTCTCCCTGACATTCCGTTGTTTTCCCTATAATGATACCAGCAATCATCCATGGTGATGTAGATCAGAACAGGGCTCCAAGTTTCTACAGGACTTTCTGAAAGCTGTGCTCATTATGGTTTTATTTTAAATTATATTTAATAAATTAGTTCTTCAAAATAGATGAACCTTATATGGTAACTAGAACTGCTTTATTTTTTTAAGGTTTTTGCTATGGGATATATACACCTACTGGAGAGAGACAGAGAGAGAGAAAGTGAGAATTCACCCCCCCCAGGGGAGATGACAACACCACAATTCCCTCTTCTCCCCTCTCCTCTTAGGATCTTGGGCATGCATGCATACACACTCATTGTGATTTTCAAGTTTCCAGGTCTGAGACTTGGAGTGCCATTGGCCATGTGGCCTTAACCACCACACAACCTGATGACCTCTTAAACTGCCTTTTTTTTTTTTTTTTTTTTTTTTTTTTTTTTTTTTTTTGTGGAGAAGTTTTTGCTATAGGGCGCGTGCGCTCGCCAGACAGACAGAGAGAGACATAGAGACAGAAAGTGAGAAATCACCCCCCCAGGGGGGATGGTCACGTCACAATCCCTTCTCCTCCATTCTCCTCCCGGGATCTTGGGCATGCACGCACACGCACCCGGCGTGAGTTTTAAGCCACTGGGTCCGGGACGCGAACCGTGGTCGACTATGTGGGAGTCCAGCGACATAGCCATTACTCCAACTGCTGGTTCCCTTAAACTGCCATTTTTGAAATAAGATTTGAGGGTAATTTTTTAGGCTTATACTTCTTCCAGTGACTTAAGTGAGCATCCATTCAGGAAGGTTGTTGCTGGCTCAGCCGAGGTAGTTGGGTGAGCGGTGGGAAAGACCCAGGATGCGGATCTGATTCAGCCTGACCAAGGTGAGCATAATGGAGTATAGGTAGGTACATGTGTGATCTTGACTGGCAGGTAGTGGATCACAGCATGGCAGGAAGGCCCTATCAAAGATCCCTGTCTCTGTGTCTACCATGAAATAATGTTTTTTTTAAAAAGGTTTCTGAGATGAGGGATAAAGGAGATAGAGATTCAAAAGGAGATTATTACGCCAGCCATGGTGAGGTATTGGGGACGGCTAGAGGGAGGCAAGAGGTTGTGTACACCACTCACCCCCATTAGAAAAGACCCGTCCTCTAACTCAACACCAGAGTTAAGGCTTAGAATTTCTTTCTAGACACCATTGATTTCATACTCTCCTTTCTTTTAAAAAATCATCTCGGTTTCCTTTGTTTCTCTCAGGCCCCTCATCCTTTTATGGATAGCTTTGGCAATAACTGTTGACCATACCAGAAAATATTAGAGTGTATTGACTGTGGTTTTGAATGAATGATCATTACCAATATGTGAATATATTCTACTAGAAAGAAATATTTTTAAAGTTTTCTAGGCCCAGTTACTGAATTAGAATTGGTTTATTGGAAAAACCATTTAAATTAGTTTCTTTTGTTTAAAAAGTTATGTGTTGAATAGCTGGGAGCCAGAAAGTTATTTCACAAAGAAATATAATGTATTGTGATGAATTTAAGTAGTACAAAGAACACAAAAAGCTTTGCATGTAAATTGACTTTATAAATTAGATACCATAAGCTGGTAATAGAACACAGTAATACCCATGGACAAATTCCAGTCAACATAAAATTTGAGCTCTTTGAAGATACAGCCAGTTCTGTTCTCTTAGAAGTAATAGAAATTTTCTGCCAGTGATGGACTTAACATAGTAGATAACCTTTTCATTAGACAATTATGTGTTTCAGTCCACAGGATATTCACTATATATTTTTGTTGTACTTTTTCAGATGTCAGTGACCCCATTTCATAAAATTTTAAGCCACACTGAGGTTTTTAAACATCTAAGGAAAATCAATAGATGAGCCATTGAAGACTATTTTATATCTACTGAAAACATTTTTTTACAGTCGCTCTTAAAAAAATTATTGCTCAAAGCTCCACCTAAACATCAAAAAAAAAAAAAAATCTTGAAAAACCTGGGTGATAATTACCCGTGTCTTGGATTATTCAGTAAAGCGCTTTTGTATCTTTGTAGTATTTGAAGTTTTAATCCACTTGGTACAATACCCTAGGAAAGAAAGCAAGAAATGTAAAACCACATTAATCCATTGAGCAATGTTTAAAAAAAAAAAAGAAAGAAAAAAAGAAAAGAAAAAAGGTATTACTCTAAGTAGGGCTTTATTAGCATCACAATCAATAGAAACAAATTTGTAGTCACAGTCCACCTTAAGTGACACTAATTAAAAAGAAAATAGTGTGTAATTAATGTGTAATTAAATTGCAATTCCTAATTAGTTTATTTGGGCTATTAGGAACTTACCATTTAGGCTTTCAAGACATTGTAGGAGATTTTGTCTGAATCTGACTTTAAATATATCTAAATAATATAGAGACTTCTGTTACCTTAGAGAATAGATCCCAGATCATTGAGTACAAATTAGGAAGGGGTAGATTATAAATTAAATTAGAAAATCCACCTACCTAAAAATGAAGTGGGTGTAGGTGAATGATCACCACAGGAGACCAGAAGGAAAAATGGGATGACATACCCAGACCAGGTAGGTGGTACAATGCATAGGTGGGAATTGGGAGTAGGCGACGTTAAGGCTACTTAGATCATAAAGTACTATGATTGTATGGCTCTAATGGCTCTCTCAGGGATTAGAGTATTTGATTTACAGCTCCCAGGTATGTTTTATATTATCTGACCTTGCCTCTCACGGCACTTGTCGTTAATGAAGATATTTCTGTTTCTACCTCCAACATAAAGCAGCCATATGTCTGTTCCCCCTATCTTCATGAATATATGGAGTAAAAAGAAAATAGAGATAAAAGAGATTAAAAATAGAGATTTTAAACATAACCATTTGTGGTTCGTTTTATACGTAGGCCCAAATTATAGACAGGGAAACTTCTAATAGCAAATGGGATCAGGGGATTCTTGAGTATGGGTACTCAGTAACAGAAAAGTTAAATTGTAGAGAGGCCTCAGAGCGAAAGTGCTAGCAAATCCCATGATCTCCTAAGAAAGAAAAACCCTGCAATCCTGGAAAGTGTGGGGATGACAAGTGTAAGGGATACCAAGTAAGGAAAGTGTATGTACAACTCTGGCTTGGGAGACCACAACCACTGCGAATTGTCAGTCTCCAAGGTATTTCAGATAACTCTCAAAAGTTTTCCTGTTAAACCACTTTTGTTGCAAGAACACGGAAAATAAAAAGATGTTAGTTTTTGTTTTTGTTATTTTGTTCTAGTTTTAGTTTAGTTTTGCTTGCTTTGTTGGTGACTATGGGTTAGAATTAAAAGAGGAGCTAGAAAATGTCAAGCCACACAACACTGGAAAATACAGGAGCCAGGATGAGTCTGATGGATTTTGAGGATTTAATGGACTGTCACAACAGGACAGGAAGGAACTGGCTACAACAGTTTCCCTTATTTGTGTTACTCCACTCAGAATTCACATGTCCCAGAGATGCAGTGTGGCGAGTCCTAGGTCCCAGGTTTATCACATGGCCTCGGGAGGTCGGGGCCCTTCTGTATCAGGACCAGCACCCCACCACCTGCGAATGCTCAAGAGCAGTTCTCCTGGAAAATCTGTACACTCTTACTAAAGACAGAAAAAGGATGTTGGGCAAGGAAAGCAAACAACTAGCAAATAAATAGGAAACAGTAAGAACAAGAACACTTGTCTACCAGTAGGAGCAGAAAAATAAGCTTTCAACATTCATTCCACAATTATCGATTGAGTGTCTGCAGAGTGTTTCACACTCTGTTCGCATTAAAACAAGCTTTTCTTTCATACAGCTGCCTGTCCATGAGGGACACATTATGAAAAGAGACCCTCAGCCTTTAACCATCATCTCACATTAAGACAAATTATGTGTATCTATATTCACAATGTTATTTCTCTCCAGTTGAAGATGTTTTTTTCTCACATTTGAGATTTCTTTTTTTAAAACAAGGTTTCATGTTTAGATGACAGGAAAGTATGAGGAAGTACAGCATCAGCTTCAGTGTTTTGTCAGTGACCAGTGCATGGGACTACAATAGGACTGTGGATATTCTAGTATCCACCATGATGTTATAATGATTATATGTGTGTGTGAGATACTAAAACATATATGGACCAAAGTGTAGTCTTGGTCACAGTTTCTCATCTATGAGAAATAAAAGAACAGCCCAGTTACAGTGCTAGAAACAAAACTCATTCAAATTCGACTCAGCACAAAAAGGAAAATAATTATTGGAAGGCTATAGAGAGTCTTGGCCTGGGCCCATGGTCTAGTGGTTAAGAAAGTCAGGTCATACAGGACCAACTGCAGTTTGCATCCTGGACAGAGTGGCTTGAAAAACATGCCAGGCACATGTATGTACATGCCCCAAATCCCAATAGGATGAAAAAAATGGAAAAGGGATGACAGCATGACCACACCCCATTGATGAGTGCTTTCTCTCTCTGTTGCTCTCTGGGAAGTGCACCCATTCACAGCAAAGCAAAACAAAACAAAACTCAGTATCACAATTGACAAAGTGAGGGCTAGGCAGAAAAATGCAAATCACCACCATTACTATCCAAGCATACTTGTTTCCTCAGCTTCTTTGATTCTTAGAGCAAATGATACCTCAGTGACAGCTCCTCTGGTTGCTGTATTAAAAAAACAAAATGTCATCTCCTGTACCACTGCAGCACTCCCGAGCAATCTTCTTACTTTACTTTTCTTTCGAAGTACTAAAGATTTGCACTGGTGAATGATAGCCTAGGCTATGATAGTAAGAATGAGCCCAAATATCTCAATGTCATATAGTAACAAACATTTGTGTCCCACTCATGACATATGTACCTCTGCTCTGCATGGAGGTATATGTATATGGTGGTGTGTGTGTGTGTGTGTATATAATCAAGTTAACAATCAAAGCATCATAGCTGAATGTTGCTTAAGACTCTTTCAGTTATTCAGGAGTTGAGCTGCATACAGAATCTTGAATGGGAACTAGTATTGTGTACTTGGCATACTAAAAAAAGGTTTTTGATAGCCTGCAATCTGTGGGGTTAGAAAACCCAAGATTAACCAAACAGAAAGATAATTGGTACTTCTATCAGAACCTCCCCAGGTCATCTATGGTGTGAGGCTTAAGATGACTGGGTCCCTCATGGCCAACCAGGTGGCATCATCTCAGACCTGGTGGTTTGGGAAACATACTGGGCATGCGTGCATGCTGGCTCAAAATCCTGAAAGGAGGGACAGATGGAGGAGAAGGGAGTGTGGTATGATCATTCCCCTTGGGGAGCGAGAAATCTCTGTCTCCATCTCTATCTCTGGCAAAAGCACATATACTCTGGCAAAATTAAAAAAAAAAAAAGAAAGAAAAGAATAGAAAAAAGAAAAATCCTGCTCCCCAGCCTGTTTCATAACCTTGGTGGATATGGAAATGGAAAGGGCAACACCCAGGCCACAGGCTTTGTTGGGAGTGTAGGGATGGTGGTGAGACATTTTCCTCTCCTGTCTACAGGACATTTCCTCTTTAAAATGGCAAGTATGGATGTGTTTGCGGCAGGGGAAAAGTGGCTCCTAACACACTGCTCATTGCAGGTGCCAGCACGAAGGAGAAACTAGCATTCCTTCTGTTCCCCAGGTAAGTCTCCGCGTAGAAATTTGCTTTCTGGTCCTGTGCCCAGGCCAGTCTGAGTGGAGGAAAGAAAATTGGTCAGCTATTGCAGGCGAAGCACACTTGAACAGCCTGCGTGCTTATTATATTAACAAGGATGTTCATTTCTAGTAGGTCGAATAGGCACCAGGGAAGGAGCTGGCATTTGCCATTGTGATAGTTCCCCTCCTGGAAGGCCACAGCAACTTGAGTTGTGGTAGGAAATAGGCAAGAGGAAAAGATGACTTGGAGCTGAGGCTCCCATGTTAAGGCATCTGGTAAATGGAGAGATGCTAGGGGACTCTCTGAAGACTCTTCCAAGTACATGCATGTTAGGGATGCCAGGCACACAGGAGTGCCAGTGGTCAGTCTTAGCCAATAAGATGATGAGGCTACAGCCTCAGGGATGAAGAAAGAGTTGACTTTCCTCTCCTTCCTGTCCTGACACACTAAAAACATTTGAACCTACAAAGTGGAGGAAGGAGGAGTGAGCTTTGATTCAGATGAAAGAGTAGACTTTTTAATTGGACTGCCAAAGTTGTAATGCCTGAGCTTATCCAGAATCTGCCCAAGATAGTGTTAATAGTCACAAAGGGAGACATGAGAGATCAAGATTGAAATCAGTAATTGGAGAAAAATAGAATAATTTCATTTAACACACCAGTGAGGTACGGTTTTCTAAATAAGCTTGTTATACATGAAAACAATCAGTGGCCACCATTGTGCTCTGTATCTCTTAAAGCTTTCCTGTTGTCTGTAGCAAATAGTATTTTCCACAAATGGGCTTTTCCATGAGAAAACATTCCATGTTGTGTTAAAACAAGTCATTGCGGGACCAGCAGTTAGCGTAACGGCTGTGTCACTGAACTCCCATGTAGTAGACTGCAGTGCGAGTCTCGGACCTGGTGCCTTAAACTCACTCCAGGCGCATGTGCATGTGTGCCCAAGAGGAGAATGGAGGAGAAGGAATTGTGGCATGGCCATCCCCCCGGGGGGTGATTTCTCTTTTTCTATCTCTCTTTTTCTCTCTGTCTTTCTGGTCAGTGCACGCACCCTATAGCAAAAACCTCTCAAAAAAAAAAAAAAAAAAAAAAAAAAAAAAAAAGTCATGGCATTTTGTATCCCCCCAAACCAATATATATTGGATTTTTAAGTTATGAAAAAAAGTTTAAAAGTTATGACTAACTTTGTTTAATGCAACATGTCTCCAGTTGATCAGAGATCCTGTGTTTGCAGTATCCTATCACCATCCTGTAGAAAGACTCCTTCGTACACACAGCTACAAAAGGGAAAGAATTCTGTGTTTTGTGTCTTATCTACAGTCTCCCCCTATGTGGTCACTACCTGAATTGACAGTCTCACTCCTATGTCCTGCTGTAATCAAATTATTTTATTCTTCTATGGCCACATTCATTTCTATGACTTTGGTTTTATGTATTTTTATCCTTTGGTGTTTTCATCATCCATATTATTTATTGCTATTTAAAATCTGTCCCTTCTTTTTATCTTATATGCTACCTTCAAATCCATAAACACTTCACTAGTGCAGTTAAGAGCTACTCCTCTCTACACACACACTTTATTAACCCTTCTTTTAACCTACTTAACACATGAGCTGGCCCTGTAGGTCTCAGCGGTGAAGAGATCTGGATCTTGGGATGAGCAGATGGCATTATGTCACTGAATTCCCACATGGTGAACTGCGGCTCGAGTCCTGGAATTGATAGCTTAAACTCATGCTGGGCACATGTGCATGCATGCTCAAAATCCCAAGAGGGCAATGATAGAGAGCGGATTGTGGAAATCACCTCTCTGGGGATGATTCTCACTTTCTGTCTTTCTTTTTCTCCAGTGCGCACACAAGCCCTATAGCAAAAATCTCTTAAAGAGAGAGAGAGAGAGAAAGAGCTGGAGCTTACATGGTCAACTATAAGTTGAGTTTGTACTGTAATTACTGTTTGAGTACTGAACCAGACTCTGGGGACTTGGAAAACAATGTGGGTTCTTGCATGTATGTACCCAGAATCTTGGCAGAAAGAAGACATGGTAGAAAAAAGGATTGTAGTGTGACCATGCCCCATTGCTCGCTCGCTCGCTCTCTCTTTCCTCCCCAACCCTCTTTCTCTCTTCCCCTCTCTTTCCTTCTCTTCCCTCTCTCTCTCTCCCTTCCCCCTCCCTCTCTCCCTTTCCCCCTTGCTCCCTCTTCCGCTCTCTCTCTCTGGCAAGCACACACACACTCTGGTAATAAAAAAATACATAAATAAATACTGTACTTCATGCAAACCACCCTTTATTATTATCACCAATGGTATTTTTAACAATATTAGCACAAGTTCACAGTCATTTCTATGAGTCAGATACCATGCTTAGTCCTTGTCAAAAGAACCTTCTAAGTGATATTGTCATTGCCGTTTTACAGATAAATAAAGTGTAAAGGAAATAAATAACTTGATCAAGGTCTCACAACTGCTAAGTGCAGAGCCAGGACACTAAGTCCATCAGAATCCAAAGCCACACTCAGATGCTCTCTATAATAATTACTACGCCCCTTTGTGTGCATGACTTTCCCTTCCACTTGATTATCAGCTCTCAGAGGGCAAGGATCATGCTGAGTTCATCTTTATATACACTCTGTGCCTAATAAAGTACCTTCCAGAGACCCAGTGAACATGCTTAGAATGAAATTGAAACAGTGGGGCCTCAGCAGCATCAGGCAATGGGAAGATACGACCATGAGAATCATTTGTCTATAATTTCAAGGCAGCAGATTCTTTGCAATCCACCTGTCATTTTCTTTCCTGTCGAATTCTCTTCCTGAGGTATCTCATTATGATGCGTCACCCAAGTTCCTCTTAGTTATAACATCTAATGCAACATGACTAGCGCAACAGAGCACATAAGCCCTGGAGAACTGAAGAGCAGGAAGGTTGTTTTCGTCACGCTGTGGATTTAAGGGAAGTTATAAAAATGTATGTCAAAGGTCAGCAGTGAGCCTCTGAGTTAAGAGGCCTGCTGTGGAAGGGTTCCATCCTTCTTCACATGCACCAAACCATGTATTCCCACAGAAATTGAGTTGAATAAGCCAGACAAGCAGCCTCATTCATTTTTTCCCCCAAAATTACCTTATTAATGTGCATTATGGAAATAGTGCTCCATGTCAGACCTAACAAGAAGAATTTGGACTTGGATGTGCACAAGGAAAATTGCCTCCCATGCTTTTCATCATAGTGGATCCTGGAGAAATTTTTGAAACTGTTTTTCAGATGCTGTTTGTTTCTTCAACAATCCATTCCTCTGACAAGTACGCCCTCTGAAACGACTTTCTTCCAAAGCATCCCTGATGCCATTTAGATTTGACAACCAGCTCAGCAGTTCAGTATCCCCAAATAAATGTTCATGGGGGCTAGGTCTCCAGATCAGGAAAAAAAAAAAAGAAAATCAATGCACATAACAGGAAACTCAATAGAGTATAGTGGTTAGCTTAACTACATGGATTGTAAGGCCTTACAGACCTGGGCTCAGATTCTGGCTCTGGCTCTTAGTAACTGTGCAATGTGGGATTAATATATGTTCTCTAAGCTTCACCAAGCAAATGGTTAAAAGCTAGTAGTAAGAATTTTCTTCCTGTTCTTTGAGTTATTGTGAAATTAAATGAGATATTATTTGTAAAGTGTCGGGTCAGCAGTTGTTAAGGAGATGGACTCCCATGTGGCCGACCGCAGTTGGAGTCTCAGACCTAGTGGCTTAAAACTCACTCCAGGCATGTGCACGTGCATGCCCAAAGTCCCACGGGGAGAATGGAAGAGAAAGGATCGTGTTGTGGCTGTCCCCTTGTGAGGGAGTGATTTCTCACTTTTTCCCTCTTTACTGCTCTCTAGAGAGCTCATGTACCCTATAGCAAAAATTAAAAAAAATAAAATAAAAAAATTTAAATTGTAAAGCAGTTAGCACAATGTATGTCTAACAAAAAATTAACCTTGGTAATTAAAAGCTAATAGATTTAATAATAATACAATTTTATGCCAAAGTCAAATAAGACTTAATATTGTTATCTATAGAATCTGAATTAAAAAAAAAAAAGACAGTTGGTTAAGTTAGCTTAAGGAAAAAGCAGAACAAATGAATGAATGTATATTGGTAAGATTTCATAGGTTGAGGCCACCACTAAGAGAGGTATTTTTTAACTTTGGGAGAGTAAGTGATTTTTCAGGTACAGAAAGCAGATGACAAACTACCTCTACCTACTTGTTCATCCTACATTTCTTACTTACCATGTCAGTTTCTAAGCCTACAGTGGATGGAATTGAAGACAGATATGATGCCGCAACATGAGGGAAACATTTCTCCAACACGACACTCTATTACCTTTGGTCTCCTAGGGCAGGCTGACAGAAACAAAATTGTAATTTTCATATTACAGAGCTATAGATTTTTCTTCTATTTTTGACACATCATTTTTGCCCATTTTCCATATGAAAGCAAGAAGGTCATTAATAACATTGTTATTTAAAAGACATGATCATAAGTATTTAAAAATACCTCAGTAGTTGTTTTAGACATCTGGAAATACAGGCTTCCTCCCAGGTAGTCTAGATTCTGTGTTCCTTTGTTTATATTCAAAATATTGTTACTGTTGTGCTCTAAAATTGGTATGCTGTGATAATCTCCACAATAGGAGTAATCTGTTAGTCATCTCTGTCAACCTCATGTTTAAAACTTAAAGGTAAATCTTAGGAGAGATACCACGCACGATCATTCTAAAAATTCCTTATATTTTTAACACATTGGGCTTTATTTCCCCTACTTTTCAGTTTATTGAATAGGACACACCAATAGATCTAAGGAAAAGCTGATTTAACAATGGGGAAAAAGGGCAAGGAAAAGAGGGGAAAGTCAAAAATGTAACAGAAAAGAAATAAACTAAACAGAAATGCAGGCGTATAACAAAGGAAAAACCGTCAAGAAAAATGAGAAAAAGTTGTAGAAAATAATTGTACTAAACAAATTTCCACTGAAATTTGTTGTGACTAGGAGTAAAGAGCTTTTATATGGTCATGGGGGAAGTTTCTTAAGCCCCCTCTGCTCAAAAAATTTTACTTGTACTTATTCAGTGAATCTAACAAAATAAGGATGCTTTTGAGCTATTGATTGCTGCAAATGTGGCTTAATAGCAGAATCATTACTTTTTTAATCTTGGAACTGCCAGCCCCTACTATTTTCAACTGAACTTCAAGCTGTTCGATTACAGCCTGCCACTACTAATTGTTTTTAAATTTCGTGGGACATATCTAGTTTAGGAAGTTTTGTTCTTCAGTAATAGATTTTTTTTTTCAGATCCCAGTTTTTAGAATTTTATCTGATGACTTATGAGCCTTTCTTTTCGGATGTCTTAATCATGAAACAGGAAAGTCAGTACTCGGTTGATCACATAGAAAAATGTGGTCTCACTGACTTCTGGATAAAATATAATTTGGGTCACCATCCCCATTTGCTCAGTAGCATTAAAATGAAGCATTTTCTGTAGGTTTACATGGGCTGGTATCCCTGTCTGTCCTATAGTTCTTTACTGGAATTGAGCAGAAAAGGTCAAATGGGGGGTAATATGTCAAAAGGCTGTAATTAAGATTTAGAAAGATTAATACCGATGGTATTTAATGAAATTGGCTTTTAGAGGAATGCTCATCTATTACTTTGATATTTAACATTTTTTTCTTATTAAAATGTTAGTGCTGAATAGAAGCATACAATCAGTGGCAGAAATATGAGTTGATACAACCGTCGACTAAAGAGGTCACAACTCGTAAACAATCGTTTTTTTGTGTGGTGCTGATGGGAAAATCACTTTGTTTTTCTACTTGAGATTATAATTTTGGCTTTTTTTCCAGAGCTTGCAAAATTTTTTTCTTTTTTATTGCAATAAGCATCAAATTGACATAGCTGTATCCCTTCATTGCACTGATGCAGTTTTTTTTTTTAATTAGTTGTTTCAGATGTTTATAGCAATCTCAAATACACATAGGAAAAAAAAACTGTCAATTTTTTACAGACAGGGGGAAAATTTGCCTCTAAAGGGAATACTACAGTTAAATCCAGCATATCACATTGAAAAATTGCTCTGTAGTCTAAAGTCAACGCTGATGCCTTTTGGTGTTTTGAAGAAGGAGCTGTTTCAAATTGTAAGGAAATTTCCATTTCAAAAATAGCTACTGAACTATCACAATGACTGCTTTGCATATATTTTTGGTCACAAAAATACCATTGTTATTTTTACTATGGATATGCAAATGAGATGTTGATAGGATTAAGTTCTGTCACTTTCTGAGACAGTCTTATGCTTGCACTATTGAAGTTTTCCTTTTCCTCCCACTATTTCCTTTACATTTAATTAAAGCCATCAAGCTTCTTTTGCTCTCTAGTCTACAGAAGGTTTCCCTCTCTCATCTCTTTTTGGCTCGTACCCTAGTGATTTTGCTTTGAATCCTCTTAATCCCTCTTCATATTTGCTCCAGGTTGTAATTGATTCCATCCCATGGCATCTTCTTCTATTTTTAGTTATGAAAACTTTATTTTTTTCTGTCTTACATTTAAAATACAAGATAAATTCAACAGTTGATCATCAGAGGTCCATTTAGATTAATTATTTTTCCCAAAACATTTGCTAGGTCCATTGGGGTCACATAGACTCTGTTTGTTTATGGATGATAACTAAATGTGCATTTTGGGACACTTACTATGGTAGACAGTGTGTGAGTGTGTGTGTGTGTGTGTGTGTGTGTGTGTGTGTGTGTTTTAGAACTTTGGATAGTTAGTAGGTTTTAGAAACTCTGAGCTGGTATAAAACCTTTAAGAATTAGTCATTTTTCATATTCATGCACACATACCAATAATCAGCATGCACGCTGAAAAGTGCTGCCTACTATGATCCGGTCTTGTAAATGGGCTGTAGAAATATTTTTAGTAAAGGCATGAAAACTCGCATTTTAATGAAATAATTAGTTATTGATGTTTCATAAGAAAACCTATTTGACTGTGAGTGGAATAAGACAAATTTATAGGTAAAAAGGGGAAAATTTATGTCCTGAAAACATTATTGTAATTCTTTTGCAGTAGATGACATATTCTTTATTTGCATGCAAACATACATACACCCATGTGTTAATATAGTTCAAGCAAAGTAAACATATGTTTCATATTAACTGGCATTTTATTTATTTTATAACTATAATGTAAATATCCCTATTTTAAAAATATTTTGTTATTTTTATACACTCTACCATTGTATATCATTACAGCATGCAAAATGGATTTTCCCAGCATCAATACATTGCATATTAGTCCAGTTAAGGATATTATCATACACGTTACCATCAAGATAATTATCCATTTTTACGTTCCTTAAATATTTTGTTTTGTTTTCCTCTTGATTTGATTTTTCTTAACACAAATTAGCCTTAAAATTAACATTAAAACTGATTCTCAAATTTAAGTGTTACATGAATATATACATTAATTAAATCACTAACTCTTGAAATTTCACTTCTCTGGGCAAACTATTATACCTTTATTCTTCTATGTTCATTCTTTGGAAATAAACTTGGTAAATGGCTCTCAAATTATTATGTTTTGAAATCTCTATTCTCCAAAGGCTAGAAGTTATCTATGAATCATTTCAATAAGACATACACATATTCAATATCTAAATATTAAAATATCTATGTCTAACTATGTATTTTTGGCCAGTGAAGACACATATTCTTAAACCATAGAATGAATAAGAATGCTTGTAAGAACTGGCCAATTCAACCAAATATTCGGTCTGGAAATTAAGAAATTGTGAATATGTGTAATGGAATACTATTCAGTCGTTAAAAAGAATAAAAGTCTGTCATTTGAGTCAATATGGACGATTCTGAAGCACATTATGTTGAATAAAATTAGGCAGACACAGAAAAAGAAATACAGCCTCTTCTCACCTATATGTGGAAGCTAAAAAATTGCCTTCTTAAGAGAGAGTAGAACAGTGGTTACTAAGGCTGGGACAGCTAGAGAGGACAAAGGTTAGGGAAGTGTTGGTTAATGGATATGAAATTATAGTTAGGGAGGGGAAACAAATTCTAGTGTTCTGTAGTACAGTAGGGTGACTATTGTTAATGATAATTTATTGTGTTTTGAAATAGTAAGAAGAGAGTATTTTAAATGTTCCCAGCACAAAGTAATGACAAATGCTTGAAATGATGGCTATTCTAATTATCCTGTTTGAACATAATATTTTGTATTCATACACTCAAAAGCCACATTGTATCTCATAAATATATACATCAAAATAATAATTTATAAATTATGAACACTCATCTTCAGTTAGCATTTAAAAATTTTTGAATATGTATGGACTATCAAATGACCACCTATTTATGCAAAATATAGTCCAGGTAGGTTGACAAAGTTATTCTCTTTTTAAAGAATTATTTATTTAATTTTATTTAGTATTATTATTGAACCATTATACTGTGAGATTTATGACCTTCTTGGAACTTTTTCTTGAATATTTGATATCCATAGTTCTTTATATACATATGTAGAAAACAAAAATGTTACTCACTTTTGATTTAGTTCTCTCTGGAGATTGTTAAATTATGGTACAGAAAAGGTACAATTTCAAAGCGTTGCTATACAATATAAGAAAATGCTTTAAAATGAGAATTTAGTCAAAGGAGCTATTTTGAAAAGTATACAGAACTATAGTGAAAATTTTACAATTCATGCGAATACTTTTTCTTTTTACTTTCCTTTCTTGTCTCTCTTGAAAGTTTTTCTGTGTGAGTGTAGCACTAAGGGCAGTGGTCTAATTTGGAGGCAAGGCAATAGGCAATTTAAGCTGATAGAGGAGTGCTTTAGAATTGAAATTGAACTAATAAATTATTCATCTATATATGGTTTTGTGCAAAATCAGGTCACAACATAGTATGTGGTATAATCATTTTTATCATAAAATACACATAGTAATGGCTACAGAGCATACATATGTAGACATGTGTGCACACGTGTGTCTAAAAATGATGAAAAGAGAGAAAAACATTTGTGTAAATTCTCAGTAGTTGGTTGTGTTATTGGTGATTTTTACCTTCTTCTCTGTGCTTTTCTATATTTTCCATAATTTCTACAATGGAGATGTACGTTTTTTCTGTTGGGTCATCAGGAAAATCATGATGCATTTTTGCATAGAAAAACAAAGAAAAAATGTCATGGCTTTTCTGATGACCAAATATTAAGGGAATAATATTCTTTTAAGTAAAGAAGAAACATTTGTGGGGACAAGAACCATGTGGTACATGTGATGTATGGCTTCCTCTTACAAAGTTTGCTTGTCACATAAGAGAATTGCAGTGAGTGTAAGACTTTGACTTGTTAATAAATTTGTACTATGTTTTTATCTAAACCAACTCTTTCTAATATATTACATTCTTACTAGCTCCCATCACATGATTTTAGAAGTATAAACATTCTCATCAGAAATGAGAAAGACAGGCTTATATATTTACACAGACATGACCACTTGCAACATAGGGACTTCAAGATGCCAAGGGAAGACGTCTGCTGTCCATGTGTGCCCTATGTCTTTGTGGTACGTGCTTGGAACATTAATACTTTTTTGGCAATATAAAAATTTGTTTCATCATTGGATAGAGTTATAGCCAGTAATAGCTTGTTGACTATTTCTTTTCTTCTTTTATTATTACTATTTGTACAGTTAATCACTATACATAATTTAGATTGTAAAGAGACTTTACCCAGCATGATATACACCTCAGTCCAGCCCAGTTGAGGAATTGGATGAATATGGAAGAATTGTTACTGAGTGAAGCAAGTCAGGCTATGAAAGACAGACAGTGTAGATCTCTATTTAACATATACCGACTGTCCGCACTCTGATAAAGACTGAAAGACTGGAGGGCATAAAAGCATTACAAATTTTATGGACACTAGAGACAAAGTGGAAAGAGTGTGGAAGGGGAAGAGCCTAGGAAAGGAAATTTTGGGGAAAAAATAGAGAGCAAGACATTAATTTTTTTGTGAAAGTATGAACTCTATCTGTATTAATACATCAGAGTCATCTTAAGTGTCTGTAAATTTGCAGATTTTTGGAACTCATAAAATATAATTTACACTAAAGTTTGAGAAAATTGGTATTTATTTTATTCCTCAATCCAGATTCTCTAAAAGAATCTTAGCAGAGCTGGAAGGAAGCATGGTGGTTAAAGACACTGGACTTCCACATGGCTAACCAGGACTTGAGCCTCAGACCTGGCAGTTTTCTCACCTTCTCTTTGTCTCTCTCTTTCTTTCTCTGTTTAAATGAAAACAATAATAATAATTAATAAGATTAAATAAAATAATTCTTTAAGAAAAAGAATCTTAGCAAAATGTCAAAGTAATGACTATGTCAGTCCCACTGCCATCAATATCTCTGGTACATGTATGTTTTCTCTTTATTCTATAGTAGAAGAGTAGGTGAAATAGTAGGGATGATCCTAGGAAAAAATTTTAAAGTTAGAGAAGTATATGGTTTGGATTCACTCATGGCACAGTGTTAAGTGGAGCACATGGAACCCACATGGCTGACGGCAATTCGAATCCTGGCCCCTGCAGCTTTGAGACACACCGGATACATATGCATGTATGCCTCAAATTCTGATGGGATGGAGGAAAAAAGATTGTGAAGTGACTATGCCCCATTGGGGTGGTGATCTTTCTCTCTCTCTCTCTTTCACACTCACTCACTCATTTACTCTGGAAAGCTCACACACTCTGTGGCAATAAAAAATAATAATAAATGTATATTGGCTGATTAGCAGAATTACATGGCTTTTTTTTTTCTTTTTTCTTTTTTTTTTTCCTGAGAGAGATATTTTGCTATAGGGCACGTGTGCTCACCAGAGAGATAGACAGAAAGCGATAAATCAGCCCCCAGGGGGATGGCTATGCTGCAATCCCTTCTCCTCCATTCTCCTCTCAGGATTTTGAGCATGCACACACATGTGCCCCAGCATCAGTTTTAAGATGCCAGGTCCAGGTCTCAAGCTGTGGTTCACTACATGGGAATCCAGAGACATAACCAGTATGCCATCTGCTAGTCCCCAGTAATTTTTAAAGACTGGTTATTAATTTTTAATGTACATATGGAAAGTGCACAAAACATACATTTTGATGGATTTTCAGAAATCTAATATATTGGCACAATCAGCAATAAAACCCAGAATCATATATTCCCGGAAATGGAGAAGCCCTCACATACCTTCTTGTTCTCGCCCTCCTCTTCCCCCAGGGTAACCACTCTCCTGACTTCAGACATCATAGGTTGCTTTTGGACTTTTTTGAACTTTATGTAAATGTAATTAGACAGAATGAACTCTTTGTCAATGGGCTCATTTTACATATCCATGTTGATGTAAGAGTGCTCTTTCATTCTTATTGAAGCATGCTATCTTTTTTGACTGGAGATACCACAGTTTGTCTCTAAATAGTATGGATGGACATTTTAGTCATTTCTCATTTTGAACTATTTAAGAGAATTACACTGGAAACAGCCCAGTACCTGTCTTTTAGTAAACACAAGTACATGTTTACTCCTGAATATATATATATATATATATCCATCCATGAGTAGAATGTACCTGGAGTAGAATTCCTGGAACACACGATATGCATAGGATCAGCTTTTGCAGACAACTTTCCCCCAAAGTGGTTTTCATCAAATTCCCTCTAACAGTTAGTGAGTGTTCTTTTCGCTCCACCTCCTAGCCAATACTTCCCTTGTTTTCTATTTCCTTCATTTTAGTCATCCTGATGCATATATAAGTATCATAGAGAAGTTTTAGTTTGGATTTCTCATGGGAAGATGTGGGTTTCTTTTTTGTTTTTATACCTATTTCCTGAATATCAACTTCAGAGATTCTGATTTAATGGAACTAGAATTATATATTGGAACTCAATGTACGTTGAAGCTCTCTAAAGATACTGATGTCAGTTTAGATATTTGAACCTCTGGCATAAGACATTGGATTTCAAGGATATGGAATGGAATAGGTTCCTTCATCGATTCATTTAAAACATTGTCACTGGAATGTGAACAAAAGGGAACGGACTTAATGAGAGATTGTTTTTAACACTTGTGTCAACCATTTTAATAGAGAGTTTTAGATATTTAATCAAAGGCAGGTTTGTGCTCAAAATGGACATTTCAGTATTTTCAAGGTAGTTTAAAATGTAGCATAGGGCTTCAAGTATGATATAAAATTAACAATTCTAAATCTGAAGACATAATCTTGTAAATAATAACAGATATTTACATGTCAGAGTTCAAGTCAAGCCTTAAAGGACCTACCACAAGTAAGTTGAAAAACGAAGGGAAATAACCCCATTTATAGGCTTATTATACTCTGCCTGATATTTATATGAACCTCTAATGAACTCTGGATAATTTTAGATTTTTGCTGTTAGAATGCGAGAACAGTGCTTGTGATATAAAATAATATTTATGTATGTCATTAGATTATGGTGTCTACCGGGTAACAAATCCATTCTATTGTTATTTATTTTTAAAATTAGTGTACATTCTCTTTGTTGGTTTGTTTTCTTTTGTTATTATCAAGAAAGAGACAGGCAGCCCCAAGAGTGTGTTCATGGGGGGATTCATCCCGAGCCTCAGCTTGCTTTATAAGTACATTCATGCCCAACGTGCTCAGGAAGATCCCAGATATGAACTCAGAACCTTCCCGTGTGGGTCAGCCTCACAGGACAGTGCGTCACTGCTGTACCTCCCTCTAGCCCCAGAGAATCCTGTTTAAATCACATCCAGAAAGTGAGTGAGAGGGGACTGATAATACTTTAAGTTCATGGATAAACTTTTCAATATATGCTGCATGACAGCAGTGGGCTGTTTGGGGGATCTTTGCTTTAGTTTGGTTTAAGACTTTAAATGTGTATATTTCCTTGATTGAAGCGCATCCCACTTGTATGAGTACAATCAAACAGCAGAGTTTGGCACCATCCATCTTTTGTTATGGATTGCTGAAATGATGCTGGAGAGTGTATTTATAAGTAGCGCATACTAGTACTGCCAAATATTGACTTTACTTGCTAACTCCATCACATAAAACTTCTGACGACAACCTAAGTAAAGTTCAGTTGAAGATAAAATATTGCAAAATAAATGCCAAAAATGGAAACCATTTTTCAAAACACTAAATTAGGAAGTTAAGGAATCAGGGCAATTAATCAATATTTCAAAATGATGAATATATTTTACAAAACACCAGTTAAAAGGAAAAGCTCAAAAGGGAGGCGTTTCTGTATGCTTAAAACACAATGTTTATTTTAGGCTTCTGTAGCAGATTTCAAATGAGGCTTATTGAAAAACACTTTGCCTAAAATTTTTTTTTTCTACAATTATATTCTTCATCAAAATGAGCTGAAAAACATACATATAAGTCAATTAGTATTTGATACTAATAATTACTTTATACTTATCATTTATTCCAGGCACTTTACCTGCATTTATTCAATTCTATTTATAAGCATATATTATTATGATCCTGATTTTAGAAAATACACACATGTTAAAACAACCTTCATTCAGTTATTCCACAAACTTCTGTTTTGTGCTAGATATCATCTAGAATTAACAGGCAAGTTAAAGTCCCCCTTTCATTCTAGCAGGGTAGGTGAGGTGGGAAGAAGACAATAAACACATGAGGACATAGATAAAGAAGAAAATGTTCTATGATGAAGGAGAAAATGTGAGAGGGAATTCTTGGTTGCCTGACAGATGGTAGGATGCAGAGAAGGAAGGAGGGAAGGGAAGGTACTATTGTTTGCATGCAGATTCTCATGCAGGCAAACTTGGCATACTGAAAATGCCAAAAGAAAGCAAATAAGACAATGTGGCCAGAGCTCAACTGAAAATTAAGTTAGGGAGATAGTTTAATATTAAATATTAGAAATCAGAAAAGAAGTCAGATACCTTTAAAGACCATCTATATGGCAATGACTCCTATATTCTATCCCAGCCTTGTTCGATTCCTGGATGTTTTGATACTTTGATTTAGGCACCACCTAGTATTCTCAACCTTCAACATGCTCATTTACACATCTGTATCTTGTCATTTTTGTTCAGATGACTTTTTTTTCTCTTTGATTCTAATTAATGATGACCACAGTGAGAAGACCACATTTTTGGACTTTTCAAAAGACAATGACATGATAATGAAAGACACACAGAGAGGAGCCCTCGACAATCCAAACTCCAGCCTTCCCAGCCAGCCAAGAAGCCTAGCATGTGTGCACCCAGAATGTACAGGTCAACATGGGAACCAATCTCCCATCTAGCTAGGAATCCAGCATCATAGGACTGTACACCGGCTCACAGTGCTGCCGGTCCTGTTTGGGTAATTTTCAGGGATTTTCTCACTAAAATAACAAATCACCGAGCACATTCTAAAGCTTCTAAAGTAGTGCTGACACTACGGTGGGAGAAAAGAAATCAAATTCCTGTTTTCAAGGAGCTTATATTCTAGTGTGGGTATAGTAATGTAAAGATAATTAAAAAAATACATTTGTAGGGAACCAGCAGTTAGCGTAATGGCTGTGTCGCTGGACTCCCACGTAGTCGACTGTGGTTCGCGTCTCAGACCCGGTGGCTTACAACTCACGCCGGGCGCGTGTGCGTACGTGCCCAAGATCCCGAGAGGAGAATGGAGGAGAAGGGATTGCGGCGTGACCATCCCCCCTGGGGGGTGATTTCTCGCTTTCTGTCTCTATGTCTCTCTCTGTCTGGCAAGCGCACGCGCCCTATAGTGAAAAACCTCTCCCCCCCCCCCAAAAAAAAATACATTTGTATATAACATACTGCAAAGTAGTAATGCATGCTATAAACAACAAAAGTCCAAGATGAAGCATGTATTATCACAACACATAGAAAGGTCATTGGGAGTTGCTGGTATTAGGAAGGACTTTACCAAGATGATACCTCATGCAAATAAAAAAGGTGTGTGTGTGGGGCGGTTGACAGTATACATCTGGTAGCTAACGAGATAACTACATTTCTTTTTAGATGGCCAAAATATCACTAACTAAGTTTACCATGAGCCACTACATATACTGTCTTTTTTTTTTTTTTTAGAATTATTGAATTTACTATTATTTTTTTAAAATTTGATCAGAGAGAATGAGAGAAGTTAAAAGTGAGCAAGCCACCAGATCCAGGATTTGAATTGCAGTCAGCCATATGGGAGTCCAGCATCCCAACCACCATAACCACCATGCCACCTGCTGGCCCTCATATATTGTCTTTTATGCTTGATGTTATAGTAAGCTGTTTTCATTCACCTCCACCTGTGCCATGTGGAATCTTGTGTTGTAGGCTAAGGTGTAGCAAAATACCAGCATATTTCCTTTAAAATTTCATTTCTCTCTTTAACTGGCCATCAATAATGTAGTTAAGATGACTACTAACTTAACTATTAGACCCATCAATGTTATCTTATTCTTCCCTTTCCAGTGATAATCTATGTACTTTTTAATGATAATTAGCCAGACTATTTTTTAGCATGTTGTATTTACCAAATAACTTGCAGTCCTCATCTAGTTACTTCTAATAACATTCCATGTAATTACTGGAAATTATTCATTGTAGGCTATCTGGGAAAAAATAAAATTTGTTCCATAATGTATTTTTTCATTTTCAAAGGATTTCTTTAACTGTATCTTACTTCACTTGCTTTATCCCAGACATTTCCCTATTTGAATGTGCAAATCTTCTTGCTACAAAAATACCAGTTTGTAGCTTACTCTCTGATTAGAGAAATAGAATTTTTTTAAAACATTAAAAGAATTCATTTTGGTGGCATTCAACATTTAGATACTAGTATAATTACACATGCTTAATTTATGTCATGAGATCGTGGAAAAATAAATACCAGTTTCCTATTGCTTAATTTTTGTTTTCACTGTAGTTACATCATTTCATACTACATGATTTATCATGATTTAATTGAAATCAGAAATCAGACTATGAAGTGAAATCAATTGATATACTTCAAGTTCGGAGGAAATCATTCTAATTAAAAATTGGACTAAGAATAACTCAAAATGAATAAAATTGAGAGACTTACTTTGTGTCACCTCAGAATCATGTTTGATTATTACTATGATTTGGAATTGGCTTGTTTGAAGTTCACTTTACCAGATTTCAGCTGACCCCCAGACAGTGGCCTAAGTCTCGGTGTTGGGATCTGTACAGTGGATGAAATGAAGTAGGCAATGCAGAGTGTCACCACGAGGACGTTTGCGCCTGCTCAATAATGTCCCTTTAATGCCTTTCAAGGTCAAACTTCTCCAGAAAGAAGGGAAGACCTTTCTCCTAATATTAGATTACTTATATAAACTGTGTCTTAATAATACACACCCATTGTTACTCAGAGAAATAAGCAGACAATACATGGATACCATGAACAAGATCAGCAACCTGAGAAGAAAAGCAGCGCTCCACCTTTAAACAAGTCAGAGAATTTCCAATTCAGTCACCTTAACACCAACACACACTTTTGTGGGACTATTATTGTAGAAGAAAAAGATTTCATAGCAGAATCCACCAGTTCATTACATCAGTTAAGTCTTTATTGTATCCGTGGACCCTTAAAGCTCTCTTTGTAATCAGTCACTTCTATCATTTAACAGGCTTATTTTGTGTTTTGGCAGCAGACCCCAAGTGAATTGGCCTATCTGGGGATGAGAAGAAAGGAAGCCACCCAAAGGCCCTTTTTTTGCCTTTGCAAACTGATGGTTTCCAAGCAGTTTTCTGGTGTTTGGAAACACTGTGTAGTAACTGGGGGAAGAGGCAGCTGTGCTTTGGCCCACATGAGGTAATTTGCAGACACATTTTAATTGCCTTTTAGGGAGCATGAAGGAGTTCCAAATAGTCTAATGAGTTCCAGCAAACACCTGTGAAATGCTTTTAGACGGCCATGTAATACTGAAATTAAGAATGTAATGCAGCAATTGGAGGCATGTTTTTCCCCCTCCACTAGAAAGCATAGAGAGAGATGTTTTAAAGACCCCATGCCTGTGGAAGGTTTTCCGCTCACCAACCGGTACTTTATCTTTGACCTGCTGAACTAATACAATGAATTCAATAGCATTTGATAGACTCTTCATGTTAAATTTTAAATTTAAAAAATGGAGACTCTTGATCAGACAGTAGCATTAAAATGAGAGGGTTATTAGACAGCTAAAAATCTAAAAGTGTATCCTTACTAGTCAGTAGGCAGTATTAAATGGATAGATCTGAAACACAAAAAAATAAATCACAACAATATGGTGATAGATAAAAGACTATGGAAGACACTGTATAATTTCTCTCCCTGCTTCCTATTTCTACTTCTTTCATTTTTTTCCCTTCCTACAGCCTGTCCTCCTTCCTTCTTTTAATTGTTCCTTGTTAATTTGTCTTTTGAAGTTTTACACTCACTGGAGAGTGATAGAGAGAAAGAGCAACAGAGAATGAGAGAGGGGGAGAGAAAGAGGAAGAGAGGGGGAGTGAGAAAGCACCCCCCATTGAAAAATGGTCACACCTTTATATCTTCTTCCTTTGGGGATTTTGGGCATATATACACGTGTGCCTTGTGTGTTTCTCAAGCTGCTGCGACCAGGACTTGAACTGTGTGCTTGGCCATGTGGGATCAGGACATCTGAACCACTACCATGAACTGGCCCTCCTTGTCAAATAAATGAAGCTATTTTGAGTGGTAAATGACATTCTAAGTTAGCTGGTTTGGAAACAAACTGCAGTAGAGGGAGGATCAGTATAATTTGGAAATTAATACAAATTAAGAAATACCTTTAATCTAACTTCAGACTCATATTATTATTTTGTATGTATATTCGTGTATTACCACTATCTAAGTCATTATTTTCCTTTCTCCCAAGTAGCCGCTCTCTTTGAAATGTGTGTTCATCATTCCAAAAGATCACTTTATACTTAAATATATGTTACATATACATATACTTTAATATATCTCATATTATTGTGTAATATATATCATATATTATTTTATATGATATATAATAACATCTACACACATTGACAAAATTGAACACTCTAAAATGAAATCATGCAGTATTCTTCTGCAGGGCTATTTTTTCATAGCATAGTTGTAAGATAATTCAGTGAGAATATATGAAGCTATAATCCATTTATTTTCATGGTTATATGATATGCCATTTTAAGACTATTTATATTTTTTTTCTGTTGTAGGTGTTTAGGTTGTTTTTACTTTTTCACTTTTGTAAGCAATACTTCTATCATCTACAGCTATGTAAATCTTTCTTTAGAGTACTTGGAAATGAAATTGCTAGTTATTACTAATGAGCTTCTGCATCTTTTCATATGCATATTTAAGCTTCCTGCAAACCCTTCTGTGAATGGCCTGTTTATATCCTTTCTCCATTTTTTTTTTTCATTTTTTACATTGATTTTTTAGAAGTCTTTGTCTATTTGGGATGTTAAAACTTTGATAGTCCTATGCATTTCAAATACCATGTCTTCACGTATTGTTAATATTTTTAGTTTGCTTATGGTTACTTTTGACATGCACAAGAGAGAATTTAATTTTTATGCTTACTTTAATCCATTCTCTGTTGCTTAATAACTGGACACCTGAGACTGGTTGGTTTATAAAAACTAGAGTTTTATTTTTAGCTCATGGTTTGGGAGGTCCAAGGTCAGAGGGTTGCATCTGGTGAGGATCTTCTCATGAGTGGGGTTTCTCTGCAGAGTCTGAAGACAGCACAGGGCATCATGTGGCAAGCACTTGAACAAAATGTTTGTCCATGTGTCTGCCTTTTTTATAAAGCTACCAGGAGTCCATCATAAGGGTCCCATGCTGATAAGTCATCTAGTCCTGTCACCTCCGAGAGGCCCCCCCCCTTTCAACACCATAATTGGATTAAATCATCACCCTCTCAGTAATGTTATAATGGCTCACCAAATTTTAATGCATGAATTTCTGAGGGACACAGTCAAACCATACTATGGTTTAATTTTTTATGTCTTATTTTAAGCAGTCTCTCATTCTGAGGAAATATTTTCCCTTATAGTTCTTAGAATTTCCTTTAAACAATAAAGTTTTCTTTTTCTTATTTTTAAACTTAATCCATGTTGAATTTTGGAGTGTGCATTTTGTGAGGTAGGGATGCATGTCTTTTTGAAACAGCTAACCCATATTGTGAGCACCTGTCTGTTCATTTGCAGGGACCTTTGTTGTATATTAGGTTTTGTATATGCATGCTTCTACAGTTGAATTGTACATTGTCACAGTTCAATATTGCCAGTACCTATTACTCTTTAAATTTAATTAGAATTAAGCACAATAAAACATTCCATTTCTCAGTCACACCAGTGACATTCCAGGTACTCACTAGTCATATCACTATCAGTATTTTATTGGACAACAGAGATACAGAACACTTTCTTATCACAGAAAGACTATGCTGTTAGAGAATTAGTCTCTCTATTACTATAAACACACCGCTTTACCTATCCCTACCTTGCCAGAGATTTAGTTCCACAGTGTCTTCATTAGTATAGTATTGCTATAATCTTGGTATCTTATCAGGCATGGCCAGCAAGTGTAATGGTGGTTAAGGCATTGGACTCTCACATGAGTGATTGTGGTTCAAGTCCCAGACTAGATTGCTTAAAAATCATGCTGTGCACATATGCTTACTTGCCCTAAATCCTAGGAGGAGAATAAAGATGAGGAGATTGTGGTGTGGCCATCCCCCAGGGAGGTGATTTCACTTGTCTCTCTCCATCTAGTGCAAAAATCCTATGGCAAAAACCTTTAAAAAAATCTCATCAGGCAAGTCATTCTTTCTTATTCTTATTGTCTTCCAAGAAATCTTTTCTATTGTTGGCTTTTTGTTCCACCACAATATTCAGATCATCTTTAGGGAAGTTGATTGGAATTTCATTGAGTTCATATAGAAATTAAAGGATAATTTACATCATTTTATGATTGCATTTTTGATCCTTGGACAGTGTACCCTTTTCTAGTAATTTAGGATTCTTTTAAAAACATTTCAAAGGTTTTTCCTGTAAAGATGAAGTACATTTTAAATAACTTTAATTAGAGGTGCTTTAATATTTTGGCTACCATAGTAAACTCTTTTCCTTTTATATCACCTATTTATTGTAATGTATAATGATAATATTAATTTTTATATATTAATTTCATCTAGCAACCTCACTGAATTTTATTGTTTTTTTTCTATATCTCTTAGGTCTTGATTGTAATCTATCTTAGTATTTGTTAATAAGGCCAATTTTGTATCATCCATTGCAGGTTTTATAACGTTTATTCCTTTTTCTAATACAAAAATTTCTAGTACCATATAGAGTAGATTGTACAGGGAATGATGGTTCTAAATTTTTTAAGAGGTTTTTGCCTTGGGGCATGTTTGCTTACTGGAGAGAGAGACAAAGACAAAGTGAGAAGGAAAATGAGAAATCATGCCCCCTCCTGGGGGGAATGGTCATGCTGCAATTCCTTCTCTTACATTCTCCTCTCAGCATCTTGGGCACACATGCACATGTGCCCAGCATGAGTTTCAAGCCTCAGGTCCAGGACTTGAACTGCGGTTGGCTATGTGGGAATCCAGTGACATAACCTCTATACCATCTGCTGGCGCCAATAATTCTAAATATTAATGTAGTTTTTTTTTTTTTTTAAGTAGGTACCATTCTATCAGTTTCAAAATTTTCATTTAAATTATGAATTGCTATTAAATTCTGTCAAATTACTGTTTGTGTCATAGCTATATTTTTCTCTTATATCAATTAATATGGTCAATTAAGCTAATACTTGGGAAAATACACAATCTGATAATAAATAATAGTAGTTATTATTATATTGATGATTTGGTTTTCTAGCATTTTGTTTGAAATTTTTTTCTATATCTTAAAATATGATTGGTCTGTATTTATCCTTATCAATCACTTTGCTTTATCTTAGCTTTGAAATTATGCTGATTGGATGTATTTATTTGGTATAGACCATGGAATATTTTGCCTTTGACACTTTCTGGAAAGGTTTGTGTTCTGATTATTAGTAATTCCTTGAGCATTTGTTAGAAATTATTAGTTGGGTCTTATGTATTGTCAACTTATTAATTAAGTTGCCTTAATACTTATAGATGTCATGATGCTTTCTACTTAATCGCCTTTTGGGCCAGCCCATGGCATGATGGTTAAAGTGGCTGGACCCCACATGGCTAACTGTGTGGTTTCAGTCCAGACCTAGAAGCTTGAAAAACACACCAGGTATAAGTGTGTGTTTATTCAAAATCCCAAGGGAGGGCAAAACAAAGGATATGGGATTATGGTGTGATCATGCGTCATGAGGGATGCTCTCTCACTTCCTTTTTTCTCTCTCTTTGTTTCTGGCAAACACACCCTCTCTGGCAAATGAAAAAAAAATCACCTTTTTATCAGTTAAATTATTATAAGAAATTGTCTTTTGCCTGTTTCTAAAAATACTATTTTCTTGCTATCTTTTTAATTTCTGCTGTGCTATCATCCATATTATTTATTTTGCCCTTTTAATTTATTTAACTGTTCTGTCAGAGTTGTGTCTATTTTATATATTTACAAAAAACAAACTTTTGGTTTGGTTGACCATTTACAGTCTATCTTTCTTTTACCTTTATTATTTTTATTATTTTCTCTACAACTGCCTTTATTTTCCTCAGATTTATTTTGTAATTTTCTTCCCCTAATTTTTGGACTTGGATTAATGCTTAGGTAACTTTTCAGTCTTTCTTCTTTCTTCATATAGGAATTATAGATGTAATTTTTTTCCTGATGGCTATTTAGATTTATGTTATAAGCATTTACAGTAGTTTCCATTGCTAAGTACTTTTTAATTCTCAAGTTTTTATTCTACACTACATCATTATGCATTTAGAATAATGTGTAGAAATTTCCAAATATTTTTGGAAACTTAAATCTTTATTTTCTACCTGGATTTCATCTGATTATAGAGTAGTGTCAATGAGCGTTTATGCTTCTAAATGAGCTGAGCTGTATTTCATGGCTTAGAATGCATTTTTATTTTCTAAGTACTGCATTCTTGGTTTGAGCTGAATGGCTCTTATGTAATTGTTGAAGACAATGTTCCATTATATATTCATTTGATTCAGCTGGGAAAATAAGCTTTTGGAATCTTATCTGTGTTCACTAATGTTTATGAACTATTTTATAAGTGAATTATTAGAGAATGTATTAAAATCTCCCAGTATGATTGTAGATTTGTCAAATTCTTTTTTCCTTTTTTCATTTTCTTATTCTTTTTATAATTAATTAATTTACTTTTGTATATACATTAATCACATTGTTTAGCTTACAATGTGAGCATTTCAATATGTGAACATTTCTTCCCAGTACCGTTGGTCAAAATATCTTCAACCGATAACACCACACCTCCCTATCCCATCAATGCTCTACCTCCGTATCCCTTCTCCAAATGTCCTTCGTTAGGCCCCACTCCTCCACACACACCTCATCTGACATTCATACCCATCTCTTGTGTTTGTGCAATGGTTAGTCAATCAGTTTCAATCATCGAGTGCAGACATTTGGTTTAGTGGGGACATACAATGTCTCTCCTTCATATCCTGGCTTGCCTCACTCAGCAGTAAATCTTCCATATTCTTCCACTTTCTGTCAAAAGCCAGAATTTTGTTGGTTTTTATGAGATTTGTCAAATTCTATACATTTTTTTTAATATGTTGAGGCTCTATTATTAGGGTTATACAATTTGGAATTCCACTTGAGTCTTCTGTCATCAGATAGTAACATCCATTATTTCTAGTGTGTTTAACCTTGTAGTTTATTTTCTGATATTAAAATAGTTACAAGGTTTCATCTGGCCAGTATTTGTATACTAACTTTGTTCTCATGTTTCCTTTTATGAGTCATTCCATACCCCTATTTAGCTTATATACACTGAAAACTATCAAAAGAGGTTTTTTAGTTTATTTTGACAATCTCTGTATTTTAGCTGTTGATTTAAATTCCATTTACAGTTATTGTGATTGCTTATAAACTTTGATTTTTCTCATCACATTTTACACTAGTTTCCCCTCATTTTTTATTTTCTTTTCTATTTATCATTGAATTAATTAATTCAGTGTTTTCTTTTGGTAATTTATTCAAAGGATTTAAGTGCTTAGTAAATGCTAAACACTATTTTAGTTTTTGGGAAAACCGTAGTGGACAAACAAAGTCCTTGCCTTCAGAGTCCTTATAGTGTAGTGGTGATGATAGACAATAAACATATTTACAAGATACTGTTTGTCAAAGGTGACAAGCACTAAGGGAAGTAATTGGTAAATAAAATGATGATCATTGGCTACCTAAATCGAGATCTAAAGGACACAATGTCAATAATTGCTTTCAGTGAAAATAGTAAAATTTCAGGCCTATGCATATGATTGGCAGTTTTATTGTGTTCTAGTAAGAAAGAATACCTTATTTTATTCTCATTTTCATGTTCACTTACTTTCCTAATTTTAATAACATATAAAATTAATCAATTCAGTCCTGTTGTATTACACATAGGAAAGGATGGCTGCTCTCCCTAACAGAGTTTTTCATACAATGATTTTATGAAGGCATCTGTAATTTAGCCTCTGTAATTTCAGAAATTATAAATTAAATTTAATAAAATATGCCCAGAAACTGTATCATAGGAGAACCATACATGTTAGTAAGATTATACTGATAATTATGACAAAATTTGAAGTGTGAGTATTCAGTCATATAGGCTTCAAAATGTGGAGATTTCATATAGATTAGTTAATAACTCATAATGTCCTTGTGATATTTAAATTTTGATTTATGTGATGTTTTTAAATGCTAGTATTATTTTAAAAAGTTCGCTTGATTTTTTTTTAAAGTAATTATATCATATGTCTTAATTTGTGTTTCTGCCTTATTGGTATAACGTGACTCTTCCCCCATCAAGCATTAAGCAGGGGTGCTTTTTGATAGGGTAGAAAAAATAAATATGTGCATTACATATACACTGAATACTACCATTTTAACAAACAGAAGTATAGGTTTGATATTTCATATTTTGTCACTTGATCTTGCCAGATTGATTTATGACAGACAATAAAGTTGTCAAAGGTCTTTTGTTGTTGGCAACGTTTTAGTTTTCAAATTATGAGAACACAGAGTTTTGCTGTATAGGGAGAAGAAAGTAGTTCTGTGACTGATATGAATGAAATGACATTCATCCTGCGAATGAAGCTTGGTGCTATGGAACTGAGGTGTCACTACTTCCTTAGCAATAAAAATTCCATTAAAAAATCACCTCTATCACACATTATACATAATATATAGTCGCTTCGGCTACCAGGGGCAAAGCTGTTTAGAAAATGGAAAAATGAGGAAAGGATTAGTTCAGCAAAGGTTCCATATAATAAAATTTATTTGCCATTGTAAAGAGAAGATTGAAAACATCTTGTTTTTCTGGTCTTAATAATCTAGGAACATTGTTTTACTATATTTCAGGGGTTTTGAACATACTTAGAAACTTAGTTATTTCATTTTCTCTCCTGAAATTGCTTTATTTTGTGCAAGCTAGACATTTTATCTCTGTCACATTTATATATAAAACCTAAATAAATAAGGTCCTAAAGTTCTTTTTGGTAATGATCTTTCACTGGAACCAGAATATTCTAATACAAGAAGTGAAGGTCTCCATATGGATATCTAGAAGAATCAGGATCTGTTTGTGGCCCAGTGACTGGATTACTACCAATTTATTAGAAGCTGTCTGGTTGCCTAGCATAATTCATGTGAATTCTGAGGTATAAAAATAGCATTGTGAGGATAATCAAAAAGTGTGGGAGGCTGCACACCAGCGAATATCGCCGGTTTCTCAGAGAGCAAACAATTACACAATGCCAAAAGCCATGATTGGCTTCCCTTCAAAACCTCACCTTCAAAACCATACTCTGATTGGCCACTAGAATCCCTCAGATTTGCATATCCGGCACTTCAAGATTGGTCCACAAAGCAATCAATCATAACCCAACTTTTACAACCAATCATAACCCACCTTTTACAACCAATCATGGCCCACCACCATGTATATAACCACAATCCCTGGCCCACAATCGCCAGATGACCCTGAAGACCCTGAAGAGTTGTAACATTGCATCATCTCCGTGTTGTAACACTGCATCGTTCATCCCATCTCTCACTCCTTCCCTCAGGAAACCTGTTTGACTGACCCCTGGGCTGGGACAAAATGATCCTTTGATTTTTCTGGGTGAAAAAGAGGAAACTCAGAGGCCATAATGATAAGAAATCTATGTACAATTATATTTTTGTTATTATAAAAGTGAGTAATATGTGAGAATTTCTTCTCTGTCATATTGTAATAATATGATCTGCCACCCTCCCAGGCTGGAGTCACATTAGAAAATTCCTTCAACTATATCCTCAAAAAAAAGTGAGTACTAGGGAGGCAAAGAGAGAAGATTATTTTTCTTTTTTTGTACATAAGGATTTCAAGAGGGTAGTGATGATGAAACAAAGGAATTTAGTCTTTTTCTAACTCCTTAGTTAACTGGATCTTAAGCTTAGAGGCATCTCATGATTTTATGAAATAACTGAAGTTGAGACTGTTAATTCTTTTATCCTGGCCAGGTTTTTTCAATTGTCACATTTTTGTCCTTACAAATTTCTCCTTAGGATTTTCTAATAATACGATGTTTTTCCTCTAAATCAAGATTTCTCTCAGAATAGGCCAAGATTCCATTTACTTTTTCTCACAATTGTTTTCCAAAGCACATGAGATAGGAACAATGTGTCAATATAATGTTTAACCATTGCTATCATGTGAAGATAAAAAAGTGCTGCTGTCTTCCAATAGCATAGAAAATGTATTATTGCCTTGTAAAGATAGAATCATCCCCAAACTCAGAACACATTATATGAAGTTGTTATGTTAATTATCTGTCAGCATGCCATGTATAATCATTTTTCATTGTAGTTCACTGTAGATCTATGACGAAGAGTTTGTCATGAATTATTCATTCTGTAAACATGTATTAAGTGTATCATATTTTTCAGACCTATTAGCATTTATTTCTTCAGCTAAAAATGTTGTTTTTTAACTCATACATTTAGTTCATTTATATTTAGTATAATATGAACATACTAAATTCATTTGGGTTTGAATCTAACGTTTTGCTATTAGATTTGTATTGGTTCCAAAATTTCTTCATTTATTTCTCTCATCTTGCCTTCATTCAGAATAGACAGTCCTGTTAATTCATTTAATTTAAAAATATTTTAATAATTACCCTAGAGATTACAACATGAACATGCATTCTTAAACTGGTTCCTTTAAATTCTCTGTACTTTTAGAACATATTAAGTTGTTGAAAAGTCATGATGTATTTTTCTATGCAAAAATGTGTTATGACTTTGCTGACAACCCAGTATATTTATTCAATTCACATCCATACTCCTATGTGCTAGTGTTGTCATATATTTTAATTTTATTGGATCGTCAGGAAAGTCATGAGACATTTTTACATAGAAAAACATAGAAAAATGCATCATGACTTTCCTGGTGATCTAATATGTATATCTTAAACAAACAAGAACTTATTATTGCTTTAAGAAGCCAATAATAATCTAGGTTTAACCAAACATAAACCCTTTTTATTGTTCTTTATTTCTCCCGAAGTAACATGTATTCATATGGAATGATGTTTCTTCTGCCAGTATAAATAATTTTACTGGTTTTTTAATATTATTTGGTTGATTAAAACTTATTTCTCTCTTTTTATTATTTTTTTTTTTTTGGAGAGAGATTTTTTTCTGTAGGGCATATATGCTTGCCAGAGAGACAGAGAGAAGCAGACAGAAAGAGACATCACCCCCACATGGGAGGGGCATGCTGCAATCCTTTCTCCATTCCCCTCTTTGAATTTTGGACATGCACGCACATGTGCCCAGCATGAGTTTCAAGTCGCTGAGTCTGGGACTCGAATTGTTATTGACCATATGGGGATCCAACTCATTAACCACTATGCTTACCCCCTCTTTTTTTTTTTTTTAATAATAGTGTCTTATGACACTATGCTACCAAGCCCAGCTTGTTTTTCAGGCCATGTCTCACCATGTTTTCTACTCTAGCCTCACTTCTTAATCCTCTTGCTTCAGTCACCCTAAATTGCTGAGATTACAGTCACATGCCACCACATCTGGCCATTAGGGTAGATCAAGAATCAGCTCAGCCCTCCCATATGGTCCCAGCCTCTGGAGTATAATGTCTTAGCAGTGTGCATTTTCATGGCAAGGCGATCTCATTTTTGTGTAAAATTTGTGTATTTTATCCTAATTACTGAGGAATATTTTTGTGGTGTATGTGTGGGTGTGTATGTGTGTGTGTGTAGGTGTGTGTGTGTATGTGTGTGTATATGTGTGTAGTGCTTTAGACATTTGTGTTGTGATCTTGCCTCAGCCTCCTGTGCAGCTAGGACCAGAGGCATGTACTACTGTGCCCAACTGAAGAATATCTTTTTGTTTAGCATAGAGCACTAACTTGTCAATGATTTCCTTTAGTACTTGCCAAGTAGTTATTGCATTGTCCTCTAGTGTTCAATTTTTTTCTCATAGGTCACTTTAAAGGCTCATTTCTTCTTTAAAGACAATGGATCTTTTTGGCCTTTGGTTTGATTAGTTTTTCTTTGTGTTAGATTTCAGACTTTTAAAAATTATTATTCTTGGGATTTATTGAGCCTCCCCAAACTATGGGTTCATGTATTTCTTCAATTTTGGAAGAATTTTAGCCAGTATCTAGATTGGTCTAAGATCTCCAAGAAGCAAATTCTAAGACAGGGTAATGCACAATAAATTTATTAGGGGAAATGTCTGTGAGAGAAAATAAAGTATTCAGAAGATGGTAGACAAGCTCTCAGTCCACAGTTCATGTCCAATCCTAAGTGAATGAGAAAGGGAAGAAAGTTTGGGTAGAAATATCTTAGAGTGGAGTAAAGTAGTAAGAAGAATTAACCAAGGTCATTGGTAGTCCATGGGTCGAAGACATACAGAGGAGACCCTTCTCCTCAGAAATATAACTGCCTTCATATTAATGCTGGGTATGATAATGGAGAACTGCCTTGTGAATTGCTCTATGGAGAGGTCCATGTGGCAAAGAACAGAGCAAGGTCTCCAGCCAATAAACCAGAAAGAAATTGATCTTTTAGCCCAAAATTCCATGAGGAATAAAATTCTGTCAGCAAGCATACAAGGGAATTTGGAAACAGATCCTCTCCCAGTCAAGGTTTCAGATGACATTGTAGCGCTTTTCAGCATGACTAAAACTAAATTGGAGATCTCGAAATACAGGAAATAAGCTAATCCTTGTCCATATTCCTGACCCATAGAAATTGTGAGATAATAACACTTGTTGCATTAAGCCACAAAGTAGTATACTAACTTGTTACACAAAAGATAACCAATATATTTACTTTCTTCTTTTTCTGATTCCAAAAAGTGTGTCTCATGTCCTTTCTCCTTGTCTCTTATTCTTCTTCACTTTTACTCATGTAAATGTATTCTATTGACCTTTCAGTTTCCTAGCTTCTCTTTTGCTATATCAAATACAATGCTATATATTTCATATTTGAGTTCTACAAGTTTCATTGAACTATTTTATATTGATTCTACTCACCAAGGGCAAATCTCCTTCATTAGACGTATTAATCTTTCCAGTTTTTAATTCTATGTTTGATAATGCCAGTATCTGGATTACTTGTGGTTCCTGTTCTATTGTCTGTCCCCACCTGCTTTACCACTTAGTTCTCTACATGATGCTTGGTAATTCTTTATTGAATGCTGGTATCTCGTAAGCAAAATGCTTTATCATGCTATTATTATACCCATGTTTAAACATAGTATAAGAATGAGCCCCTTTAATATTAGAAATACATACTATTTTGTAAAAGCTTGTCTTCTTATTTTGGATCACCAAAATTATAGTATGTCTAGATTGGTATAAGTGTATCAGTCACTTATGTAGTCAATGCATTCATATAAGATACATGTATTCTACAATGTTTAGTGAAGTGCATAACCCTAGTGTACAAGAGGTAGAATGTTACCGAGGTTTATGTGAATAGTAATAAGCAACATTTAGTTGTTATTAGTAGTGGCAATAATAAAATGTATAGCATTTTGGGCCCAGCCCTGATGACATTTAAAATAGCCTCCACTGTATGAAACTCAGGCCATGTGGGGACCTGGGTTCAGTTCCAGACCAATCTGTACAGGCCAAGTGCAGTGGTGAATAAATTATCCTAGCTAGCTGGGAACCTGGACAGGATGATCCCACAGGATGAGACTCTATCAAAAATACCTATCTCTTCCTCCTTCTTTCTCTCATTAATAATAAAATGTTTAGTATATAAGTGGTGTACTTTAAAAAAAAATTCAAATTGATGTAGTAGAAAGAAGACCAGACATCAAAAAATCTGTATCTTCTAATTTACTTCTAATACCATTTGGTTTGTGTCCTTACACACAACATATAATTTGCTTAATTTTCCTCTTTTAAAAATCTGTAGCATTCCATAATTTCTTGCATAGCTCTTAGAAATGTCAATATGAGAAACTGACGTTACAAGAGAAAATTAGATAAGAAAAATACATCAGTGATCTTGCATCAGACTAAGAAGATAGTAAAGCAGCATGTTTATAAGTTTTGAGTTATATAGTCATTCTGCGTGTTAATTTGTTCACCTACTATATTGTGGTTCTTGGCTAGTTATTATAGTAGGTTAATGTATGCTTTAATTTTGAAATCTATATAATGGGAATAGTAATAATATTTATCTACTAGGATCATTTTGAATAAAAGATGCATTTCATGTAAAGTAAATAGAAAATATTAAAAACTTCAAAGAACTCAGTGACTTAGAAATGATATTGCTATAGCTATTTATAAACTTTATTATTATTATTATGCACTAATTAGATCTGAAAAACTCTTGAATATAGTTAATTGTAAAAGAAAAAGCATTTTTTTCTGACTAGACCATTATAGCATATCTGTATCTGATACAAATGCATTCATTACATTATTCTTCAGAAACAATAAGGGTCTTGGCCAGGTTACGATGAAAATTATGGGAGGTGCGACACATCCTCTTTATCCTATAACCAGTCGTCCGTATGTTTTTTTTCTATCCCAAGACATAATGCCCATACTTGTTAACAATTAAAGCAGGCTCAACCCCCCAAAAAAAGTTCTAAGCCATGTGGAATAAGTGGTGCCTTGTCCATCATACACTTTCTATTCGCAGAGTGAGCGGCCCACAACAGCGCAGTACCCGCCATTGATTACCTAATTACGCCATCATTCCATCAGTAAATCAGCGCAGCATCTGTGACCCTGGATGTCACCACCGCAGCCCCCTATGTCTATTCCCCTGGAGCTTCACTGAGGCGGTTCTCCTGACATAATATATTCATTATCCATTAGATCTGGCACACGCTCCGCAGTGCTCAATTACGATACAATCGAGCGAAGGGTCTGGTGTCGGCCAATGTAATGACTTTCTGATTATCTGTCTTTAAATGATGAATGAAATGAAAATGTACTGCTCAAACCAAATGTAAGATTGTTAGGATGCCAAATGAAAATGGTACATAGCCTTCTTTATGGGAGAATGGCAGAAGTCTGCTTTTACTTAGTAATAGCTCTCTAAAGATAGTTTTCAAGCCATTCCCACCATTCAGTTATACGATTACTGAATCCACTGAATCTAAGTCATAAATTGATATTTTGGGGTCATCGTGATACACTTTGACTGAAGATTAAATTCAGAAGAACTTTTAAATACTCTTACATTTGCCTAGTCTTTCAGCTTTACTTGCATAAACTGACCTCCCACTAATAGATTTATTGCTTCTTGTTTGTCACCTGGATCAGATTATTTTTGAGCTGTTTTTGTCTCATGGAGAGCTGTAAAATAATTAAGCAGATTGATACATAGACAGGAATTTTAAAAAACATGCCAGGATTATAAATAAGTGGGAGACTCAAAAACATTTTGTTGTTCAAATAATTATGAAGCAGGTGTTTGATAGTACAGTCATTTCTGTTTCTGTTTACATCTTTAGTTATTATTCTGTTAATTATAATTGAAAATCCAATAAAGCTTCATATTGGAGCACTCACAAATCTGACTTAAATTACAGCTTCTCAGTCTATTCCTGTAAGTAGAACACATTGGACTTTTGATTATAAAATAAGTTTAAAAATCCAATCCCCTTTCCAACTCTTTAAGCCCCATATAATAATTGAGTCTTTTAAAAGACACAGACAAGAAAGAAACATAAATGTATTAATTTTCCCCATCACAATGAGATTTACAGAATGTTGTCTGAGTACTTGGGGAGTTCCCATAGAGGTCCCTTCTTTATAAAGCTGTATAAACTGTGGCAAATCCTGACCACACTGTTTCAATTATGCAAAGAAGTTGGGGTAAAAAAGAATTTTTCAGAAATAAAATTTCTAAAATGACATACTAATTTATTTCCTTACTTTAGTTTCCCTATTTGAAAAGCTGATCTGAAATTCAGTCTCAAGATCAAAAAGGAGTTTGTTTGAATTTCATTTAATTGGAACAAAGAGAGGGTCTTTGTGCTGTGGAGACTGATAGCTCCAGATGTTAGGGACGGGTAGTTTAGTCACCATCCAGAGTGATTTGAGAGTGGATATCCTCTGTATTTCTCCCCTGCCTTTTTTTTCCCCCCTGATAGATTTTTACACTTACCAGAGAGACACAGAGATGGAGAGAAAGTGAGAACTCATACCCTATGGGGGACAGCCACATGCAGTTTCTTCTTCTCACAGAATTTTAGGCACAAACGCACACGTGCCTGGTGTGAGCCTCAAGTCGCTTGTCTGGGATCCAAACCCCAGTCAGCCATGTGGGAATGCAGTGCCTCAACCATTACACCACCTGCTGGTCCCTCTGTATTTTTACATACAACAGAATTAATTCTACACTAAGGTGGATAACTGTGTCTGTGTCTGCAAGATGCTCCCATTCATAGGATTATAACTGCCTATATTTTCCTGTAAAATGTGACTATACTAAGTATCAGTTAAACATCTTGAGATTATTTTGGGTAAAGTAAAAAACAAGGAAAAATTTTCTCTAAGGGCACTGTTTAAATGAGCCCACTAATTAGTTAAGTACATCTCAACATTTTTCTTTGGGAAAATAAAGAGACTCCTATGAGCTTGTAGTTTGTAAAACTACTAGATAGGGTAGGTGGGTTTTATTTATTTATTTTTTTCCCTTTTGTTCATAGTAGTATGGAAGATATACTGGAATCTCTAGAGAAGGGTGAATTAACGTGAAGGTCAATGAGTTCTTTATTTTTATATTTGTTTATTATAAAACATATTAACTGGAAGGATATATGAATTTTTATTTACATAACTTGCAGTAGCAAGAAGGTTAAAAATCTCCTTTAACTTTAAAAGGATAGAATTTTTCTGGAATATGTTTTTAAAAGAGTATGAGCTTACATGTAACGTCCATCTCATTCAATCTGTTTTTGACATGGAAATAGATATAAAATATACCCAAATCAGAGTTTGAAATATTTTTATTTATGTTTTTGTGGAGAGATTTGCACTCACCAAAGAGACAGAAACAGAGAAACAGGAAGCAAGAAATTACTCCCCATGAGATGGCCATGCCACAATCCCCTCTCTTCCATCGTCCTCTTAGGATTTGAGGCACACACACACACACACACACACACACACACACATACCTGGCATCAGTTTTAAGGCTCCCAGTCAGAGACTTGAACCACAGTTGACTATGTAGGAGTCCAGCAACATAATCATTATGTCATCTTCTGGTCAAAAAATATTTATGTTTTAATGACAGAACTTCAATGTATTAGAAGGAGGTAATGTAACTATATCAATAAAGTGTTTGAGGTCATGTGAACTCTAGCTTTCTGACTCTAGGCTAGACCAAACCAAAATTATTTCAGATAGTTACTTGTCTTCTGTCAAGAAATAGTTTAGGGAACCAGCAGTTAGCGTAATGGCTATGTTGTTGGACTCCCACGTAGTCAACCGCGGTTCGCATCCTGGACCCGGTGGCTTAAAACTCACGCCGGGCGCGTGTGCTTGCATGCCCAAGATCCCGAGAGGAAAATGGAGGAGAAGGGATTGCGGCATGACCATCCCCCCTGGGGGGTGATTTCTCGCTTTCTGTCTCTCTGTCTCTCTCTGTCTCTCTGGCGAGCGCATGCGCCCTATAGCGAAAACCTCTCCAAAAAGAAAAAAAAAATCAGTTTAATTTTCTCATGTCAATAACAACATCTAGAGTATCAGCATTTCTTATGCTATTTATGTGAACTGCAAATCCCTCCAAGCGATGCCAGGGGACACCAGCATACACAGTGTTGCAGGAAAAAGCTATCAGGTGTTTTGTTTTGTTTTTTAATTTTAGTTTGCTATAGAGTGTATGCACTTGCTGGAGACAGAGAGAGTGAGAAAGTGAAAAATCATCCCCAAGAGGGATGGACATAACTGTAATTCCTTTTCCTCCATTCTCCTCTTGGTATTTTGGGCATTCGTGCACCTGCAGTGCACTTGATGTGTTTTTTAAGCAGTAGGTCTAGAACTCAAACTGTGGAGTCCAGCTGCCTTAATCTCCATGCCACTTGCTAGTCTGTGGACTCCTTTTCTGAAGAACCTGTATCTTTTGTAATGGAAAGTTAACACACCCTTTACTTTATAGGGAGACATTATCTTTATCTTCCAAGATTCTAAGGAATCCTGACTTTGGCTCCAGAGGAAAACATTGTTTCTATTTACAAATATCCTTGAAAAGAGATTTCAAAACAAAAGCATGCTATAAAATATACTGAAGGATGAGAGAGCCATTAATAATTATCTCATACTTTGTAGAAAATAATGCTTTATGTTGGTTTAGTAATGTACAGTTTATGGATCACATTGACAAGCATTGTATTTCTTTGCCTCTGAGTTAGGTTTTACTAGTCTCATTTTACAGATGAATATACTGAGTACGTTTTGTCAGGTTCTATAGCATTAATTGGGAAAGCAGTGACCTCAGTCTAGGTCTTTTGCACCAAATGCATTATCGTATTATAGTTTAGGCAAATCCACAGTACCTCCTTAATTCACCATAGTTATTTGTAATGACATGTAAATAAGTCAGTTAAATATATAATATGATTTGAGAAATCTTCTGGGAGGCCTATCTTAAATTATACATTTCTTTTTTGTTGCATAAGCTTGAAAATATCTGTGAAGGTTTTTCCTATTTGGAAAAACAAACACTTTAAACACTGAAGACCCTTAGGATAGTCTGGACTCTATCTGGCAATATTCTGTGTGAAATAATAATAGTGATGATGATAAAAATGTTAATAAAAATCATGAGGGATAGGGCCAGCAGGTAGCATGATGGTTAAGGGTGTTGTACTCCCACATGGCTGACAGGGGTTCAAGTCCTGGACCTGGTGGCTTGCTTTCTAGCTTTCTCTCTCTCTCTCTTTCTCTCACTCTGTCCCTCTCTGGTCAAATTAAAATAAATAAATAAAGTTAAATAAAATAAAATAAAACTTAGGGATTGTAAGGAAAACTAGAGGCTGGGTGAAGGAAGGTAGTGTGCCATCTCTAGCCCAGTTTATAACATTCCTATCTTAACCTGCGCCTCAGTTTGATCTGAACAGTGTTTGCCAGTCTCGCTCCTCTTACAGTCTTAAAGTACTTAGAGAAGTAGTTTTCATCCCAGCTGTAGCCACACACACAGGTGGATACTGCTATTCAGGCTGAGACCACATGGGAGGCTGGGTTCAATTCCTGCCCTGTGCTGGGATGTACACATTTAGTCCCAGTGTGATGGTTAGTTTTAGGTGTTAACTTGACTTGAAGGAATGCCTAGTTAAATCTGATTAAGTATTATGCTGGGTGTGTTTGTTTCCAGAAATTAATATGTACATCAAGCAGAGTAAGTGGCAAGAATCACCTTCACTGTAGACAGGCATGCTCCAACCAACAAGGGACCCAGAAAAACAAAACAAAAACAAAAACATACACAGAAGACAGTAGACAGAAGCATCTATTGAGAGAGAGCAAGATAGATTTCTGCTGCTGTGGATATCAGAACTCAAGGCTCGCTTGCCTTCTGACTCCTGGACTCACAACAGCAACCACCTCCTCACCGCCCCTGCCCCACCCCCAGGTTCTCAGGCTTTTGGCTTGGACTGTGAGTTACATCCTTAGCTTCCCTGTCTCAGACCTTCAAACTTGAATTGAGACACCCTACCAGCATCCCAGGGTTTCTAGCTTGCAGATGGCCTGTTGTGGGATTTCTCGGTATAAACACATGAGCTGATTGCACCAATAGATCCTCTCTGATATATTTATACAAATCCTATTGGTTCTGTGTCCCTAGTGACTACTGTGCCCAGGTCCTTGGGAGGTTGAGGGAGGAGGCTGGTGAGTTCATAGTGAGACCCTGTCTGAAAGAGCTGGGCATGGTTGCATGTGCCTGTAGTCTCAGCTACCTGCGAGGCCAAAGCAGGAGGATCGTGACATAGTGAGACCATATCTAACAAATAAGTCAATTCAAACACACATATGATTTTTATACCTCACAATGGCAAGGCATAAACATAAAAAGGGATCCTTGATCAAGTAAATTTAGGAAAGTAAGTTTACACAAAGGAATTAATGACTTCTCGGTGTAATTTGCTAATGAGAATTGTTAACTCTTCAAGGGGAGGATATAACATGCAGAACTTTCCAAAGTTGTTTCATGTTGGAGCCATGGGAAATGCTGTCTTAAAGAAACCCTATAGGAACAAAACCAAAAAATATAGTCAAACCATTTTTGGGTACCTTAAAATATCAAAATACTACTGTGCAGTGCTATAATAAAAAATAAGATGTGGCCCCTTTATTAGAAGATGGCAATTTTAATATCAATAAAATAGCCAAGGTCATATTTTACTTTCTGTAAGCATTAACACTATTTTCAGCATTCCTCTTGGGGAAAAAAAAATCTAGTGGTCACGGAGAAATTCCCATAAAGGTTTATACTACTTAAAAGTTACAAGTCTAGGGTTGCCTTATAATTTTTGATGCCAGCTTTCAAGCAGACTTTGAAGACCTTAGTTTCCTTTAGTATGATTTTACATGTACCCGATGTAATTATAAAGCACAGTATTCATCTTAAAATTTTAATGAAGTTTCACTTCTAGTCATGGTGAAGTAACAGTATTGGGATAGCCTTCATGCCATAAGCAATTATAAAAATGGACAAAGTATAAAAAGTGAGTGTTTTCAAATTCAGATCTCTCAGAGGAGGGAAGAGTTTAGGTGAGCCCCACAGCTGTTCCAGATTTTGTCTGGGCGTCCGCTTCCTCACTGTAGCATAGGCAGGGAAAGCCCATGGTTACCCTTAAGGAGCAGAGGGTGTAGATATTGCTGAGATAACTAAACATTTTGGGACATAGTACATCAGATAAATAAGATGTGCAGTGAATGAATTATAAATATTTGCATTTGGACCTTTTGGTATCATTGGCTAAATATTAAACTGTCATACTCAAGGAAAGGAACCAAGAGGTCTGTCAGACAAGAGCAACAGAAGGATCTAAGTTGAACAGATATCCCAGAGACCACATAGTGTTTGGAGACCTTAGCGTTCTGACCGACCAAAGGGGAGAAAATTTGCTGATCACCTTGGTCATTCAACTGACACCTGCACATGGACCTACCTTGCTTATAGTATAGCTCTAGTACCAGAACAATCAATGTTCTAAATTCTCCCCAAATTAACAAAATCAAGCCTCAGCAGAATTATGCAGTTATTAAGAAATTAACTGGTTGACTGAAAGAAAACACTAAAAACTACCTAAAGAAATATCAGTTTATTCAACTTCTCAACAATATGCCATTCAACTGCCTAATGTATTACAAAAAATTGCTAGATATACAAAATGCAGGACTTTGTGACTCATAAAAGAGCAGAGTGTAGAGAGCAGGAGAGAGAATTAAAAAGGGTGTAACACTCAGAAGAAGTAGATGCATTCATTAAAAAAAGATGTGGAAATTACCAGACAAGAATTTTAAAATGATCTTATAAATAGGTTCAAAATTTTAAAGGAAAAAATGATATATATAATGGGATATGGTATGAGAGTGGGTAAAGAAACTCAACATTAAAAAGGGAATTAAGTGACAAATTAGCAATAAAAATATCTGAAGTGAAAAATGTACTGGGTAAGCTTTTCAGGAGTTTGGACATTGTAGAGAAGGATATTAATAACTCGAAGACAGGGCAATAGAAACTATCAAATCTGAAGAGCAAAAAGAAAAAATGGGGGGGAGAAATGAATAACCCTTCAGTGAACCTGTGAGAAAGTGTCAAGCAAGATCCAGATACAAGTGGTAGAGTGCTGCTGTGTGAGCTTGGGGCCACCTGAGAAGTCTGAGTTCAATTCCTGCCCAATCCAAACAGGCTGGGCACAGCAGTAAGTACCTGTGATCCTAGTGAAATGGGAAATTGGGCCAGGGGGCTGCAGTGTCAAGACCCAGTCAAAAATACTTCTCTCGGGGGAACCAGCAGTTAGCGTAATGGCTATGTCGCTGGACTCCCACGTAGTCGACCGTGGTTCGCGTTCCGGACCCGGTGGCTTACAACTCACGCCGGGCGCGTGTGCGTGCGTGCCCAAGATCCCAAGAGGAGAATGGAGGAGAAGGGATTGCGGCGTGACCATCCCCCCTGGGGGGTGATTTCTCGCTTTCTGTCTCTATGTCTCTCTCTGTCTGTCTGGCGAGCGCACGCGCCCTATAGCAAAAAACCTCTCCAAAAAAAAAAAAAAAAAAATACTTCTCTCGGGACTGGCAGGTGGCATGATAGTTAAGTGCTGGACTCCCATATGGACAACTGTGGTTTAAGTCCCAGACCTGGAGGCTTGCTTTCTCACTTTATCGCTCTCGCTCTCGCTCTGGTCAAATTAAAAATAAAAATAATAATGACAAATAGAATAAATCATTTTTAAAAACTTTCTTTTTCTTTCTTATTCCTTCATCTTTCCATTCTCTTTTTCTTCCTCTCTCTCTCTAAAAAAAAAAAAAAAAAAAAAAAAAAGTGTCTAGCAACATAACGTGTGTAATTGGAACCCCAAGAGGAGTGTAGAAAGAATTTCAGGCACATATACACCACCACCAAAAACAAAGAAAGAGAAAAAGAAAAAAATAATTAATAAAAGTTGTCCTAAATCTGTTGGGGGGGTGGGGAACAGCAACCCAAGATGCTAGAAATACAACAAATTCCAAGTACAATAAATGGGGAGAAAAAAACCTCACTGATGTAAACCATAGCCAAATTGCTAAAAACCAAGGAAAACACTAAAATTTTCCAGATGCAGTGAAACCACAATACATAAAATGAGAAATACCATCCGGAGACAGTAGAATGACATTTTAAATGTCCTATTGACCTTAAATTCTATGTCCAATAAAAATAACCTTCTAAAATGCAGGCAAAATATAGACATTTTCAAATAAATTAATGCTAAGACTTTATTACACTAGAATTGTTTTATAAAAATGTTTTTAAGAAGTCATTTAGGTGGAAGGGAAAAGATTTACACCGAGGCGTATAGAGTAGGAAATAGTAAATGTGTGGATATTTATAAGATGTTTAGGGACCAGCAGTTAGCATAATGGCTATGTTGCTGGACTCCCATGTAGTCGACCACGGTTCACGTCCCGGACCCGGTGGCTTAAAACTCACGCCAGCCGTGTGTGCATGCGGTCCCAAGATCCCAAGAGGAGAATGGAGGAGAAGGGATTGCGGCATGACCATCCTCCCTGGGGGGTAATTTCTCGCTTTCTGTCTGTCTCTCTCTGTCTGGCGAGTGCACGCGCCCTATAGCAAAAACCTCTCCAAAAAAAAAAAAAAAGATGTTTATACCTCATTTACAAATATATATTTATAAGGTAATTAATCATTTTAAAGCAAAAAATAATAGCAAAGTATGTTATGGCTATAATATATGAATATATAAAATACATTACAACAATATTTTTAAAATGGGAAGGTATAAGTGGAATTTCACTATTGTAAGCCTCTTATATTCTACATGAAGTGGTACCATATTAATCTGTGGTCAACTGTGATAAGTTAAGGATGCATATTGTAATCCCTAGAGCAACCACTAAAAACTGAAGCACAGGAGTGTAGCTAAAAAGCCAATAGAGGAGATAAAAACGGATTGCTAAATTTCTTTAATGAGGCTTCCTGTTTCTTCTCTAGGGAAAAAATGAAGAACAAACAAGAATAGCAATGTAGACATCTTAAAGTATTAGTCCTGGTTTATACATAAATTTGCTGTTATTTCTTCTTTATTTCAGAGGCAGGGAGTAGTTTGAGTTTATGGGAGTTTTCTTTCTTTTTTTATCTAATTTTATTCTTTTTTGCTTCTCTGTAGAATACATTTTACAGAGCTAATCTTATAATTTGGACACTATTTTTAGTAGTGAATGAAGCAATCAGGTGGCGTATGAAGGGAAGGTTAAGGACAAATGGACAGAACTTCCTCTATAGATCTCTACTTCAAATCTTGGTCATATACTCCAATCTTCAATGACCCATTGTGCTAAATACAACATACATTTTATTTATTTATTTATTTTAGTGTTGTTAAACAACACTAATTTTTTTTTTTTTTTGATGATTAATGTGATCAGATGGCTTAGACATTTGTTTGTTCGGCTGAAGGGCTGGAACCATTAATTTTTGGCCATTGCATCACACACAAAAATATTGCATGAATCAGTCATGTGGAATATTTACTTGGCTGTAATTCCCCAGATGTGGAAATTGGCTATCTTTATTCTTTTGTCTACCGAATCACATTTTCATTACTTGCTTCTTTTTACTCACCATTTTCTTTTTGTAAATAAAGTTTATTTACCTGCTTAGTTCCAATATATTATGTCAGATAATAGACCTAAAATAGAGGAGGATGAACAATGCAAAAGCTAGCCCTGAGAGAATGAAGTGACCATGAAGCCTATCTCTGTAGAAGATTTCTGTTGGCATATGATTAAGCCAACATCCCATCCTGATAATAGTTTGTTAATCTTCACAGCCATAAGACACAATGTCCAGAAAAGAATTCACAGTGATAGACTAGAGAAAAGAATGTCCACGAGATACTGCCCAGCTCTGAAAAGAGCTTTGTTCAGAGTTACATAGCCAGGGCCATCCGTGAAAGATGAAGGAACCAACAGCTAAAACCTTAGGGTTTTCCTAATTGCATAATCACCCAATTCGTGTAGAGGTTGAATTACATAATTGCACAGTGAGACTTGACATTTCAAGACAGAGCATGCCATTCAAAAAGAGAAGAAGGGAGGGGTTTGGAGAGGGAATTAACACGGAAACATCACTGCCTGGCCAAATGCTGTGTACCAGGGAAGGCAGGAAATTAGGCCCTTACTGCCGAATACCACCAGAGTTTTAATCACAGCACCTGACTTCCTTTTTTGCCAAGTGAACAGATCACCACAGCAGGATATTGCTCTACTTAGCAAACTTCAGAAAAGTTAACTTTGGGTCTCTGGCGAATTCTGGCTGTAACAGAAATGGATATATATATATATATATATATATATATATATATATATATATGCCTATGTATGTATAAACACATACGTACATACACACACGTATTTTTCCCCATAGGTCTTCTTGCCAGCATTAAGCCTTCTAATAATGCCAACTAGAATGGATGAGGTGTATAATACTTTGCACATTTACTTAGTTTCCCTCTCTTCACTTTCTTTCTGTTTTCCCACTGCTTCCCTCTTCTGACCCTTCATACTGCTAGTAAGTTCAAGTGAGTCACAGATGTGAATAATTGAGACTTGTAGGGTCAGATTTGTTCTTATTCAGGGTCTTTGGTTTTAAAAATTATTTTCTTACCTTTTTGTTTTATGGGTATTTTTAAAACCACATTATATAAAATACGTTATAATTATTTGACTTTCTTCCAACAAGATATTGTAAATCTTAAAGGTATAGTAAAATCATTAGTCCTCAAGAGGGAATTCAATGAAAAAAAAAACAATTTTCCTTTTTAATTACTGCTGAAACATAATTCCTCTCAATTTATTCTCACTCCTGGTAGAAGTGAAAGCTAGAATTTACATCTGTTATTGTTGAATAACATCTGTACAATCAGTCTTTCTTTTCTAATTCTGTATTTTATGAAATTTAGATTTTTAGTGTTTAGTAACTCTGTTTTCAATATCCAATAAATAATTAGTTTAGCAAAGGTCCATAAAAAAATGTATGAGGACTCATAGTTAAAGTCTTTAAAGAAGTAATTAGTGGAGTCCATTTAAGTCACTAACCTGAGAATCTTTTCTTCTTCCAGCTATAAATTTTGAGCCACACACCCACAAACAAATGCATGCAAACATGCGCGCGCGCGCGCGCACACCCACACACACACACACACACACACACACACAGACACTACATATGTCTATTAGGATGCTTTTCCCTGCAAAAGAAAACCTCAACTTGAATTGGCTTAAGCAACAAGATGTTTATAGCTTGACTACACGGGGAGGAGGAGGGTATGCTGACTCCAGGCACAGCTCCTCACCTCATGCTCTGTTTCACTGTGATTTTCTGTTCTACTGTTACTTTCTTTTTTAAAAAAAATTATTTATTTAATTCTGTTTATTCATTCATTTATTTTATTTTGGCCAGAGAGAGACATACAGAGAGAGAGAGGGAAAGTGAGAAAGTAAGCCACCAGGTCCAGGACTTGAACTGTGGTTGACCATGTGGGAGTGCCCAGCACTTTAACCACCATGCTACATGCTGGTACCCCACTGTGATTTTCTTAACTTTGACCTTTTCTCTGTGATGGCATCACACTTAGGCCATTAGTTAGGTGACTTCCTTGGAACAATTAATCACATTCAGACACAACAGTATCCAGAGCAGGGGTCGGGAGAGGAGCATCTCTTCTCATTTCTCTTTCTTGCCTCTTGAGGCTGGAAGCCTTTTCTAGGACCTATTTATCCTCTGAAATGACTATACTTCTTGTCTCACTGGACAGAGTTAGTTTACATACTCTTTCCTAAATTCTTCAACACCAACGGGAAGAAATTATAATTTGTAGCCTCAACAAGTCAGGATTTACTCAGGGGGCCAAGACTCGCATGGAGAAAGGATGAACACTGGACAATCGGTGTTCCCTGACTCACATGGAGAAAGGATGAACACTGGAATGAAGTCAGGGTCCATCTATGAGTTAGGCAGAAGGGAATAAATTTTAGGTAGATAACTAACAGGATAAGAAAAATCAATCAGTGAAATTGATTCCATACCCAGATCAGAAATGGGCTTTTGTTTCAAAATGTTCCAAATAAGAATCAATTTGTTTTCTGTTTTCTTAGAGAGAACCATAGGGACATAGACATTTGTTCTTTACCCAACCCCATTATGAAGTAAGTAGAGAAGAAAATATATGTAGAGAGAGATAAGAAAAGAGAGGAATCATGTTCATACCATTCAAGTTCTGAATAAAGCCAGGCCTAAAGCCAGCTTAAAATCTGAACTTCTATCTATGTGAAGCAACAAATGATCTTTTGTACTTGACCTTATTTGAGTTGGATTTTTGAATGTATATCCCCTCTTACCCAAATATATTAATAAATACAAGGTTTTAAAATGTGTACATGTGTGCGTGTGTGTGTGTGTGTGTGTGTGTGTGTGTACATGTAATAGATACTGTTCTTTAACTGGAGCCTAGCACCTTGACTGTAGAGTCATTTCTAGTGGGAATTAAGCCATGATGAAGTTAAAGTTTCTTCTGTAATATTAAGAACATTGTTATAATTTTCTAGAATGAGAATAAGAATGAGACTTCGGTACTGTTGGGCGTGTTGGGGCAGATGGGGTGGGCAACAGAGAAAATTTAATAGAAGTTTAGAAATGAGAGCTGAATTTTAACACTTAAATAGGGAAACATGGTGATGAATTCAAGTCAGAAAGCTAAGTAAAGGTGAGACATGACACAGAAGTCAATGTTTAAATTCCACTGCTTCATTAATAGAGGATGCAATTGAGAGTGCACCAAAGAAGACAAATTCTGGAAGGATTCCGAGCCAGAATTCAGATACTGGCTTATTATGAGTTTAAAGGATGACAATTTTGAATGTGGTCATGCTAAAACATTTAAGGTGTCCTAGACTAATTAAACAACAGAGTCACCAATATGATCCAAGTTGAGTTTAAGAAAAATCAATCTGAAAAATTATTTAAGATTAATTAAAGTAGGAAGAGACTACAGGTAGGGAAACAAGGCATTATTTCAGCCAAACTTAAAAAGGCCTACCCTCACAATTAAAGAAGGAGAAAATACCATGGGGGTAAAATTTAGTGGGAAAACAATAACATTATTGTCTGGATGGCCATTCTGTAGCACAACAGTTAAGTGTTATGCATAGAAGGGCAGATTTTATATGGAGATCATAGTTCAAATCCCAGCCCTGCCAGCTTGAAAAACACACTGGGTGCATTGTGCATACATGCCCAAACACCTGATGGGAAGGAAAAATGAAAGAAAAAGGACTTAGGTGTGGCCACACACCATTGTGGGGATGCTTTCACTCTCTTTCTCTAGTGAAAGTATATACCCTCTGGCCATTTTCAGAAATCACTGCCAGATGATTTGGATTTTACTTCTGGTTTTAGAAATAGATATAAGATTATGATCAAATGTACATGGACAAGAAATAGTTTGTAAGTATCTATTAAACTACAATATTTATGAATTCTTATATTGTATTTTCCCCTTCTTATTATGGTCTTCCAATGAGAGAGTAATTGTTATATTTCCTGCACAGAAAATATAGCATGCAACTCAAATATTATGGGCCAACCCACTTCCATCTACAGTAGAATAGCAGAGCAATTAGAGCCATTTAATGTTAGAGTGGCAAGTATAGCTATTAAAAAACTTTCAGTGTACTAAGAATAAATGCTGCTAAAATAAAAATACTTAAAAGAAAAATAAGTCGTTAAATGAGTTCATTGGTACTACCATATTAATTTACATCTGTCAATTCCATAATCAGATGTATTCCACAGAAGCCAAATGTAATATGACTCCATGGAGACGGTTATTTTTTTAAAATATTTATTGTTTTCTTTTTTGTTCACATGTGAAGTGAATAAGCTGGCAAAAAGCAGCACTGCCAAAATTAATTGAATAAAAATATGAGGAATGTGCTTTTTCTTGGCTTCTCATAAACTAAAAGCTGCCATCTGATCTCAAAAAACTTGGATATAATCAAATATGTGATAGGAAGTACGGAGGTTTCTCTAGCGTAGGCTGGGAAACCTTAAAGACAGTGAGCAATAGCATATAATTAAAGATTATGCAGAAAACAGAATTAAAAATACAAGCCAGGGGTCACAGGACTTTACTGATAAATTACACACTAAATGGAGGACACTTATCATCTCGCACATGTAAATTTGTTTATTAATATATCACTACTGTCTTTGTCAGAATAGCCATGTTTATTCTAACGACAGTATTGCTCACATAGATCTGGAATTCTTTTTTGTTTCTAATGCTTTTGTCACCTTCTTTTGAATGTCCCCAGGAAAGATAAATCAGCTGAACACTCACTTCTCAATATGGATAAAACAAGCTGTGCTACGGGATGGCCATCCAGACAGTGTTACTGTTTTTCCCACTAAATTTTATCCTCATGGTATTTTCTCCTCCTTTAATCGGAAGGGTCAGCCTTTTCCATGTTCAGCTGAAATAACGCCTAGCTTCCCTACTTGTAGTCTCTTTCTGCTTTAATCTTAAGTAATTTTGCAGATTGATTTTCCTCTCTAGGCAAAAAAAAAAAAAAAAAAAAAAAACAGGGAAGATGTTGGAGGTAAAAACACTATGAACCAAAGAGACCTAGCTGACATTTATTCAGCATCAAACCTAAAAACTGCAGGAGAAACTTTATTTTTAAAAGAGAGACTTTAAATAAACACTTTACCAAGATGGAATACGTGTTTACATGCTGGGTCAGAAGTCTCCATAAATTTAGAAAACAAATGAATTGCTTTGACAATATGCATTCTCTGATCACAACATAATTAAGTCAGAAATCAATAGCAATAAAATATCAACAACAAAAAATCCCCAAATCCTTGAAAAAATTACCCCATTTATTTTTAAACAACCTATGAGACAAAGAACAAAAAATACAAATTAGAAAACATTTTAAGTGATTGACAATGAAAACAAAACTTCAAAATGTGTAGGACTTGTACTAGCCAATGGTGTAAATGTTACGTCTCTAGACATCCAAGGAGTAGAGACCGTGGTTCGAGTCCAGGACCCGGCAGTTTAAAACTCACACCAGATACTGGGAATGTGTGCTCAAAATCCTGAGAGGAGAATGGAGGAGAAGGGATTGCAACATGGCCATTCCTTCTGGGAGGTGATTTCCTCGCTTTCTGTCTGTCTTTTCAGTGATCACATGCACCCTATTAAAAAAATCTCTCTTTAGAAAAAAAAAAATTGTGTAGGACCAAGCTAAAGTCATATTTAAAAGAATATATAACCTCATTACAGGTCTATTTTAGAAAAGAAGAAAGGTATAATATTAATGATCTAAGTTTTCATCTTGAGAAGAGTGAAAAGAGAGTAGGCTACATCCAAAGTAAGTACAATTCACAAATAATAACAGATAACATCAGGTATCAAATGAAATAAAACATGAACAGTGGGTAAAATTAACAAAGTCAGAAGTTGGTGCTTAGAAAATATTTATAAGTTAAATAGCCCCCAACCTCGAGCAAAAGTTCTCAAGAAAAAGAAGAAATAAAAAATCACAACCAATATTAGTCATGAAAGGGAAGCCCTCTCTGCAGATAGTAAAAGTTAATATTGCAGTATTATGAACAACTCCATGCCAATAATTTTGACAAAGCAGATTAAATGAACAAATAACTTGGGCCAGCAGGTAGCGTGGTAGTTAAAGTGCTGGATTCCCACATGGCTAACCACAGTTCAAGTCCCAAACCTGGCAGCGTGAAAATCACACTGGGCATGTGTGCATATGTGTGCATGCTCAGAATCCCAGGAGAGTGGAAGAGAAGAGATTGTAAAGTAGCCATCTCCATGGAAGGTGATTTATCACTATCCTTTTCACTGTCTTTCTCTGCTTCTCTTGGGTGAGCACACTTACCCTGTGGCAAAAATCTTAAAAAGAAAAAATATAAAAAAGAAAGAAAAAGAAAGAAACGAACACTGCCTTAAAAAACAGTTTTCCAAAACAGATTCAAGATTCTTCTCAGTCATGGGTAATATTCATCTTTAAGGTAAGATTTGATTGTTATCCAAAGCAAGATAGAAAAATCAGGATCATTATTTAATAATAATAGTCTCAAAATGGTATGTCTATTATAATAAATATTAAAACTAATTTTTTAGGACTTATAATTTCTAATTTAAACAAGTTTCAAGATATTTTAACAATATCAGTGGAAGAAGGTGATTTTTTTAACATGATTAGTTTGAGGTACATGACATTATTTACTATGTACATATTTTTCATTAAAATTACAGCTTTATGGTTATAAGACCTCTACCTCTTTTCTTCCCTATTTCAGCATTGACAGTTTAGCTTCAACTTAAGAGACACTCACTGTTAATTCACTATAGTATTCCTAAAACAAGTTCTAGCCTTTGGTCCTGCAACCTCCTTAAACTTCTCTTTCTGCTCTCCTTTGTATCATCAGACTTGGAGAATTAGTGATAACACACTCACATTTATTGATACAAAAGATGTGCATTCATGGACAGCAGATGTGTTTTTCTTTGAAATCCCAGTAATTTGAAAAAATTGGAGGCATTTATAGAGCACACAGTCTTCAGCTTATCACAGTCTTTCTTGTTTTTTATCATACAGTCCAATTTTCTCATACTTAACTGTCTGGTATCTGTAGGTCTTTGAATTTGAAATATGCTTTTCCCCACACCACTACATTGAAACTGATCTCTCAATGATCACAAGTCAGCACCTAGTTATGAAATAAAACTAGATTTGCCAAGTCTTTTTACATAAGTACATCTCTACAGCATTTAGCACTAACGACCACTCTTATCCTCTTGCAACTGTGTGATTTTGCATGTGCATGGACATTCAGGTATGTTTTCTAGTGCTCTTTGAATTTCCAATACTTCTAGTTTTCTTTCTTCATTATTTTTCTAGGGCTGTCATAACAAAGTGGGAAGTAGTGTGTGGCTTAAAATAGTATAAGTCTATTGTCTCACAGTTACGGAGTTAGAAGAGGTACAACCTCCAGGCTTTGGCCAGCCATGTTGTTTCCAATAGCCCTAGGGATCATCATTTCTTTTGTCTTAGAGCTTCTGCTATTTGCCAGCAATCCTTGGAGTTCTTTGACTTGTAAATGCCTCATGTTTAGTCACACAGCCATTTCCTCTGTGTGTATCTCCAAATCATCTTCCCTGTGCATGTGTGTGTATAAATGTCCCCTTTTTAGTCATACTGAAATAGAGCCCACTTTAATGACCTCATCTTAACCTGGTTGGATTTATAAAAACCCTCTTTCCAAATCAGGTCCCATTCTGAGGTACTGAGGACTATCACCTATTTTTTGTGGGATATACTTCAACCTATAAACTGTCTTTTTTACTACTCCTTTGTCTCATCCTTTGCTTCCTTATTCTCCAAATCTATGTAAGCATTCTCAAAGGATTGGTCCATGGTTCTCTGCTCTGTTTTCTTACACTCAGTTTTGGCAATAGTATGCTTTCAAATATTTCTCCCATGCTTACATTTTCTAAATCTCTACTTCCAGAATGTCATTTGAACTTTGCCTTATATTTCAAGTTCCATGCTAGAACAATCCATCTGGATACCCTGAAGGAATTACAGGCCTAACATATCCTAAATATAATTATGAGCATTTTCTTCTATGATTATTGTACATTTGAAATCCTACAGGTAAAATTGGAGAAAACCTTCTCTCTTTTTTATTCCACATCTAAGCAGTTACTCAAGAGTTTAGTTTTCAACTTCCGCATGACTAAGAATTGCTATGAGCTAGGTTCAGGAGTCACACTTCCTGAGTTCAAATCTTAACTCAACCAATTGCTAAGTATGACCTGGGTGTCCGGATTTTCTCAAATCCAAAATAGTTTAATATGACATACTTGACAGGGTTGCTTTGTGGAAACAATGAAATAATGTATTAGCAGCCTCAGTAAAGTGCCTACAGCAATGATTGTTGTGGCTGTAATAATTGTTAACAGTAAGAAAAATTACCACACATCACTTTATTTCCATTTCTACTTGCTTTACTCTGTTTCCAGACTTCATTGATATTCACCTGCAATTTATAGCTAACTTGTCTCTTTACCTCCAATCTGTCCACATTCTAATCCAGTCCGCAGACACCTCACAGATTAATCATCCTGTACCATGGCTCTGTTCATTCCCCAGGGCACCATCCTTCACTGACTCCCCATTGTCTACAAAATAAAAGTAAAACTTCTTAGATTGAAATAAAAGGCCCTCTGGTCCCAAACCTCCTTTCCAACCTTATTTTCCACAACTCACCTTCATATATCAAATACTTCAGCCAACCTGAGCTACTTGACATTCTCTATACATGCCGCATATTTTGGCACCTGTGTGCTCTTGTATATGTGGCTCCCCTGCCTCAAACCCAATCTCATTCAAATCCCAACTATCCTCTGCACCCAGGTGAAATCCTGTCTGCTACATAAAGCATTCCTTAATCATCCCCAGCTGGAAGTAATATCTCTCTCTCTCTTAAAATTGGGTAGGATCTCTTGTGTATGCCTTCACCTCCAAAATATTTATTGAATGCCAATTATACGTCAGGCACTAAAGTGGGGACTGGAATACAGTAGGAAAGAAAACATTTTGTTCCTTTCTTCATAGAGCTTTGTGGTCAGAGGGGCATCTATTAAGCACATTAATTTAGAAGTGAGAATATAATTTTGTAGTGATGACTACTATGAAGTATCATTTTAAAAATTATATTAATTTTCATATTTTCCTAATAATAGAATATGGGTCACTTGAAAGGTCTTGTATACAGTATGTAGATAATAGAAATCAATCTTTGATTGTGTGTATAAAGGAACAAGCAAAATGAGTAAAGGCAACTTAGAGACTTAATATCAGAACCATCTTTGGTCATTTCTACCTAATAATTTTCTTTGTCAAAATTTGAATTATAAATCCTTACAAAATACTAATTTGTGGTGCCTTTTAAAGACTATAAATAGAGATATGAAACAAAGTCACACTGGAATTTCAGTCAATAAGAGAATAATGTAGACAGTTGTCCTATAAATAAATATATAGAGTAAACAAAATTGCCAAATCAGCACATTGAAATGTACATATTTTAATATTCTGGTGTTATTTGTGCAATGTAGGTCATGTCATTTAAATCCTTTGCATCATGATTTCTTCATATGAAGAATGAGGGTGCTCACAATACTTCAGTGATCTTTCAAAAATAAAGTAGTTCATCTAACAATACTGCAAAATCTCTTCATGTGATTATTTTCTGTATTTTTTTCATTGATGTTAGAAATAAGTTGAGAAGAAGGCTCTGAAACCTATATATCATGAGCCAATTTGATAGTTACAACATATTTAAAATCTACATGTTTTACTATAGATAAATAAAGAGGGTTTAGCAATTGGTTTTGGGATTGCAAGTGACTAACTCAACTCAAATTAGTTTAAGCAAAACAGTTTTTGAAAATAAGGAGAGAAGGGAGTGGAGCTAGCCTTCAGGTCATCTCTCCTCTCTGTTTTTTTTTTTTTTTTTCTGTTCTAGTGGATGTCATCAACACATAAGGAGGGTCAGCTTTTCTTCTTTTCTATTCTCTTCAGTGTATGTCAATTCTAGGGAATAACACCGACCAGCCTGGAATGGGTCTCACAAGTGACTTTTAACCGAGAGCTAGGATATTATAATTATCTAGGCTGAGTTTCTATGCTTATTTCTCCATTAATAATACCATTAAAGTAAAATAAATGGGTTCAGTAGGAACAACTCCCCCCCAAATAAGCAGAGGATATTTTGCAGAATGAGGGATGGAATATTGTGCTGTCAAAATGAATCAATATCTACAACAACATGTACTCATTTCTCACAGTTCATCTTCATATATCAAATACTTCAACTAGATTGAATTGTTTGACATTCTCCACACATGATGCATGTTTTGGCACTGGATGCTCTTCTTTTATTATTCTTCAAATATGGTTGAATTCTGCAGTGGTCAAATTTCTTACCTAACATTTAATAGGAAAGGAGAGGCACTGCCATTTTTAGTTAAAATGTAGACATTTTCAAGATATTTTACATTAACAGTTACAAGTATCCAGATGAGCTACAAAATTGTAGAGTTTTAGAAACCCATCTTGAGGGAACCAGCAGTTAGCGTAATGGCTAGGTCACTGGATTCCCATGTAGCCGACCGCGGTTCGCGTCCCGGACCCGGTGACTTAAAACTCACGCCGGGCGTGTGTGCGTGTGTGCCTAAGATCCTGAGAGGAGAATGGAGGAGAAGGGATTGCGGCATGACCATCCCCCCTGGGGGGTGATTTCTCGCTTTCTGTCTCTATGTCTCTCTCTGTCTTTCTGGCGAGCTCACGCGCCCTATAGCAAAAAAAAAAAATCTCTCCAAAAAAAGAAAAAAAAAAAAAAAAAAAAAGAAACCCATCTTGAGAAGACAAGATGCAAAGGAGCTTACATGAACTAAAATCCAAACAGTAACAAGTCATTCCTAAGAGGCAAGGACTCAAATGAGACTCTTCCATGAGACAGACTTCTTGCTTTCTTCTTGGAGAGTAAGACTGACTGAATGCTCAGGCAAAGCATGAGAACCGAAAGGAAATCTCTTTCAAACTCTAGGTTCTCCCTGAGTGTGAGCCATTGGCTCCCAAAGATTGGGGAAAGGGCAAGCAAACAGCTATCTCCCTGAGGTGCTTTGTTATCAAGGGTCTTGCAAAGCTGCTCCAAAGAGTGACAGTAGGAAGCAGAGTAAATGGTGATCTCTGAAGACACAAAATGGTGAGTGTAGAATTGGAAGTAAAAGAGAACCAACTACCCAGTGAGCCTCAGAACATTTGAAGCCAATAGTGAACTGAAATCTATATAAAACTGCAACAAACCTAGACCAAGATCCCCTAAAGTTTATAGAGTAATTCAACTTCCCACACTGTGGTCTGAGAGAAGAGACATGCCACATGCAAAGAGTAAATATTTACTTCAGTCTTTACTCTCTTTGCATATACAATTTATAGCATACAAACCGAAAATTACGAGACATGTGAAGAAGTAGGAAAAGGTGGCTGATGGTCGAAAGAGGAAGTAGTCAATAGAAAAAGACCTAGGAATGGCCAAGATGTTGAGCTTATCAAACAAAGATTTCACAGTAACTATGATAAATATGTTAAAACAGCTAATAATGACAAATATTTAAAAATTTAATAGAAAAGAATAATATGTACTAGCAAATGGGGAATTTCAGCAGAAAGACCAAAACTATAAAGAACATGGTATAAATGCTAGAAATGAGAAGAAAAATAGGAGAAATGGAAAATGTTTTCATTTGCCCTCTAGCAAAAGTTAAAAAAAAAAAGGAAAATAAAAACTTTAGCTATTCTTAAATTACAAAGTGGACACAGAATACAAAGATTCAGTTAACTGGTAAGTACATCAATATAAATTATCCAAACTGAAAACCTGTAACAACACTGTATTAGTTTGCGAAGATAGGTGGTTTAAAGAATAGGAATGTATGTTCTCACCATTCTGGAGGCTTGAAGTCTGAGATCACTATCTCAGCCGGGTTGGTTTCTTGTGAGGCTCTCTTCTGGACTTGCAGATGGTTACCTTGTCCCAGTGTTTTCACATGGGCTTCCCTCTGTACATATCTACATCAAAATTTCCTCTTTTTAGGAGGCTACCAGTCACATTTGATTAGGGCCCACTCTGGTGACCTCAGTTTAACTTAATTACCATTTTAAAGACACTCTTTCCAAATACAGTCACAGTCTGAGGCAGAGGAGTCGAAATTTCAGCATGTCAATTATTGCGGAACGCAATTCAGCCCATAAACGACACACAGGGAAAAGATCAAATGGCCTAACATACAGGTAAAGAATCTTAGAGTGGAGACAGACAGTGGAGCACAAAAAATATGTGAGGAGATTATGGAAGAGAGTTTTCTACAATTGATGGGAGACATCATCATAAAGATCCAAGTGTAGAGAATTCCCAAGCCAGATAAGCACACCCAGACATATCATAGTCAAACTTAAAAACAAGGGATAAAGAGATCATTTAAAAAGCATCTCTAAGGGTTGGAGGAGATGCATTCCATTTACTTAGAAATAAGTTACAAATGATAGCTAACTTCTTATCAGAGACAATGGAGACCAGGAGATGATGAAGCAACTTCAGTAAAGGATTGAAAGTAGGAAAAGACTGTCAGTTGAGAACCTTGAATCAGCAAAATTATGCTTCAAAAAGGAAGATGAAATAAAACATTGTAAGATAGATAATAGATGATAGAATTTGTCCATATAAACCTGCAGTACAAGAAATGTTAAAATAGATTCTTTATGTGGAAGTGAAATGATGGTAAATGGGGCCCCAAATCTGCAGAAATGAATGCAGAACATCAGAAGGAATAAACATTTGACTAAGTTTAAAAGACTGCTGACTATTTAAAACAAAAATAATAGTGCATTGTGGGGTTTATAGCACATGTAGGAAGTAAAAAAACAAATGATCTAACATCAAGGTGGTTATGTCTTCAATACTTAATTGTCCTACTTTCTATAAGGAAATTCATATCACCAACTTTGAAATATTACTGAGCATATATCAAATACATGCTTTCTTCTTACAAATAAGTCATGAAAAAGGTACTTATCTAGCAAGTCTTTATTTTCTTCTTTTTTTAGAAAAAAAATCCTCTCCTGTTTTCAAGTCTACTGTTTTTAAGCTATATATGTTATGTATAATATAAAACCACATAGATTATATACTAGAATGTAAATATACAGACATGTGAGGGGATTACAGATAGTTCGTAGAAAAATGAAATTAAACTACAAGTTTATTTTGGTCAAAAAAAGTTTTAAAACCATGCATAGTTTTTTCATAATTTGCATTTTCCATAAACTTTCCCAAGACCCTTTGTATATGCTATGCATAGATAGCAACCAATACTGTACAAACTTACCTGGTCTTTAGGAATTCAAGAAAAAGTATGGAAGCAACATCAACACTAGCTAGAGAGCAGAATTTGAGCACACAATTTGCTATAGAAGTCTTCCATGGTAGCGCAAAATTTCTTTGAATCAATTATCTCTCCCCAAGCCATGGGCTTTGCCTTGCCTTGGCACGACAAAGGCCTCATCATCCTTCCTCTTACACTGGGCACTGATTATCAAACATCCTCTGTTGTGCTGCTTGAACTACCATCCAATTCCCCTGCAGTCAATCTCAAGTAAAACTGAAAGGCTATGTTAAAAGAGCACCAACCTTCAAAGTTGCATGTGGAAAATATTCATTTTCGCACTCTGTGATTGAAGTCAGAGATGTCTTACTGTCAGAATTCTCAAATGTCACTCCTTCTATGAGAGAGTAGAGGCCATAGGAAGCGTGTGAAACTTTCCTTTTAAAAGAACTCCAAGTGAATACTTAGTGGCGACAGAAGGTGCCAGGTTGAAAAATGAAAGCAGGAGGGTCTTGTGAAAAAACAGAGCTCCAGGAGCTCAGCTGTGTTGGTTCTAATAACGATGATATCACTGCATAATGTGGCATTAATTTCCTGATTCTCATTTCTAAATTGGAGGTTAAAATGATGACCTGGCTCAGGGGTCAAATGTTGAAAGACTTGATCGGTTAAGCACTGGGAATTAGAGATGATAACTGGCGCTCACACCTGAGAGATTTGGCTCGTGTCTCAGTTCTTTTATGATTTGTCTCTGTGCCTGTAGGTATTTTACATCTCTGAGGCTCCATTCCCTTGTCACAATATGAGGGGTTGGAATTGATGAGGCCCGATATCCTTTTCAAGGCTTAAATTTTATGAGTGAGTGTTCTGAATTTTTCTGAGTAGTATTACTTTAACAAGGGGAGTTTTACATAAAGCAAGATAGGGCTTATGGTCAAAATTAACCCTAAAAAATCTCAGGAAGTATACTAATTTACTGTCCGTCATTTTCATGTAATTTCAGCACAGTTAGGTTTCTCTTCAGTGTCTATGGGAATGCAACTGGAGGTGGTTGGCTTGTGTTTAAGAACCTTTTGTAGAAAACACTAGTCTTTATACATTTAGTCTGAAAATGTCGAATATTTTTCTTGTCTACTCTGTGGCTTAGAAGTACAAAAATAATTATTTAAGGGTTTATTTAAATTAATATTCAATGTACTAATAAATTTATAAGCCCAGTTCTTCCTTGAGCTTTTCAATTCAGCATATAAAACGTATTATTCTGTTTATAACACATTTTAATAATTACCTTTAAGGAAGCCTTTGATTATTATTTGATCCGTTTACAAATTTAGTTAATTAAACAACTTCAAACTTTGAAATTGCATGTCTAAATTTAATATATTTGATTTCCTTTTAATTATCTCAACTGTTAGATAAACCTGAACAAGAAGTTAACTAATGCTTATATGTTTTATAAATACAGCTTATTAATATAATTATTTTTATGTTCTATTATATACTCTAGTACTTCACAGTGTGAGTTCAATTTGAAACACACATCTATTTTAATTCCTTAGTTTTGCATTTTAAACTGGAATTGCAAAACCATCCAGTTACTTTATGAGGTTAACATCTTGCATATGTTGTAAATACATGAAAAAACAAATACACAGTTTTCTTGTCAAAGAAATATTGATGCTACAATTTTTTTGTAAAATACTTTTCTATATTTCATTGTGAATATTATGCCCAGGTATAAAAATAATACACACTAAGAAATTATATTCCTCATGCAGTTTTGAGGTGTATCTTCTTAGTTGAAATCAAGTGACTAAAAAGATACTAAGCAAGAGAGAGATCTAGATTTCAATCAGACATCAAAATGATCCGTCCAGATATGCAGATATCCAATGTACAGTCCCTCCTTGACCACAACTGATGGGCTACACTCCCTTCTACAGTCCCTGTACCTTCAGCTCTATACCACAGAAAAGAAGCCTGTTTCCTTCAATTAGGGACACAGTACTTAACCTAATCATCTCACAGAATCCTGCCATCCCACCCAAGCTACCAATCACATTTTTCAATGGAATATGCATCTTTATGACTCTTAAGATTTTTAAGTATCTTTTTACTTAGTTCCAGAAATACAATTGGAATAATGGAATGTTGGATTTTTAAAAAATAGTTTTTCCTCAGGATGGGACCATGTAGCTTCCAAGGATTTCACAGTAACTTCATGACAGTCTTGTCACAGGCAAAGAGGGCATTCTCACTAGGACATTCATGTAGAAATTAAGACTGACCATGATTCATCCCATCTTGACCATGCCTCAGCCCATCCTCACTCTGGAGGCTGGGATGCACACCCATCAAAGGGATGAATTACAAAACCACCTGCTTTGACATTCTTTGTTATTCCCTTTCTTTCTCCACCTCCCTTTTCTGAGCATGTGAAGTCAGATTCTCATAAGGTAAATGCCCTGTGATACAATCTTTTCATATTGTCTTACACATGGTGCTGCTATAGAAACTGTAGGTCTTTAGAAAAAGACATAGCCCCAGGATCTTCCCCCAGAGATTCAGCCTTACAAAATCTCAGTTCAACCAAAGAATCTATATGTTTTTTAAAACCATGTAAGAGCAATTCAGATACAGGTTTGAAGTCCTTAGCCAGGAACCAGGCATTCTTATACCTTTGTATGGCAACTATTAATTCTATGACAATGAGCACCTTGCTTGGTCTCTCTGGGTATACCATCTTCATATTAGACATGAGGAAACTGAGGAGAAGGTGCTGTTTTGATCAGAGCCCAGTATCTTTTCCCAGGGTCAGAGTTCCAAGCTGATTGTGAGCAAGTCAATCAGTAAGATATTTCAAGCAGAAAGGAAATAAAAGCAGGGGATTGAATACAAAAGTATGGGAAGAGAAAAAGAAGCTTAAATGAAGAAGAGAGAAAGATTGGTGAATAAAGATTACACACTCTCTCCATATAGAGCCAGGGCCAGAATTCACTCAGTATGTCTATTCCAATTCAAACCCAAGAACTAGGGAAACAATTACAGGGCCCAACTAGATTCATTGGTAGATGGAAATAAGCCTCAAATCCATTTATCACCTCACCTTCCCCCGATTATGACCACAGCATTTTGGGCCCACAGAAATTAACTTCAACTCCAAGTCCACCTCTTGTCCTTTCCCGAAGATCTCAGTTCCGTTTCCCGATGTACAGGTATTTGCTCAGATAAATGTAGGCTGCCTTACGAAGGCTTAGGGGAATACTGTAACTGTATAATGTGGCAGGGTCACTTGAAGTGGGGGCCTTTCTGTAAAAACTCAAATTTTATTTAACCAAGAGATTCCAGATCTGCTCATTTCTTTAGATCTAGGAACTGGGTAAGAAGTCAGTTTTGTGACTCAAATAAGGTTTCTGTATTCCAGACCTAGACTTTTGACTGATCTTATATAGACATCTATCTGTGTAAAAATATGCACACAATAGTCAGTTAACGTAACTCAGTATAGGCAAATATTTTTCTGTACTTGGTCTGATAGTAATTATCTTAGGCAATATGCAGGCTAGATGATCTCTGTTCCCACTGTGATGTGAAAGCAATCATAGAAAACATGTATGAAAAGATAAGACTGGGCCATGTTGTCATAAAACTTGATTTATGAAACAGATGGTATACCAGACTTGGTACTTGGTTCTTAGTTTTCCAACCTTAATCTAATTTATTCTGAAGGATATTTGATCAAGAAGCCAGTGACAAATGCCTTCTTTTTTTAATGCCAGAGGACATGAGTACTTGCCAGAGAGAGAAAATGAGAGACAGATCATGGGGTGTAATCTTACCACAGTCCTCTTTGTTTCATTCCTACTTTCACTCAGGATTTGGGGTACACACACTCACCCAGTATGTTTTTCAACTCAATAGGGCTGGGATTTGAACCATAGTCAGCCATGTGGGATCCTGCTGCTGCTATGCTGTCCCCAAATAGGGCTTCTTGACAAAACATTCTGATAGCTCCTCTACTGCTGAAGCTGACTATTGTAATGGCACCATCCTTACCAACTGACCTCTGCCTCTTTTTTTCCACTGAAATCAGAAAGCTCCTTTCAGTGAAATCTTTCCTCCCGTAATACAGCAGTCAGCACTCAGCCATCATACAGCTTTTCAAAGATCCTAGCTTTCTTTCCTTTTTTAATAATGTTTTTTTTAAGAATTATTCAACTTTATTTTTCATTATTATTATTATTTTCCATTTTGATCAGACAGAGAGAGAAAGAGAGAGGGAAAGTGAGAAAGCAAGCCACCAAGTCCAGGACTCAAACCATGGTCAGCCATTGGGAGTCAGTGCCTTTAACCACCACACCACCTGCTGGCCCCTGAAGATCCTAGTTTTCTGGTCATGTAAGCTTTCTTAAGCCATGGTGAATACAGAGTTGTCTTGACCCTGCCAGGGAACATAGAAGTGAGGAAGTAGCATATGACAGGTATACTGTACTATCATCTACATCTTTTGGTTTCTTCTTAAAAATTATTTCAGGGGAAATTTGGTCCTTATAAAATCATTAAGTATCTATCATTATTGAGTCAATGTTTTATTCACTCAACCAAGGCAACTGTTAGATCCACTCCCAGTTTACCTATCTAATGTATAAAATTCATTATTATGTTCTGTCCTGTTAGCTAACAGATTACATAACTAATTCCAGATTTACAGAGGGTCTTTGAAAGTTCATAAAATTTCAAAAATGTTTGCAGTAAAATAGACTTGCACTTTAATTCCTTTTTTCACAAACTTTTTGAAGTCCTCTTACATTTATATATACCAATCTTAGAATATTCTCTTACATGTGTTGCCCAAGGTTATGCCAGTATCAGTTAACTGAGCCTTCTATTTCCTTCACTATATAAACTATCTTCTTTTAGATCAAACTTCAGCCTCATAATCCTGGACCTACAGGGATCTGACTTTATTTGGGGCATGAAGGCAATGAGTTGGGATGACCATGTTTCTTGAAAATAATTGGCATCTTCTTGCAAAGAAACTGCCTTTGTTGAGCTCTTTATAGGTTTCAAAAGCAAGGGAAGACTAGTTTCCTCTTCCTTAGGGAACAAATCTATTTTCTCTGGAAAAAGAAACTCAGAGGGATTTAAGTTTAACAGCTTTCAGATTAATCTCTATCTACTCACCGATCTTCATTCCAGTTTTCAGAGTTCTTGTTATCCAATGCCCTGAGACTTACAAGAGACTTGCTGAAGCTGTGAATTCAACTTATGTTGTATTCTACAACTCATGAGATCAAACCTGGGGTCTGTATTTAATGGGAAAGCTCTATGACCTCATAAGAGACTCTTTGGACCAACACATAACCTCTGCCCATATTTTGAGCTGAGAATGTAAGTCCCAGAGGTGGCCATTTTCTTTCTGTAAGCTCTCTGACACAGTCAGAAGGTACATAACTTCCTCTTTGTCTTTGTGTCTACCATGAAACAGTCACTTGACATCCTCAAGCTTGGCCATTGATGAGTCCTTCATCTCAGGCAAGGACAGGGGATAAATTCAGTTACTGCTTTGTCACTACATGACATGTGCCGTTTCCCATTTCTTACGAGCAGCAGAATCACAGCTCCATTTATGCCCAATCATGTTCCATAACCAATTTCAGACTTGTTTGCTTCTGGGGAGACTCTTTTATAAGGCTGCATCAGTTAATGTCCAATAAGGACAATGGAAACCATTCCAGAATTTTAACAAATAGAGGTTTCAGTAAGGAACTGATGATGTTGAAGAGCTCGGAAAGCAACAGAGAGAACAACTAGAGGGGTAAAAAGGTAGATTAATATTATTCGAAGTTCAAGGATACTCCATATCTGACTGGATCCCAGAAGCTGTAAGTGCTGCTGAACTGGGGAGGAGCTGCTAACACAGTTCTGGGAGTGAGTCATTGTTGCCAGGGAAGCCTGCACTCAGTGAGGTTGTTGAACTTGCCACTAAGAGATCTGCCTGTGGTCTCACACCTCTGCTCACTGCTTCTACTGTTGCTGCCAGAGGTGCTAAAACAAGCAGGGAAATGAAAGGGCTCTTTTTTGCTTTGGTGTTCTAATCTTCACGTGGGACTTCCTGTTGGCAGCCTCTAATAGGAAACAAGCCAGTAAGGGAGGTAGTAATGAATGTTCAGGCTTGCTGCCCCAGGGACAGAAAGGATAGTACCAAAGGGTAAGTGAGACAAAGAGACAGCAAACAATATTTAGAATTACAAGGCATCTTCACAGATTGTACAGACTAGCTCTACTTGCCTAAGATACTGGAAAAGCCTGTACTCTTCTTCTTGCATAACTATTTCTGAATTCAGTTGTCCCAACATTTAGGCTTTCTACATGCTATTTCCAGTGATTTTTGTTTTATATGTAGAAACTAAACCTTGTGGTATTCGTTTTTATGTGGTAACTGAAGCAATGAATTCATTATATATACACTAGTTGGCTTTGTAGAATTCATTTTTCTATTGTAACCAATCACTACAAATCTTCAAATGACAGGCTCTTTCACCATTTCAATCCCCTGAGTCATTTATTATGGCTGCAAATGAATAAATTGCTTGGGGCCCAATTCTGCTGGTGATATGAGAAAGAGTTAGACTAGTGAATATAAATCCCCTGCATATTGACTATAAAAAAAAAAGAAGAAGAAGAAAAAAAAGAAGTGGATCCTGTTTTCCTTTAGCTCTTTGCACTGTTAATCAAAGCTAATTAAAGTACAGTGGATAAAAAAACAATAACATAGTACAGAGTTGTTCTTATGTAGCAGAGAGCATGTAACTGCCTATGTAGAATTTAGGTGTGTGTGGCCACAAAATATAATCTTGCATAGGTAAGACATTGTCACTTTACTCTGAATTCATTAAGTACCTTCTATGTTCAAAAGAGTTTCTTACTTTCTAGAGGATTTAAAAAGTTATAGGCCATATTCTATGACCACAGAAGCCTATAACTAATTTGGGAAGGCAAAATGTGCCCAAAAATGTAATAATAATAATAAAATGCAAAAATAAATGGTATTTTATAATAGCTTTATGAGACCTTACTCTCTTATCACTATTCTACTCTTACTCCTCCACTAATCCCATTTTAGTAGCTATGACCCCTTGAAGCCCTGGGATGTGTAGAGGGAGGGGATTGATGTCATGTAAAAAAAAAAAATCTTAGGATATTTTATGAAACTCATGTTGTGCTTCCTCTGGTCCTACCCAAAATGTAATCTTCCTGCACCCACCCACCCCCATTCACATAAGCTAGACCCTTCTTCAACAATCATTTTGTATTATTTGAACCCTACTTTCAATTCAGGCTTTTGCATCAGTTCCATTAATCACTGTTTAGTTTGCTAGATCAGCTGTAACAACGAATCAAAACTGGGGTGACTTAACTCAGCAGACTTTATTCTCTCAAGTTTCAGAGGCTAGAAGTCTGGCATCCAGGAGTTGGCAGGGCGTGCTCTCTGATGGCTCTAGGGTAGCATTCTTTCTTGCCTCCCAAGCTTCTGGTCTGTGCCGACGGGCCTTCCCTTCATTTACTTGGAGATCCATCACCACATGAACATTTCCCATGTGTCTTCACATGGCATTCTCGCTCTTTGTGAAAGTGTACACATTTTTGTCTCTGCGGTCAAATTTTCCACTTTTTAACTTTTTTAAAGATAGATTTTTGCTACAGGGCGCATGAACTCTCCAAAGAAACAGAAAGTGAGAAATCACCCCCTAGGGGAGATGGCCATGCCCCAGTCCCTTCTCCTCCATTCTCCTCTTGGGATTTTAGGCACACATACACATGCACCTGAGATGAGTTTTGAGCTGCCAGGTCCAGGACTCAAACCATGGTCAACTACTTGGAAGTCCAGGGACATAGCCATTATGCCATCTGCTGCCCCCCAGATTTCCACTTTTAATAAAGACATCAGTCAGACTAGATTAGGTCCATCCTTGTGACCCAATTTTAATTTGGTTACCCCTGTGAAGACCCTATTGCAAAATAAAGTCACATTCTGAAGTACTGGGGCTCGGATTCTAGCATATTGTTTTTGGGAGAACACATTCAGTCCATAACATTCACCTTCCTAAATAAATCAATAGAGCTGTAAGTTTCTCATGGTCTTTGAAATTTATTGCACCATCTATTAGAGAACATTCTCAAATCCTCCAGGTGCTATTTTCCTGGTATTTACCATATACAGCAATTAAATTTGAGGTTTCCTTGTTTCAGAATCAGAATGCATTCTAAGAATACTAAGTTATATAAATTATACTTGACAAATTTAAGAGGTAAAAATGTCTTTATCTGCACTTTACGTATATCTTAACCTAAAAGAGTCTTTAAAACTCCAAGCAAAGAGCCAGCCAGTGAGTAAGTGCTTAGGTGGCTGGGTCTTACTGAGCTAACTGCTCAGTTTAAGTCCTGGGCCCAGCAGCTTAAAAACACACTGGGCACTTCTGAGTATATGCCCAAAGTGGGGAGAAATGGAGAAGGTGTGGCATCTTCCATGGCGGAGGCTTTCTATCTCTCTTTCTCTCTCTCAGCCAGTGCATGTGCCTCAAGCAAATTAAACAACAAACAAAAAACTCAAAGAAAAAGTCAAATGGCTTAATCATTCTCTTTGAGATCGTGTCCTTTGTAAATCACATAAATAAAAAGATAAGAGAATAGTTACAGAGAAAGCATTATTGATCATAAAGGATTGTAGCTAGAACACAAAAGAAGAGTCTAAGCAGATTTAATTTTTTGTCCTACTCTTCAAGATGTATATTCAGCAAAGTTTACCCAAATTCTGCGCATTGCCTTTGTAAGCACCCTCCAAGTAGTAGGGAAACTCCCTCTTCTTGCTGCCTCACCTGCTAGCAGCAAACAAATGTGTGTCCATGAGGCGGTGCTCTGCCAGCTTCTGGTCCACACTTGCTCTCATAGCGCCAAAACAATTAGAAAAGGTGAAATAAAAAGGATTCATAGTTGTGAGCATAGTCAGTTCATTCAACAACAGGATTCATGGGATATAATCATATAGAACTTTTGTGTTTCATGTTCAATTTAAATTTGCTTAATTGGTTTACTTTATCCCTTGCCCCTCTATGAAAACTTAGGCAGTCATTGTGATTTTTCTACTTATTCTTAGTTAATAAAAACCTTATAATCACTTGAAGTTAACAAACATGGATATTATTCAGAAACTAGAATAAGGTCCTCTTAAAACTATAAAAATGCTAGGTTTAATTAAAGCTACATCTTCTTTCCCCTCTACCAGGTAGTCTTTTATGGGTAGAAAGGCTTCAGTAAAGGGTGCTGGAAGGATAGAGAAAGGGAAGGCAGGAAGAGAATAGAAAAGAAAATCTTTAGCTGATAAATTTGAGAGGTGGCTTCAACTTCCCTGGTCCTGGCAGAAATCTGAAACTGTCTTTTTCTCTTATAAGGTATTTGTGTGGACTCTTCATAGAAGCCCTCTTCTTTCCCACCTCTGGCCTCTCTCACTTGCAGATGCTTTGTTTCTGAAATGCACTCTAGATGCTGGAAATCCAACCTGCCTTTTATACTTTTATTCCTCAGCCCCTGGGGGTGTGTGATTCCTACAGCTTCTATTGACTAAGCAGCACTTGCCATTTGTAGATGCCCCTTGGACAGTTCTTCAGAACACCCACGCTGGTTCTCTCACACACATGGATCATCTCTGATCTACAGGACAAATCACACATCTTTTACTCTAACAGACTGGGAGGGCAGGTTGTTCTGTGCCATCATCTCTCTTTGACCCATCACTCAGCAGCAGTTATGCCCATTTCTCAACCTTTAGAATTCTTGTGTTCAAGTCTGACCCCAGTCATCATGGCCTCTAGGCATGGGAGGGAGCACCTAACAGGCTCTATAAAATGGCCTCATCCAGACCTCTCTTCCTAGAGTTTGAAGTGAGAGTCACTGCAGAGTCACTGCACCCAGCTCTTCATTGGTGTAGATGGGAATCATCAAAGATCTAGCTACCACTTTCTAAAAATTCAAGTCACAAATACTCCTGGAACTGTCAACTCTATTGAAAGGATAAGGACATTTAGCCTGATGTCATAGACTCAAAAAATGTATTTTGGGAAATATACATCTTCATTTAGTGTATCACTTTGGAATCTGCTATTGATTTTTCTTAGCTTCTTGGCTGAAATTTCCAATTGTTATCCTGCAATACTCTTACATTATACTATAAATTATAGAAACTATTGAGTTGTTGGAAAATTTGTGACTATTGGATTGTTGGAAAAGTCATAATGCATTTTTGCATAGGAAGATGTATAAAATGCATACGACTTTTCTGACAACCTTATATATCAATGGTTTTCTATAACACAGAGATGATACCAACGAGAGAAGGGAGATGCAGGGATAATGTCAAAGTATTCTAAAGTTTGTAGCTAAGCATTTCCTTATTCTTCATTATCCACAACTTCATATGATTTCATGCTTTATTACCAACTCAAATATCAGCCAAACTCTATCCCATCTCTCCCATAAGACATAGGTCACAAAAGCACATGCCCCTCCATACCCAGTTACTACTAGAATTTATCTCAGTGTGGACATATGCCTTTTAATGTCAAAATATGGAAAGGGAGTTATTTAATACAGGACAATGAAGATAACTTTTTTATTCTTTTTCTTCTTTTTAAAAAATATTTATTTAATTTGATTTATCATCATTATTCTGCAATTTGACCAGAGAGAAACAGAGAGAGAGAGACAGAGAAAGCAAGCTGCCAGTCCAGGATTCAAACTGTTGTTGACCATGTGGGAGTCCAGCGCCTTAATCACTACAACACCAGCTGGCCCAAGCTTCTTTATTCTTAATTGATGACTTTACCATTCTGTCGTGGCTGACTCTATTTTCATGATCACAAGAATTTAGATTCTTTATAGCCTCTTCCTTATATATTTCCTGTGTCATAATCTACCTTTTGACCAAAGCAAGGCAATGGATATCATGAGTGGAAAGTGGGTGTAATGTTCTCCAGATGAAAGCAGTAAATAGGTATCTTTGCAACAGAGAATCCTAACAGTAATAAGGCCACTCTGCTTTTGATTATTACCATGTGTCAACAATTTTAAACAATGCTGACTAGATTGAATTGTAGTCCTCTAGAAGGTATATTGAGTCCTAACCCTTAGTATCTCAGAATGTAAACTTAATTTGGAAAGAGGATAGTAGTAGATTCATTAAAATGAGATCCCACAGAAGTAGCATGGTGCTAATTCAATATGACTGTTTTTAAAAGAAAACAGCTATGGGGGCCGGCAGGTGTCATGGTGGTTAAGGGTGCTGGATTCCCATATGGTTGACCATGGTTCAAGTCCCAGGGTTGGTGGCTTGCTTTCTCACTTTCTCTCTCTCTCTCTTTCTCTCTCTGTCCCTCTCTGGTCAAATTAAATGCATACATACATACATACATATATACATACATAAAGTTAAATAAAATTAATTCTAAAAAAAAAAGAAAAGAAAGACAACAGCTATGCACAGACACAGAGACACAGGGAGAATGCCATGTGGACATGGAGGCAGGGATTGGAGTAATGGGTCTACAAATCAAGGAACTCCATGGACTGCCTGCTGTTGCCAAAAGCTAGGAGAAAAGCATGAACCCAATTCTCCTTCAGAGCCATTAGAGGGAAGCAACCCTGCCAACATTATCTTGTTTTCAGTCTTTTAGTCTCAAGAACGGTGAAGGAATACATTTCTTTCATAAATTGTTTTAAGTCACTCAGTTTGCAGTACTTTGTTAAAGCTGCCTTAAGAAACTAATACAGATGCCTATGATAAAATGCTTCTCCCCATCTCTTAAAACCACCAGTTTAGTTACTAATGTAACAAAACAATAAATATTGGTAAATATTTACAAATTCTTTTGCATCTTGTTTCTGAATCTAATAAAACTCTCTAATGCAATACGTGTAATAGACTTCCTTTCTGGTTGACTCATTTTTTTTTTTTTTTTTTTTGAGAGATTTTTGCTAAAGGGCGCATGCACTGGCCAGAAAGACAGAGAGAGACAGACAGAAAGAGAGAAATCACCCCCCCCAGGGGGGATGGCCGTGCCCTAATCCCTTCTCCTCCATTCTCCTCTTGGGCACGCATGCACATGAGCCCGGCGTGAGTTTAAGCCACCAGGTCCAGGACTCGAACTGCAGTCGGCTACATGGGAGTTCAGTGACATAGCCATTACGCTAACTGCTGGTCCCTCTGGTTGACTCTTTTTTTAATTTTTTCATTTTTTTGGAGAGGTTTTTGCTGTAGGGTGCGTGTACTCACCAGAAAGACAGAGAGAGACAGAGAGATAGAAAGCAAGAAATCACCCCCCAGTGGGGATGGCCACGCCACAATCCCTTCTCCTCCATTCTCCTCTTGGGATCTTGGGCATGCACACACACGCGCCTGGCATGAGTTTAAGCCACCGGGTCCAGGACTCAAACCATGGTTGGCTACATGGGAGTCCAGTGACATAGCCATTACGCTAATTGCTGGTCCCCCTCTGATTGACTCTTCACTGTGGATTTGTATAGGAAGGCAAAGGATAGGAGAGGAAGTTGATAAGCAGAGTATAAGGAATGGACCAGTGGGAAGCCATGCCTGCCATATATTGGCTGTTCTTGGAGGAAATGCACGTGCTACCAGTGCACACCCTTTTTTGTACATTTTTGTACATTGCTTTATCTTGTCCCTACCAACCATAACCATAGTCAGAACATCCATAGCTTAACTGGTCATCTAGTTTTTGCTCTGCCTTGTTTTTCACCTGTGTACTTCAGCTCCAGCCCAACGTTCAGCCTTTACTCCTCATTTACAATTGCCGGAGTAAAACCAGGTTTTGTCTTAACTTATCACCTTCATGTCCTTGGACAGTCAGTCTGGAGAGCCACAGAAGGATGACCACATGACCCAAAATACGACATCAGCTCTCTAATATCAGGACTATTTCACCTGTAAGTTACTAAAAATCTATTAGTCGCAGGCTTGCAAAATTAGATAAAGAAACAATTTAGAAAAATAAAAGGGGGAAACAGAAATAATCAACTTTTTATCTGTTTAGGTCTTCTCCATTATCCTAGTAGCCAGTTTTGACCAGTAAACACTATTTGTCCCATACAGTTCCCCAGATTCAAAATACCTAGGATGGATATTATGCATTCCCAATCTGTCAGCTTTGGCTGAATTACAGAGTGCTCAATTATGCTCTAATCGAATAGCTGCCCAATGCAGGCCACGTAATGACTTCCTGATTATCTGCCTTTAAATGATGAATGAAATGAATATGTAACATTCTGTTCAAATATAGCATACTTAGCATGCCAAATGAAAACTGATTTTGTGCTCCTCTCTCTGAAAAACGTATATTTTATTGTAATTCAGTTCAATGGTTGTTCAGTTGCTTGTTTTCTCGTCATCAAGATAAACATTGAATGAGCTATCTAGAAGAACATTAGTCTTTATTTTTGCTTTCCAACAGATGCTAAAGGTGTTAAATATTGTTTAGACTATTTGGGTTTCTCTCTCTACATTGTCTCTTTGGAAAAAAAAATGAAGAAGGTCATACTTTTACAAACAGTTCCTGTTGGCAGTATTACAATACACTGGCAATAAAACCCAAAAGCCAAAGAAATCAAAACCACAAATCTGCTGTGACAAATGTTTTGCAAAGACAACAACATTAAAATATGAATAAATTATTTATTGTCAAGAGTGCTTTTTATAAAGTAGTCATTTATAATATTAACACCAAAAATGAGTGCATACTTTGAAACCTGATTGTATGTCTAGTCTATAGTAATATTGTGCAGAACTATAATAGTTCATTTTATTATATTTTTTAATCTCGATACACCAATTTTCCAAATCAAACTCAAAAGATTTGGAGCAATCTATCATATGTGATATTTACTTTAAAAAAATTGCCAGAGGGTACATATGCTCACTGGAGAGAGAGAGAGAGACAGACAGACAGACAGACAGACAGACAAAGTAAGGAAGCACCTCATGGGGAGTGGTCATGGCACGATCCTTTCTTCTCGTTTCTCCCTCCTTTTGGGGCATTGGGGGTAAACACACACATCTGGAGTGTTTCTCAAGTTGGTATGTCTAAGAAAAAAGATAACTGAAAGGAAGGAAGGAAAGAGGAAAGGAAGGGAGGGATGGAGAGAGGAATTTTGTTAACTCTTTTGACTGTATATGTTTAAAATTGCAAAATTAAATTTATGTTTAAGAAGTGGTCTTAAACAAGGTTTGGAATGTCATATATTCTAGATCAGATTTCAATAAAAGGCTTTTTGAGATCAAAAGTAAGAAAGAGAGAGTCTCATCTATCATCTTTCAAGAAAGTTTCAAAAATATTAGGTTATTGGGAAAATCATGACATATTTTTCTGTTTTTCTATGCAAAAATGCATCATGAATACCAACAACTCAATAATTTGACAGATGGCATGTGTGCTCATCAGAGAAAGAAGGAGAAAAAGCACCCCGCAATGGGTAATGGTCATACCACAATCTCTTCTCATTTCTCCACCCTACGGGTATCTTGGGCATGCACACATGTGTACCTGGTATGATTTTTAAACCGTCAGGGCCAAGTCTCAAACCATGGGATCAACCATTGGGATCCACTTCCCTTAACCACTAGACCACAGGACCAGCCCCTGAAATATTTCTTAATTTTACCTTATAAAGGGGAATTCTTAATTAAAACAGAAAACAAAATCTTTTTACATATAATATTTATTGCACAATATTAGGATAATTGATTTAGCACTCTGCAGAATATAGCTCTTTTCCTTTTCTCTTTTTAAAATTTATTATTTTATTTAAAAATTTAAAAAAAATTGTTTTTGCCATAGGGCACTTTCACTCACTGGAAAGAAATCACTGCCCCCAAGTGGGGGGTGGCCACATTATATCCCTTCTCGTCCATTCTTCTTTTGGGATTTGGGGCATGTACACAAAGAAGCCTGGTATGATTTTCAAACTGATGGGTTTGGGACTCAAACTATGGTCTTCCATGTGGGAGTCCAGTGCCTTAACCACCATGCTAACTGCTGGTCCCTCCCTTTTTATCTTTATCTTCACTTTTCTCCTTCTTGCTCTCTCCCTCTTATCATCCCCATGTTCTTTTTTCTTTTCTTCTTTTTTTAAAAAAATCAATTATGTATTTCTTCCCTGAGAAAGAGGAACAAAGAGAGAAGAGACAGCCTCTGTCAAATGGGGCCTGGACACTGAGATCCTTCCTCTGCAGCAACCAGGGTCACAGCGTGTCCACAGCTGTGCCCTACCAGCTCAGGAAGATCCAGGACATGAACCTGAAGCTTTCCACATGGCCTCCGAGATTGTGCAGGATCTCCCCACCATCTGCACCACCAAGTCTGAGCCTCCTTCTTCTTTCTCCCCCTTCCCCTTCCTTCCCCTTCTGCTTCTCCTCCATCCTTTCTCTTCCTCCCCCTACTCATCTTCCTCATATTCTTTTTTCAGATTTCTCTCTTTTTTCTTTTCTCTATACTCTTTTTTTCCTAAGATATTAAAGAATGAACTGATATCCCCATAAATAAATCTGGCACACACAAACATACAAACTTAGATGCAGAATCATTGAGCTTGAATTAAATTTTTTGAATATAAGGTCTTGGTACATAAATTTTTTTTTTCTTTTTTGCCATAGGGCACATGCACTCGCTGGAGAGACACAGAGAGAGATAGAGAAAGAGAAAGTGAGAAATCACTCCTTAGGTGGGATGGCCATGCTGCAGTCCCTTCTGCTCCGTTTTCCTCTTGGGATTTTGGATACTCATGTGCATTGCAAAGAGTGATTTTCAAGCTGCTAGGTCTGGGGCTTGAGCCACACTTCAGTGTATTTTTAAGTCAATGAAAAAAATTTAAAATGCACTTCCTACCTGAGAGTTTGCAAGTACAGTAGCAAAGCCATTCACATGACTGGAATACTGAATATAAATTTTGTACTATTGAAAATGATCCAACATTTTATTTATTTTATTTGGATATATAAAATATTTTTAAAATTTCATTTAACTTTATTTATTTATTTTTAATTTGACCAGCAAGGGACAGAGGGAGAGAGAGAGAGAGAGAGAGAGAGGGAAAGTGAGAAAGCAAGTCATCAGGTCCAGGACTGAAACTGTGGTCAGCCATGTTGGGTCTAGTACCATTAACCACTATGCCACCTGCCAGTCTCAAGAATTTCATATATATGATAAATATAAAATGTAATTTTTGTAGGCATGACATCCTTGAAACCAAAAATTAGAATTAAATTAATCCTATAATCAGGCAGTTAAACTGTTGTGTTTTAATTATATTGTTGTATTATGAAAACATAATTTTCCATGCCAATTAGCTGTAGTCAATTGAATTTTTCTTTTAAAAAATTCTGCACCTGCATTTTATTGGTTATAAAGTATATATTTTAACTTTCTGAAATTAGAGATATATCTAATGACAGATGGGTGGCATGTGATAGTTAAACTGGCAGTACTTTTCTTTCCTTAGTAATAGTACACACGTCTTACTTTTAAGAGAATACAATACTAGTGCTGCCAATGATAATGCTTTAGTGAGAGCAACATCAGTTTTGTATGATTAACAAATCATGAAAGTATAATTTATGAAATATATTAATTTCATCTTTTTTCTGAAAGTATACTTTGTGCATTTTGTTCTAGGTTTTACGGGGTATAAAATGTATTGCACAGTAATAAATGTGTGTAATTGATAAATGCCTTAACATATAATAAATGTGCATCACCAGAAAGATTTATAAAAGAGGCATATAGTCAAAAAAAAGTATGGGGTCCTGGCTCCAGCTAGTATATTGCATTGTTTAATAATTTTTCTTTTTTGTAAATCTGGTCAATCAAGAAAAAAAGCAAAAGACAGGAAGACTAACTACTTGGAAAAGGGAATCTGTGTTCCTCATATGGGCTGGGTTGGTCCTTGCAGAGGAGAGTTTCCAAGATAACAGTAATGTTCTGTTTCTTAACATAGTTGTAGTGAAATGGACTTTCAGTTAATTATTATTCAAAGTATATCTAAAGACTTTTTATGTATATTAAATATGCATTTACTAATATTACATATTTAATAATTATTTTAGTAAATCTTTTACTGAAATGTGGCATACCATTTAAGACTTTTTTCCTTTTCCCTTTTTTTATTTAATTTTTTCTCTTTTTTTACATTAATTCACTATACATCATTACAGTATACAAAATGAATTTTCCATCCAAAATACACTGTCTATTGGCGCAATAAATCACATCAAAATACATGTTATCAACAAATAATTCCCACATTGTCTGTGGTATCCATGGTTGCTTTCTATGCCTTCCCCCCCCCCATTTAATTGATTTGCTAATGAACTTAATTTGTCTAAATATTTGCAATAGCAAGCGCAGCTGATATATACATACACATGAATCCATGTCTGACTTTAGACATAAACCTCAGTGAGTAGAATGAAAATACTATGAAATAGTACCTAGGTGGGGCTATATAGCTTACTGTGGTCATCAAATACAGTTCTTTTTTTTTTTTTTAATTTCGATAAGTTTTAGTGTTTGTTTTTTTTTCTTCTGAAATTTTTTTTTATTAATTTACATTCTAGACGGGAAACCACATTTAGTATGTTGTGATGATGCTCAGGGAATGAATGTAAATTAATAAAGACTATTTCTTAATGGTTCTTCATTATTTCTGCATTGTTTCTGGTTTTACTCATTGTCTGCCAGTGCCAAGCGATGTTCTACAGTGCTCAACATAGGGAGGTAGAAGATTCAGACCTCTCTTGTCCTAGAATTGACATTCTAGTGACAGAGACACGCAATCAACGAATACCCTAGATATTTTTATAATTGATAAAGACTATGTAGGAAATAGAATCCAGATAATGAGATAGAGTTGACTGAAGTTTAGGCTTTAATATTAGTTAATATGATTATAGAAGGCTATAGTGATTTCTAAAGTGAGACTGCTTCTCCAAAAATATGTCCCAAATCTGTCCACTCCTACAAGTAAGATGATCTGTGTCTTGGACTGGAAAGGCAGCCTGCTTTCTGACATCCCTGTTACCAGTATAGCTACACCTACCATCAATCCTTCTCCACCCAGAGCTTTGAGTTCAAGAGATGTTAATTTGCATGGGATTTCCCCTTCGTGGTCTTCAAATTTTCTGTCACCTGCCTTCTCAGCTGCAGCTGGTGAGGTTCCAGTGTAACATGAGCTATGAACCCAAAGAAAGCCCTTTGCAGGTGTAGTAGGGTCCCAACATTTCTAGTCCAGGAGCCAGGAGATCATTCCTGAGACCTGCCTAAAGTCTGCTGCCTTCAAAGGCAAATCCTCATGACCCACTAAGAATCTGCCAGATTATTTAATACAGACCACACCTTTTGAATTTTCTGACACAATAATACCTACACACTGGGATGGGAATGGGGTAATCTTCCATTGGCTCTGGCATTTCAGCTTCACATATGTCATTTTCTGAAGCAATTGCTAATGAAAAATAAAGACACATCATTTTTAATCAGTGAGGCTCCTTTGACATTCTGTTTCCTGATAAGAGAGAGAACAATAAATGTGTTCTCCAACCTATTACTGGAAAGAGAAGGCAAGTTGAAATTGCTCGGCCATACTATTTTCTCTTCCAAACTATGTCCTGTTTTTTTTTTTTTGTTTTTTTTTTTTTTTTAATTTTTCAGTGTTCCTGACTACATAGGTGAAATAGACCTTGTGCCTATAAACCTTTCTTCTGAATAGACAAATCCTCATCTTTGTTTAGCAAAGCTGAATGGAGGGGGAAAATTACAAGAATGCATTCCTAAACTATTTAGCCGTGCACTTACAGATGAAGTCCGAGTATCCTATCATGCAGCCGTATTACCTGCAGACTCAGGTATCTGTGCTGCATAGCCCCGAATGGGGGCTTCGTTGCTATTTGTCAGCTCAGATGTGCTGCTTCTAACAAACAGAGCTAACTAGCTCAGGCACATCTGCAAGTGTGTCTTACCTTTTGTGTCTGTTGTCCGGTTCTGCTCTTGAAGTCCAGATTTGCCATGGACAGGAGCTCTGTCACGTGACAGTGCTTCAGCACATCAAGCTCCTTAGCATTTTGTTTATATTGTTATAAAAATTCATGAGCTCTAATTTCCCCCCTCCTCACCCTCTGTATCTAAACACTCTGATGACATTACATTTTTATAAGTATTAATGAACCCATTGGGACCTCAAAACCCCAAATTTAGTCATGCCTTTTGGAGAAGATTGGCAATAATGCTTATTTATTTATGAGAGTAGGATGGGGCGGGGTGTGACAGAGTTTCACCATGTCAGGAATCTTCCTGCCCCGCCCTTCAAGCTTACTATGACCACAGCTAGGTGCCACCACAGCAAGCCTGTTTCAGGTGGGGCCTAGAACCAAACCCAGTCTTCTCATGTCCTGAAGTTTCTGGGTAGCAGCATCTTAGCATCATGGGCCACTACAAGTGAGCCTTCTGTTTTTCTTCCTTCCTCCTTTACTTTTCTTTTCTTTTCTTTTCTTTTCTTTTCTTTTCTTTTCTTTTCTTTTCTTTTCTTTTCTTTTCTTGACAGGGATTCACTGCACTGATCCTCTGCCTTAGTTTCTCATTGGGGACTATAGGTACACTCCAGCATGCTCTTTTTCAAACAGTCTCCCTGTCTTGTCCAGGTCAACCGTGAGTTTGTGACTCTCCTGCAATGGCCTCCCTGAGTCACCAGTATTCCAGGCACATGCCATCAGGCCTGACCTTCTCAGATGTACCCGAGCCGAATCCTTGCCTCTCATGTGATCAAGTCTGTGTCCTAGCAGCACATACCACTGTTGCTGGGCCCAGGGATGATACTTACTGACTCCTCTTTTGCTTCTTTTTCCATTAATGAAGGGTGAAAAAAAATAACTAATAAATTAGGATGATCCTCATAAGCAATCTTCATAACTTTCATTTATATTAAATAGCATTCAATAAATAGGTTTGTAATCTACCATAAAAGTAGCTACTGTTGGCCCAGTTGCAGGGGCACGGGAGTGATACAATGATCTGCAGTGTGCAGGCCATATGGAGACTGCAGCTTGGTTCTGGGTTCGCCTGTGTGTGCATCTTTACTGCCTGGGATTCTGGCTGTCTGGGAAAGGCTGGGGGAAGGAATGCAGCATGAGAATCCTGTTCAGGGTGTGCATCTCTCTGTCTCTTTTGCATGAAAGGTAAGAAAGAATCAAGGAAGAGAGGAAGAAGAGAGGAAAAGAGAGAGAGAGAGACAGAGACAGAGAAAAAAGAAAGAAACTTAGATTTTAAAAATCCTTTAACAATAGCCACTCTTTCTTGAGCTTCCACAACTTGATATCTTACTAGGTCCTTATATGTTTAAAGCACCATGGTACCATTGCACTATGTATGTGTGTGTGTGTGTGTGTGTACGTGTATATGTATTTTTCCAATAACATGCTGCATTAAATTATATACATGCACATATAATTTAAAGCATTATGTTTCACTGATGATTATATTTTCTGATAATCACATATATTATTCTGATGTGTGTGTGTGTATATATATATATATATATATATATATATATATAATTTAATGCATTATGTTACTATCAGAAATTTCTTTTTTGTAAAATAGAAACAATATATGCCTCCCAGGATCATAGTCACAATACTGTGATCAAAGTACCTGGCAAATAGATACCACTTCAATGCAGCAGTATTTCTATGAGTTTGTTTTTGTTGTTCTAAAATTCTTACTTAAGAGACAAGGAACCTAAATGTCACAGAAATGAACTACTTTTTGCATTTACCTAATGCGTCAGGGCTCAGATTTGAATCAAGTACTAAAATTCTAGTTTACATAATCATTTTCTTTCCACTTTATATCTAAACATTTTGGTTTCACTGAGGCATGTGTCACCTTGATTATATTCCTTACTTTCTGCCTACTGTCTCTTTTTATTTTTCTTTCCCTCTTCCACTAATTTTTTTTTTTCCTCATCCTATTTTCTCTATTTCCCACTGACTTTGCTTCTTATCAGAGCACTTCCCGGGTTGGGGTTGGCTGGGGGTGGGGTCAGGAAATAACCTCAGGAGCTTCCTCTCTACCAGGCCTTACCTTGTTTTTTTACTTCCTTTGCCTGTCTGAGGACTTGGCATTTATAATATGTTATATATGCCAAGATGCACAGTCTTCCTTAAGTTGCAGTTATTGAGAACAGTTTGTCAATTCTATGAAACATAAGACAACTTAATTTTTATTATTTTAATGTTTACGAATGAAACTTGGGAACTAAATACCGTTGCCACCCTGGGTCAGGACTGGAGCAGAGTAAATGCGGTGCCTATGGTGTGCTATTTAAGGAGGCCTTTCCTGCTGGTACCTATACAGGCAGAGTCAGCAGCTCTGTGTGGGTGTCTCCGAAATTCTGCACCAGCAAACTTGCCCTACTTCACTCCAGCTAAGGTGCTGAAAAACTATCTGGGTGTTTTTGTTTGTTTGTTTGTTTGTTTGTTTTTTGTTTTTCCCTAGAATCAAAGGTTTGTTGATCATTCCTAGATGCAGAAGAAGGAGGACACTTCGTTATTTTGACTTTTTCATAATTATGGGCTTACCTGGTAGCCCTCTTAGAGTTTGCTGTGGCATGATAACAAGTTTAAAATCAGACAACGCTCTAGTAAAGGCCAGGTGTTCAAAGTATAATAAACAGCTCCCTAAAGATTAGAAAATGAATATTTAACTAGATGACTACATTTGATTTCCTTCATTCATTTTTTTTTTATTTCAGAAGAAACCTTTTTGATGGAAATCACATTGACAGGATTTTAATATCTTCTGGTAAATGAAACCTGTCACTCTAATGGGTTCAGTATTTCTTTACAGTGCCAGTTGGTAAACTCTGGTGACTAGTCATTTTCTCCACAATTACAACTTAGGGAATTCTGTGCAGATTGTACATCAAGAGTACAAATTTTGTCCTAGGAGGTTGATAGTTATGTTGAAACTAGTTATATTAATTAGGTCTTGTTTACAAAGAGTCCAATGATTTAAGGAAAAAGAAAAAGAAAAATAGCCTCTTCTGTAGAAGTTGTAAATGCTTTTATTATTGTTATTTATTTATTTATTTATTTATTTATTTATTTATTTTGAGGCAAAGAGAACTATCATGCCCATCAAAACAGCATTCCAGGGAACCAGCAGTTAGCGTAATGGCTATGTCGCTGGACTCCCACGTAGTCAACCGCGGTTCGCGACCTGGACCCGGTGGCTTAAAACTCATACCGGGTGCGTGTGCGTGCGTGCCCAAGATCCCGAGAGGAGAATGGAGAAGAAGGGATTGCAGCGTGGTCATCCCCCCTGGGGGGTGATTTCTCCCTTTCTGTCTCTGTTTCTCTCTTTCTGTCTGGCGAGCGCACGCGCCCTATAGCGAAAATCTCTCAAAAAAAAACAAAAACAAAAACAAAAACAAAAACAAAAAACAGCATTCCATGCAGAGGATTTTGGATACCTTTTGAAAAGCTAGTCCCAGTCTCTAGAGCTGATGTTCATGAAAAAGTAGTAAATTATGGGACCAGCAGTTAGCATAATGGCTATGTCGCTGGACTCCCATGTAGTTGACCGCGGTTCGAGTCCTGGACCCAGTGGCTTAAACTCACGCCAGGCACGTGTGCATTTGTGCCCAAGATCCCGAGAGGAGAATGATGGAGAAGGGATTCTGGCGTGGCCATTCCCCCCGGGGGGGTGATTTCTCGCTTTATGTCTCTCTGTTTCCCTCTGTCTTTCTGGTGAGCCCACGTGCCCTGTAGCGAAAACCTCTCAAAAAAAAAAAAAAAAATTAGTAATTAGCAGGCCAGTCTAGAGCCTGGTGGTTATGGAGGCTGGATTGTGCATGTCCAACTACATGACTCAAGTCCCAGACCTTACAGCTTAAGAAGCACACCAGGTGCATATGCCCACTGCCCAAAGTCCTAAAAAGAAGGAGAAATGGAAGAGAAAGGATTCTGGGATGACCATACCGCAGAGCAGTGCTTCTCATTCCTCACCTTCACCATCCCAGAAGCACATGCACCTTCTGGGAAACTTTTTTTTTTTTTTCCACCATAGAGCATGTGCACTCAACAAAGAGAGAAAAAGAAAGACATAGAGAGGGAAAGTGAAAAATCATCCTCTGGAGAGATGGCCATGCTGCAATTCCTTTTCCTCCATTCTCCTTTTAGGATTTCAAGCAAACACACACACATGCCCAGTGTGAGCTACAGTCACTGTGTTTTGGACTTGAATTGTGGTTGACCAAGTAGGAATCCAGTACCTTAAACACCACACCACCTGCTGGACCTCTGGCAAAATTTTAAAAATATAAATTATCAACTAGTACAATTACCTTGAAAATAGAAGCCAAAATATCTGCATTCATATTTCTACTGTGTTTATCTTGTCTTTGTAGTTCCAGAAATACTAACATAGGTAAAATGAGGAACATTTTAGTGCTCTAACATCAGATTTTGCTAAGTAGGTATTTTCCAATTATTGCAATTGACAGTTTTCATCTGATTTCCTGTTGGAACTCAGAGAAAAGTCCTAAACCAATTCAGAAGCCTGATAAAATCATTGAGTTTCTCTATACTGCGCATATTTCTAAATATTGTCTTGTCACCTTCATTCTCATGCTTTTGCTTGGAGAAGACCCAAATGTAATTCTGTTGTTGTTTTTAACTTGTGCTACCAACATGAAAGGAAATTCAAGAGTGGTGTTATTGCCGTATGTTGTAATTCTCTAAGATTCTCACGGAAGATTGAACCCAACAGAAAGGCAAACTCATCGGATAGCTGACTGAATATAGTGGGTCCTTCTTTGTGGCTTTCACAATGCCTATCAGTTGCCTTCTTTTTTCTCTGATTGATTTGTCCAAACCTAAGACAAATCATGACTCTGTGATCTCTCTCTAAATGATGAAATGACATGAATATAGTCACTGAACATGGAGACAAATAAATAGCTTATGTAACCTTTAGGAGGAAAGCAAAATGATGTGAAGCATATGTACTATCTTTTCTAATATTTTATTTTTACTTCCATATCATGTTTGTTAATGGTTATAGTGACAGGCATTGTGTTTGAGAATCTGCTCAAATCCTCATGGAAGCAGCAACTGAGACTGAAGAAAAACGGGCTCTATCAGGTTAATCTTGGATTTTGAAACTGGGTTTATATCAAAAAAGAAACCCAAGGTTTCCCAGTGAATGGGGATCTTGGCTTTATTCATATAAAGCTCTTCCATCACCCACTCCAGCATGATGCTTCTGAAATGCAGAAACCTGTCACTTCTGAGATAAACCCACTAATCCACCTCTGTCCTTGGCATTCTCTGTGTTCCGTGGGCAGGTCTTTGTGGTGTGGATATTTCCTATCACTTATTCTCAGCACTACCTTTGTGTCATAAGCTGATAGCTTTAACCGATGCTTTTCCTGTCTTCCAGATTCAACGAAGACATCCAGACGTTGCCGTGTGGTGTTTTAAGAGCAGCCCCTAGTTGAAGCCCTTCTGTAAGTAATCCCCAGGAGTGACAGCACCCGTGTCCTGAACCTAAAGAATTGCTACCCTGTTCAGCCACGCAAAGCTTTTGTAAATTTTAGTTTCTAAGTGATTATGCAGATCAACAGTGGCCTCATTTGGTATTTTCCTTGTTGTTAGGATGCTAACCTTGCTACTGACATTCATGGGGAAAAAAAAAGGCATGTATTTTTCAAAAAACCATGTGGCTACTTTTCCGTCCTTCCAGGCTAAGTTAGTTCTCCAGGTCCCTTCTTACACTCTCAATTTACTGCTTATCACAGATCTCTTTAGTCATCAATTTTATCTCTAGGCCAGGAGCTGCTTGCTGATAAAGACCATGTCTATTCTCTCATTCATTTTTAAACCCCAGCATTTGCTTATGGGAAATTATTTGAATGAACTAATGATAACAAAATCTTTAAAGAATTACATTGATTACCAGAAATAGACCTAGGTATAAAATTAGCATCGATGACTCCATCAAATTTTAATTTGATGTGTTCAGGTTTTTTACAGGTGTCATCTTTTTCTTTGATTTTCAATCTAAGCACCCATCTCGACCTGGCTGCTCTATGAAATGAGCATATCCCCATGCACCCTTTTCCTTTGCTGTGTATATTGCACTAGAGGAAAAGTGTCTGTATTAGGAAGAGACCCGAGGTATTCTAATGAGGCCGACTGTCTCAGAGCTAGTGTTCTCTCCCCGAGAGTTCTTCCTGTCTCTCAGCGTGTTTCAGCCTAAGTGTTAGCCAGTTGGTGAATGAGATTTTGGAAATGTTCCAAGCTATCATTCATTATGTGCTTTTTCCACACTCAACTCTTCGCTGTCTTCATGACTGCCTTTCTCTGTCCAGGATGCTGTTTGTTTTACTTCTTGCCCATCTAACCTTATTTGTAAGTTTCTTCCATAAAACAGAAACATGACTTAGTACCAAGGCAAATGACACATTGCATTAGTCATTCAAAAGTTTTAAAAAGTCAACAATATATGTAATCGAACTCAAACCCATAAAGAATCCTACCACTGAAAGGGATTTAACATTTTTTATTATCATTCACTTTGCATTCTAGTAAACACTTGGGAATGTCCAACTTTTGAACCTGTGCCATGAGATATTTCTGTATTTTTTGTGGTGTTTGGATGAGTTTCTTTTTTTCTTTGTGATACAAAATAGGCTGCACCCACATGTGTGTGTGTATGCTTTCTATAGGTTTCCAGCTTTTTGTACGTGTGTGTTTTTTTTTTCTAGTTTGTTTCTTTCATTTTGGTCTTGTTTTTCATGCCTACAGAGAGCAAACTCTATGATAAAGCTGATAGTTCAGCTCTGAAATGACAAGTCTGTGGGATTTGGGGGGGGGGGGTGAGGAGATGGATAGACAAGAAAAAGAACAAGCTGAGGAAAAATCAAATAGTTCCCAAAGAGCATTTTACTTACTGAAATATAATCCACAAAGGAAATTGTTATAATGCAAAAGACTTAGAAAAAGAACTCTTGATATTAGATACATGTAAGCTGTGGTCAGAGTAGCTAAGAAATTGATGAGTTGCAGATATCAGCTGCTGCGTTTGAAGACCTTTCATGAGTGAATTCTGAAATGGAGTCCTCTGTTGGATAGATACTTTGGCAGCCTCAGTATTATTGATCTATTGAAGACAAAGAAGAATACATTCTGATCGGTATGCTAAGAAGAGTCTGCTTCCTGGGGAAGGCAGTCTCATGCTTCCTAACTTTTTATTGCAATTGCAAAGCCCACCTAGGAAGACAGAGGTTTGAATTATTAAAGAAACTGAGTTTTCTAGCCTTGAAGCAGAATTTTCAATATTCTGCAAATTTTACAGTATTTTATTTAGAAATACACATTTTTCTCTTCTGTTTAGAGAGATAAAGATAGATAATTCACTTAGGAGTGCAAAAAATTAGCTGACACTAAAATTCAATTGAACATATGAAGGTATAATATGGGTGTTAGACAAGTCTTAAGAATTTATAACTTAGAATTTGGATGACTGGCCTGCTGTTTAATATGATGTCAGTTTCAGAATAATCTGTGGAGAAAATGAATGTTGTTGTTAATATTTTATATTGTTTTATCTAGATAAGATAGTACAATAATAATTAAGTTTTCAACTCAAACATGAAGCCTTTTCACTTAGAACATCCTATTTTCTTATTATGACATAAATTAAACTCTCTCAAACACAAGAATAAAGCATAGAATATAACATGGAGAAATAAATGTTTTGCTTTCTTGGAAGACAATCTAACTACTAGCTAAGGGGGAGGATCTTCAAATAATACAGGCCTGAGATAAATCCTCACTATTTTTCTAAATGTATAATCTTGGCAAGCTGCATAATATCTTCAAATTAGTTTCCCACTCTGTAAAATGGGAATAAAAATAGAGCCCATATGATGAGTTATAAAGATACATGAAACAATATCTTATGTGCAATAAATACTCTAAATACAATATGTTGGCTATTCATATTCTCCAGTAATTCCATGGAGAATACAATGAAAAAAAGATGATTTTTTTCCTCAGATGCTACGGGGCCTTGCTCAATTGGTAAGATGTATTGTGATGACAAGTCTGTAAATATATCCCACTTGTCTTTAGATTGGAAGTCTGGCCCAGTAGGCATAAGTTCCAAGAGATAGAGGTGTGACAAGGTCTTCTCTCCACTTTAACCCAATTCTCATTAGCAGGCGCTAATGAGAAAAGCTTAGGTCAGAAGCCAAAGAGGATACACTTTCAGGGTGAGAAATGGGAGAGGTCAAAAGTTCAAGGTCAAAAGACGAGGATCCAGGTCACATCCAGTGAATACGCCAGCATCAAGAGTCAGGTGGTCACAAGCAGAAGGTGCACTTTATGGAGAAGAGAAATGTGCACACATTGTCACAGCTGGAAGGAATTAAAGCAGCGTGTACCTTGACATCAATTGGAATATCATTAGAAGGGTTTCCTTTGGAGTTCAGGCAAAACATTAATCTGAAGCATAAAAATGTTTTGATGCTAGATAATAGAAAAATATTGTTTTCAAGGCAATATTCCCATATAACATAAAAACACTTGCCACATAGGATGGGATGCAGAGATAGAATCAAATTACAAATTACAGATCAAGGGCTGGATGGCGGCACAGCAGAACATGATGCCCTTGAAAACTGACCACATGGAAGGTTCCTGGTGTGTATCCAGGGACCTCCCTGAGTGCACCAGGCATGTATGCCCCTGTGATCCAGGGCTGGCTGTAGCTGTGGGTGAGCTACAGTGTCAGGACATTGGTGAGAGTGCTTTCTCTCTGTTTCTCTTACTCATGGAAGAAATAAATAAACTTAAAAAAAAAAGCCAAGTGTAATTCAAATCAAAGGATCCTGTTTGAAGGTAGATATTCTTTGGTCTACCCATGAATGCTCACAGGTCTGGTACGAACACATGCCTCTGTTCACAGTTGGGTTTAATTCACTCATTCACTTGTTTATTCATCGGTTGGTTCATGTATTGTTTATGTTGCTTCTGTTACAACATAAACAATAATCATGCCATAATCTTTTTCTGGCAATTGTTTCATCCTTACCTTAGTATATGGGCATGTCTGTTCTGCTTATTTTGGCTTGTGTGTGTGTGTGTGTGTGTGTGTGTGTGTTTTAACTTGTAGCCAAGACAGGTACTTTATTTATGAGCCACACTATCGGTGATATAGCTTCCCATCATCATGCTTGCCCTTTGCAATCCAGTTCTTCTCTATCAAACGTTCAGAGGATCTCTATAAAATATGCATCCAAAGGTGCTAGCTTCTCCCCTGCCTAACATCCTCCATTCACTTTCTCTTGATCGCAGAAGAAAAACTGAACTCTTTGCCTCGACCTAGATAGCCCTGCATGGTTTTGCTCCTGCCTAACTCTCAAGCCTCATGACAGACCTGCTTCAGCTTACTAACCACTCTGCTGCCAGCAAGAGCGTCTGTCTCCTCCTGGCGTATTCCCGCCCTCCCTCAGCACGAGATCTCTGTGCCTGCTGCTCTGCACCTATGCGTTCCAAAGTGAAGTTGCTCTCATCCTTCATTCACCGCTCAGCTCAGTCATCACCTAATTAAAAATGACTTCTTTGACTAACATATGTTGTTCTGTCATCACTCCATTTATTGTCTTTATAATGACATCTATCACAACCTATTATTTTTGTTTATTGACTTAATCACTTTATTATTTATTTATTTATTTATACATTCATTTCATTTTAATTTGACCAGAGAGAGACAGAGAGATAGAGAGAGAGAGAGAGAGAGTAAGAAAGCAAGCCACCAGGTCCAGGACTTGAACCACAATCGGCCATGTGGGAGCATCTAGCACCTTAACCACCACGCCACCTGATGGATCCCCAACTTAATCACTTTCTTATAGTCTATTTTGATACTGTGAGCATGCATACTCCATCAGAATAAAGGTTTTTTTCCATCTTGATTGTTACTGTACTCTTAGGAATCAGAAAAAAAAAATGCCTAGCAGTTGGTAGGAGCTCAATAATATATTTTTTTAAATGAATGAATAAATCCCAGCCTTATTACCTCATCACTGTGATAGTTTGTGATCTTCCTTCATGCTTCATGGTATTCAGTGTTTGTTGATGACCTATCCATATGTCCTGGGGAGTTTGTAACCAGGAGACAGAGTAAGAAAGATTTGGCTCTCGGGGCCAGCAGGTGGCACAATGACAGGCTCTGCAATTTGAGTCCTGGACCTGGCGACTTGAAACACGTGTCAGGCACGTGTGTACGCATGCCCCAAATCCAAAAAGAATGGAGAAGGGGTTATGATGTGACCATCTCCCCTGGGGGGTGATTTCTCACTTTCCCTGTTCCTGTGTCTCTCACTGTCTCTCTCCAACAAGCGCACGTGCCCTCTAACAAAAAATCTTATAAAAAAAAAGAGAGGGAGAGAGAGATTTGGTTCTTTCCTCTGTGATAGGATTGGCAAAAGTTGCTGCTTCCCTCGGCCAATTCAAAAGCACTATGTAGAGAGGGATTCTGGGGCTGTGTCTTGACTTGTGAAAGGACGTTAGCACAGGAGAGGGAAGAGGAGGTGCTACTTCATCATGTCACTCCTGCCGAACAATCGAATAGAACAGATTTCTGAAATGCCTTTCTCGTGAGGAAAATGGGACTTTTGTAAGTCCCACTTACGTGCTGTGCCACTTTAGCCACAGAACTTTTTGCACACACAGGCGGTAACCACTCTGCCCCCTCGTCCCCACGAACCATTTCCTCTTCCCCTCCCTCCTAATGGCCCCTTTGCCTGGCAGCCATCTTTTTTAGCTCTCAGCTAAACGGTCTTTTTCAGGAATTCCTCCTCTGACTACCTGTCCGCCCTTTCCAGATGAGGCTAATTCCTTTGTCTACACTTTTCATGTCCCCTCGTACCTTCCCTATATAGCACTTAGCTTTTTTGTCGTTATATATGTATCCATGTCTTAAGTTGATTAATACCTATTTCTCCAGCCGAACTGTGCACACCACAAGGACGAATTAGTCTTTTTGAGGTTGTTCACTGCTTTCAATATCAACAATGAGATCATGCCATGTTTCTCTTGGAGGCTTCTTGTTAATATTATTGTATTCTCATCCTGAAGCACAAAACTTAATAGAAGCATCATTTTTTAACATCACTTTTCATTTTGATACTTTCTCCCTGCTGTGGTTTTGTGTTTTTATCTAGAGAGAATGGTTTCATCAAATAAATACTTTTAAAGCTACCATAATGAGTGATTATGAAACAGTAAGAAAAGTACAATGATAAATAGATGTCTATACCATACATCAACAGGCAAAATTTGATTAAGTACAGGAACTGTCTTTCTACCTGTTGCTAGAAACTATTAGACGTATCATCTACCTACTTTTGCTTACATTATTCGCTTCCATTTCTAAATTTCTTTCCCATGGTCTATCACTGGACATTAGCGATTAGAACTTCCCCTATGGAGCTACGAAACAAAGTATAAATAGCCATTTGTTTTTCCTGCCAACTTCTATCTCCTCTTCTCCAAAAGGTTTCAGGCCTAAAAATTATACTTTTGCATTAATTGAGTGATTTGCTTTATCTACCTGCTGACTTTACTCAGGTTTTTAATTTTGTTTTTAAGCAGACTCCCGAAGCCCCTTCCCACTTTTTTAAGTGCATATGTGAATATGAACAAGCCACTGATGCTTTCAGAGCTAGCTCCTCACATTTATAACCTTGGGGTTGCCTTTGATCCTAAATCAGCTTTTAATTACCATTGTAGCTACATTGGGTGAAAAACTGATTCTATTATTTCCAGAACACAGCAAGGATATGACCAGTACTATCTCATGAGTACAGTTATTTTAAGGCTTTTATTACTAATTATAGTTGGTTTATTATAATTCATTGTTCACTGCCCTTCTAGGCTATTTACTTAAGGTTCTATTCAGCATTACAGCTGCTTCTGCAGCTGCTATTCCTCGGAGACTCCACGACTTCATGAGAGCAACAGGGCTCCTATTTGGACGAGGGTGTAATTGGGCTCAAGGGAGGCACTTAACTTGGTGTCCCCTGGAATGTGCTACAAGAGGATGCATTATTCCCAACTCCAGGAAGAGGTTAAGAACCTACGAAGAATGGTAGATGAACCCATTATTAACAGGCATACCAACAATGGAACCATTCCTTTATCTATTTACTCATTGCTAGCTATCCGTATCATTTTCCTTTATTATTAGATTCCCACTTTATAAATAATCTTTCCTGAATGTCCAATTCCTGGTTTGGTTTAATTTCTCCTTTTGCAAATAAGAACTAATAAATAGTTTAGGTTTCTTGGCAATTGATTGATTTCAAAGGCATTATTGAGCACCTACTACCTGCCGGGAACAATTTTTATTTATTTTTTTCATTAGCACAACAGAGCAAGAGAGAGGCAGAGAGATGGCACCTCCAGTAAGGTTCTGACACTGCAATGCAGCCCCTGCTTCAAGCAGCACTGGGTCATGGGTACACGTCTGCCCCACACACTCTGAGAGGTCTCTGGCTGCAAAAGGTCTGTATTATGTGGGTTAGGCTCACAAAATGCTACATTGTTCCACGGTGCCACCATCCAGCTCCCTGAAACAAATGCTGTAACCCATACAAACAGATACTAGCAAGCAGACACAAAAATAGAACATTAATCTCTTTCTATAAATTCAGGAATTCCCACTCCCTGGCTATTAGGTACTTTGACAACTGGCTACTCGAGTTTGCAACAGTGTTGTGATGGCATGATCAGCCAATTTTCCTACTGAGTCGAGTAACAACATCCTCCAGTGAGTTTGGAGTGGGGCAGGCACGAGTCAGCATAGCTTGCTATGGCTGCAAATATTTCTCTCAGTGTGGAAGGCTGTGAGAGTGCTCAGGTTCACCACATTTCACCATGTTTCTGCAAAGAGACTTTTTAATCACCCCCATATTGTGAATTTCACTCTTCACAAATGACCTTATTATAGTTTATAACCTTACCATAGTTAATAAATCCTCTAGTAAAGATTTAGACAGGAATACTAGTCATCTATAGATTCCTGAATATTCAAATGCTAACTAGCTTCCACTGAAACTATGAATTTCTGATTAGATGGATCAAATGTGAAGTAACTTTTATGAGAGAGCATATTCAGTACACAGGCCATTATGTCCCACTGTCTGTACTCAAATATTTTAAAGTAAATGATAGGAAACGTTAAAGAGAGGCTGGCATCTCACTTCCTGCCTGGATACTTGCTGGGTTATAGAATCAGTAGTCTTGCCACAAGGTTGCAAAGGGAGCAGAGCCAAGCAAATGGTGGAGGTCTTCTGAGAGCTTGCCATGTGTGCAAACCACCAGCAGAAGCCACCAGCCGGAACCACCAGCAGGGGGCAGACCTGAGCAAGTCAGATTGAGACAAGATATCTCCTTGCTAGAAGCATCTGAATCATTCCATTAAATAAACCCTGATAGCTCTTCTCATTCCTTCTTCTACACTTTAACCACAGAAACCTAGATGAGAATAGGAGCAGACCCAAAATTAAAACACACAACCAGCAACAGCAAACACAGCCTGTCTTCTTCATTCCATCTTCTCTACTTGAGAAATTTGAGTTTGCGTTTACTTAGTGACAGAAAAGCGATTAATGCTTAGTTAGATGATTCAGAAAAGTTAAACTGATCTAAAATGACTTTGCTTGTTTATTTATTTTGTTATGATAAAATATATGTGACATGAAATTCACCATTTGTAAGTGGGCACTGTAATGATAATAAGTACACTTACATCACTGTACAACTGCCAGTACCATCTATCTCCAGAACTTCATTGTCCCACACTGAAACTTCATACTCCAAAACAGTAACTCCCTGTTACTCCAATTTCAAGCAACCACCCTTTTGCATTCAGTCTCTATTACTTACTATTTCAGATAAATTAATCATATGGTACTTGCCCTTTTGTTACTGACTTAGTTTACTTTAAGATGTCTTCAAGCTTCAGCTACTTTGGAGCATGTGTTAGAAAGGTCAAATAGTATTCCAGCTCATGCATTGATGTTTCCATGTTTTGGATATTGTGAGTACGGTTAATATAAACATGGATGACCTGATATATTCATCCATGACTTCAAATCTTCTGAGTATATACCCAAAAACAGAATTGCTGGATTTGATGGTAATTCTACATTTAATTGTTTGATGATCCATAATACCATTTTCCATAGTGGCTACAGCATTTCCCATTCTCGCCAGCAATACAAAGGGTTCCAACTTTTCTACATCGTCATCAACACGTGTTATTCTCTGTTCTTAGATAGTAGCCGTACTCATGCATGTAAAATGGTATCTCATTGTGGTTTTGATTTGCATTTTCCCTAATGAACAGTGATGCTGAACAATTTATATTTTCATGTGTTTATAGGTTATTTATATATCTTCTTTGAAAGACTATCTATTCAAGACTTTTGCCCATGTTTAAAAACTATTTTGTGTTGGGACCATCAGTTGGTATAATGGCTATGTTGCTGGACTCCCATGTAGTCAACCGCAGTTTGAGTCCCAGACCCAGTGGCTTAAACTCACGCTGGGCGCATATGAGTGCGTGCCCAAGATCCCGAGAGGAGAACGGAGGAGAAGGGATTGTGGTGTGGCCATCCCCTCTGGGGGGTGATTTCTCACTTTCTGTCTCTCTGTCTCTCTCTGTCTTTCTGGCGAGCACGTGCACCCCATAGCAAAAACCTCTCCAAAAAAAATAATAATAATGAAATCTATTTTGTGTGGGTTCTTCATGTATTTTAGATATTAATCCTTTATTAGGCCCGTGATATGCAGTCTTATTCTGTGGGTTAATTTTTCACTCTGTTGACAAAGTCCTTAAATTTGGTGAAATTCAGTTTATTGGTTTTGTTTCGTTTTGTTGTCAGTGCTTCAGTGTCATATCCAAGACATCATTGCCAATTCCAATGTCTTAAATCTCTCCATTTACATTTTTCTTTTAAGAGTTTCATAGTTTTAACTCTTAAGTTTGGGTCTTTGACCTATCATTGCATTAATGCTTGTACCTAGTATGAGGTAAGGGTCCAATTACATTCTTTTGCATTCAGATATTGAGTTTCTGAACACTTTCTGTGTACTTGGAAAAAACTGTCTTTTCTCCATTGAATGGTCTTGGCACCATTGTTGAAAATCATTTGACTGTATATGTGAGAATTTATTTCTGGGCTCTCTGTTCTATTGCAATGGTCAATATGTATTTCTGTATGCCAGTACCATACTATTTTGTTGTTTGTTTTTAATATATGACCTAGTAGAACAGCTATGGAATTTGTTCATATCTATTTTGTAATGGGATAATGGAAAAAAGACATTGGATAATAAGTTTAGAGGCAGTGATTTGAAAAAAATAAAGTTATTTTTAAACATAAAAACTAATTTTAGTACACCAAGTAACCAATACAAATACTACAAAAATAAATCGTATTTTCATTGGATTTTTTTTTTTTTTTACACTGAAGCTGCAAATCAAACATACACCTCAGTGACATACATTAAGCATTTTATAGGCACAAAACTGCTGATTGACTGTTCTAGGCGGGGTTAGACTGGCTCAGCCATGGCAGCTCTTTTCATCCTTTCTTATTCTTCTTCTAAGACCAGAAAGCTAGTGATGATCTTCTCATGGCAGAACCATAAGACACCAAATAGAAACAAAGGAGCCTTTGAGGGCTTCAGACTTGGAATTGTCAAACTGCCATTTTTGCTTCATTCTACGGACCAAAATAAATCCCAAGCTGGACCCATTGCTAGGGGTAAGAAAATGTAGTCTGTCCCTTAAGGGGAAGGTAAAATGTCACATGACAAAGGTAATTTAGATAAAGGTCCTTAATACTTTTTTCTTTTCTTTTTTTTCTGTAATCTGCCAGAGGGTACAAGCCTTCTCCAGAGAGAGACAGAGAGACAAAGACGAACAAAGGAGGGAGAAAAGAGAGCGAGAGAGATATAAATGGGACCAGCAGTTGGTGTAATTGCTATGTCACTGGACTCCCATGTGGTTGACCGTGGTTTGAGTCCCAGACCTGGTGGCTTAAACTAACGCCAGGCTCGTGTGTGCATGTGTGCCCAAGATCCTGAGAGGAGAATGGAGGGGAAGGGATTATGGCATGTCCATCCCCCTGGGGCGTGATTTTTGCTTTCTGTCTATCTCTCTCTATCTTTCTGGCAAATGCATATGCCCTATAGCAAAAACCTACCCCCCCCCCCCCCAAAAAAAAAAGAGAGAGAGAGAGCAAGAGAGAAAGTGAGAAAGCACCCCTTATGAGGAATGTTCATGCCACAATCACTTTTCCTCCATTTCTCCCTCCTTTAGGGACCTTGGGCAAACATTGGCCGGTGTGCTTTTCAAGCTGCTGGGTCTGGACTAGAACTGTGCAGTCAGCCCTTGGGATCCAGCCAACTTAACCATTGTACCACCGGCTGGCCCACTTCTTGATAGGTTTTATTTTTTTGAAGGGTTTTTGTTTGTTTAATATATCTGGAAAAAATGCATATACAAAGAATCAAGACATGAGAAAGCATTGGTTCAATACTAATGAATCTACCAGAATTAGGATTTAGGGAATGTGGAAAAGAATACCTAAACATTTTTAAAACTTGGAAAATGCAACCAAAATCAGCTAGTAAAATCCCTATTAACACAAAGAATAAGTCAAAACTTCTCTCATTACTCTGTATTTCACTTATGACTTTTCTTTATGGGAAAACTGAGACTAACGTCTAACTTAAAGTAGGGAAGAAAGTGGTGGACTTTGATTAAAAAAAAATTCATATGTCTTTTTCTCCTTTGGTCTAACTTTGGATCCATTTTCATTAAATGAACAAATGCTCCTACTTCACTGCACATATGCCTGGTTTCCTTACTAATTGCAAACTACTTGAGGCCAGATTCCATGCCTTATGCATGTAAAATATACTACTAGTAATAAACAATGTTTATAAAACATATACCATGCTAAATGCAGTCCAATATTATTTTATTTAATCCTAAAAGAGCAATACTAAATAAATAATAGATTCCTCTTGTGACAGATGAGGAACTAAGACAAAGAGCCATTTAGTTACTGAACAAATTCACACAGGTTCTTTATCAGATAGACAACCCGAAGTAGTCATCCTTAAGTGAGTGAAAGTCTGCTGTGAGTCAGGGTCATGGGACGCCATTTCTGTCAACTGTCCCAAAATAAATGTACAGAGAACTATTACATTTGTCAGAAATACTGTAGAGAAAAAAGGTACACCAACACAGCCACACACATAGTAAAAGAAATAGGTAGTTCTATTAGACCCTCAACATAGTAAAAAATTCACAAATTGCTCATTGATATAAAAGTCAAATGAAGACGATAGTCTTTCTTGGAGCCAGAGCGAAACCTAACAATATAGTGTCTTACCAAGAAAACACGCACCTCTCAGGTTTATATTTTAGTTATATTTTATTTTTATTTTTCACTTAAGCTTAGGAAGCTCAGTAAATTTTGATTGAATGAATAAATGTGATATGTAATGTAACTTATTAAGATATGCTCTTATATTAAGGCTTATAAAACATCTTTTCTGAACAAAAGTCCTCACATTTTTCTTTCGCCATAATGAAGTTATAATAGGTTCACTTTGAGTTAAAAGCAAATCTTTGGATCTAGGTGTTCTTGCCTTCATTTATGACTGTATGCTTAAAGCTTTGAGGTACACACACACACACACACACACATACACACACATATACATGTATAGATAGAGAGATAGCTAGCGAGAGGTTTGTGGACATTTTTGCATCACCTTTTATTTGGATTCAGAATAAGTAATAAAGATTTTACCATTTATTATGAAAATAATGTGATGAAATAGAATGAGATGGTCTGAACGATTAATTTCATATGGCCAGAATACTGTGCAAATTTAAATGATATTAATGCTTTCATTTTTTCATAGTCAATATTTGCATTTCTTAATAGTGAAGATCTCTAAAAAAAAAAAAAAAAAATCAAATGAATCATGATCCCGAGGACACGAGCAACTGAGGATTATTTTAAAAGAGATTTTCAGGCTTAGCTACATATCTTTTCATCGAGGTCAAAATTCTGCACATTGGAATGTTAGAGGTCTAATTCAACAGTCCAGGCTTTCTAACGTTTTTGAATGTTAGCAATCATTACACAAGAACCAATCGGAATCTAGGGCTGTTCTTTATTTACTTGCCTTTGGTCTGCAAAGGAGAAAAAGGAGCCTCAGTTAAGCTTTTAACAGGGCTATTTTTATTATATGAATTATTTACACAGTGATTCTTTCTGAATTGGTATTCTTCCACCTTCTCTAGAAAAATAGTCCCTCTTTTAAAAAATCAATCAGATAGAAATAGAAACCCTTCCAAGCATTGTTAATCCTGAACAAAGCCTATTAAAAACATCAACTATCAAACATTTCTGGAGGTGATCATGATTACAAAATTCTTTACGAATCCCTATTTTTCTTTGCAAGTGATCAGGGTACCACCAGGAAATCAGTGCCCTGAGCTGAATGCAAAACAACTAGTTAGTATTTTTCTATATATTGAAAATAAATCACTGAATTCATTCCAGAAGAGACATTGATTTTTTTTTCTTAAAGAATTTTTCTCTGGAGCATAGCAAAAACTAATTCTCCTCTCAACCTCCCACACCCCCCCACCTTACACACACATCAAAGAAGCTTTATTCTTCATTATAGAATACAATGCAAAGCCTTTGAAAAATGACAGTAGCATTGTTTTAAAGGTCCAATGTGGTGCATCTAAACTTCCCTAGGTTAGAAAAGCAAACAACAAAGCTCATTAGAATCATGTCTAAAACAAGGATAAATGGGCTCTAAAAAGAACCTAAGAAACAAACTCCTACAAGTAAATTGCCTAAAGTGTAGTGTTTATTTTGATCTTGTTTCCTTGGCTATTCTTTATTTCCCAGCATATGCTATGTCACAAACATTGGGTTGTCAGGAAAGTCATGACGCATTTTTGCAGAAAACAGAAAAATACGTCATGACTTTCCCAACGACCTAACAGTAACACACAGAAGGACGGTGCTGTTTTCAAAATATTGGAAACACACAGATTGGGCTCTAGAGCGGCATGTTTAATAAAGTTGACTGTGAATTTCTGATTTAGGAAAACCGTTTTAAAAATTTTATAGAGCCTACTTTGGACTCTTCTCATCCAGGTGTTTAGTATTGTTCATTTCATTTGGTTACCCGAAGTATTTTTTTTCCTTTTTCTTTTTTGTTAGAGAATGTGCACTCACCAGAGATAGACAGAGAGAGAGGGAGAAGAGAAAGCATCCTCACCACCACCACCATGTGAAATGGTCATGCTGCAATTCCTTCTCCATCTCTACCTCCTTTTGGAATTTTGGGCATGTCTGCACATGTGCCCAGTATGTTTCTCCAGTCCCAGGTCTGGGACTTGAATCATGGATTCAGCTGCTTTAACCACCAGGCCACAGAGCAGGCCCAGTTACCTAAAGTTTTCTACTTCAGACCTACCTTAGACAATACCCCAAACATCAGGACTCTTTCTCCATCTTTCTACCTCTACCCCTACAGAACTTAACTGACCTATATTCTACTTGTACTGGCATTGCCAATTTTATATAATTCAATTTGTGTTTCAGAGATGATGTTTTACGTCTTATTCCAGCTTTTAAAACAGAAACAAACTCTTCAGTAATTTTCATTGCCTCAAAACTTAAATTCCTACGCAAGACATTCTAGTAAAGGATCACAAGGTTCACAGAAAGGTCAACACCTGGGGAGTGTTTGCAGATTCCTCTGACTTTAAGATTTCATGCACAATTATTTGTAAGTTGGGATTTATTTAAAGCGATTTTGTAATAATGCCCCAAACTTATCTAAGATTTATACATTATACTTAATGCCATTGGCCACTTGTGTTTTGTTTCTTCTAACCTATACTTTGTCACAGACTTATTTTGAACATGCTCCTAAATTTTTTTTTTTTTTTTTTGGGGGGGGGGAGAGGTTTTTCGCTATAGGGCGCGTGCGCTCGCCAGACAGACAGAGAGAGACATAGAGACAGAAATCACCCCCCAGGGGGAATGGTCATGCCGCAATCCATTCTCCTCCATTCTCCTCTCGGGATCTTGGGCACGCATGCACACGCGCCCGGCGTGAGTTTTAAGCCACCGGGTCCGGGACGCGATCCGCAGTCGACTACGTGGGAGTCCAGCGACATAGCCTTTACGTTAACTGCTGGTTCCCAATATGCTCCTAATTTTTTAAGAGTGCTATTCATTATGAAGGTTTCTTTGTAGAGGCCTAATAAAAATGCCTTTTTAAGAAGCCTGTGCATTTAGGTAGGGTTAAACCTAAGAGGATTTTCTTTAGAATGCTCTTTTGCATGTAAAAGCACAAATTGTTTCAGTTTAAATGCATTCCTTCCCTTTAATTTTTATGGGGAAGACAAGTGAGGCACAGACATTCTGTTGAAGGGATATCTAGTCAGTTGCTTGAGAGAGCACAGCCCAAATAAAACAAAGACTGACTAGGTGTAAAGAAATAACCTTATGATTTTAAAGAGTTGCTGCTTTGTCAGTGCTTATTTAAAGAAAAATACTGCTGGAATATTTCCGATTTCTACTACATTCATCATCTCTAGTAAGATCTGACATATGTTGAAGTTACATTTTGATTTGGCACATAACATGTTCATGATGGTTACTCGCCTAGTACAAGACACAGAGAAGAAACCTTTGGACACAGAGCAATGACACCTCCTTCTGTTTCATAGTGTATCCTGGTGTCATCTTCTGTGAATGTGGTCAGGTAGAATTGTTTCTGTTGTTGATGTTGGGCTTTCTGGTTTTTTTTTTTTTTGTTTTTTGTTTGTTTGTTTTGTTTTGTTTTCTGTTCATTTTTGTTTGTTTTATTTTGTTTTAATTTTGATTTTTTTCTCAATCTCTCTTGGTGGGGTAGGGATGGGCTAAAGCCATAGGAAGAAAAATGTGATGTATGTGTCCAGTATGTACTATTTTGTTTTTGTTTTGCAAGAAGAGTTGAACTATTTTTGATAACAAGAGTAAATGGTGGAAAATGCTGAAAAAAAAATATTTTATGCACAAAAAAGTTTTAACTCTCATTGGAAGCCTCCTCTACATTTCCAGGGTTGCTAATAGCAGAAATACCTGAGTTTGGTTATCTATAAAGAAAAAGAGTTTATTTAGCTCATTTATTGGAGGTACAGGGTCAAGGGACTGCATCTAATGAGACTCTTCCCATTGGTTGATAGTGACTTGACAAGGTGCAGGGCATCACAAGGAGAGGGTAAAGGCAGAGCAAGAATGAGCCAGTGTGCCTCTGTTTCCTTATGAACCCATGAAAATCCAACCATGGAGGCCCTGTCTAATCACTTCCCAATGGCCCCACCTCACAATACAATGACTGGATTAAGTCTCCACCCTCTCAACATTACAATGGCTCACTAGATTCCAATACATGAGTTTTGGGAAAACATATTCAAACCATAACTCTCCATAAAGCATCACACTGTACTATATTTCTTCCTCTATTAATCTGAGTACATAATTGTCATGTAGTACTTATTTACTTACCAATATTATGTTTTTTCATTAGACTTTGTAGACCTTTAAAATATATCCTAAAGGGACTAGCAGATGGCATGGTGGTTAAGGCACTGGATCTTCACATAGCCCATTGTGGCTCAAGTCCCAGACCTAATGGCTTGAAAACCATACTGGGCATATGTGTGTGGGTGCCCAAAATCTCAGGAGGAGAATGGAGAAAGGATTGAGGCATGGCCATTCCCCAGTGGTGACTTCTCTCACTCTCTGTGTCTCCCTTCAGCAAGCACACATGCTCTATGGTGAAAACCTAAAACAAACAAACAAACAAAAACCAAAAAGCTGTGTAACATTCCTTTCTATTTCTCTCCTGATTAGCCCTCAAAAATTAAAAAATGTTCAATGGCTGAAAGAAACCGTGCTTACTAAATGTTGACTGAGTGATTGTATTCCCAAGTAGGTCCTACATCACAGAGCACTGCCTTACTGCTGTGCCACTAGCTGGCTCTCAGTGTTTAATTTTGGTCATTTATTTTTATGTCTGTCTCACTCCTCATACATTAAATTCTAGGTAATTTGTTCATTACTGCCAACCTTCCCAGTACAAAATCTGACACGTAGTTTGTATGCAAGGAATATTTAGAAAATGAGCAAATTGATAACCAAAAATATCAATGGCGGAAGATGGTTCCTAATGTTTGAGAGTTTCTGAACACAAAATTCCTAATGCAGGGCCTGCCCCATTTTCTAGTGGTAAAGGGAGCCAGACCCCACATTGTCAACCACAGTTTGAATCCTAGTCTCAGAGGCTTAAAAAACACATTGGTCACATGTGTGTGCAAGTTCCAAATCCCAGCAGGATGGAGAAATAGAGGGGAAGGGATTGTGGCATAATCGTGCTTCATTGGGAGGTTTGCTTCTTCTTTCCACCCCCAGTGAGTGCACATGCCCTCTGACAACTTGGAAAACAATCTCTGATGGAAACAAAGGAAATGATAAATATTTTAGCATCATGGCAAAGATGGTTATAAGATATGGATATGATTTTCAAAATGTGGATTGTGAGTCATACAAATTTGATATGTTACCAAATTAGTTTTAAAAAGAAGCATGAAATTTGTATTCTAATTCATTATGTTGCTAATGACAGAAAATATCTGAGTCTGGATCATTTATGAAAGTATTTAGTTTATAGTTTGGAAGTCCAAGGCCAGGGGCCACATCTGATGAGGGTCTTCTGGCTGTACCTAACGTGGTGGAGAGTAGCATCCTGTGCATCTGTGTCTCTTTTTTCTCTTTTGTATTAATTCCTACTTCTAAATCTACCCAGAGTCAATCCTGGATGCTCCACCAGTCATGGTGACCTTAATCCTAATTTCCTCCCAAAGGCCTCATCTTTCAAACACCATAGCTAGATTAAGATCTCCCCCCTTAACCCCATCACAACCAAATCTCAACACATGAATTTTTGAAAGACATTTAAACCATAGCCTATTATATTAGTTTTCTAATAATTTGTTGTATAACAAATTTCCACACAATTGGCAGTTTAAATAACATTAATATACTATCTCAGAGTTTCCATGGCTCAGGTGTGGGGTACAACTTAGTTCAGGTTCTCACAAGGATGTTGAAAATAAAGATGTCCTAATCTGGATCTTAGTTTTAGGGCCTGCTTTCAAGTTCATGTGATTATAGTCAGAATTCATGCCTTGTAGAACGAAGGATGTCCTTCTCTTCAAGGACAGTAGAAATCTATTGTATCTTCAGTCTTTCACCTTTAGATCCTCGTTTAAGGGTTTGCCTGCTTAGGTTTAGCCCATTCAGGATAGTCTCCTTTAGATGATCTTAAATTCAGCTGATTAAATACTAGGGATTTTAACCACATCTGAAAATGCCTTTGCTTTTTCATATAATATAACCCTATCAAGGGATAGCATTCTATTAGAGTCATAGGTTTTGCTCCCATGGAGAAGAGATTGTAGAAAGACATGACTCATTGGGAGTCATTTTAGAATTCTACCACATGGATATAGTAAGAGTAAGTATGGTTTCATGCGTGTTCTGCTTTGATAATATGTGTATGTGCCTATATGTACAGGTCATGTATTTATTTATATGCCTGTGAGTCATCATACAAAATATAGTTTGCATTGAGGGTCACCACTGCACCATCACAGCTGGGCCTGTTTCTCATCAGTTTTAAAATAATAAATTTAGGGGCCGGCAAGATGGCATGGTGGTTAAAGGTGCTAGATTCCCACATGGCCTACCACAGTTAGAGTCCTTAGACCTGGTGGCTTGCTTTCTCACTTTCCCTTTCTCTATCTCTGTCTCTCTCTGGTGAAATTAAAAATAATAATAACAACAACAACAAATGGAATTAAATAAATTTTTAAAATAATGATAATAAATTTAGTCCAACCAGTGATTAAAATAAAGTGCATTTACAATATTGGTACCTGTGCATTTGTGTCTCTTGTCTTTCTTTTGATCTCATTTCCATTTCTTCTAAAACTACCTAGAGTCAATCCTGGGTGCCCCACCAATCATGGTGACCTTAGTCCTAATTTCCTAATTTATTTTTATAGTATTATTATCCTTCTCAAGTCACTTTAAATCTCAGGAATGGGGCTGTCAACCATTCAGGGTACTACAGGTAGGACTTAGGGATCATCGCATCTGCTGTGCTGGCAACTGATTAGGAACCAGTTATGACAAATCCCCAACTCAAGTACAAACTGTTCTCATCTGTCTGCCACCACGTGGAAGCCAGTGGCAATGAGGAGATCATTCACGTTATACTTTGTTATTTGGATATGCTGGCTTCCCAAATTGCTCATAAATGAATGTCAGTTTCCCTAACACGAAGCATATTTTGATTAACTAATTTTATTGTGACACACTGCCCATTCTTAATGCACTTTGAATATCATTGCATTTCAAGGTTTAGGTTGGAATTTTAATGCCTTCTGTCTCTTTTTCTAATATGCTCAGTTTCATTTATGGAAAAGGGCTCTGTTTTTAACATTGAGGTAATGAGTGCAAATACATGTTTTCCTTAGCATTTTGAGACTTTCTGCTTCTAAATGAGCTGAGATTCAGGGTTAACACTTAACAATAATTTCCTGGGCAGTAAGATGAGGATATGTTCAGTTTAATGATTGTGAATCAATTGTCAGAGGACTGGGTGTCCACAATTGCCATAACGCGTCCTTTATTTCTTCACTGCCTTTAACTTTGTATCAAAGTAATTCTTCCATGTTCCATTGATATTTCTTTCACCATATTGATAGGATTTTTCTTTTAAGGATCTCAAAGAACTTTATGACAGTGTCTCAGTTTCTATTTTATTAAGGTCATTGATTATATTTATGGATTTATGGACTCATAATTTGGGTGCATAAAAGATTTGTTTCCTTTGAGACAGAAAGCCCAAGAGATTAATTAAACCCCATATTCTAACTCTTCTTTCATGTTCCACCTCTATTAGGAAAAAAAAGCACAGAATGTAAAACAAAAGAAAGAATTATAGTTGTTACTAATTGATTGTTTTTCTGTAATCATGTGCAGTGTATAATTATCCAAAATTATGCCGAAATCCATAATTTTATATGAAATGAAAAAGGAAATAAACAGCTCGTCAAGAAGGCAATGTAAATGCTATAAATTCTGTTAAATCTAACAAAGTACCTAGGATGACAACCTTGAAATACTTGTGTCAAACCCTTTATCTCCTGCCCATGAGTTCTGTAAAGATAGCTAAAAATAAATTGTTTACTCATTTTCCTGTAATAGAGATTTCAGTTCCGTATTTGCCCAGCGTTTCTTAGTGATGTTGCAGCTATTTCCACTTCTGTGTGTATTAATGCAGAAAGAGTTCAAGGGTAGATGTCCTTCAGATAATTCAAAATACATGTTATAGTTGCAAAAGTTCGGTTTCAAATGAATACCCTGCACTTAGTTTAGAGTGACATTTAATTTAGATGTTCAGTAGTATAGATTATTGGTTCTGGGGGTTATACCTTGGCCAGTAATGAGTGCAAAAGTGACATATGACTGATGTTATTGTTTGCAAATTATTATACTGCCAGTGAAGGTAACTATTAAAGACAATCAAATATAGCCCCGCTGTATAGTGAAATCATTACTTTCTGCAAATATCTTGTGATTTATTCAAAAGCTTTTGCATTATGAAGCACCAAAGAATTTGAGAGACTACCCACCATAATCCAAGGAGGTGGTGACCTCATAGATTAAATGGAATGATGAGTTTCTGTTGTCACAATGATATTGCCGTGAAGACACAGCCTTGGCAGTACAAGGTTAGCTTGATGGGATTAAAGCAATGAATGAATTTACATAACATCTGAAATGTTGGTATATGATCTTCTTTGTCAAATAAAATATTGACTTATCAGAGATTGATTTGCTGTTGAAAATATTCATTTCTAGCATAGAATAAAACTCCTAAAAACATTCATCTTATTAATAGCTCTCACTCTCCAAATATTTTTAAAGGGCAGTTTCTATTTGGCTGGGCTACAGTTCTATAAATGTCTGGGCTAGTAGTATATTTAAATTCTTTACCATGATAATATTATCTTACCCTTCCCCCTTTCCTCTCCCTGACACACAGTTCCATAGAACAACTCACCAAAAATGGTGATTGGCAATCTTAAAAATGATTTCAGGTTTTCAGATATCCATTGCTAGAATAATTGAGCTCTTATCTGAGGTTCATCAAGACTAAATAGCTAGACTCATCAGAAAGAGCCAATAAATAAATAAGTGCCTTCATTTCTCTATCCCACCATTTCACTAGAAGTATTAATGGTGTATTTAAATTTTCAGTTTTCCAGAGATGCTCTTTCATTGTTCCCCATCCTACTACAGTGCTGAGTTTGTATTTAAATGTTTCATTTTGTGCATTTCAAACTGTCAGGCTGAAGAAATACCAATAAGTGTGTTAGGTTTAGATAATCGAAAATTCCCTTTACTCAGCTTCTTAGTCTATATTTATCTGTCTGGCTGTGAAATCTATTCCAAGAGTATTCATCTACCACCCAAATCTATTCACCAAGCATCAAGACTCATCAGTGAGATGGAATAATGCCATTTAATTAGTCTTTGATATACAGCTTAATTAGGTCTTAATAAGGGGTAGTGCATCCTAAAATCAATTATCTTGCTCTTTTTAATAAGAGCAACTAATTAGTAGGAAAATCACCACAGTTCTCTTTTTATCCTGAAGCTTTCCATGGTGCTAGGAAGAAGGTTATGAAGGAAAAAATACATATCCTCCAAAATATTTGGAAGAAATGTCATATTGGACCTAAGAGGATATATTCAAAATAGTTGCAATAGGTTAGAAATATTTTAAAGAAGATATTTTACAGTACTACCAATTCAGTGTCTTTGCCCATTTCATAGCTTTTTCAGTTCATGCAATAAAAGAAAGTCAGGTGTTTTCCTACCTGTATGTGGCTTTTCCCTTTGCATTGTTGGTAAGTGTCCTAGATGTAGATCTATTGTGGTCACATCTGTAGTGCTAGGGCACCACCATTATGAGTCCTCTTTGTTAACTAGTGCCTCTTTTGTTGCTCCTTAGTAAGTTCTTCCTTGAATCAGAGATAGCTACTACATGAATGACCATGTGTTCCAAGTTTTAGGGAGGTCCATCTGTGTTTTGTTTGTTTTCCCCAACATACTAAGTTCTAACCTGCTGTACAAAAGAATGGTTGTTTTTGATGATATCATTATTCAACTCATACTATGAACTTGACTGGTTGAATACTGCTCAAGTCATTGGAATTTGGAAATGCTTAAAAAAGAGAAGATCCTTGAAATGAGGTACATAGGAAATGGACACAGAAACAATTATCTAGAGGAATTTCGGAGATTGGCAGGTGCTATAAATACAATCAGGTATGATATTGCGGTAGATAGTGACTGAGCATGGAGGATGCGCTTCAGATGAGAAGGTCAGACAAAGTATCTCTGAGCAAGGGCATACAGGCTGAGACTAGAAGAAGGAGATTGTCAGGAGGAGATCAAGTAGAATAGCAAAAATAAAGGTCCTGAGTCAAGGGAATGCTTGATGTATTTGAAGAATGTATAATACTTGTAACAAAGAGGAGGAAGGGGAAGAAATGAGGTTATATGGTAGGTAGAAATCAGATCAGGTTGAGCCTGGTAAGATATAGCAAGAAATCGGAAGGTTATGCAAATTACGATAAGAATGTGTTTACTGGGAATGGTGCAATTGATCTAACTTAGGAATTTTCAAAATCAATATAAATATTAATTATAGAATCTAGGTGGTAGGTATATAGGTCTCTACAGTTATTTCAATTTTTCTGTATGTTTGCAAATTTGTGCAATAAAATACTGGGAGAAGTAATAGCATGGCTATCAAAATGGAAGCAGAAACAGAGTGGTTCAAGCAGTAGGAGATGATCATTTAATTTGCATTTTTAAAAAATTTATTTTTAAATGATTTTTCCCTTATTTATGATAAAGTGCATGTTCATGCATATGAGACAGAGAGAGCGGAGCACCCTCCACAGGGTCTAGAACCACCATGATCCCCTTCTTCCAGCCTGCCATCCCATCCAATCTTGAGCACTTGTGCACTTGCCTGGCATGTCTTGGGCAAATCCAGTAAGGATTTGAACCCAGTCATGTGAGATCCAGCTCCTCTTGAGCAGTACCTTACCGCTGCACCACAGAGCTGGCCTTAAATTAGGCTTTTAGTAGGGAAACTAGAGAGAAGTTCTTCCTTTCCACAAATTAGAAGGAGGTGTTAAAAATAAAGCCAAATTTAAAAAGAAAATGAAAGTCAAATTATGTTGCTCTTCTGGGGGAAAAAAATCTCTAACCATTATTTTTTGTACTTCAGAGTAAAATCAAAGTTCTCTCTATAGTCTAGGGCCACCCAATGGAAAGAAAACCATAAACAGATATACATGGCTTATCAAGTTTATCAAGAACTGGAAGAGTACTTCATGAGGGTAAGACTGAATCTGTAGAGTAGACTGTGTTATGTCCCTTAATTTATGAAATGAAACAGCACTGCATTATCTGCCCAACTGTATATGACCCGTTTTCATTCAAGCATGCATGAAGATAACAAGGAATTTGGAAGTCAGATTCAGCTTAGCTTAGTTCCCTTTGAGAAAGTCACTCACCTCAGCAGGTAGCCAACTCCCAGGGAAATCCTTCTGAGAGCCAATTATTAACAGTTCCATGATGATAACTTCTTCTTGAGAACATATAATCCATAGAAGGGACAACAGATGAAAGACCTTTTAGAAGAGCCTGTTAATCAAGCTTAAGAGGGTGTAGGTCATGGACTTTTTGGTTGGCCCCAAACACAGTCATGTACAAATTGGTACTTAATAAAAGTGACTCTATGATGATAAGGGAGCCTATATCTGAAAAAACAGTAAAAAGTTTCTTTGGCACTAAAGCTTTCAGCACCCTTTCTTACTTCTGTAGAATGCAATAAGAAGATACAATTCAACTGGGGATATGCATTCAACTTAGGATAGGCCACTTTGGGGGAGTCTTAGCTACCCTAAGTTCTTTGATAAATTTAATGTGTATTTTTTTTTCTTTTTTGAGAGGTTTTTACTATAGGGCGCATGCGCTCGCCAGACAGACAGAGAGAGAAAGAGAGACAGAAAGTGAGAAATCACCCCCCAGAGGGGATGGCCACACCGCAATCTCTTCTCCTCCATTCTCCTCTCGGGATCTTGGGCACGCATGCACACACATGCGCCCGGCGTGAGTTTAAGCCACCGGGTCCTGGACTCGAACCGCGGTCGACTACATGGGAGTCCAGCGACATAGCCATTATGCTAACTGCCGGTCCCTTTAACGTGTATTTTTACCTTAAACTATTCAAGAGAGACTAATGATTTTTTTTGTAGAACTCATTTGGTCCTGCCTGGAAGATTTAAAGAAGCAAAAAGCTAAAATGTTATACCATAAAGGAAGTATAGTACTTTCAGTTTGTTACTCAGAGTTAAAGAGGCTGTATAATGATGAACAGCTGTGTTCCTGTTTCAGTCTCCCTTACTTAATACTGCATCTTTTTGTTTTCCCACTTCATAATAGTCATTGATCACAGCACACCACTATTATTTAGCACATCACCATGTTCTGTGCCTCTTTGTTTGCCCCTTCAATGTGTTAGTCATGCTTCTTTGAGGAAAGAATTATTCTGAGAGCCAGTCTCCCTCATCAGGCCTGGTAAGTGGTTGCCTTTGATAGCTAATCCTGATTCAATGTTGATCTTTATAGTTCACATCTCTGGTTAACGTAACTGCTAGATGGGGAAAGCGGTGGAACTACTTTGAAACTACAATGGAGGTGCCACAGAACTGAAGAACAGATGTTCTGGCGTCATTTAATCCAAACCCAATGAGATTTGGGGAGAGGAAGTAAGAGGGTTGTGTAGGGAAGAGAGAAAGATCTGTTATTGAATGAAATGGGTAAACATTTTAGGTCTAACGTTTAAGTCTTTCTAAGGAAAGATCAAATTGAACATGCATTTACAGTTTCAGAAGGAGCTAGATATCTAAAAGAAGCAAAAGCAAAGGATTTAGGGAATATTCTTGGTGTATTGAAATATTAGATTTTAAAATTAGAATGAGGTTAACAACTAGCAAGCTTAGATTTACTAGTATCCTGGGACCAGCAGTTAGCGTAATGGCTATGTCACTGGACTCCCGCATAGTCGACCGTGGTTCGAGTCCCAGACCTGGTGGCTTAAACTCACGCCAGGTGCGTGTGCGTGCATGCCCAAGATCCCGAGAGGAGAATGGAGGAGAAGGGATTGTGGCGTGGCCATCCCCCCTGGGGGGTGATTTCTCACTTTCTGTCTCTCTGTCTCTCTCTGTCTGTCTGGTGAGCACATGCGTCCTATAGCGAAAACCTCTCCAAAAAAAGAAAGGAAAAAAAAAGATTTATTAGTATCCTGTCAACATACACATGCCACACTCAAGTTCAGGCCCTTACTACAGAGTTCAGTTCCATAAAATATTGATTACTGGATGGGTGGATAACTACACATATAAAGAAGGGCTGTTATGATAGAATGGGTGTATATATTTTTAACCTTAAAATATCACTACTGGGGACCAGCTGATGGTGTAATGGCTACGTTTCTGGACTCCCATGTAGTCAACTGCAGTTCGAGTCCTGGACCCAGGGACAGGGACTTAAACTCATGCCAGGCACATTTGCATGCGTGCCCAAGATCCCGAGAGGAGAATGGAGGGGAGGGGATGGTGGCATGGTGGGTGATTTCTTGCTATCTCTTTGTCTCTCTCTGTCTTTCTGGAGAGTGCACATACCCTATAGCAAAAACCTCTCTCTCTCTCTCTCGATATATATATATATATATATATATATATATATATATATATATATCGATATAGATATAGATATCTTGCTACTTTACATTTTAGAGAAGAAAGTCAGAATTACACCTCATTATTGTAGCCATATGCAGGAAAGAAAGATTTATGCCAAATGTCTCCAATCTCATTTCTTCCCAGACAACTTGGTGAAATGTCATGTTTGCTTTGTCCAGAGTAAGCCAATGAACTGCTAAGACTGGCAACCCCAGATGATCAACACATATCAACCGCCTAGAGAAACTTGGCCTCGATTGCAAACACATGAAGGCTCTCAGTTGACTAAGGCCTTAATCACTGGCTCTGGCTTACTGCTTCCTCTGTCTCCAAAGTTTCTCAATATTCACCCTCGAATGAGATCTCAGTGTTGACTGTTTCACAGCACTCATCACTCTATTATAAGCTTGCCTACTCATTGGATTGTTTTTATATCTGTATGTATTATCTTTGGTAATAGACCATTAAAAGATGCAGTTAAATAGAAAGAATTAGCTGCAATGTTTCAGAGTCAAGATCTCTCATTTTCCTTTCTTTGTGACTGAGTAAGGAAATGATCAGAGCCTCAGTTTCTTCATGGATTGTGGTGAGGAATGAAAAGATGTTTATAACTCTTAGAATAATGCATGGCAATAGTAAGCCTCAGATGGCTATTGTCTTTTTTTAAGGTTTGTAATAGTATTTTCCTTCTGTTTTGTATTACTGTATTCTATAATTGAGCATAATGTTACATATTCAGGTACCCCTTCCCTTTCTGTATTCTTGTAAAAAGCACTTTCCCTCTTTCTGTCAGCCTCCTTTATAAAGTATACTCTCTCAGTACAATTTTTTTTCACTGCCCACACATAAGCCTTGAAAGTTAATACTTAGCACTTCTTCTCTTCCCACCACCCCACACTATGTTGTTACATCAAAGCATATTAATGTTTTCCCACAATTCAGTGCGTTAACACACCATGAGAGCATCCAAGTCCAAGAAACTTTGCTTTTATGACCAATGAATAAATAGTTTTAGGCATCTGACTTGGCCTCGATGGATTCAAAAGTAACACAGTTGGCGTAGTGGCTATGTTGCTGGACTCCCATGTAGTTGACTGTGGTTGGAGTCCTAGATTTGGTGGCTTAAACTCACACTGGGTGCGTTTGCATGTGTGCCCTAGATCCCAAGAGGAGAATGGAGGAGAAGGGATTGTGGAATGGCCATCCCCCACTGGGGTTGAGTTGTCACCTTCTATCTCTCTGTCTCTCTGTCTTCTGGCAAGCACACAGAAAAACCTCTCAAAAAATTATAAATAACACAGTTTAAAACAAGAGTAAATAGGCAGTGATAACAGAAAACACAAAATGTCTCTGTTCCCATTCTTCTGTGTAGAGATCTCTGAAGAATAGAAGAAAAGGAAACCTGTTTCCCTGTATGGCTCACGTCTATACAGTTCACGTAGCCATTTATGGCTCCTTTTGCTATTCTCTTTAATTGATTCCTTATTCAGCAAATAGAACCAAGATACAATTAACCTTGTGAATTGTTCTTTAGGGGGGGTACATATTCAGATTTGATTGGGTCTCCATTGGGTCACTCTCATTGACCTGAAGGTCAAAAAAAAGCATGCTGGCTGCTTTTGGGTTAGTAATATTGAATTAAATCTCTTTGGAGACTAGTTTAAAGCCTGGAAAAGTCTTCTGGCTTAAACAGTGAGAGATAATTGGAATGTCTTGTGGTATCAAGTGTTTGAGTGCAAATTAATATTTTGGTGTGATTGCTTGCTGTATATTTTTAAAGGATTCCCATTAAAAGTCAGTTTCGTTTACAAACAAGCCTCATAGTTATCTACTGAGAACCAGTGCAAGTAGCAGTTACACTGCTAATTACTGGACAGCCATTCTTTCAGAATGCAAAAATCAGGTTATGTTTTTATGACACTTCAAACAAGTATTACATAAGTCAGGGCATTTCAAAAGTTAAATGCCTTCTGAAGACATATATTTAATTAAAATTTCCTAAATTGATATTTCCATTTTTCTCTGGTTTTGAAATGGTCTTGTCCATTCTGTTGCTAATAACAGAAAATACCTGAATCTGGGAAATTTATAAAAAATAAGGCTTAAGGCTAGCCCCATAGCATAGTGGTTAAGGGAGCCAGATTCCATATGGATGACCTGGTTTAAATCCTGGGCCCTAGGGGCCAGCAGGTGGCATGGTGGTTAAGGACGCTGTACTCCCATATGGCCAACCACAGTTTGAATCCCGGACCTGGCGACTTGCTTTCTCACTTTCCCACTCTCTCTCTCTGTCCCTCTCTGGACAAATTAAAATAAATAAATAAATAAATAAGGTTAAATAAAATAATTCTTAAATCAATCAATCAATCAATCCTGGATCCTAGCAGCTTGAAAAATACACTGTGGAGCTAGCCCTAGGCATGGTTGTTAAGGCAGTTAGATCCCACAAGGCTGACCCCATAGTCTGAGTCCTTAAACTGGCAGATCAAAAGACATGTCAGGTGAGAGTGTGTGGGTATTCCCATAATCTTGTCAACAGGGAGAAATAGAGAAGGGACTGCCATGTGACCATTTCTCAAAAGGGGGTTGCTTTCCCATTTTCTCTCTCTCTCCCTCTCTTTCTGTCTGTCTCCAACAAGCACATGCAAACTCTGACATTTTAAAAACAAAAATGAAAATAAAAATAAAAATATACTGGGCACATGTGCATGTGTGCCCCAAATTCCAATAGAATGGAGAAAGGAAGAAAGGATTATAGCAAGACTATGCCCCATTTGGGAGTGCTTTTTTCTCCTCTGTCTCTGTCTCTGGAAAGCTCATGCACCCTTTGATAAGTTAAAAAAAATAGAGTTTTATTCAACTCATTGTTTGGAGGACCAAGGTCCAGAAACTGCATCTGCCGAGGGTCTTTTGGTTACATTCCGACACGGGAGACTGCACTCACATCTGTGTGCATATGACTGTTCTGATCTCATTTTCTCTTTTTATAAACCTACAAAGGCTCACTGTGGGGGCCCTGCCCTAATGAACTGATTCCTAAGCTATTCCCAAGGGCCCCACTTTCTGTAATGTAGCTAGATTATGTTTTCACCCTCTAAATCCCGTCTCAGCCAATTCAGCGGGGGTGGGGGGGCATTCAAATCATAGTGGAGATAGTGATTTCTACTTCTGATGATAAAGATGCTAAAGAATGAGTCATGAAATTTGGGGTTTAGAGAACAGATAAATAAAGGACAAGAAAAATTCTTGTGAAAACAAGTCATGAGGTTGTCTGAAACTATGTCAAATTGGAATGGCTTTCTTTAAGCTTTTAGTCTCAGGAAGCCACTTACTTTTTCTCTTCTGCACTTTGGGTCTCTTCCTTGATGAATGGTTTCAATTTATTAGAAGAGATAGTTTCTCTGGTCATTTTCTTGACATACCCAAAATATATTTTAACTTTAAAATATTTCTGTTCCTCAAGGTAATACTCTAGGAATGAAATACTCAGAAAGGACCAACTCTTAGTCTATTTATTTGCTTATCTTCCATATTAAATTCCATAGGCTTAGATTTTAACTAATTTTAGAGGTAGACTATTTGGTCTTCAATTACATTGTAATGTTAAATATTACAGGCAAGGTGCTAAGGGTCCATGACATTATCAAAATATTTTGTAAATGTTTGAGATATGAAATAATTTTTCTCAAGACATGGGAGAAAACTCGTATTGTAAATCAGTTCATGTTTAATATAACATTGCATATCAACTCGAATAATTGTGTTTAGTATCATAAAAATTTCATAAAATTTATAAACAATTTTACAGCTTAGGTAGCTATCTTTTGTAAGAATTCCTGGGAATGCACATTTACTGTTGTGAAATCACTGCCTGTCATAAATTAAGTTAGTGACACATGGCCAAGTAAGTACCAAAGCAAAACTATGAACAATATTTTATCAGTTCAAATCATTTTAATGTCAAACATAGATGCATGTTAATATTCCCAGGGTGATGTCAGATATTACCTCTAAAAATTAGAACACCTAAAACTAGAAGGAAAATTAAAAGGAGTTTTCTTAATCCTGAACAAATGGAGATGTTCTCTGCTTACCTCTTAGTATAAAATGATTGTAATGAGAATTACAAGCAGGATCTCGAAGAGATTTTTGCATACTCATGTTCATAGTAGCATTATGCACAGTAGCCAAAAAGTGAAGACAGAATAAGTATCCATGAATAGATGAGTGAATTATAATAAATATATTTACACACACAGACACACACACACACACACACACACACACAATGGAATGTTGTTCAACCTTAGAAAACGTGAACTCCTTTCACATGCTACAATATAGATGACTCTTGAGAACATTATTATACAAAAAGTGAAATAAACCAATCACAAAAAGACAAATACTGTATAATTCCAGTTATGTGAGGCATCTCAAGTAGTTAAATTCATAGAAACAAAATGGAATAGTGGTTACTAGGGACTGAAGAGAGAGAAAAGTGGGAAGTTACTATTTAATAGGTATAAGTTTTAGTTATCCAAAAGAAAAAGGTTGTGGAAATCTGTTTGACAACAACATGAATGTACTTAATATGACCAAATGGTATACTTAAAAATGGTCAAGATATAAATTGTATATTATGTGTTTTTTAACCACAATTTGAAAAAAAATAAGGTTTATATTATAATCAATTATTGAGTCTAGTTTTTTCCTATGATAATGCCCAATCAAGAATACTATAATAAACCACAAGTTTCTCTTCTAAATATAGTAGAAATGAAAACTATTAAAAAATAATAATAATATTCCTGCAACTTGAGTAACTTAAAACCCATTCTCAATAAAAAAAAGTCATGCTAACATAAATTCCTTCTATTATATGGTTACTCAAATATGGACATAAGTAAGTCATCAATGAATAAAAATTTAACTGTTGAAAAATTATAAAGCAAACAAAATGATAAATTACACTATTCTTCTATTACTTTTCTTTCCTTGAACTGTACGGACTCATCTTTATATGCAATGTGGAGCTGTTCATTACACCTGACATGTGTCATTTATACATGGTCTCATGTACTTTTTTCACTAACACACAGTAATAAAAATAGGAATACTTATCACCGCCATGATTAAAAATGTAAATGCAGGGCCAGCAAGGGACATGGAGCTTAAGGTGGCTAGATCCCACATGGCCGACTGCACAGTTCAAATCCCAGACCAGGCAGCTTGAAAATCATGTTGGGCACATGTGTGTGTGCATGCCCAAAATCCTGAGAGGGGATTGTAAGAGAAAGGCTTACAATGTGCATCCCCCTTCAGGGGTGACTTTTCACTTTCCCTTTCTCTGTCTCTCTCTGGTGAATATATGTACCCTATGGCAAAAAACAAACAAAATAACAACAATAATGATAATAATAAAAGAAGGGAAAATATATATATATATATAAATGCAAACCAATATTTAAATAGTGCCAAGGTACTTAGTTATAAATGCTCAACCAGATGATTTAAAATATGCTTATATTGGGACCAGCAGTTAGCATAATGGCTATGTCGCTGGACTCTCACGTAGTGGACTGCGGTTCGCATCCCGGACCCGGTGGCTTAAACTCACGCCGGGCACGTGTGCGTGCGTGCCCAAGATCCCGAGAGGAGAATGGAGGAGAAGGGATTGCGGTGTGGCCATCCCCTCTGGGGGGTGATTTCTCGCTTTCTATCTCTCTGTCTCTCTCTGTCTGTCTGGCGAGCACACGCGCCCTATAGCAAAAACCTCTCCAAAAAAATGCTTATATTTACTGCCTTAGACCATTATTGAAATGGACCATAAACACAAAACATTTTCCAAAAAGAATTTCAAGATATTCTCTGAGAAAACAAATTTAGGAAACCCTAACTTATAATAAAATATGAGAAGAGATATAATGGTGATATATAGAAAGATACATCTAAACATGAGATATTTTAGTATAAATCAAGATTAGTGATAATCCAGAGAGGTATTAGAATATGAGGCAATTTGTTCTACTAAAGAGAATAAAGAAAAATTATAGAGAAAGAGTGTTAATTAACAGGTCAATTGGACTCTCTCAGTTTAGTCTGAAAGCCACCAGGATAAATGTTTGTGTGTTGCCTGAACAGAAAATTCCAGCAGAGGGAATATGGTAGGCAAAGGCCAAGACAGGAGCGAATGTGTGGCACTTGTGATGGAGTGAGAGGTGTCAATCTGTAAGAGTAGCTAGAGAGAGAACTAGAAAGGTACAGGGAGGACAATTTACAAAGGTCTCTGTTGCCTTCCTGAAGAATTATGAACTTTATTTAAGTTCAGATGTGGCACTTTGAGATTATTAAATTTGAAGAGAAAAGGTTGATGCATATGTGTTTTTGAGGTACACTGAAAACGAACTGCATAATGTCCTACACACTGTAGCAAAGAAAACAACTGTCGTCAGGAGGTACAAATAGACCTAAAGGATTTGTCAAGGCTGAAGATAATGTAAAGGCAATTACTTTGTTTAATGTTGAGGAAATAATGAAAATATTTTTCTCTTAAGTATTTAAATTTATAAAAGAAACATGTGAATTGCTGTTATCTAGCTTCCGAAATATAGTAAGTACTCCCATGACCTCTTTAAATAAATAAACTGGAGTTTCAAACGGAAAGAACAGAGTGGAAGAGTCTTCTCATACTTGTAAATGCATTTCAAGGGAGAGCAGGTCACGGGAGTAGAAATATGGGAGGGATGGGGAACCCAACATTTAAGACTCCTAGTGCTACATTTTTCCCACTGAGTATGATTCATACTTCCTTCAGGAATAGAAGTGAGAAGATCTGTCTTTCTGTGATAAGCCAAGTTGAGAAAAATGCAGGCATGGGAATTTAGGTGGGGGTCATAATAGATTGATTTTGGTTACAATCGAATTTGAAAGAAAGAGTCTCACTCATTCTTCAGTGTGATAAGCCATCACTTAGAGAGACACTGAAACATTCATTAAATTGTGTTGCTAGCCCAACCTCCTGGATATCCACAGACAATTTTAATTCATTTTCTCAAAAACTGAATTTGTGAGCTTTCTTTCTCCAACATTGCTCCTCTTTCTGTATTTTCCAAATTAGTGAAAGGAATGCCTATTCACCATCCATATTCTCTCGTGGTTCCTGAAACTATATGCCTAGGAGTCATTAGAATCTTTCGAAATTTCTTGCCAATTATTCTTACTTCCGAATCTGTAGAATTCATTCGTTCTGTTCTATACTTACCACACACAACTCCCTCCATTTAACACCTTATAATCTCCAGCTTCTATTCTTGCCATATTCTTGTCTCTGTCAGGCCGGTCTTGTTTCCTCAATTCAGGTGTCAAAAATTTACCATAATTTTATTTTTTACTTCGATCATCCTTTTTCAGTGTATCAGAACAATATGGTTGTAGTTTTCACTGAATCATAGAATGGGTCTAAATATTAAACAGGGTTCTCATGTTTACTGATGATAAAAAGATAATATTATTGAGCTCCTTTGTCTTAGTATCTTTCCCAGTAAAGTGAGAACAAATTTGGCCCTGCTTATCTCCAACATTTCATCTTTCTGCAGATGTGTTAGAAACCATGGGCTCCAGACATACAGAAGGACATCTCTTGTCTTGCATCACCCATATTTGTTCATTTTTCCAGAACTTTTGTATGTGCTGTTCACTTTAAGGTACATGTTTTTCCCTTTGTCAAACCAATATAACATCTAATGTTTGTTAATGTCCAGGCTCCCAGATCAGCCCCTGACCTATATCAGAGCCCGGTAGTTTTAATTCATATTCCTGGGATCCCCTGTGCAGTCTTCTCTCATGACAGTTATTCCACTGTTTGGTTTTTCATCTGTCCCATCAGCCAGGCTGAAATACCTAAGGCTAGCATTCTTGGCCTTATTCTCTTCTAAAATTTTAGGCTATAGGCCAAATCTGTCTTTAATGAAAGGAGCATGGATTATGTCAGTAACCCTCCAAAATTTTAGGAGGTTTTCAGAAATCTCTCTACGGAGAGTAAATCCATTGTAATGATACACTGTTACTCACACACTTCGAAACTGTGAAATTGATGAACGTGTATGAACGATTTCAAATGAACCTTATTACATTTTATATTTTGCCTGTTTTCAACTTAAGACTAGATCATTCACCGAACACAGTTGTGAGTTTAAGCTAATCAAATATTAATTGACAAAGTACATAGGTTTTAAATGAGAAAATAATTGGCCAAGTATATTATTTTAAATATTTTGTGCCCCCTATTGAAAGGATTTAAGAGCCTTAAGATACTTGAACACAAAGGAAATTTAGATTGGCAATTCCTTGGAGGCCATCTACAGAAACCAAATACTCTAGTAACTGGAACAATTGAGATTAGGTAAACTAATTCCACGGTTCTCCTTTTTCAGAATGGTTTATTATTGCTTTGGATCAGTTTACAAAATAATTTTTCAGTTTCACAGAAAGCATTGTATTGATATTGGCAGGAAAAACAGTTGGGAATTGTAATTAGATTGTGGAGAAGAAATTGCTATGATGATGCCACTCTGCTTAGCCAGTCTATTCGATTTCCATTTACCACTTTTCTTTCACTCGTCATACTTTTTTTTTTTAACCTCCCTTTTTCTATTCTTTTAAACCATAGGGTTCAGTAAAATCCCCCAAATAGTCTATACCCTGAGGAAATTGTTTTCTTCTAAAAGTAAAAATCTGAACTTAATATTGGGACACTAGCATCGTTCCACAGTTCCAAACTAATTCCCAAGGCAGTGCTGAGCTCACTCATGACCTGCTAAGGAGAATATGGTATAAAAAGTTTGATTCAGTCTTTTCTTTTGGGAAAAAGTGAGCGAACACTCTCTGTATTTATTATCCTAGGAACTGTAGTCTCTCTTTCTCTGTGCATGTGCGTATACGTAAACGTATATACATATGAGATTACTTCAAAAAGTTTGTGGAAAAGTTAAAGTAGGGGTTCATTTTCATGCAAAACTTCTTGAAATTTATGCATAGCTTTTCATTGTACATATTTTTCATAAACTTTATGAAGACTTCTTGTGTTTATGTATATATGGTATATGTGTACATGCACACACATGTACATATTTTCCCCACTCAAAATATATTCACTCCTCTTGTAAATGGGTAGTTATTTCTATCAGGAGGTCCATTCTCTTCATCATTTCCTCGTACTGAAAATAAATTCATTTCTCACTGCAGAGTTGAGCAGGCCAGGCCATTTATGGTGAATGAACTTTTATTAGAGCCTGTATTTATTAGGTTTTGTTTTGATTTTTTTTTTCACTCTGCTTTCTTTTTTTTTTTTTTTTTTCATAGAGATTTTTGCTATAGGCCACGTACACTTGCCAGAAAAACAGAGAGAGACAAAGAGACAGAAAGCGAGAAATAACCCCCGAGGGGGAATGGCCACACCGCAATCCATTCTCTTCTCAGGATCTTGGGCATGCACGCACACGCGCCCAGCATGAGTTTAAGCCACCAGCCAGGTCTGGGACTTGAACCACGGTCGACTACATGGGAGTCCAGAAACAGCCATTACACCATCTGCTGGTCCCTAGAAACCAGGATCTATTTGAGCCCTGTTGTTACCTCATCCTATGACATGAACAGCCTCTTGATTTTTCAATTTTATGAGCCAGTTGATGTTGGATTTTCTATTGTTTATAATCAAGGAAGCCACGCTAATAGGTTAACATTAGTTGGCTGCTAATGGGTTCTAAAGTCTTCAAACATCTAAGATGTACTTGAAGAGCTTGCTTAAGACATAGATTATTAGTCTCTCCACCACAGAGACTTGATTAATTTGGGAAGGAGGAAAAGCAGGATAAAAACTGGTTTATATTTTTTTAAAAGAATTATTTAAATACTGGTTTCTAAATGTTATAGAATTATCCTCAATTATTCTAATGTTGATAGTCCACATGTTAGATATTGTAGAAATTATAGGTAGTAATGATTTGCCTTCCTTTTTAAAAATTTACCAAAATCTCTGTTGAGGGAATTTTTTGGACTAATCTTAAAACCAGGTAAAAAGCAATTTGAATTTATGTCCCTAAATCATGTACTTTTTGAGCTACTACTGTCTTCTTTAAGATAGCATTATCTTACTTCCAAAAGAGACGTGGGAAAATAACAAATGCAAGTAGTTCTACCCTAAATTATAAAAATTGTCAGCACTTAGATTTTAATTTAAAATTACCTATGACTTAGTGCTGTTTTTGATAATTTCTAAAAGCAATTTGTTAATTTACCATGATAGTAAACAACTTTCAAAATCTCTAAAAAACTGAATTTTAAGGATAACTTTCAAAATATCTGTTATAACTTTGTGACTATAACAACAGAGACAGTATGTTTAAATAATTTTTGAGGAAATATATGCACGTTAACTGCTCAAACTGTTGAAAAGCCAATGCCCAGCACACAATTCACATATGAACTTTCCCAACTCAGCTCTGCCTACCAAGTAGTCTGTGGTTTACCATCTGCTAGCAAAGATCAGTCTCGTTTTCTCCCTTCAAAGTTTCCTCATGGTAGCCCTCTGATTGTGGCTGCTTTTGCAATCGTTGACCTATTTCTATACCATGGAAAAGTTCTATGAGTTCTAATAGCATTCTGCTGTTTACTAGTGATTCAATTCTGGGCAAGTTGCTGAACCTCTCAAAACCTCAGTTTTCTCATTTGCAAAAGGATGATAACATTTACTGAATAGGGTATTTCAAATATCTTTATTACTCTGTGTAAATTCATATTTTTATTCAGTGTTGTTTCCTTCTATATAAGGACATTTTAGAATATTTCCTGCAATGTGGGTATCTGGGTGATAAATTATTTCAGTGTTAGTATGCTTTAAAGTCTTTATTGCATCTTCATTTGTAGAAAATACTCAGTCCAGTCAGTACATGGCAGTTAAGGTGGCTGGATCCAACATGGCCAACTGTGCAGTTTAAGTCCCAGATTCAGTGGCTTGAAAAACACTCTGAATGTGTGTACAGATGTGCCTAAAATCCCAAGAAGAGACTGTAGGATAATGGTCGGTAGGGATAATGGTGTGGTCATCCCCTTGTGGGGCACTTTGTCTCTTTTCCTCTCTGTCTGGAGAGTGCATACACCCTATAACAAATTTAAAAATAATAATTAATAAAATGTATGTTTGTTAGGTATAAATTATAGATTGACTTTTTTTCATTACTTTAAAGAAGTTTCTCCACTGTCTTCTTTCTTTGCTGTTTCCAATAAGAAATGCGCTGTCCTTTTTTATTTCTTTTGGTACATAGTATGTCTCTTTTCTTTGTAGATTACAAGAGTGTCGTTTTCTAACTGAATGTTAAGTTTATCTTTTTTTTTTTTTTAATGATGTGCCTCAATGTAAATGTCTTCATGTTTCTTGTATTTGGAGTTGGTTGAACTCCTTGAATCTGTGGGTTTATAGTTTCCATCAAGTTGGAAAACGTTTGGTATTATTTATTCCAATTCTTTTCTGGCCTTTCCCCTTCCTGGGACTCCAGTTGCATTTTTATGAGTTCTCTTAGAGTTTTCTCACAGTTCACAAAATTTTAGGTTGCTTTTTATTCTATCATAGTTTTCATAACTTTATTACTCAGTTTTCCAGTTCCTAACAATTTCTTCCATAACATCCAACTTATTGTTAATATATACTGTGCACTGTTCTCAGAATTTTGTAGTTTTATGTCTCAAATTTTGATATAGAATTGTTTTTGCCTTTTATGTTTCTACTAAATTTCTTTTGTTTTTGTTTTTGTGTTTTGCTATAGGGCACATGCACTCTCTGGAGAGAGACAGAGAAAGAAAGAGAGAGAGAGAGAAAGTGAGAAATCACCCCTCCGAGGGGATGATGACATCACAATCCCTTCTCCTTTAGTCTCCTCTTTGGATTTTGGGCACACATGTACATGTGACCAGCATGATTTTCAAGTTCCTAGGTCCAGGACCCAAACCACGTAGCCAGCTATGTGGGATCCAGTTCTTTAACCTCCGTGCCACCTGCTGGCAATTTAAGTTACCTTTTTGAACATATAGTGTTATTTTATTTTTATTTATTTATTTATTTTTCCGTTTTTGGAACAAAGTGCATGTGATTGCCAGAGAGTTAGAGTAAAAATGAGAAGTCAAGTCCCAGACTTGACTTGTATTCAACCATATGGGAATCCTGCACTTTAACTACCATGCACCTGCTGGCCCCTATAATAACTATTTGACCATCTTTGTATTTCAGTTCTGTCAGTTCTGGATCATTTTCAATTGATAGATTTAGTCCTCATTATGAGTCATTGTTTCTGCTTTTTTTGCATGCCTATTAATTTTGTACTATATGTCAAGGATTTTGAATTCTGCATGCTAAGTGCTGGCTGGATATTTATGTATTTCTATTCTTGAGGGTTTTTTTTTTTCTGAGATAAAACTAAGTTACTTAGCACCTTGATCCTTTTGATCCTTTAATATATATACACACACACATATATATATATGTGTGTGTGTATATATATACACACACACACACACACACATATGTGTGTGTGTGTGTGTGTGTATTTACGATTTGTTAGGCAGACTAACAAGGCTATGATATTATCTAGGGCTAATTATTCTGCATTATAGAAACACACTTTTCTGAGTACTCCATCTAATCTTGTGTGCATATGGAGCTTGTTTCGGTCTGCCTGGTGTGAACGGGCACTTTCTCATTCCTGTGTAAGCACTGAGTATTGTTCCTTCTGATCCTCTCAAAAAGTTTTTTCTGTCCCCAGTTCCTTGTCATGCATGCCCACACTCATCAGTATCTTGCTAAACACTTGTGAGGTACCTGCTGTAGGGTCACAGAGTTTTCTCTCTGTACAGCTCTCTCTTCTGCTGTCTAATTCCCCACCTCTACTTCCCTTGGTCTCTCTGTACTGTTGGAACAGTCTCCATAACTCGGGGATTCTGTTGAGCTTGATCTGCATCACCCCTTTTTAAGCCACTGTATAGGAACTATTTGAAAGCAGTGTGTTGGGGCAATTGCCAGGCTACCCTTGCTTTCAGGAAGCACTCTCCTTCACTACCTGGTATCTAATGTCTTTAAAACCATGGTTTCATATTTTGCTTATTTTTTTGATGTGTCTAGAGAGAGGAAACAAGATTATTGCATATAGGTCATAAGAAGTTCCCTAAGAATAATTTTTTAAATACCAAAACATGTTTAGTCTCAGGGTATAATAGAATCTAATTTATGTTTTATATTTTTAGGAGGGCAAAAACATTTCCTTATTCAGGTTCTCAGGAAAAGCGCCCTTGAGAAGAGAGAGATCTCATTTTCTAGACAGACTCTGGAGAAGGTAGCAATAGCACAGAACTTGGCAGCTCGTGTGAGCTTACTTCCTACCAAGAATAGCACATATTTTGGGAATCTTAGTTACAGCTTTAGTGTTGTTTTGCATGGTACCCTGCTGACTGCTGGAGTTGGCTGACTTTTGTTCTATCTCCTCATGTGAGTCATTCAAGCTCCATCTGAGTATTGTCTGTTTCAGTTTCACACTACTCTACTAGGTACTGGCAGAGTACTGGAAGAATGGCAGCATCGTTTCTTGCTTCCAGGAGGTGAAAGCCTGGTGGACAATGAAGATATTTCACTGAACAGTAACAGAAAATTAAGAAAGTAGCTACATTACAATCAGTCAGAACTTTTTTTTCTAAAATATTTTACTTTTATTAATGTCTTACTACCAATATACTAACTTACAATATATTGGTTGGTTTTATGATTAAATTGATCATACTTCTAAGGTTTTATGCTGGTATCTCATTTTGTATATGTGAGATACTTGCTTATTGCTAAGTAACTAAAATACGTTTATACATTTTCAAATATAAATATTTCCATGACTTTACTTGTACAGTTTCACATAGTGTTGTATAGTCTAGATGGCTCAATTTATTTCACAATACCCTTACTAATGACATTCATATGTCTCTCATTTTCCTCTTCTATGATTAAGACTTTGATACATATCCTTACTCATACCTCTTTAGAAAATTGTATGAATATTTCTTCTGAATGTTTCCATAGATTAGATTTTTCAGAAGATATAGAATGTACACAATTTTACTCTGATTTTAACTGCCAGACTGTGTTCCCCAAGTAGTTGTGTTTTGAATTGTGGTTTATACTATCATGTATTTAATATAATAATTATGATAAGAATAACAATAACAGCCTTCTGTTTTGATATGTCAGGACTAAAATTACAATATTTACTTGAGATATAGTAATATTATATACCATAACCCACTATAAATTTTGTTTATTTTTATTAAGACTAAATATATAAGAAGAAGGTATCAATTACTACTTTAGTACTACTCAACTACTTAACTAAATTGGCAGTCCAAATAATAGCTATCCATTATGAATCCATAATTATATACAATTAGCTAATTATGAATAGATGTATGAATCTTCTGTGCCAATGTCTTAAGAGACCAAATGAGAATATTCACCTTTATTAATAGATTTGTGTGCCAATGGTGTGTAGTAAATACTACATTATTTCCAATTTTATGTTAAGAGGTAATATCATAAACAATTCTTTCCATTATGAGAGAGTGGGTTCTTTAAGTAGGTAGATTTCTGCATATAGCCCTTTCTGTATTCGTGTCAGGGGAAATAGTCAGAGTAAGATAAAATTATATTATGAACTCTGGAGGAAGGAAGCTTGCAGGAACAGAATGAGCACTGGTAATGTAATAAAAGCAGAGTTTCCTGACTAGCCTTTTTGGATGTGTGAGAAGAATCTAGACCATATTTCTTTTCAGTCTAAATGTGTAGGGAACCAGTCATTACTGACCATAATGTGAATGAAATACGCTAACAGGAATTCATTATATTGTTTCCGATCCTCCTGAGATTGTTACCCATGAAGCCTTTTTATTACTATTACTAAGTTATCTTAACTATTGTGTGGACAACACCCTCAGGGACCAAGGTTTTATTTGCATCTATTTCTCTGATTGCTAACCATGGGATAGTGAATGGAGAGAGATGGGAATAGACCCATTTGCTTTCTTTCGGGGTATTACCAACAGTGATACAAAAAAACAATCTGAGGAAGATAGGGTTGTTGTACTTTATTGGACATGTGGCAATAATGCTTCCTGTGGGCACAGAGTGAAATAAACCAACAGCCTGCATTTTAAACATTGAGCTTTCCTAGTAATGGCAGATGTGGGTAAATAGATCATATCTTCTTAATGAGGACATATTAAACTTTAGCTCTTCCTCCTGATCTACACACATTGTGAGCTCATATTTTTTTTTTAGCATTTCCAAGTGCTACTTATTAGGAACTAGCTGTAAAGTCATCACGAAGATCTTTTGTTTAGAAGATGACATGAGATACGTACACCTTTGGGCTGCAGAATTAGATTAGAACAATTTAGGAAACCTATCGTGTATATGGTAAAACTAATCTCTCTTGAGGATTTGTTGCACAGGGACTGTGTTAATACAGGGTTGCCTAAAATATCTAAATTACTATGTATATATATTCATCACTGAATGGACCAACTGCTTCCCAGTATTCTGTTCAAGTTTTAGTAGATAAGAATTTTTTAGAAACTTAATCCCCATGCCAAAATATTATGGAACTATTTTTTGTTCTCTTTAGCGCATAACAAAGCAGTTGTCAATTTCACCTTAATTCCTGAATTTTAACCTGTAATAAACATCTTGACCTGAAAGCAAAACAAAAGGCATATTTAGTATCTTCTATCAAAAGGAAGTCACCTGTATTACTCAAAAGAAAACCAGATATCCAATTTATCAATATAAAAATATTTTTGAAATCCAACTTTGAATACATGTTTTAACCATCACAGTGAAAATTTGTTACGATAGTAGGCTCCTACGCAAAAATCGGTCATGTGCATTCAGCTGCCACTGTGCCATTTATGTTGTTTCTTAAACAAAGTTCTAGAAAGCAGACTACCCACCTTTAATTTAATCAGGAAAAAAACAGCCAATCCGGAAATCAAGCACACTCTCTCATTCTGTATCAATTAGTGATACAACATAGACTCTGCTTTCTCGCGTGAATACACTTAAAAATAAAAATAAAAAAAGCCTTGACATACTTTCTACCAAATAGGTACAATATCATCCTAGAATGCCAGGAAATTCATCCACTCCAGCAAATTAAATGTAATTGAAACTTAGATGCAGGTTTAGGAGAGCTGATTCTACTATGCACCGTGAACCCAACGCTTCATATCAATAAAAATTAAGGATTCCTCCACTGGGTATTTTTTTCTAAGGTCTCCCTTAGACTTCTGCATCTTCAGAGCTTAACTGCGACAACATATTGCAGGTGCACACCCATTGAGACTTTTCACACAGAATTGCTTTAAGACTAAAAGAAATTCAATGGGTGAATTTGTTGGATTCTGTGACCCTGGGTTCTATGTTACAAGTGTTTTCCTTGGAATCACTGAAAGCACTGTTTATTTTCTCATTCATTTTTCAGTAACGGTCTGACTTTCTACTTTCTGAGATATATGTTTGGAATTAAGCACTAGGAAAATGTTCAGATGTCCCCCAAACTTTCAGTACTACATGCTCTCTGGAAGAAGCCTGGAGCCACAAGGCCCAGGCCCCAGTGTACTTTGATAGATGAATACATTTCAGTCTAAGAATTGAAAGCAAGGCCACCAAATGTTATGGACACATTAATAGGCAAGTTAAAGGAAAAAAATGTTATGAATATTGTTTTAAATCAGGGACAGATATAAACAATTTTAGAAAAATGCAGGGAGCTCCATCATCAGCAAGTTACTGGGCAAATATTAAAGTCAACAAAGAAAAGATTAACTCACTACCCTGTCTCCCCCACCCAGCCACCCACCCAATCCAACTTTTGTTGGGGAAATGGAACTTAGCATTTATTTAAGATAAAATAAATAGGATTTTACAAAGACAGTATACTTTGTTTTTGCAAGCTATGCGAATTTAGATTCTGTGACTTGTGGTCCTCTGAAAAATATCAAGAGGAAAATTGGCAGAAACTAAGTGGAGTGTTGGATCATAAGAATGTGTCTTTAGAAACAGAATCCGATTTGTAAGCCTTAAGAGAGAGGTCAAAGTTTAGATTTCATGGTGCAAGATAAACATAAGAGAAACCTCACTTCAGATAGGGAAGGACTGTTGATAGACTTAAAATTGACTTTTGTCCATAAATGTTGCGAGTATTTATGTTCCTGCGGATTAATTATGAGATAGATTACTGGAGTCAGATTGGAAGGAGTCTGTATGTCTAAGCACTGTCTGAGCACTGGTGAGGTGATGCCAGATGAAAAATAGAAAGTAGCTTTATGTTTTGAATGTTTTTTAAAAATAATTATTTACTTAATTTTGTTTATCATTATTATTATGTTTTTAATTTTCTACAGGACACATGCACTTACCAGAGAGAGGCAGAGAGAGATACATGGAAAGAGAGAGGGACAGAGAGGTAAAGAGAGAAAGCAAGCTGCCAGCTCTGGGATTCTAGTTGCAGTCAGCCATGTGGGAGTTCAGCACCCCTATCACTACACCACCTACTGGCCCCTGAAAGAAGCCTTTTAAAACTTAAAAATATATATTTGGGGGCCAGCAGGTAGTATGGTAGTTGGGTCACTGGACTCCCACATTGCTAATTGTGGTTTAAGTCCCAGATCTGGTGGCTTGAAACTCATGCAGGACATGCATGTGTGCATGCCCAAAATCCCAGGAACAAAATGGTGGAGAAGGGATTGTGGCATGACCATCTCCCGTGGGGGGTGATTTCTCACTTTCACTTTCATGGTCTCTTTCTGTCTCTCTAGTAAGCACATGTGCCTTGTGACAAAAACCTTAAAAAATGTTCGGGTGATAGATTGCTGAAATTAAAGATGCAGCTCTTTAGATGACTTGTGTAAATATTTTCAAAGACAAAATCTTGTTATTTCATTTAAGAATGGACAATGAAAGCATACAGAAACATGAACCTCAGACACTTAGAGGACACACTTCATGACTTAAGTGCCATTTTCCTTTTCTATCCATACAAGGTTCTGTTTTTCCTAATTCTCATTTGTGATGGGAAGTAGATATCCAAAATAATTTTGACCTACCAAGACATGTCTTTTCAATATGCTGATGTTACCATGAATATAAAAAGACATTTTACAGCAGGCAGTTGTGTTGGCTTTAAAATGCTGGAACTATCCATTTTGAATGTAATTATGCAAAATAAATGAAAGAAATCTACCCTGCTGATATTTATGTAACAACTTCTGGAATAAATCTACTGATTTACAAATATACTGGGACCATTAGCTAGAAGCCACACCACATCATTATTTCACAGAACTTTAGGCAATTGTGATGACTTTTTTTCAAATCAGCATTATTTTGGAAAGTAAAATAAAAGAGAGAAAACCAATTGACTTTTTTCCCCAGCATTTTTGAAGAAATAGAGCTGCTTAAAAATCAATGAAGGTTGCACTTTCAGAAATATTTTTAGAAGTGCATTTTTAAAAATACTATGATTCTTTTTGCACAATTCATCTTGTTTTTTGGAGCCACTTAATATTCCTGAACCGTATTTAACTTCCCTGGGAAACTGTAAAAGGTAGGTTGAAATCCATAATTGTATTAAAGCTATGGGCTCAATAACAATAGCTATTCGACAGGTGTTGGCTAATGCCTTGTCATAAGAATATAAAAGCAGAGAGGAACTCATTTTTTTTTTTTTCTGCTTACTTTTAAGTAGTAGTGATCCTGAAAGGAAGGTGGAAGAGGAAAGAGGTAGGTGGAAAGAAAAGATTTGGTCTAGAGAAGAATTATCACTAGGCACTTTCATCCCTGGACGTAAGCACTCCAGTACACACACACTTACATAGACCACCTCGCACCCTTGGAAGGCTTTCATGACTTTCCACCCACTGTAGGTGTGTACAGTGGCCTTTCCATCACACAGTAAGTCTCTCTCTCTTACATTCCATTCATTTAAAGTTTTAATTTTATGATAATACTTTATTTTGTCAAGGATTGATTAGTATTTTCTTTGAGCAAATACCCCATAATTATAGGTTTTTAAAAATTAATAAATGACATACTAACATTGTTACAGGAAGTTCCTAGAAGCAATATCTTGATTCAAAGGAATGACTCCAGGGGTGCAAAACTCAAATGCAACTTTATAAATAAAGACTCCTGTGTAGGTGGGATATTCAGCATGACTTCAAGTTTCACTACCAACAACAGCATACTGTAACCATGAATGGACAGTAACCCGGAGACAACAGAGGGTAACTGTGAAAGTATCAGATGTACACTTTTAAAACTATTGGGTTATAAGAAAAGCCATGATGTGTTTTTTTCTGTGTTTTCTATGCAAAAATGTATCAGGACTTTTCCAACAATCCATTAAGATTGGAGCTATGGAGTCGTTACCTTTTGTCCTTTAGGTTACACACACACCCAACATACATAGTCAAAATTCTATTTTTTTTTATTGTTTCTAGGTTCTTGCCATAGAGTGCATGTGCTCACCAGAGAGAGACGGATAGAGACAGTGAGAGGGGAAGTGAGAGGTCCCCCCCACCCCAGGGGGGATGGACACACCATGATGCCTTCTCTTCCATTTTCCTCCTAGGATTTTGGGCATCCACACACACATGCCCAGCATGATTTTCAAGCTACCACGTCCAGGACACAAATCCCAGTGGGTCATGTTTGAGTTCAACACCTTAACCTCCACACTACCTGCCGGCCTCTCAAAAAATTTTAATGCTGTTTCTGGAGTCAAAAGGTGGCATGGTTATAAAGGCAGCTGAGTTCCAAATGGTCAGCTCATGATTCCTGTCCTGGACATCGCTGATTGAAAAACACCACAGTTGTGTGTGTGTGAGTTACCCAAAATCACAGGAGAAGGGATGACGTGCGACCATTCCCCCTGGAGGCTGGAGGGTGCTTTCTTACTTTCTCTTTTCCCTGTCTCTGTTTCCAGAGAGTTCATGTACCCTGTAGTCAAATTTTTTTTTTTTAAAAAGAACTTGTTTCTGAAGCACATATATATGTGTGTGTGTGTGTGTGTGTGTGTGTGTGTGTGTGTGATATATTATATTATATTGTATTATATTATATTATATTATATTATATTATATTATATTATATTATATATTCTTGGTCTAACTGCAGTGACTCAGGAAGCAGGGTTGCTGCTGCTGTGCAATTCTGGTGGCCACATAGAAAGGCTATATATTTGCAACCCAGGTCTTTAGGAATGTGCTAGGCAAGCTTATAGGGATGCCAGTGATTCCAGCTGGCTACTGGGGTGATGGGAGGGTCATAGCATGAGGACCCTGTCAAGGGTGCCTGTGTCTCCCTCACACACACACAATCTGTCTCGTGAAATAAATAAACTTTTAAAGAGTTGTATTCTTGGGCCAGCTTGTGGTATGGTTAAGGTGGCTAGGTCCCACCTGGCCAACTGTGTAATCCCAAGTACCGGACCTGGAGACTTGAAAACATGCTGGGTACATGTGCGTGCATGCTCAAAACCTCAAACAGACAAATCGAGGAGAAGGGGTTGTGATGTGACCATCCTTCATGGATGATGCTTTCTCACTTTCTCGCTCTTTGTCTCTCTGTGTTTCTGTATGGCAAGTGCACATGCCTTCTAACAAATTTTATAAATTACCTCTGAATAAAATATCCACATTTTTGCATATATACATTGATATCCCAGAGATTCAAAATCAGCTCTAGGGCCAGGCAGTGACCTGTTGGTTAAGATACCCACATCCTACATGGCCTACCAGGTGATCAAGTCCTGGACTAGCAATAGGTATATCTAACCCCAAAATCCTCAAAGGAGAGAGAGATGGAGATGGGACTATGGCATGACCATGCCCCATGAGGGTTGCTTTCTTGACACCTCCCCCAACTCTCACAAGTCCATGTGCCCGGGGCAATTTTTTTTTTTTTAAATAGCTCTAAAAATCACTACCCAAAGCATAAGCTCAATTAGGAATATCTAATATAAAGAGGAAATTTGTTATGGATCCAAGTTTCTCTTACTTATAATGAAGAAAAGATGGAAACAAGAATGACTATCTAAGGAAAATTAGCTCTATAGACTGGTAAGGCAATAAGAATAGGTATTTTGGAAATTAGAAAATTACTTCAATTGAGTGATTATATTTATCTATTTGCTGTATACAAGGTTCTGTTTTATACATTTACAATGTAACATTTCATTTATTTCCTAGAATAACCCTTTGAAAAACCCTCATGACAATATTGAGATAGATACTTTGAAAGTTTTAAGAATCAAAATGGTGCCATTTCTGTCAACTTTTACTAAACCCTGCCTAAACTGAGCCATGAAAGGCCTTGGAGAGGGTGATTTTCATGGATGTATGCCTGGTAGTAAGAACCGTCACGAGGACTCTTGTCGGAACCACAATTCCATGCAAAGACCACTCAACCACACCCAGAAAGTACTTCTGTGAGGAAGTACCTGGCTAACCTACGATGTCACCCTTGTCATCAGTTGCGGTAGCCCAAGATAATTGTCCTAAAACAATTTATGTAGTCACTCATTTTTTTTTTTAAATCTTTGTCTTCCCTTACCTTCCTGAATACATCTGTAGTCTACTATGACAAGCATATTCCACATTGCATATTAAGGAATATTCCATATTCCTCAATCAACATAATTTTTCTTTCAGACATTTTTTCTTTCTACCTATGATTTAGAGGCTGATAGTCCTATGACTATTCTCTTTCTACAAGTGAAGAGAAGAGGCACCAAAAGGTTAGGTCATTTGTCCACGGTCACACAGCTGGTATGTAGTTGAGTCAGGATTCAAATACAGACCATACAGCTTCGAGGTCTAAGGCAGTGCTGCTTCTCGTTGAGTGTGCCCAAGAATGACACAGAGAACTTGTTAATGGGCAACTCCTCCGAGCTTGTGATTCAGTGGGTTTGACTGGGCCTGAAAATACATAGTCTGAGCAAGCTCTTAAGTGATGCTGATGCTTGTCCATCTGCAGCCCACACTTCAAGTAGCATTGACCTGAGAAACTGGAAATCAGCACTGGAGTAGCCAGGGTAGTGAGCATGAAGAACTTGCAATATTCAAACTCTTTATGGAGTCTTATAAGGCTTTGACTTAAGCTATAAGATGAAACCATGTTCTTGGTTTAAGACCAAGTGATTGTGGTACTAGTCTCTACTCGCTGATTCCTGGTGTTGCCCCCCCATCCCCATGTTCCCTACTTCCAGTCTTAGCGGTAACTATTTCTTAGCACAAGTATGCACAAGTGCTCAGGAAAGGATTCTTCACAGTTCCACCTGGCCCACCGTCTTCTGCTGGGCCACTGACTCTGTTGCTAATAGTTTTGCTTCCCTGGGTGCAACTGGCATCCTCATGGATCCCTCCCTGGGACCACCTCCCAGGATTCTGGGAAACATCTGATAATCTTTCTCATCTCCTTTTGTTCACAGTAGGTGCCTTTTAAGTATGACATAACGGTTTCTTCCAAGTTGATCAGACGCTCTTGTTGACTTGCCAGCTATGGTTTTAGTTTTCTAGCAACCACAGGGATGACACGCATACCTTTGCAGTCAGGCTGGCTTTTTTTTTTTTTTTTTTTTTTTTCCCTATTATTGTTTAAGGTTTGACATCTCATCGTTGGTTTCAGCTTGGGGATTAACGCCTTTCCCAAGATGATTGATGGTGGGAAATCCTTTCCTTGCAGGAAAAAGAATTCTCTCTCCCTCTCCATAGTGTCATGTGACCCTGTAGCTTTAACAAGATTATCTTAGAACACTGTTTTGTACATCTGCCTTGACCTGAACTACTTAGCTGTGTCCACGATAACCTTATTAACAAAGAAACTACAGCCCCACACATGACAAGCCAGATTTCTCTACTCACTACATCTGGCAGAATTTTCTGAGAGCTTACCAGAATATTTCACCTTTAGGATTCATCAACCAGTTTGAAAATAGTAACTAGGAAATGTTTTTAAACAGAAAATGATCTCCCCAAAGTGAAGAAAGTAATTTTTTAAGCACAAAAAGGAAAAAAAAATACCAAAAACTATAATTAGTGTATCTCATTTAATATTTTGAGAAAGAAAATATGCAGACATTATTGTTTAAAATAATTTTAAAATGACGCTTTAAGTCTTTGAAGCAACAGCTTACAGAACTAATTAATTTACAGATTCTCTATCCCACAGAGAATTTATTTATTGTGTTGGTTTTATTTCTGATGTAAAGCTGTAGTAATAAGCCATGTATTATATTAGATTATTAAAATATCAAAGTGTCTTAATACCCATTTCTGGAGCATTAGATGGACCCGTAGAGATACCTACTTCACTCACTTAACTGAATAACCATATAAAGATGTGAACATTATTTGCTCTTGAAAAATTTAAAAACCTGCTCTAAAAATTTCTTATGCTGTTTTTCTGCATATATGTCAATCATATATAAAGAAGTTGCTTTTGCAATTGTCATAGTATTGAAAACTGGAGAAGAAAGTCTCCAACAAGTCTGACAAAAGTACCTTCTTAGACACCCATGGCTTCTGTTAACACATATGTTCCACCTGACTTGTTTTCTCCCAAGTTTGTAAACATTCTTTTTCTTATGGGCTCTATTCTGAATATTCAATGGACCTCTTCTATATTTGGAGGGCATTATCCGCAGCTCCTCTAAGTTTCCCCTCTCTAGGACTGGTAAGTAATACATGCTTTGGTAAATAATACAGACTAAACGATTTGATTACATCTTGGGAAAATGGTTGCCAAAAGTATAGTCAGAACTACTCTACCTGCTTTCTCAGGATGATGTCTGAGGTTTACTGTCAGACTTGCAATAGGCAATTCCTACAAATTCTGTGTCACATTATGACGAAGAAGAAAATAGTTTGTTTCTTTCATTGGGCGTCCATTGGAATCCCTCATCTTGAGCATATTGACTCATCCATTATTCGTTCTTCATTTCATATGATAAACATACAGTATCTGCTGTGTTTTTAGCCAGTCTTCAGTAATGTGCAGAACCCAGTAGAAGCACATAACCCGTATTTCTCATTTTCTTCCTATTCTGGTTGTAGGCTCCATTATTTGAATCTTAAGACTTTATCTTCCCTACCCTATCCTAATGCAAATACAGTGTTCACCTGTTTCAATGAATGATGCCAGCATCCTGCTGGAGTCCTATCACTGTCCTCAATAATTCCTAAGTTTAGTCCAGCATGTGAACATAAAACCTGTGCTCAAATAAGAAACAAAATCAAATTATTTTACAGGATTCATATTTATGGGAAGCCTCTGGAAAAAAAAAAGACCCTCTATTTATTTAGCTCTCCAGAAACCCTCCAGATGTCCACAGAGGTAATTTGGGAACCCATTCCTAAACATGTTCTATGAGATTTTTACAAAATATGTAGCAAGGCTTTTCTTTGTACATTGAAAGCTACATTCTGTGCTAACTGATTAAACTAGTTTTCCTTTCACTTTGTGTTTCTCTTATACCAATGGCTGTAAGGGAGACAAAAAAACTCACATAAAACAAACGCAATGCACAAGTACTAATGGACTCTGTAACGTTTAGTATTGGCAAATTGCTGAAAATTTGTCAGGTAATGTGATTTTTGTTTTCAATTTATGCCACTGAAAAGTAATGTAATGTCTAATGCCAAGAAGGAGGGGAAAAAAAAAAGCCCTACACTCCATAAAACTATATTACTGTATATGGGTTTGGCATTTGAGAAGCAAATGAGAGCAAGTTGCCCTTTTCTATATTTCTTAAACACTTTGTAAAGTTGTTAGATTATACTGTAACATTTTAAGAAATCCTTTGTGTTGTAAGAAAATTGCCTTCAAGAGCATGGCAATGTGTAGCAAATGTAAACCATGTGGGTGAGATTCAAATGGCAATGTGGGGAGGAAAGACCTGAAGCCGATTTTTGAGACTAAGAGCATCCACTGTTCAATGACTATGTCGACTTGAGATTTTAGTTCCATGTCCAAAAAAAATTAAAAAAAAGTTAAATTCTAGATACATAAATGACATTCATAGTAAGGCATACTTAAATCAAATACCTACTTAGGACAATTCTATATTCTTTTAAAATATTGCAAGTGCTAATTCCTGGGACTAAAATGATAAATGTTTTCTTTATAATCTTACATGCTGCTTTCAGAGATAGGGATGGGTAAATACTGAAAGTCTATTATTTTATAGGAGCTTACATGAATGTTCTAGAGAAAAATCTAGGTTTTAATCTTCATCGTCGTGTACTTTAGTCACTTGAATAACTTTTTATCTTCAAACCTGTTTCCTTGTTGAAAATACTGGGATAATAAGGTGTACTCTGCATGTCTCACAAGATTTTTATGAGGATCAAATCAAATGTATGTTAGAATACTTTAAAAATAAGTTATTAGAGTTTTATATTTCTGAAAACTCTTTTTCTCACATGCATGGTTGTCTAGACAGAAAGCTTAAGGGCTGATCTTCACGTTTGCCTGGCTTAACGTGTGCTAAAGCAGAACAAGTTCTTAGAAATCAAGCCACTGCTGGGACCAGCAGTTAGCGTAATGGCTATGTCGCTGGACTCCCATGTAGTCGACTATGGTTTGCATCCCGGACCCGGTGGCTTAAAACTCAGGCCGGGCGCATGTGTATGCGTGCCCAAGATCCCGAGAGGAGAACAGAGGAGAACGGAGGAGAAGGGATTGCGGCATGGCCATCCCCCCTGGGGGTGATTTCTCGCTTTCTATTTCTCTGTCTCTCTGTCTAGTAAGCACACACGCCCTGTGGCAAAAACCTCTCCAAAAAAAAAAAAAAAAAAAGAAAGAAAAAGAAAAAATCAAGCCACTGGAGTTGTAGTCCCAGCTTAGTCCTACATACATAGTGTCAAATTGGCCTGGTGGATGTTGAAAATAGCTCTGATTAAGAAAAGACATGGTTTGGACACTCCACGGGAAATTTTATTTTGGATAGGTTTTTGTCTTTCTTGTGAGCAAATGAATGGACATTACTTTTTATTTCCTTTTCTTTACTTTCTGTGTGTGGCCCTTCTTTAGGCAGTTTTGTAAAAATGTTAACTTTCTAAACTAACTTCACTGTGTTGTCAGCTGTTAGGTCATCTGAAAAGTCATGACATGTTTTGCTATGCAAAAATGCATCATGACTTTCCTGACGACCCAATATTTCTAAAACAATTCTGCCTTGAATTTCCCAAAACTAAGGTTTGAAAGGTGCATGTTCTTATTTAGTTCTTTAATTTTATTTTTACAGTAATTATGTTTCAGGTTTATTTTCACTTATGAATGCTTTTCTGTGACTATTTCAAATAAAAACAAGCTATCTTCCTGGTATGATCATTTCCTCACTCAGACTTCCAATGTACTTTTTAAATGTAATTTGTTAGGTTATATAAGTCTATATATTGCTATTTCTATGTCAACTCACAGTGTAGTTACAATAATAAAGGAATTTGAAGTCCAGTCTTGTACACAAGGGATTGGATCTGTGAAGTAGCTAAGAGTACTCCTTCTTCAATTGTACCAACAATTCATTTTATTTTATATTTTAAAAGTCAAGTACATACTAGGAGCATCAGGTACTGTCAGTAATTTACTGGTGCAAATTTTGACTGGTCTTGAATTGTGTTGCTTAACATTTCGGCAATCTTCATAGGAAGGATTTATTTTCTATACTGTCTGATTTCTGAATTTATTGCTCATATCATAAAATATACTTCAACTTTAAAAGTCTTGTTTCATATTGTTTACAATTCAGTAGTAGTCTTTGCATTAACATCTCATCCCGCTTACTTCAGAAAGCAGATAGATAATTGAGAAAGGTGACCTTCTTAGCAGTTCCTTCACTCAGGAAGCTTTTTTTATTTCCTGTTTCCTTTCAGGCTTTCTGTTGGCTTTTTATCTTTTCAAAAGCATTTCTGCAATTTCTCTATTGCTCTTTGACCTACCATTAAAGCAAGCATTTGTTTCCATGTGTTTCTTTTTGGTATTTGAGTGAGATGTTTATCTCACCTTATTCAGCTTTAAAAAAAAAAATCTTTCTGGAGCTTTTCATTATTCATCTTCTTTGTGGAGTTCAATCATTTGTTCTCGTTTGTATGTTTCTACTAATAATGACACATTGTTCATTCTTCAGATCACCCCACATCTTTTCATCTTTGCTTTGTTTTTAACCATTTGGTGGTGGTGGGTGGTAGTGGGGGGAGTTACAGTACCATCATTTGCCTTTTCAGAATTTTATATTATCCTTTCACCATGTTTCAATTTCATGCTACACTGAAGTTGTGATGCTTCTCAAGTCCCTTTTCTTTTTGTCATTATTTACTTTCCTTTATCTATTCCTGTTCTATTTTCAACTTCTCATCTTACACTATTCCAAAATTGCATGGATATTTCCACCATTGTACAGCTTTTCTTAACTTTTTCACCTTCTTCTTCCTTGTTCTTGATATGCATTGTATTGCCACTTATTACAATTATAATTTAGAATTTTTATGGAATTATATTTAACTTAATACTTACTAGTTATGACTTCACTTCCTTGCACTTTAATTTTCCACTTGTATCTTAAAATTAAATTTTATCTTCCTATAGCTTATTTCTATTTTAATTTACCATTTCATGTCTTTCTGTATTTTTCTCAAACTATTTTAAACTAATTTTACTGTCTTGAAATTTTCTATTTTACATATCTCTCTCTCTTTTTAACATGTAGCATTTAGCCTTTGATCTTAATCTTGTTCCAAATCTTTCTGCTTTGATTCCATCTATTGTGTCTTTCCAATAGCATATGCTATTAATAAGAGTAACATTCTAGGTTTAAATCTGTGCATACCTTTTATATCTACAATAGAGAATAATGAAGAGAAAAGAATCATTTTCACTACCGATGTCATTAAAAACATTTTCAAGATAGCTCCTTCCATCGAATATTCCATTACATGTTTTACACGTGTATTTTGATCCCTTTACTTATATCAAGAATAATTACATTGACCACTTAGTATTTTGTATCATGGTAGTAAATCAAATACATTATGAAAGAACAAACATTTAGCAGAATCTATGGAAATTTTCTTAATGAGGATTTTTTTCTATAAATTAATAATATGCCCCCTAATGTTTTAATAAGGAGTATTTCCTTTTCCTAAAATCTTAAAATAACCAGGTTGGTTTTCAAAACCACTTTACTGAGTATATGTTTCTTTTTTCTTTTTAGATTTTTACCATAGGGCATGTGTGCTTACCGGAGAGAGGCAGAGAGAAAGGGAGAAATTACTTTCTCAGAGGAATGGCCATGCCATAATCTCTTCTCCATTCTCCTCTCTGAACTTTGGGTACATACACACATACTCTGATGTTTTTCTGTTTGTTTGTTTTTCTTTTTAGGTTTATACCATAGAACATATGAACTCTCCTGAAAAACAGAGAGGGAAAATTAAAAAATCACCCTTTGGAGAAATGGCCAGTTTTTCTCTTTCAGCATTCTTTTGGAATTTGGGGGCATGCACACACATAAACCCAGCGTGATCTTCAAGCTGCTGGGTCTAGGACTTGAACTGTGGTTAGTCATGTGGGAGTCCAGTGTACTACTACATCACTAACTGGTCCCCAGGTGTTTTTCAAGCTGCCAGGTCCAAGACTTGAACCACACAGTCAGCCATGTGGGATTTGTTGTCTTAACCACCTTACCACCTTGTGGCCCTGCATATTTCACTTACAGGAAAGGGATTAAAGATTCAAGAAATTCAGTAGGTTTAACATTTGTCAATCTCTGTTCTTAACTGTGTGCTTGTTTCCTCTTCAAGTAGCCCTTCTTAAGATTTGTTGACTATCCTCAGTATTTAAAAATGAGCCTTTGCTTTCATTTACAATATTGGCATCTAGTTATTTGTAAATAATATGTTGTCGGGACCAGCAGTTGGCATAATGGCTATGTTGCTGGACTCCCATGTAGTCGACCATGGTTCTAGTCCCAGACGTAGTGGCTTAAACTCATGCTGGGCACATGTGCATGTGTGCCCAAGATCCCGAGAGGAGAAGAGAAGGGATTGAGGCGTGGCCATCCCCACAGGGGGTGATTTCTCACTTTCTGTCTCTCTGTCTCACTTTCTGGTGAGCACACACATCCTATAGCAAAAACCTCTCAAAAAAAAAAAAAGAAAAAAATATATGTTGTTTGGTTTTGCCTGCTTTTGAATTTTTCAAAATATGAGTCACACTGGATATATTCTTTTAAATGCCTTCTTTCTCCAAGCAGTATCTCCAGGGTTCCTCCACGTTCATGAACTGTAGTTGATTCATCTTCACTGCTGTGTAGTATTCCACTGGGTGGCAATAAGTATGTATCTGACAATTTTCTTAATTCTTTCTTTATAATAAATCTGTAGAAATGAGATTGTAAGGTCAAAGGTGACTTATTTTTAAGTTTTGTGATCTATATTTGAAGATTTGCCCTCCAAAAATTGTTTTCTAAGGGCTGGAGGTGGCAAATTTTATGGTTTGGGTCTCAAACTCAGTGACTTGAAAAATCACACCAAGTGCATGTGCATGTATGGCCAATATCTCAAGAGAAGAATGAAGAAGGGATTGTGGCATGGCCATCTATCCTTGGGCAGGGTGTGGGGAGGTGATTGATCACTTTGATCACTTCCCCTCTCTCTCAATCAATCAATCTCTCTCTCTCTCTCTCTCTCTCTCTCTCTCTCTCTCTCTCTGTCAAGCACAGGCACCCTGTAGGAAAAAAAAAAAAAGGAATTCTAGTTAAAACAATTTCCAGTTATTTCTGAGAACAGGCATTTCTCTCTCACCTCACCAATGCTGTGACTTTTTGCTTTCTTACTAATTTCTTTCATGTTAAGTTTCAAAGTCATTCCCCTAAGAATTAGTTCATTACAATATGGATGAAATTTCCCAGAAGAGATTGTGCACTTAGGCATGAAGGTATGATGTTGAGGTTGTTCAATAATTTCTGTAGCTAGACAATATTATTTGGTTATGACCAGTGAATCTATAACATCTTGGACATCAGCATCAAAAGGAGAATACCAGGCATTGGGCTTTAACTGAAAGGAAATTATTTCCATAAGTAAAGTTTTGAGAGACACCAATTTGGTTCAATTTTAAATCTGTGCATATAAAACTCACTTGTAATGTGTGACTGGCATCTATTTTCTGGCTAGATCTGCCTTCTGCTTTCCCCTATGGCACTTTGACCCTTATTAAGTAAGTGGCATCTTTCCAGAGAAAATGATTAAATCAAAAGGCTGCTTTGCAATCAGAGTCATTCAAAATAAAAGCTTAGCTTTCCTGTTACAAGCTAGCAGAGGGGGACAAAAAATATCTCCCAAACCAAAAAGAACCTGTTGAGGAAGAATTAACATTTTTCGATCATCAGTAGAAATATATATATATATATATATATATATATATATATATATATATATTCCAAACAAATGTGTAAAGTTCTAATTTATTTCCTCTTCACTTACTTTACTTCCAAACAAATGTGTAAATTTTAATTTATTTCCTCTTCACTTACTCTTCCTTCATGTAAGATTTAATTATGTCTTGAAATTTTCATTTATTAATATTTTCCTTATAACTGTAAGTTTTATTTTCAAAGGAGTATCCAGATAGTAAATTCTCTGAGGGAAGAGAATTTAAGAGGTTGAGAATAAATTGACTTTTTTTTTTCTTTCCCTTTTTAGAAATCTTGGGGAAAACACAAAAACACAAAGGTAGTATGACAGTAGCAATCAGCTTAGAACTTTTCCTGGCAAAGAATCATATCTCCTGCTTCAGCTTTTCTTAATCTACACTTCACATGACTGAAGCACCCTTTCCGTGGATGACTCTATCACTTACATTTCCATTTTAGACAAATAATAAAAGTATTTAAAAATCAATGCCATATTCACATTGTAAAATACTTTGTTATTGTTTTAGTGGTCATAATTGAGGAAATCAACAACCCTAAGATCACATTTATGATGGAGTATAATTTTTTTAATGTACTTCAACACTTAGAACACAGCATGCACATAAAAGACATTGTGTAAGTATTTATTTAATAAATGAATGAACAATAGAAGTCCAAAATAAATCCTTTCTTTAGGACAATTGACAGAGTTGCTCTAATGAATTTCCTCTCTTAAACCTTTATTTTTTAATCCATACTTAAACTATAGACTTGGCTAAACTGTATAATCTAATTATTACTTTGTACTTACCTTTGAATTAAACAAACAAAATCTTTTGGAATTTTTTGGTGTGTATGCCCACTGAGTAAACACCTTATCCTGATGTAAACTTTGACTCTCACTTCTGATTCTGGCCTCTGTACCTGCAAACTCTAGAAGAGAGATTAGTGTACATATGAGTTTATAAACATTTGACCTCAACTGAATGCGTGTGCAAATTGAATAAAAAAAAGTAAAATAATGTATTGGTTAACACTACCAAAAGGATTGATCCAGTGATTAAGCAATATCAACTGAAATGGAAAAGTATTTTACTATTTCTTTCCATCTCTCCAATCTCCCTTCTAGATCATTGGCTTCCCTAAGATGAGCTCTCTTCTTTGTCAAAGGGGGACTATCAAAAAGAGTAATGGTCCATGTTTTCTCATTTTTGCTTATCGAGAAAGAAAGATGTGCTCTTAATCAAAAATATGTACTTCATTCTGGTTTAGCCAATTTATATCACATACTCATTTCTGACACAAGCCTAGCAGACAGGGAGTTCCATCCTTATTTGCTTTAGGTTTCCCAAACCAAAGATGTGTCAAGGGTGATAGAAGTTCACTGATTTCCTAAGGCCGGTAAAGGCCTCCTACCAGCAGTTGTGGGTGCAGTCAAGCCTGCCAAATCGCCAGGCTGCACTACAGTTGGGAAAGTGAACTAAGATGAAGGTGAAATGAGCATTAATGTACCCTACAGAGTTTAAGTAATGAGGACCTCGGCTGGCACATTAAGTAGTTTAGAATTTATTCTTTACGTAAAGGGAAGCTATCTTTTTATCTAAGATGGTGCTTAGCTTGCTTCTGGTGCGCTTTAAAGGAGAGAGCTAGTTGTGAATGAACCGTTATCTCTACTTTCTTGGAAACTATTGACTCATTACTCAGGTGACCCAAACTATGATTTTTTTTCAGGCAGTATCAAGTCCAAACTATAGATTAAGTGTTGACGTCAATAAGACTTTTAGACTGTTTTGAGCTAATATTGGGTCAGCAGGTGGTATGGAGATTAAGGCAGCAGGAGCCCACATGGCCAATAGCATAGTTTAAGTCCCAGATCTGGTGAAAAACACATCAGGTGCCAGTGCATGCACATATGTCCAAAATCCTGAGAGGAGAATGGGGAAAAGGGATTATGGCATAGCTACTTTCTGGAGTGATTTCTCTTTCCATCTCTCTCTATCTCTCTGTCTCTCTCCACTGAACACCTGTGCTCTACAGCAAAAACAAAAATCAAAAAAAGACTAATAGCTAATCTTTATAGCTATGTTCCTGATACTAAATGCTATACATATTTCATATAGCATTTAATTTTCCTAATAACCTTAAAAGTTGATAGTTTTTTGGGAACCAGCAGTTAGCGTAATGGCTATGTTGCTGGACTCCCACGTAGTCGACCGCGGTTCAAGTCCCGGACCCGGTGGCTTAAAACTCACGCCGGGCGCGTGTGCGTGCGTGCCCAAGATCCCAAGAGGAGAATGGAGGAGAAGGGATTGCGGTGTGACCATCCCCCCTGGGGGGTGATTTCTCGCTTTCTGTCTTTATGTCTCTCTCTGTCTGTCTGGCGAGCGCACGTGCCCTATAGCGAAAATCTCTCAAAAAAAAAAGAAAAAAAAAAGTTGATAGTTTTTCATTTTCCCCATTTTATAACAAAGAAAGTGAGGCTTAAGGACAATAAATTTGCCCAAATAGGTGGCAGATTCAGGATTTGAAGAAACTATCTGATGATCTAAATTCTACACACTTAACCTTCAAGTATGGTGACATTTGATTAAAGACAATAATAATAATGTTTACTAACTGCCATGAATGATCAGTAGCCTCAAACCTGGGGTAACAAAGATCAACTTAACTGGAGGCTTGGCTCAATATGCTTTTGAAGGCTCATGCAGAAGAATTTTAATGTGTCTATAATTTGTATGACATTTTCAAAAGTGCTAGGTGAGTGGTGACAAGTTAAGTTAATCCTCCGCATAAAGGCATTCCTGATGTTCTCTTGGAATATTTTAAAATAAAAATATTTAGACTGAATTATTCCTAGAGAACCATGAGGAAGAGAACAGTGGAATAGAAGACATAGGAAGAAATTTTCCCTTCATTAGTTGTTTTCTTTTCTTTTCTTTTTTTATTTTTTTTTTTTGAGAATTATTTTACTTTATTTTATCTTATTTTATTTTGACCAGAGAGAGAAAATGAGAAAGCAATCCACCAGGTTTGGAACCGGAACTGCGGTCAGCCATGTAGGAGTCCTGCACCTTAACCACCATGCCATCTCCTGACCTAATGATTGGTTTCACAAGGGAGGCCAAAGGAAGTTAGCGAGTGATGTACATTCTCCAAATTATTTTGGTTGATGGAAAATTTGGAATTCTGGAAAAACTCCAACTGGATGTAAATACTTTAAGAGAATTGGATAGTACATGAAATATAACCTAGAATAATATGAAAAATAATGTATATTGTCAAAAATGTTCTTGAAACCCTTCTGTGCCCTGATGAGCTCTGATTCTGAAAGTTTCTTTGAGGAAAAAATGTAGTAGCCTCCTAATCTAGCATGAGCTCTTTGGACTTTAGGTCCAATACATGTCAGTGGTCAAAGGCAGAAAAAGATGCTAGGTACATTAAGAAAGGGATAAAGAATACTTTAAAATTATAAATTAATGACATGATAAAACAATGGCAAAGTACAGTATCTGGAATAGGGTATTCCAGTCCGGTTGCTTTAGCTTATAGTTGCCTAAGATGTATATTTAGTTTTATACGCACCTAATCTTATAGACAAAAGAAAAACTTTAAAATTTACCTCTGATGGCCAAACTTGGTAAGGTATAATATATGCTCACATTCTCTTAGCTTTTAGAAGAGAGTGGCATTTCATACAAAGTATCTATGTGCTTATATTGAAAAAAGCAGATTTACATTTTTTGAAGCTCTTTTTTTTTCTGATTAGAAATGATCATTTTACATGTAAAGGGGGTTGATTAATGTTCAACTGTTCACTTTTCAGGACAGAAATACTTTGAGTGATTACCCTTATTTTTTAATATGTACACCTCGAAGGAGCACTTTTTTTTTTTTAATATTATGGGCTGAATTCTTTTTCTTTTATGATTTAAAGGCACTTATTTTCAGTGATTACAACTCTTTATATTCCCAAAATTTGAGTATGTCTCTATGTACCCACTAATAAAATTGAGCTTAATCCAAATTAGAATAAATTTGAACCATATTTCAGGAGTTTTAAAAAGACTTAATGATGGTGGGTTTCAATATGAACAATTTATGATCTCAGATACATGCCTAAGTGGTGTATACACATCAAGATGAAATAGTGAGAATTTAGTTACATATCTGGAACATTTGTCCCTGTGACATCCAGACCATTGGATAAATTCCCCTGACTTCATTCACAACTTGGCATGGAGTAACCATGACTTTCTCGATTATATAAAGAAAATAACTTCACCATTACCAAGTGTCAATCTGGAGTCTTTTCATGAGTAGTAAAGTATAGACAGTTTAAGGTCAATGTGATAAATGATGTTGCTTTATTTTTAATGAGGTTATAACTCTAAGACCACTAATAACACTAGTAATCATGCAGGTTGATGAAATGCCATGTGTAATGAGACCTTACAGTTATGGTAGATCATAGAATCGATGTCTTGGCTTATGTCCTTGCTTCCATGTATAGCTACTATGGCAACAAAGAACTAAAAATATCTGTGTGACAGCTATTTCGTAGAGATTGATACTTCTTTTGCAGTTGAGTTTTTCAAACTCATTAATAGGTTCTCTCATAGGCATAAAATTTGAGTGTCTACCGTCACTATTTTGTTTTGTTTTGTTTTGCCATAGGGTGCAGGTTCTTGCTGCAGAGAAGGACAGAAAGAGGGAAAGTGAGAAATTATCTCCCTGTGAGATGGCCACACCACATTCCTTGTTCTTCATTCTTATCTCTGGATTTGGGGCACACATACATATGCACCTGGTATGATTTTCAAGCCACTAGGTCTGGGACTTGAAATGCAGCTGGCTATGTGGGAGTCTGGCACCTTAGCCACTATGCCACCTGCTGGACCTTGGCACTAGTTTTAAATGTGTCTTTAAGACAGGGACCCCCAGCACCAGTTCATAAGACCACAGATTTAGGAATTATCCACCTTGGCCATTTACCAAGATCCTTGTTTCTTATCCTTGAAATCATTCAGAAAGGAGAAAGCAGTCTGGTATACTTGTACAGGGTCAGAGACAAAGCAGGGTTTCTCTTCATTCAATTTACTGTTCTTTGGTATATATTTAATTTCTCTCAGGATTGAGGTCATACCCTGAAAATAAGAAAAATGAAAACATTAACCAACCAAAAACAAGCAAAAATTTATCATTGCTCAGTATCTCTTTTTGTCCCTTGCTTCCTGTGAAAAAATGAAAACTCTATAGCAGAGTGGTTAAAAGTAATGACTAATTTTATAACCTAAAAATTGTCACTTAACCTCTCTGAGCTTCAGTTTCCTCAACTGTAAAATGGAGATGCTGAATTCTTGGGATAATAAAGTATAATGTCTTAAGTCTCTGCTGCATTCTAAGTGCCTGCTAAATATATTATAATTGTTACACTCTGTTGTTATTTTACATTCTCACAAATACATTGCAGATAAATATTATCAAGAATGCATATTAAGTGAGTTAATTAAGACCCGCAATAGGACTGATTCATAAACACATTTGTTGCTCCTATATAACCTGAAATCAAAGTCTGGATAACAGAGACCTGCTTCCATTATTCTACAAATTAACATATGTTGGATTGTCAGAAAAGTCATGACACATTTTTGCAAAGAAAAACATAGAAAATATGTCGTGACTTTTCAAAAACCCAGTAGTTTCCTACTAGACAAAATAATTGGTTACTGACTTAATTGTTCTCCTTGTTTCATTTTCTGTAAACAAATATTAGAAATATTTATTCTGAAGAAAACATTTTAAATAGTTCAATGAGGTGTTTACAATGTATTGGACATTCTTCTGAAGGCTTTATATGGGTTAAATTATTGAATCCCCACCACAAAAAGTAGTTAAGTAAATTACTCAAAATCACAAAGAAGAAAGGAACAAAGCTTGTACTCTTCACTATTATTTTTCAAATAAATAAAGAGGCATAGTATTTATTGATATGAAAACTTCATATTAATAGGAATCCATAAATTCAGTGCAATCCTAATCAGTATCCTAACTCTGCTTCAATAGACCTTGACCATATAATTTTAAAATCTCTTCTAGAAAGTAAATGTTAAAAGAAAACAGAAAAAAAGTAAAAGAAAACAGAAAAAAGTAAAAGAAAACAGCTAAATTAGAACATGGTAAAAACTGTTGTAAAAGAAAAAAACACTATACAAGGAGACTTTAAAAAGTTCATGAAAAAAATGAAATTAAGGTATGAATTTAATTTGATCCAAACATCTTTTGAAATCCATAAATAGTTTTTTCATAATATGTATTTTCCATGAACCTTTTGAAGACCTCCAATAAATGCTGTAATAATTAAAACACTGTAGGTTTTTCATGAAACAGATAAATAGCTCATAATCTCAAAGAAGAGTTTGGAGTTATAGACCTATAGATTAGAGTAATAAACACTATTGCTAGCATTTTAAGCCATTTCAACTTGCAAGAAACATGAATGTTGAACTATTCAATCAATAGCATTGGTTAAATAGCTATAACCTCAGGAAAAAAATCACTTATCCACACGATGAAAGAGCAAAATCCTTATAGATTAAGACAAAGCAACATAAAAATACAAAAAAAAAAAAAAAAAAAAACATGAACATATTAAAAGACAATTTAGGATACTATTTTTCTAATTTTGGAATCAGAAAGGCTACCTAGGGACCAGATGGTGGGGCAAAAGTAACACAATGTTCTGCAATGATCACATGGTGTATCCATGTGAGAAAGTTCTGAGTTCATGTCTCGGAGTCCCCTTGTGCACTGATGGGGACCCTGCTGGAGGTGCTTTTCTCCTTCTCTCCTCATGAAAAAAAAAGAAAGAAAGAAAGGAAGGAAGGAAGGAAGGAAGGAAGGAAGGAAGGAACTTTCAGAAAAATAATCAAACCATCCCTTTTTAAGAAAGAAAGGCAACCTAAAATAAAATATATAATATTAAAGAAAAAGCAATAGGCTTGGTGTATTTGTTCATAATATGTTTTTTTTTTTTTTTTTAAGAAAAGAACACTGACAATGCTTACTTTGGATTCAAGTTATTACAAATTTCAGCTGCTCCACATGGAGACTGCTCTGATATTTATCTTTTTCATTCAAATGCAATTATACTCACAGTAATGAAGAATAGAAAAGTAGCTCATCATTGGGTGTGGAATTTAGGTTTTCTCACTTTTTATAGTTAACTGAAATAAACAACATAATGAGCTTGTTTCTTTCCAACAGTTCCATGGGCTTAAACATGGGGAGAGAAATTTGTAGAACCATATGTAAGATCTCTTTATGATCATCCAGTCTAGTCACATGTACTAAATGTTTGAGTTGTAGATAGTGAACTCTACCACTGCTCTTTATTTCTTATATTGGCTACCAGTAACTGGTGTCCTTTTATTTCAACCTGAAGGGGTACTTTTAGCATTTCTTGTAGGGCAGTTATACTATTATAATAATGCTACTTTCTCAGCTGGAAATTTCTCCATTTTTCTTTCTTTTGACAGAAAACAAAAATGTTTCTTGAAAGACATTTTTTTTCTTCTATCACTTTAAAAGTAATATCCCATTCTTTTACGATCTCCATGATTTTTGGTGAGATGTCCATTGTTTGTCTTACTGAGAATTATTGAGAATACTTTGTAAATTATGAGTTAATTCTCTACTGCTTTTACAACTTACTCTTTGTCCTTGGCTTTTGAAATTTGATTATAATGTTTCTTGGTGTGGGTCTTTTTGCACTTATCCTTTTTGTATTTCAATAAGCTTCTTAAACATGTAGTTTCAAATATTGTATCAAATTTGGGAAGTTTTTGTCCATTATTTCTTCCAATATTTTGTCTGTTTAATTTCTTCTTTCTTTCTGAAATTTACATTACAAATATTTTAGTATACTTAATGGTATCTAACATGCCTTTTAAGATTTGTTTATTATTGTCTATTTATTTATTTATTTTATTTTTCTGCTCCTAAAACAAATAATATCAGTTGCTTACCTTCAAGTTCACAAATTTTTTTTTTTCTGACTCCTCAAATCTGCTATGGAACTCCTCTAATGAACTGTTCATTTTGGTTATTGTTGCTATTCAGCTCCAGAATACTGTTTGTTTCTATTTTATAATTTTTATTTCATTACTGGTATTCTCATTGATATTTCCTGTTTGTTTATATATCAGTTTACTCTTTTTTTTTTTGTTTTTGTTCTTTTCAACTCTTTGTCCATAGTTTTTCTTATTTCATCAAGTATATTTTAAATCTTTGTCTCCTTTGTCCAATATCTGTACTTCCTAAGGGATAATTTTTTTTTTATCAATTTCTTCCGTGAACCAGTCAGATTTCCTTGAAAAGTGAATATTTTGAGCATTATACTGTGTTAAGTCTGGAAATCAGAGTTTTCCCCTTCTGATGGTTTGTTTTTGTTGCTAAAACTGTAGGCTATAGCTTTTTGTTTGTTTGTTTGTTTTTCTGGTCACTTTTCTAAAACGTGGTATAAAGTCAGTATTCTTTGTCCAAAATCTTTGTTTCTTTCTCTTGTGGTAAGGTATAACTTGACAGAGTTTTTGTTGGAGGCCCAAAGGAAAGAGAAATAATTAAATCAAAATAAAGAAATCAAAACACCTTTCCAAGTCCTTTGCAGTTTGTACAGTGCTTGGTCACGCCACTTACAACTCTGCCTTAGCCTTCGTTTCCTATTTGCATTGAGCCTAGAGATCAGCCAGAGGTAAAATCTTAGGATCTTGTCAGTTCTTTTCTTAATGTTTATCCTTCCTTGTGTTTAGACTTCTAAATTTTGAAGAATAGCAGAGAGATCTTAAATACCCTAATTTCTTTATTTTCTAAGAGAGATTTTTGTTACAGGGCACATATGCTCACCAGATAGAGAAAAAGAAAGTGAGAAATCACCCCCAGGAGGGATGGCACACTGCAGTCCTTTCTCTTCCAGTCTCCTCTTGGGATCTTGGGCATGCATGCACACATGCCTGGCATGAGTTTTAAGCCTCCAGGTCCAGAACTTGAACTGTAGTCGATTAGGTGGGAATCCAGTGACATGACCATAAATCAATCTGCTGGCCCTAATACCTTATTTTTTTTCTTTAAGAATAATAACAGTATAAAACATGGTAAGAACTCTAAAGGGTTATGCAGGGAATGATGCAGGAGAGAGAGAAACAAAAAAGGCTTTACTGAGAAGCTAAGTCTTGAAGAAGTCAATATGCCTTCCTTTTCAGCACCATAAGAGCTCAGGATTAAGCAGGTAGTGTGATTAAAAGGCATTCAAAGCATAGAGGACAGTATATGCAAAGGTCCTTGAACATGAAACAGCTAGCCGGAAGTGCAATATTACTAAGGTGAGTTACAGAAAGTGATAGAAGAGGCTGGATAGAGTAGGCTCTTCCCAGATTTTAGAGTCTTTGATTGCCAGGCTTAGATGTTTAGATTCATTCTATCCTGAAGGCTGTAGGGAGTTCCAAAGGAATCTTAAGCAAGGGGATGATGTGTTTAGAATTCTGTGTTACAAAGAGGAGCATAAGATATGTTGGGTCCATGATTTGAAAATTTGAGTGGCTGGCAATGTACTTAGGCAAGATAGAACAAATGTTTTGAAAAGCAGATTTAAATGAAAATGACAAATGAGGTGTTTACTTCTGATCCTGTGAGTTTAAGGTGCTTTTAGGCCATCAGGGAGTGCTGAGGAAGAAGTAATCTGAACTACAGGTGTACAGGGTGGGAAACACCAGTGTAATAATAGCTGAAGGCTTGACCCAGAAGATGTAGAATGGGAAAGCAGAGCAGAAGACCAGAAGACTGAAGGGACTGAGAATGTTTTACCCAGAAAAAAATGAAAACCAGAAAGACTGTCATCTGGAATTTGAAACCACATGAAAAGAGGATTTCATTGATTTTCCGTGTCTTCCACGAATGTGCTAAAAATAACAAAAAGACTTTTATGCAATCTGTATTACATAAAAAAATTATTCCACACTTAGTAGCTTAAAAACACACCAGACATTTATTATGTCACAATTCCTGTGGGTCAAGGAGTCAGCTGTGGCTTAGCTGAGTGATCTGGCTTGAGTTCGCTCACAAACTTGCCGTCAAATTGTTGGCCAAGGCTGTAATCATCTGAGGATATGACTGAGACAGGATGATCCACTTCCAAAGTGACTAGCTTACAGGGCTGGCAAGTGGCTGCTAGTAGCTGGCAGACTTCATCGTCTCTCCACATGTGGCTCCCCACACAGGAACTTCTCCACAGGGTTGTTGGAATATCTTCATATCACAGAAGCTGGCTTCCCCAAGAACTACTGATCCAAGAGATAGCAACTCGGAAACTATAGTGTCTTGTATGATTCAGTCTCAGAAGTCACACACCATCCCTTCTGCAGTATCCTCTTAGTTATGTAGGTCAGTCCTTGCTCAAGGTTAGGAGGTGGAGATTGTGAATACCATGAGGAAAGATCATGGAGGTCCATGTCAGAGGTCTGCTGCCCTTCTAGAACTGTCCAAGGCAAAATAAGCTGCTTCATGAGATGGTAAGTTTCTGGTCACTTGGGGTGCACAAAGACGGAGTTGTAACTGGACAAATGAGGAAGGGGAGCGTCTAGGACAAATGATGACTAGACAAGTTTCTGCATTTTCGCAGTGTTCTCTTATAAGTAGTTCCACTGACTTTGCAAAAAGAAGAGAAAGAAAGAAATGAAGTGAGTTGAAAACACCAAAACAATTTTAATTTTTATAGTAAAAATATTTGATAAGTTATTTGAGGGTTACATTTATTAATTAAGCCTGGAGGTAAGGGCAAACCAGAGCAATCCCCCAAGATGAAATGATTGGCAGTATACCCTGGAGAAGGTAGCAGGAATTTAAACACTGAGAATTGTTTAATTAGCCAAACTTCATTCAAGACCTCTCAGCCTAATTTTCATTGTTTGTATTACATACCATAACATCTTTCAGTATCAGCCCATCTTTGCAGCATCAAGCCCCAAGACTCTGAAACAGTGTTTTAGATAACCTACTAGGCATTTCATTCTCTAAAGAAACCAATTATATATGAAATTAATAATTAAAAATTATAAATAGGAAGAACAAGAAAACATGCATACTCCTTGTCCTGCGGGTGGATTTTTGCATGGTGTGTAGGGAATTAGGTGCAAAAAAATCCATTTATGTTAATGGGCATTGCATGTCTAATTTCTCATGCACCACACCGCTGATTTCCCTCTTGTGTCTTTGTCAGTACATGGGACTGTTAGAAGGGGGAAGGAAAGTGAATGATTTATTTGATGGTCTGTCAATCATAACGGCAACCAGAGAAATTCCAAAGCTGTTTTTAACCTCTATAGAAACAGTTAGTTAGACCATATGCTTTTTTCTCCCTGCCAGATGCTGTCATTCATCAATTTCCTATTAAGAAAATGGGATTCTGCAAAAACCACTGAGGTTTTTTCTCATTTGTAATAGATAGTCCACAAAATCAGATTGCAAACATATTCTGCAGCTTCTGCAAAATAACTTCTGACACTTGGTAATCTCCATATTAATTTTGACTGACCTTTAATGATGTTTCTTATTTGCGGTCAGTACATCATTCAAAAATAATATTCTAAAATTACCTTAACCCTGAGTTTAAGCCTAGAGGTTAAATAGATTTGTTTGTGATGATCCAATCTTTAAGGGGATAAAAAAGGTAGAAATCAAATGGCTGTTTAAAAATATCAGTACCCTAATAAAACATCCTTTAAGAAGAGAGATAATAAAATGTGTGAGAATTAAAGCAAGCAGCATGAATAGAACGTTGATTACCCAAGGAGGTCAAAGAAAGCGAAAAACAAACAAATCTATATTTTCCCCCTTCACTAAGTAAAAAGATGGTTTTGTTTAGAGGAGAAGAAATATTTAATTGCTGTAAAATCCTGGGCAGATTTGTTTGTTTGCTTGTTTGTTTATTGTCAAGGATGAAGAAACCTAGAAAACCTAAGGGCTCCTTTTCTTAGGGACAATCAAATCCTTTCATCTTACACATAGCAGCAGTGTGTCTTCAGGGTTTGGCTCACCGCTCTCACAGCGATCATATTTCGTTTTTTAAATCTGAGTGCTCTAGGTAGTCGGAATATATTGACACTTGCCGTTGTTTCTAACACAGATTTTCCTGAAGTATTCTTAAGATAACACCGGTGGCTTCAAATGTTTGCTTGTCATGTTGTATTCACTTATCAAACCCACAAACATGGAAGTTTAAGGAAAAGGAATAGTGTTGCATAACTTTTGATCTGCAGCATTTCGCATTGCCTTTTTAATAGGAACCGACTCTTTGACAAAGCCTGCAAATAGCTTATAGAAGAGAGGGGTGCTCTGAAATTCAAGGCAAATTTCTTCCAATAGTTAAGCACTGATCAAAATTCTGGATTTTCTTTGGCTGTCAGCCAGCAAGAAATGCACAGGGTCTGCTTATTGTTTAAGATTTTGGTGGAAAGTCATTCAGGAAAAAAAAAAAAAAATCTATAACTTTACAGCTGTCAGACTTTGTTGTATCCACTCCAAGCTAACATTCTCAAGTCTAATTTTTTCTTAAAGGTCACAAACGAGCTATAATATAGTTTTTAACATTTTAATTTTCCCTTTTCTTCCCCCGCTGTTTTTTTCCCCTGCTGGGACGGCTCCACTCATGAAGGTCAGGGGAATGATAATGCTGAGGTAGCTCTGTCTTTTTATTCATAGACCAGGTAGAGAGTGCATATAACCATAAGCGAGTGCCTCCATCACACAGCATTGCTATTGACCCTTGCCCCGAGCTGAAGATTGTACCTTCTCCGGGGGATAACAAATGATTCACTTTGCAGGTAGGCAGAGGCCTGGAGCTTGCTTAGCCAGACACTGCCAATTTTCCTGAAAGATCTCTTGTGATTGGTTTTCTCATATAAATAGACTATTTGTGAGTACACTACTGAACTGTGTTTATTCAGGAATTTGTCTTTGACAAAAACAGCTGTCCTAGAGTTGAGATGATTAGTACTTTATCTGCTAATGCAGGTTTCCATGCGGCTGTTGGCTAAAAACACATTTTCATCCTGGGGAAATATTGTCACTTTTGGGTACCAAAACAAATTTCTGGTGTTTGATCGAGTTGAACCCGCAAAAAAATAATAGTCCTTATTAAAGGTCACCATGGCTTGACCTCTAACTGCCAACAGAAGTTCCAGTTCTGTGAGGTGACCCAGCAAAAGGGAGCCAGTTCCGTACATAAATATAGGAGCCAAGTTCCCTCCTCTTTGTCATCCAGTCTCATTTGGGAGCATGTTTACAACAGGATAGACGTGAGCACAGAGGGAGACAGTGCCCTGATTCTGACCTAACTTTGCTAGGTCAGAAAGGTCTTTTTATTTTTTTTTAGCCCCCTTGTTTCCCTCCACACCAGACATTTTCTTCTTTTTACTTTTTTTTTTTTTTTTTTTTGGAGAGGTTTTTGCTATAGGGCACGTGCACTCTCCAGACAGAGAGAGAAAGAGAGACAGAAAGCGATAAATTACCCCCCAGGGGGGATGGCCATGCTGCAGTCCCTTCACCTTCATCCTCCTCTCAGGATCTTGGGCACGCATGCACATGCCCCTGGCATGAGTTTTAAGCCACTGGGTCCGGGACGTGAACCACGGTCGACTACATGGGAGTCCAGTGACACAGCCATTACACTAACTGCTGGTCCCTTTAAAAATTTTTTTAATATTACATTTAAAATAAATAATTTTTTTCTTTTAAAAAGGGGGACCAGCAGGTGGCATGGTGGTTAAGGCACTGGCACTCCCACATGGCCAACTACAGTTCTAGTCCTGGACTTGGTAGCTTGCTTTCTCACTTTCCCTCTCTCTCGTTCCCTGTGTCTCTCTCTGGTCAAATTAAATGAATGAATTAATAAAATTTTTAAAAATTACATTTAATCACATATATATTTACAGTGTATTACATTTCTTTTTCTAGCATGATTACCATGCATATCAGTCAAGACAAAGACATTACCATCCACATCATCATCTCAAATAGCTTTTCATTTTTTTCAGATTATTATTATTATTTATCCTCATTATTATTTTTTGAACATTCAATCACTATATCTCATTTGGCTTGTAAAGAGAATTTACCCAACGTGAAGTACTTCTCAGACCAGTCCAGCTGAGAATACTATATATGTTATCATCAACAGGTAATAAACCATTTCTGTATCCTACAAATGTCATGCCTTTCTATTTATTCTCATGCTATCCCTCTCTATACTCTTCCCTACTCCCTGCCCCGTTCCACACTGTCTTCATCATCCATAACTATTTTCACTGCTTTTATGTCCTCTAATATTTCTATCTCTACCATAGAGTGTGGATAGTCAGTATATATTAAGTGAATACATACAATATCTTTCTTTCATAGCGTGGCTTGCTTCACTCAACAATAGATCTTCCATATTCGACCACTTTCTATCAAATGCCAGAATCTTGTTTTTTATGGCTGAATAGTATTCCATAGAGTATATGTGTTATACTTTTTCAATCCATTCATCTGTTCGTGGACATTTGGGTTGGTTCCATGTCTTAGCAATCATGAATAATGCTGCGATAAACATTGATGTGCAAGAGCTTTTCTGACTGAGCATTCTCCTGTCCTTTGGGTGGATACCCAGAAGTGGGATTACTGGATCAAATGGTAGTTTTATTTGTAAATCTTTGAGGAACCTCCATATTGTATCCCACAGTGGCTGGACCAATTTACTTTCCTACCAACAGTAAAGGAGAATTCCCCTTTCACCACAATCCCACCAACACTTACCAGGTTTTTGTTTTGTTTTATTTTTTTGTCTTTTGTTTTTTTTTAGAGGTTTTTGCTATAGGGCACGTGCACTCACCAGAAAGACAGAGAGAGACAGAGAAATCACCCCCCCCCCAGGGGGGATGGCCATGCCGCAATCCCTTCTCCTCCATTCTCCTCTCAGGATCTTGGGCGCACACGTGCCTGGCGTGAGTTTAAGCCACCAGGTCCAGGACTCGAATTGTAGTTGACTACATGGGAGTCCAGCAACATAGCCATTATGCTAACTGCTGGTCCCAAACAAGGTCCCATTCTGAGGATCTTGGTATAATTAAATTTGGGGGAAATACTTGAATCCTTTATACCACCTCAATGACCGCAAATGATCTACCAGGATGACTAGCCTAAGAAAATGATAGAGCAGTGGTCTAACTTTGTGCATTTAAGACATTTTGATGACCTACCAGTTGTGGAGACCACAGTAAAGGTACGTAGAAATAAATACTGTGAAAATGAGACTGAGAGCCAGCATGGTCTCTGCATGTCATCTCTGTATTTCCCCAACCAAAGGCTTGACTGTACTTATGCTTGTCCCTCACGTAGAAGCTGGCCTCAGTGACCCAGGGCATGGGGAAAACTGCCAAGTGGGGTGTGGACACTAAAGCTACAATACATTCTTGCAGCATCAGTTGTATTCAATTGTAGGCTCTTGGAAACAGTATTTTAGGTTAAAACAAATATGAGTCGTCCTTACACTTTTTTCTTAATTTTAATTTTCTCGATAACCAGAGCCTTGCAATTCATGAATGCTCATTCACTCTCTTCTGACATAAGGATGATTTCATTGGAAAACTTTCTGTCTATTCTGTCTGACCACAATCCGATTAATCTCAACATGCTTCCTGTGTAGTAAAACTTCAATAAAGATTTGTTAGATTAATAAACCTCTCTAAGAAATTGCTCTGATTCTGCCAATCCTAAGCAAAGAAACTATTCCAAAGTTTCTCATTTTTTGTAGAAGCCCAAGTCCCTTTCCTGACTTCTCAATCTCTTTGCAAGTTCATCTTCCCATCACTTTTCCTGAGCTCTTCACTATTATTCTGCAGCCCAAAGCAAACAACAGTGAGGTACTTCCATTTGTAAGAAATCTTTTCTACCTAGGATTTGAACATACTACATAGAAGGAGAGTCAGATGGTAGCAGTCACCCTGGAAAACTGCCAGGGAAAATTGATTTTAACATTTGTTGTTTGTACCATAATCTGATAGTTCCCCTACTACAAACTCAGACTAAGCAAAGCAAGTTACACACGGCGGTTTTCTAAATTACTCTCCGTCACTGCCGTCATTTCTTCCTCCTCTTCCACCTCTTCCTCTGTCCTGCCCCCTTTGTTCTCCCTCTTGATGTCTCTTCTTTCAGAATAGAAGCCCATAGGTCCTCTGGCAAATTTACCTGCCGTATTTAGTCTTTTTTTTAGGCTATTGGGTTTGTGTCCCAGTTTGAGTATTTCTAACTCCAGACATCAGCTCACTCTATTTTCTGCTTCCTTTTTATCACCTATTGCAAACCAGTGAGCATTTGCTGAACACTGTATTCCAGCATCTCTCTCTGTTTTTTTTTTTTTTCTTTCTTTTCTTAAGAGGTTTTTGCTATAGGGTGTGTGTGCTTGCCAGAAAGACAGAGAGAGACAGAAAATGAGAAACACCCCCCAGTGGGGATGGCTACACCCCAATCCCATTTCCTCCATTCTTCTCTTAGGATCTTGGGCACAAACACACATGTGCCTGGTGTGAGTTTAAGCCACCTGGTCTGGCCAACTATATGGCTTAAACCCATATAGTCGGCCACTTCAACTGTGGCCAACTATATGGGAGTCCAGCGACGTAGTCATTACACCAACTGCTGGTCCCTTTCCAGCATCTCTTTATTAGTTCTGGTACAGCTCAGGTCCATACAAACTAGAAACAGCCAACTTCAGTGATTCTACTATAGAAGTTTTATTTTGTTTTAATCTCTCCTATAGCAATCTGGAGATAGGCGGGTGAATCTTGAAGTTGCCGTTTGTCAAGTTCATTCATTTAGTGCCCTGCTTACTCCTAGCTACCTGTTCTATTACCTCCTAGAGTGTTGTCTTTCCTGCATGACCAACACAGTTTACTAGCACCATGTCCACAGTCTAGCTTGTTTTTTCCAAGAGGACATGTGTGCTTACCAGAAGGAGACAGAGCAACAGAGAGAGGAAGAGAAAGACAGAGGGAGAAAGCTCTCCCAATAAGGTGTGGTTATGTCACAGTTGCTTCTCCATTTTTCTACCTGGTCAGGATTTGAGGCACATACCTACATAGACCTGGTGTGTTTTTCAAGCGGTTCAGGATTCAAGCCACTGTGGGCCATGTGGGATCCAACGTCCTAAACCACCAGGTCACAGGATCAGCCCAGACATTCTAGTCTTTTAGATATAAAAAACAAAGAGGTAGAGGGTAAACAGTTTTTTTAAAAGCTTGATCTAAAGTTGTATAGTTCATTTCTCAATGATCGAAACATAATGTAGATAAGTTTAAAATGTCCCATTTCCCTCTAAAGTTGCAATGATTTTCAGTGCATGAAATAAAACAGACAAACAGAGGAAAAAACATATTAATTTTATTAAAAATGTGCACACATCTACAAAGGAGTTCAGCAAATGAGACTCAAATAAGGGCCAGGTGATCCAAGGTTTTATACTGTGCAGAAGAATAGAAATTTGAGGACTGGGTCAGCCAGTGGCATGGTGGTTAAGGTAGCTGGTTCCCATGTGGAGAACTGTGCAGTTTGAATCCTGGGCCCAACAGCTTGAAAAACATGTCAGGTGTGTGTGCATGCATGCCCAAAATCTCCAGAGACGTATGAAGAAGAGATTGCTGTGTAGCCATCCACCTTAGAGGTGATTTCTCACTTTCCCTCTCTCTCTTTTTCTCTTTGGTGAGCACATGTGTCCTATAGCAAATTAAAAACAAAAACAACAAAAAAAAAGAAAAAGAAATTTGGGGACTAAGTAAAGAAAGGGTGAGAGGAAAAGATGCTGAGATGTCACTGTTTCCCACTACCAGGTACCAGACCTTTATTTCCCTACTTCTCGTGCCTAGGCAGGTAGAGTGGCATCAGGGAAAGCCTTGTGCACCTGCTGCTTTCTTTAGTGATGTAAACAAATGTAAATTTCTTTTCACAAAAGGTTAGCATTTTTTTTTTTTTTTAAAAAAAAGCTAATTCTGTACCTGCAGCTTCTTTGAATACACATCTTGAAACTTGCCAAAGAAGTATATTTTTAAGGTGACACAGTTAGCCTCCCACACTAGTCACATGACCTCACTTCAAGGTAAATATGTCTCTATCTGGGATTTCTATTTCTAAATAGAAAAGGAGGATACTGGATTAAGGGAGCAGGTAGTACTCTCTGCTTCTTTCCATCTTCCTTGACAACCCCAATCTGGTCTCACCTACATTAAGAGTTCTCCCTGATGGACCAATTGTTTACACCCTTCAATTGGCACTTTTATTGTAAAATGCATTAAATTACCAATTAAAACATGCATCCTGTGGCCAGCAAGTGGCATAGTGGTTAAGGCACTGGACTCCCATGTGGCCAACTGCGGTGTATGTCTCAGACCTGGTGGCTTGAAAAATCACATCAGGTGCAGGTGCATGCATATCCCAAATCCCAAGAGAAGGAGAGGGGATTGCAGCATGGCCATCACCTCTGGGGGCTGATTTCTCCCTTTCTTCTCACTGTCTCTCTCAGTCTCTGTCTGGTGAGCACACTCACCCTATGGCAAAAACAAAAACAAAAACAAAACAGAAAAAAATAAGGTCCTAGTTTTTACTGTAAGTGAGATTTTGTTAAGGAAAGAATTATGCATTTCATATATTTCACAGAGATTAGCACACAGTAGGCACTCAATAAATGCTTCCTGGTTTAAACCATGTGTTGGGATAAAATTGGGGATATTGCAACATCCTTGATTGCTTTTCATCATACTTACCCTAATGTGTTTCCAACTTGAGCTTCTTCATTAATATTCAAGAGAGAGAGCTATTATCTTAAAGCAAACTAAAGTTTGCTAGCTTCAAAAGAAGAGATAATAAACTACGGAGCCCACTAAGGGTGAGTGTCTTTGAAGTGAGTATGTAGGAAAGGGGAATTAATCACCGGCATTAACTGTTTCTTAGAGGCTTAGAGAAAGCACTGTATTTGCAGAAAACAATCATTCACTGAGAAGAATGATAGAGATATTGTTTAAGAGAACCATGGAGGTCAGTGCCTTACACTGCCCACTCTGGTACTAAGACTCATGAGGGTATGGCCCAGAAGGTCTGGAGGTTGGGAAATGGAAGGCCCACTGCACAGGAAATGAAGAATATGAACCTGGAGGTTTACAAGCTTTCCTCAGTGTGAATAATGAAAGTTGGGTCATGTGGCAAGCGATATTTTTTTAGAGTCAATTCTTTCCTTCTCTGTACACATAGAGTCAGCCTTACTCTCTATACACATAGTCAGAGTCAGCCTTATTCAGCCTTCCCTACAGTTGTGCTTGGTGATAGTGAGCAGCGTCTTACCTTCCAGCCGGCAAAATGGTTGATGTCGTCGTCAAAGAACAAGCATGTGTGCCAACCTAAAAAAAATCAGGAGACTGTCTCTTATTCAATGAAAGGGGACTATTCTGGAAAAACAATTCCTGTGAATGAAATTGTTTTATGTTTGTTCACAAGTCAATAAGTGGGGATAATGTTCTAATGTGTTCTTAATGTTTATCATTTGGAAGAGGCTAAACCACTGATGTGGCCACACCCTCCTTTGTGTGCTTTGATAGAGCTCTCATCCAACAGCACCCAAGGAGCAGAAATGGCCTGTCCCTCCTCTGTGGGGGACAGGATAGTAGTTAAACTGGGATTCTGGAATCAGACTGATTACAGTTCTGATCTCAGTCCCCCAGCCTCACAGCTATAGGACCTTGGGCAAATCACTAACCACTCTAAGTCATTATGTCCTCCTCATGTTCAAAATACTGACTTAAAACAACTCATCACCTCACAGGAATCTATGCTTCTGAGCTACCCTTTCCTGCTTCTGTTTTTGCTGTCGCTCTGTCTTCCCCACTGCCAAGCCCTGGGCACTGCTGGGCAGCCAGAGTGAGCTTTTAAATGGTAAATAGAACATGTCACTCACCTGCACGGGACTCTCAGGAATTCCCATTTACCCAGAGTAAACACTTAATCTCCACCCACATGGGTAAGACTATCAAAAATGATCTCGCCCTTGTGCCCTTTTTGCCTTCTCAGACCCTGCCCTAACTGCACTGGCTCTCTTCCTATTTTCTAGCACGTGGAATTCGTGCTCCCCATGCCCGAAACCCTCTACTCTGTTCTTTTAGTTGACTTCTTAAAACTTTCTGAAGTCAGCCCAGATATCACCACAATCTTTTTCAGACCAGATCGTTTATCTAAATAGTCCTCTCACAGTTACTGCTTGGCACACAAGCTAATTTCTCTTAGATCCCACGTCACTATCTTCAACGATCTCATTGACTCCTGTGTCTATGTGTGCATGTTCTGTCTTTTCCATCTGGAAGGTAGAGCTGGGCCCCTCTCAGCCTGCTCCCTCCTTCCTGTCTTTCTGACACCTTGGGGAATACCTGGAACATAGGAAGTACCTAGATCAGGGAGGAAGTTGAGCGAATGGATGGATTGGCATTGCATGGGTCTGTACGACAAATTAATTGAAGAACATGAGGAACACATTTATGACAATGATGGACACGTGGCAAGTGCCCAAGAAATGCTAAGAGTTCTTGTTATTATGAACCTTCAGTACTGGACCACCTCGCCTCTTCCCACCACATTGATAGTTCCTCAAATCTTGTTTACAACAGTCTTTCTCTGACTTTAGGAATTCACAAAAAAGAAACGTATTTAAAATATCCTGATGTGGAGACCAGCAGGTGGCATGGTGGTTAAGGACTCTGATATGGCCTACGATGGTTTGAGTCCTGGACCTGACAGCTTGCTTTTTTACTTTCCCTCTCTCTCTTACTCTGTTCAAATTAAAAATAATAATAAATGATAAAATTAAAAATTAAATAATTCTAAATCATATATGTATAAAGATATTTTTTAAAAGTATCCTAATATATAGGAAATAGATAGTAGTAATATTCTTCCACATTTATTGAAGCAGTTGTGTGGATTTTTTTTTTTTTTAATCTGTAGTGGTGACTGCTATCAGGAGTGAGATTTCAGTAGGATAGTGAGAGGCACAAACTTTGGAATAATTTCAGACATGAATTCTAATTTCAGCCCCTTCCACAGTGGTATTTTTTTAATTTATATATACGGACTCAGGGAACTTAACTTCTGCAATCTTTATAATGTTCCCTCTTAGACTTTTTTTTTTTTTTAAGGATTAAAAGAGTCCTTGCATGGAAAGTGTGTGAGGCCCTCAGGACCTAGGGCTATTATTAATATAAAACAATAATGTTCACGTGTTTAATCAAACTTCGGACTTCCTCACATACATATTCCTTTTCACTCAGAGCAGGGTAAAGTCGCTTTCCCTAGAGTATGGGTGGGTGAAGATAAGAGAAGGTGGAAAAACTCTCCCTCCAACCCCCAATCAAAAATAAAGCTCATCTTTGACAATTACACTGAGACCACAGACTGGTAAGAATGAGATTTTCCTCCTGAATCAGCGCGTCAATGCAATCCAGTATTATGGTTGACCAGGTTTCTGAATTGTCGGAAATAAAGACATTGCCGTTTTTAGTTCGAAAACTGTACCCCTGACTGTGTGGGGAGGATAGTAATTGAGAAAGTGCATAAAATGAAATAATCACTTCTTTAGGTCTCTTTTGTGCACAATTTACTACAAGCTAAGGTTTTACTCAATGGTGTGGAATGTGTTGAATGGGAATTAGAGGCTAAGATCCCTCTAGATCATGTTGTAAGGGATGTGGACTGATTTTAAACAATATTCAAGGCCATGCTGATGATACCAGGAATATTTTAAGATCAGGTCTGTGAAGATGAGGGTACCAATGCCCAGTTCAGGATAATATTAACGTAATCCAGGATTCAAAAAAAATTAACCCCATTCTCGAGGAAAATAATTTGGGGATTTAAAACACTGTTTAAGAACTAATAGATACTTAAAGTCTAAATATAGAATGCAAGCAATAACCATTCCTTATATATTTAGAAGTAATAACCACAGGAATAAGACATCAAAAACCCAGTCAATGATAGCGATGGTGACTGAGAGAAGAAAGTTAAATATTAAATGGGACCAGCAGATGGTGTAATAGTTGGGCTCCCATGTAGTTGTCCATGGGTCAAGTCTAGGACCCAGCAGCTTAAAACTCATCGTGGGTACATGTATGTGCATGCCCAAAATACCAAGAGGAGAATAGAGAAGTGATTGTGGCATGGCCATCCCCCCCGGGCGGGGTGGGTGTGATTTCTTGTTTTCTGTCTCTCTCTCTCTCTCTCTCTGTTTCTTTGGTGAGTGTACCCTATAGCAAAAATCTCTCTCCAAAAAGAAATATATATATATATTTATGTGTGTATGTATAAATATACATATACATATATATGTACATATATATACACATATATATGTATGTGTGTATATATATATATATATATATATATGTATATATATATATATATATAGAATGTAAAAATGTAAGAAAAGAAGTTCTATAAAAATTTCAATGAGGCCAGCAGGTGGCATGGTGGTTAAGATGCTGGACATTCCTACATGGCTAATCCAGGTTCAAGTTCCAGACCTGGCTGTTTGCTTTCTCACTTTCCCTCTCTTTCTCTCTCTCTGTCTTTCTTTTCTTTTCTTTTTTGAGAGGCTTTTGCTACAGGGTGCGTGCGCTCACCAAAAGACATAGAGAGACAGAGAGACAGAAAGTGAGAAGTCACCCTCCAAGGGGGATGGCCACGCTGCAATCCCTTCTCCTCCATTCTCCTCTCGGGATCTTGGGCACGCATGCACACATGCCTGGCATGAGTTTAAGCCACCTGGTCCTGTACTCGAACCACAGTTGACTACATGGGAGTCCAGCAAAATAGCCATTACGCCATCTGCTGGTCCCTCTGTGTTTTTCTTTGGCCAAATTAAAATAATCAATGAATGAATAAATACAATTAAAACAAATAATTCTTTAAAAAAGAAAAAATTATGAAAAAGTGAACAGTAAGAAGTAGATATTTTGTAAGCATCCATTTTGATGATTTACAGCATTCATTGAACAAGGATACAATGAGAACATGGGCTAGCCACACAGTTTCTTAACTGTTCTGCCCCTCCTGTTAGTGAGTATAGAGACATCTAAGTAATGAGCATGAATTCTTTAGGCAGAGAAAAGGAAGAATCAGAGATGGCCAGGCTCACCCAGGAAAACCTGCCTCCTACTTACTCCCTTCAGCCTTGCTATTTTACATAAGAAAGGCAGAATATGCCCTAAGGTAAATTTTTTTCTCTAGATGCCAAAAATTGATAAGCTTTTTCTTCTTTTTTCATAAAGACTCACAGTTAATACAATTAGACACATTTATATTTTAAAAAAGATATTTCTATTCAGTATCACCTACATATCTAAGTATTCGCCAGCTATTCAATTTTAAATTTATCTTTTTTTTTTTTTCAATTGAATCTTTTCTTAGATAGGCAATTAAGGGATGGTTCAGAAGTGGCATTTGAAACCCACTGTACTTTTTTTCAAAATAGATTTCATCATTCCCTCAGCTAATGTGTATGAGCCATTTAAATTTTAAAAGATGGCCTTGCTGGTTGTACATGACACCAAGAACAGGCAGAATCTGAAATCCTGAAAGGTAGCACACCGTGTTATCAAATGCTCTTTTCCCTTCTGGATAGTATTACTTACATTGTACAAATATGTTATGCAAAATCATCTTAAAACTGATTCTGCATCTTCGCTTCAGGTTCATACAATATTCATCGAAAGTTTTACAAAAAAAAAGAAATTAATTTGGTTTAAAAATCAAGCATTTTAAAATGCCCATGTATATCAGTGCAACAACAAATCAAATGGAGGCTTCAAAAATGCATGTAGGAGCTCAGATCAGACTTCTGTACATTTTATTTAATTACACATGCATTTATGTATTATGCGTCATGTGCATAAAACACCATTTAGGGTCAGTGATGGACTGCATGTATGTTGGTCCCGTAAGGACTATCAGATAGCCTACGTAGGTAGTAGGCTATACCATCTAGGTTGTGTAAGCACAGTGACAGTCACTTAATGACACATTTCTCAGAACATATCCCCATTGGTAAGCAACACATGATGATATATCTATTTCCTGCTTTCAGAGGTAACACAAACACCTGCATATAAGAAGTTGTGAGTCTTACTAGTTTTGCAGCCTTGAACAAGTTGTCTCAGTTGTTTAAAAGGCACTGCTATTGCTAATGCAAGCTATTTCATAAGGTTGTCTTAAAAATGAAATTGTATGGAATGATAAAAAGGCTTTGAAAATTAAGACATAATATATAAATCAAACCCCTTAAACTGATCATGAGTCAACTTTCCTGACTTGTAGATAGAGGTTTGGAGAATCTAACAAGCCTTATCTGTGTTACATCTAAAGGCACAAAGAAGTCAAAGAAGTTTGGGTCCATCATTGGGTTGGGCCAAGAGAAATGAGTTCTTTTCCTTTGCACACTGTAAAATAGAGTTTCTAAAGTTTTTGCTATATTTAGGAGTTTTTCTTCTATAATTTATTTGGCAAGTGTGTATTAGGCCCCCAAATCTTCCATAATTCTAGTAGTTGAGTGTTGTAAGCTTTATATTATCAATGTTGTAATTCTATGGATTGGAAAATATTACATGATTATGAACCACCTTATGTAAGCATATTTTTAGATGAATTTTCATTGTGTATTTTATCTTATAATCCTGAGTTACAAAATTACATCAGATGTCTCATCTTTTCAAAGAGATGTTTTATTATTAATCCCTCATGTAAATCATAAGATGAACTTTTTTTTTTCTCCTTGTCTACTAAAGCTGCTTTGCTCATTGACTTTTACACTTTACAAGTTAGTTTCTGTCCAATTTCATGTTGTCAGTTAGTAAACTCACATGTTCTTTGTCCAGAGTATCAGTATCATTAAGTGATCATTCCACTGGGAAGTCTTGGAGGCCCCATGGATTCTTTCTCGTGACCTGATTTCATACTAATGGGTTATTCTGCCCTTTGGCAATTAGCTATGTTATGGTCTGAAAGTAAAATTGTCACTAAGTAAGTAAACATTACTAATAAGCCACCATTTATTGATGTCAACACTTTTTGTGACAGTTAATGACTTTACTAATATGAGTACTTTATAATAAGTTTCTTGTTTTTCACCTCTATTAATGCTAGAATAAAGTAGATTTCATTCACATTAATAGGATGGGAGGAATTACATGAGAAAAATAGAATATTTTAGTTTTTTCATAATAGTGATAGAATATAAGTTAAAATTCTATCCATTTAATTTGTTTTCTTGAAGATGACACTTGCATATTTGTATATTTGTATCATTAATTGATACTCACATGTGCACAATTCCACACTAGTATGATTCACTGGCAAAAGGAAATGCAGTAATCCTTATGCCCCAGGTACCAAAGTACCTAATTGAAATGCACTACAAGGAAAAGTCAAGTTTATTACCCTTGCCTACAACTTGCAGTGTGACATTTTGCTTTATAGCATTTGGAATCTTTCACCTCCCAAGAACAATGAACTTCAAAAACATAATACAAGTGGGAAAATTGCCTTAAAAATGTAATTTTAGAAATGATTCTTTGAAAACACTGTTAAATGAGAAAGTCTAGTGGAAAGATGAAACTAATATTCCATTCATCTTCTATTGATTCATATTTAAACCCAATGTAAAGTTCAGATGTGTAGGGGAAAGAGGAAAAAAAAAGTTGATTGAATGAAATAAGTCAGGATGACTACTCAAAGTTTAACTCAGATATTCTCATTTGAGTGTCTGGTGTGAGGCTTACGATTTTTTTTAACCTTTGTTGGTTTTGCTGTGTTTGTTTTCCTGGGGAAATAAAAGAAAACCTTGTTTTCAGTGAAAATAACATGGTTATCAAATCCATAACGTCTTTAAGTGATGCCACACTGACTTTTAATATGGGGCAATTTATGTAAACAAAAAAGTAATAAATTTATTGTAAAGGAGGCATAATCTAAGTGGAAAGTGATCATCCCAAACATTATATCGCAGTGTGCGGATTGTTTTTCATGATACAATGTCTGTAATAGAAGACAGTGGGTTCTTCACTGTGCCGGGTACTCTATTACGGGCTTCATATATATTACATCATCTCATCTTCCAGTCAGAAGTGGAAGATGGATATACTTATTACTCCTATTTTTCACATGACAAAACTGAGGTCTGCACATGACTATACGCGAGGTTTTAGCATAGACTTCCTCCCACATGGTCCATCAATTCACACCCCAAATTAACTTAGAACAAATGAGCTCCAGCACACAATCTGCTCTGTATACAGGTATTATTTTAAAGCTCCCACTCTCCTTGTGGTTACCACCTACCCCCTCCTCCAACTCCCCAGCAACTTTCTCTCAATCCCTTCCCATGTTGAAACTATTGAGTCAGTACTAAAGAGAAGCCAGGCTACTGTTTTATATTTCCACGACAACCTACAAGCTCTGTATCTTCTGCAGGGTCAGCTTCCAAGTTTTTAAAATAAGCAATGGGAATTTTCGATTTTCTTTATTTTCAGCTAGGAACAAAAAGAGAGAGAAATCAAAATTCTGGGACTCACTCTGAACACCATAACAAAGATCAACCTCAGCTGTGGGACCGGGTCTAAGTTCAAAGGAGCACAGGGGTTAGATGAGCCACGCCGCATCTCCAAAACCCCAGACGATTTTCATAAATTGATTATTTACAAACGAACGAAACAAACAAAATGCTCAGGGAATTTGTCAACTCACTTCAAACAACATGAGCAGTGTTCCATCTTCTCCCATTGTTTTGTTTTTTTGTATGTGGAATTGAAGAATAAACCGAGATCTGAAAATATCCAAAGGCCAAGTTCACAATGGGGTTGACACAGAGAGGCCACCCCCTCTTTCCCTGCTGTATATGGAGATTGCTAACGGTGCCACTGCTTCAGAGGAGGAGATCCTCCAAGTTTCATGAGACCAAAGACCAAAGAAATGTTATAAATAAATTTTAAAAATCAAGATGGAATAATCTCATCCTTTTTATTGTTTATATTCTCAGAAATATAAATTGCAAGTCATTATCAGGTTCATAAAGCTGCTTATGATTTACAGGGACATTATCCAGAATTTAAATTGTACTGGTTACACCAATGCCCCAGAATGAAAACTGCCTGGGACTATCGAGGAATTAAATGAGATCCTTTCCTTCTCTGAAGATGGGAAATATGAAGCTCTACAGCTTTAAAGAAAATAATGCCATTTTTATTTTACTAATGTGGCATTTTATCTAGTCTTTATTTAAAAGGCCTTACAATATCTCTAATGAGGCACCTGAATACCGTTTCGAAGAAACACAATTTTTTACCTGAGGTATATCTCAAAGAGAACATTCTACTTAGTGAAGCACTGATGCACATGAATCTATGGGAATGTTCAAATAGAAAATAAACACTATCATCTATAGGTTATATTGTCCTTAAAAAAAAACTGGGCTCAGGCCAGCAGATGGTATGGTGGCTAAGGTGCTGGATTCCACATGACTGACTCCACAGTTTGAGTCCTAGACCCTGCAGCTTGAAAAATCATACTCAGTGCTGTATATGAGTGCCCAAGATCCCAAGAGGAGAATGGAGGAGAAGGGATGGCAGTGTGGCAATCTCCCCCACTCCCCAAGCGTGATGTCTCACTTTCTCTCTTTCTCTGTCTCTCTCCAATGAATGCATGCACCCTGTGGTGAAAATCTAAAAAACAAACAAAAAAACTAAAAACGTGGTTGCAGTAGGTGATGTGATGATTAAGAGAACTGGATTCCCACATGGCTGACCACGGTTCTAGTCCCGGACCTGGTGGCTTGCTTTCTCACTTTCTCGCTCTCTTTCTCTCTCTCTGTCCCTCTCTGGTCAAATTGAAAGAAAGAAAGAAAGAAAGAAAGAAAGAAAGAAAGAAAGAAAGAAAGAAAGAAAGAAAGAAGGAAGGAAGGAAAAAGAGAGAGAGGGAGAGAGAGAGGGAGAGGGAGAGGGAGGGAGCGAGGGAGGAAGAAAGAAAAAACTCTTTAAAAAAATAAGAAAACTTGGTTGCCAATGCTAATGGCTCCGTTCTTAGGTTAAATGTACACAAGTGGTCATCAGGAAGATCTTCTTAGAAAGTTAAAAGAGTTCAATAATTTTTAAATGAGGACCATAATAACAATTTTCAGAATCAAACATTCATTTCTATTAAAAAAAAAAAAGTGGACAATCCATAATGTGGCCCAATGTAAATCTGATACTGAAAGCATCAGAAGCCACATTGCAGATAGAATGGGAATCACCTGCTAAATGGGAGGCCTGGGCCCAGGTTGAGGAGCGTGCCCTGCAGCAAGAGATTGGCACAATTTAAGAAACTGAAGTCTTGAGAAGACCTGTGTCCTATACAAAATTATTCTATGACAGTGACTTCCTAGGCACAGTAGTGGGCTCTGAAGACATAATGTTTATGCTGCCACACAGTTTATATTACATATAACAGTAGGGGAAATGAATAATAAAGAAAGGTGAATTCATGTAGTAAATATTATGAAGAGATTTAAGTAAGGCATATTCACAGGGACTAACTTGAGATAGAACGATTACTTTCTTTTTTTTTTTTTTTTTTTTTTTTTTTTAAGGTTTTTGCCATAGGGCGTGTGTGCTTGCTGAGAGAGAGAGGCAAATAAGAAATCACCATTCTCTTCCCAGGATTTTGGACACACACACACACACACACACACACACACACGCCCCATGTGAGATTTTTTGTTTCGTTATATTTTGTTTTAAGAGTTTTTTGCTATAAGGCACATGCTGGAGAGACAGAGACAGAAATTAACTCCCAGGGGTATGACCATGCCACAATCCCTTCTCCTTTATTCTCCTCTTGGGATTTGGGGCACACATTTGTGTGCCCAGCATGAATTTCATGCTGCTGTGTCTGGGACTTGAACTGTGGTCGACCACATAGGAGTCCAGCGCTTTAGCCACTATGCCACTTGCTGGTCCCCTGATGTGATTTTTAAGCCACCAGGTCCGGGATGCAAACCATGGTAGCCCATGTGGGAGTTTAGCACCTTAACTACTATGCTACCTGCTGGTGCCAGAATGATTACTTTCTTAGATGGGATGTTTAAACTGAGCCCTAGATGACAGGAACTGAGGCATGGAAAGATCTGGGGAAAAACATGGCAGGCAGAGGGATCTGCAATAAGAAGTGTACACATAAAGACACACTTGTTTAGAAACAAGATAAAGCCACTTCTCTCCTTACCAACCCACCTTTGACAAACCATCAAACGGGATCATATCTGGGGGTGATATGATAAGAAAAATCAGTTCCTGATTCATCCCAGGTTGGATTTGCTTTCGTTCACTTGGAAAACATGGGTTAACAATGATAATGCCCTCCTCAACTTTCTCTGGGGCGTTGCTAGGGTGACACTGTAATTCAAAGGACAGAATATCAATAAAGCCGGGATGTACAGGAATGTAAACAAGCTTTAAAAAAATAGTCCAAGTGTTTGTTAAATAGACCACAACGGGACAGGTCCATTATCATTGCAGAAAGCTCTGTACTTAGTATGTCCAATTATCTAAATAGCTCAAAAACATAATCAATCCATCAGTAGCATTCAGCTTTCTAGCTCTGATATCTGATTGTGAATTCTCTGTGTTTATTCATATTTCTGCCAAATGTCGATCCAGAAATGTATTAGCATCTGCCAGTGATGAATAAACATAAGATTGTGCTCCTCCTGCAATTCTTCGTCGGGCTCGTGGAACGAGGGCTAGTCCAATCCATACCCCATGGATGTTTCTTCACATCCCAGAACTGTGTTCTTCTCTTTAACAGAGTCAGCGCCGGCAAGAACGAACGGCTCTAACCTTGAGTCCTTGGCCTTTAGCGCAGCTCCGCTCTTTTTTTCCCTTGCTCAGCCTACCCAGATTTATGCATTTTAAAAGACCAGCTCTGGTTGCTTTCATATCCTTCCATTTTCTTAACAGGCAAATACTTCTGGGATTCCACAGATACTGATTTCTGAACACCTCTGGGGGTTGAGAGCACGCAGCAGTGCTTGGGCAAAGAGGAGCCTAAAGGGTGAGGCCCACCACGATGCCCTGCCTCCCGGGCTTCTGACTGCTGGTGGGTACCTTAGCACTGGGGATCTCTCTCCTTGGGGAACAAGCAGCGTGGTATACCGAATGCTTGTTCATCCGGCCCTCTGTCCACACGCCGTGGTTTCAGTCGTTCCTGTGGCAGTGCAACTTTGGTAGAGATGAACGTGTGACACACGGCACTGTGTGGAAATACCAGTGTCATCCATTTTCTTGAAGCTGTTTGCATGGTGAGTGTCAGCAGGTTTTGCAAATCCCCCAGACCATGACATTTGCTCTGCTAAAGTGAGCCACGCACCGCCTTTGATCTTACTACTGTTGTTTATGTGGTACAAGTTATGCAGTCCTGATAAAAGAGTAGCAGAGGAAAATGAAATTTGAACTTCTGTTTCTTATAAGTTTGAATAGACAAAGGGACTTTCACAATATGTGCCAAAACTAGTGCTCTAAAGGGCACTAGGTGCCCTGACCAGGCATTAATGTCTTCAGTGTAGCATAGTCATCCAGGATTTTGGAGAAAAGGGTATTAGTAACATTTCTTTGTCCATGGGGGAGAGAGAGAGAGAGAGAGAGAGAGAGAGAGAGAGAGAGAGAGAGAGAGAATGTGTGTGTGTTGACAGTGAGAGCAAGTGTATATGTATAAGCGTGTTAGAAGGGAGGTGTTTGCACTTTACTGATATTATTACTTACCTGTTGACGTCTATTAAACTGAGCTACCTGGTCCCAACTATTAAGGGGGTGTTAGAATGCTATGACCTGGGGCCAGCAGGTAGTATGGTGGTTAAGGCACCTGACTCCCACATGGTCAACTGCTGTTCGAGTCCTGGACCTGGGAGCTTGAAACTCACACCATGTATGCATGCCCAAAATCCTGAGAGGAGAATAATGGAGAAAGGATTGCAGCACGGTCATCCCCCTAGGGGGCGCGGGGATTTCTTGTTTTCTACCTCTGTCTCTCTGACAAGTGCATGCACCCTATAGCAAAAAACCTCTCAAAAAAATTACATATATATATATATATATATATATATATATATATATATTACATATATATATGTGTATGTGTGTGTGTGTGTGTATATATATATATATATATATATATATATATATATATATGTAATGACCAATTACCTTGGTCAGAGTAAAGTCTCAGCATTTCCTGAGCCCTCTTCTCATTTGCCATTGCTTCTACTGGTTACCAATCTCAATGAATTTCTACTTGCCCTAGAACCCCCAACAATGTTTATATAGTATTGCAATTTTATATAACATAGCTTGACACTAAATTTTATAACTTTTTGTTTACATATATGTCTCCTTTATAGACTATGGCCTCCAAAGTCAGTTAACAGGAAAGTTACTGAAAGGATTAGGCGATAACTTTCTAGAGTTTTATACTCTTTAGTCAGAAAGTTTATAAAGAATTGAAAAATACTGTATTCCACACCCTCCCTTTTAAATGATAGGAAACATATGTGCATGCATGAGAGCGAGAGAAAGTACCTTTAATAGGTCTCGTCATACTGCCATTGCCCTCCCACAGCCCTCCAGCTTCTCTGAGTCCTGGTGCCCAGTGTGTTTTTTTCAGGCTGACCCAGGATCCAAACTTCAGTCACCAGATGGCCGCCAGCCCTGCAGGCTGCCAGCGCCAGCACCGGCACCATGACGCAGTGGCTGGGCCTAGCAAAAGTATATCTTGACTGAATTATTTTCCTTCAGTTTTTCATATTCTCAAGTTGAGGCATTGTGCCTTTCTTGTCTCATGTCCCAGGAAACCTAGCACCGTATCTGAAGCAGGGCTCGCTAGTATTTGCTCAGTAAATGAATGTATGGTTTTTCCTTTCTAGCTGAAAATATTTCAGTGACATTATATCATTGGGTTGCTGGAAAAGTCAAGTATATTATAGTCCTAATAATCAGAGACTAAAGAAACTAGAAATGTGCTCAGTTGGAAAAATAAATCAATCTTGGCATTTCTACTCTTTGTAAGTTGTATCTTCTCCTCAAAGTGATAAGTGTGCCCTTCCTAAGACCCTGCTGAGTGGTGCCCTCTGTGTATGTGCACTAAATTTATGGAGACAGAGTTTTTATGAGTCTTCTCTGTGTCTGTCTCTCCATTACATTATCATTCATTGAATGTTTCTTAACTACAGAACTTCTAAAACTATATCAAAAGTATCTATGAACATATTTACCTCTTTTGCTAAGTCAACCAAGGGTTCTCAACCAGGAGCAGTTCTCCTCTCTCCTTCCCCCAGGGACATTTGACAGTATCTGGAGATACTGTTGGTTATTCCCACTGCACGTATGTGGGGAGAAAGGATACTGCTATAATCTACAGAGTGGACTTCATGAATGCTAGCAAATATTTTCTAGTGGGGACCACCCTTCACAACTCAGAAACCCATAATGCCATCAGTGAGGAGGCTGAAAAATGAACTTTCTGAAGGCAGGAATTGGACCTCAGTTCATTGCTAGAATTTCGTCTGTGTGTTTTTTGTTTTTTAGAATACTGAGTTTAGGAGGTAGCAGGTGGTATGGTAACTAAGGCGCTGGACTCCCACATGACTGACCATGGTTCGATTCCCGGACCTGGCGATTTGCTTTCGCACTTTCCCTTTCTCTCTCTACATCTTTTTCTGGTCAGATTTTTAAAAATAATAATAATAACAGATTAAAATAAGTAATTCTTTTTTTAAAAAAAGAATACTAAGTTTAATACAAGGTTTGTTGCATATGTATGTTCAGATAATGTTTAATAAATGAGTAATTGAATGAATGAAGGAATGACTGTTTGGATAGGTGGATGGATGGATGGGCAGGCAGATGGTTAAATGAATGAATCAATCATTCTAGGACCACTTACTAACCCTTTCAATTCTTGGCAGCATTTCCTTTCCAAGTCAGAATTGCTATTTATTATCCCAATTACAGTCTAATCAAGCCACCAACCAAGATGTTGACCTGACTAGCTCTCTTTTTAAGCATGTGCTTGACCAGAGATCTTAAGATATTCCTTCTTAGCAAATATTACTAGCCCTTTGCTGGTTGTTTGGTAACAGGGTTATTTATATTCTATCCCATTGTGCTGAGAACATGTTTCCCGTATTTTATCATCTATCTTGCTGTTGTAATGCTTCTTATAACTGCATTCTTCTCTGAGGCTGTTGACTAAACTGGTGCGTCTCTCACTTTACACACCTGCTGAAGGGTTTCCTCTCTGTGTTCCTCCTAGGCCGTAGGATTTGGTCATGATCTTTGAAGTAGTAAACAAATATGTTTTCTTTAGTTGACCCTGCCAACTTACCTTTCAATCAGCTGCCTCTTATTTTGGGCTTTTAATTTTCAAAATGTAATCCAGTATATTTGGAGATGAGGCTATATTATTCACTTAGTTTAAGACAGTCCCACGAACAAAAGCTGTCCATGTATTATGAAGCCTTGATACCTTCCCCGCCCCCCACTTGTATTATTTCTGCATTTGTCTCAGCAAGTGCACTAGGAATTTCAGGTAAGAGAGTGTGAGTCACATGTGATTTTTTCTGTCCGTCCTCTGAAGTGGTTTCCATCTGTGCATATCTCCCTGCATTATAAGCGGGCTGTGGTGGGCAGTCATCCGCTACTAGAACTGCTACCTCTTTTTTTTTTTTTTTTTTTGAGAGGTTTTTGCTATAGGGCGTGTGCGCTTGCCAGACAGACAGAGAGAGAAAGAGAGACAGAAAGCCCAGAAAGAGACAAAGCACCCCCCAGGGGGAATGGCCACACCGCAATCCCTTCTCCTCCATTCTCCTCTCGGGATCTTGGGCACGCACGCACATGCACCCGGCGTGAGTTTTAAGCCACCAGGTCGGGGATGCGAACTGTGGTCAACTACAAGGGAGTTCAGCGACATAGCCAGTATGCAAACTGCTGGTTTCTGGAACTGCTACCTCTTCAGGCTAACTCCACCATTTAAAACAACAATAATAATGTTTTTAAAATATTGAAACTTCAGTAAAAATAACACACACACACAACAAATTTTCTATGGCTATAAAGTAATCACTAGGAATAATTTGAACTGTATAAATGTACAATATTTAGAAAATTTCAAGGAATAGTTTCCCTACATTGGAAACATGAACTAATTGCATTCACGATGAAGTAGGATAAAGGAAATATTGGGGTTTTGATATATTGGTAAAATCACACACTCTCAATATGGCAACCCTTTTTTCTTCTGAAAAGTAGTATACATAAAATGTGTATGTAGTATTTAAAGGAAAAAAAAAACATATGATGACCATGTACCCACCACAGGGATAGGAAATTGGACAGTATTTTATCAGAGACTGCTACCCTGATTTTTGTTTTTATTATTTCTTTGATTTTATTTGGAACTTTTACCTGAGGAGTGCTTCTCTAAATAATACATTGCTTGGTTTTACCTGCTTTTAATAAGCATATAGGACAGCAGGGCCAGCAGGTGGAGTGGTGGTTAAGGCGGCTGGACTCCCACATGGCTGACCATGGTTTGAGCCCCAGATCTGCTGGCTTGCTTGTTTTCTTTACTTCTCTCTCTCTGTCACTCTCTGGTCAGCTTCAAAAAAATAGAATGACCATGAACAAAATTGAATAAAGTAATTCTTTAAAAAATTCTTTAAAATAAAATGAGCATATAGTACTGAGACTGGGCCAGAGGTAGTATGGTGGTTAAGGTACTGGATTCCCAGATGGTCAACTGTGACGTTAGAATCCTGGACCCTGCAGCTCAAAACATGCTGGGCACATGTACATGCCCAAAATTCCAATAGGAGAATGGAGGAGAAGGGATTATGGCATAGCCCTCCTCCGTGGGGGGTGATTTCTCACTTTTCTTCTCTCTCGCTGATAGTTACATATGCCCTATAGGAAAAAGCAAAAAAAAGGCAAAAAAAAAATGTGTGTGTGTATACATATGTACATATAGGGCATTGCAGTGTACTTTCTTCTGTTTTAATTCTTTCACTCAACATTATATCTTTTTTTTTTTTTTTGAGAGGTTTTTTTCTATAGGGCATGTGCACTCGCCAGAAAGAAAGAAAGACAGAAAGCGAGAAATCACCCCCCCCCCCCCCCCAGGGGCGATGGCCACGCTGCAACCCTTCTCCTCCATTCTCCTCTCAGGATCTTGGACACGCACGCATACGCACCCGGTGTGAGTTTAAGCTGCTGGATCCAGGACTTGAACCACAGTTGACTACCTGGGAGTCCAGCGACATAGCCATTATGCTAACTGCTGGTCCCCTCAACATTATATCTTTGAGACTTGTCCCTGTTGTGTGTAGCTGTACGTCATTGTTCTATTGTGTGAATATACAAATTATTTATTGATTTTCTCTTGACTTGGGTCTAAAGACTTGGGTTTCTCTTTCTCTCTCTTTCACACACACACTCATGCTTTTTCTCCCTCCCTGTAGCCTTCTTCTATCTCTGTACTTTCCTTTTTTTCCTTTTCCTTTTACAAACAGTTGCTAGTAAAGAACAACAGCAAATCTTCTGTCCTAACAAATGTTTATTTCTCTTTCTTCTTCCATGTTTGGCAAGCACGCGCTGGGCTTATTCTTTGTCCTCCGTGGTACAGGATATAGTCTAATGCAGAAGCTTCAGAGGGTAACATTGCCAGGGCAGTACCAGAGTGTCGGCGCCATCTCTGCTGCAGAGACGACACGACACCCGGTTCTTCCTCACGCAGTCTTTATTCACAGGTTTCCTTTTTCTTCTTCCCCTTACTTCTTCCTTCTCCCCGTATATACAGGGTCCTTCCGGCAGCCCCACCTGCAAGTTCCTTCACCTGTACAGAAGCAAGTCCTGATTGGCTGTCTCTAAAACATGTAAGGAGTTGTTTGTACACGCCTCCCTATGCAGCCAGCGGCGCCATCTTGGCTCGGTGGCCAACGGCGGCGGCCAACAACAGAGGGAAAAGTCCACTATTCAGGTTTAGCCACTTGTCCCAGTAATGTCCTGTAGAGACCCAAGATCCAGTCCAGGCCCAGGTTACATTTCGTTCTCATGTCCCATGAGTCTTCTTCAATCTGGATTTGTCCCTCTATGTTTTTCGGTGCCTGCTGGCCTTTCTGCAGGACAGCCTTGCTTTGGAATCTGATGTTTTATGGTCCACACTGTGTGATATCAAGTCCACAGAAGTAACGCGGTGCTATTCTTAGTGCATCATATCAGGGGCAAACATTGATTTGTCTCATTACTGGTGGTGTTAACTTTTATCACTTGATTGGGATTGCGAATGGCAGGACCCTCCACTCTAAAATTAATTAATTAGGATGTTGTACTTAAATTCATAAGTGATTTATAAGTATCTTATGAGGAGATCCTTTGAAATTATGTATATATTCTGTTGCTCCTTCACACACCAGATTTAGCATTCATTAATGATTTTCTTTTAAAGTTTTTGCCATAAGGCACATGTGCTCACTGGAGAGAGACAAAGAGAGACAGTGAGTGGGAAAGTGAGAAATCAACCCCTAGGGGAGATGGCCATGCCACAATCCCCTCTCTTTCATTCGCTTCTTGGGATTTTGGATATACATGCACATGTATCTGACATAATTTTTAAACCACCAGGTCTGGGGCTCAAACCATGTTTGGCCATGTAGTAATCCAGCGCCTTAACCACCATGCTTCCTGCTGGCCCCCCAATAATGATTCTTGCTTGGCACAGTTATAACTATGATTTTGCTAAATGGTGATTTCCTAATTCTCTCTAGAATTACTAGTTGGCATTTTACCATAAGGTAGAGCTTTCCCCTCCCATCCATTTAATTAATTAATTAATCAATCTGTTTCATTTACTCATATAAGTATGAACTTAAAAAATTCCCAGTTTTACTCAAATATTTATGATCCCTGACCACCATTATTTATTTTCATTCTTAAATTCTCCAAGATATGGCCAATGCAATCCCCTTGAGCTGGTTTCCGTGACTTTTGACATGAGGCTTTTAACATTCTTGAGTGCTTCCTTGCTTTTTTGGCTCAACTTGTTGTTCTAGGCTACATTTTTATTTTCTCTCTGGGGCCAGCCATATCTCTGAAGAGTTGAGTTCTTTTAGTGAAAAGTGATATTTAGGAACCAAGCTCCTGGTATTTAGGAGGCACCCTGCCACTATAGTGTCATTGTTGTAGGCCCTCTTAGTAAACAAAAGCAGGAAATATTTATATGCGTGAGCACACACATCCGTACACACATGGAATATATTTCTATATCTAGACAGATACATTAAATACCACAAGTTTATACTGGTAATCTGCAATGCTAACCACCACCCAACTTATTTTGGCTTTCCCTGTTCCATCTTCCTAAATCCATTCTCCAACAGTGAGAAATCTGACTCTCACCACTCTCAGTCTATTTGCTCATAGAGTAATCGCTCCTGCAGGTGTCCAAAATGCCTAGATGACGCTGTCCATAGGTGAGTCCTAAGGCACTGATGACCTCCCCGCTCCCCACCCCTGCCTCTGCATGGCTCCCAGTCATTCAGAAATGCTAAGCATAGCCTGGAACAAAAGCGAAAAGAGTAAGGAGGGAAAGCGGGTTAGGAAGCCCAGCCCCAGGCAGAAGTGCTGCCCATTTAGGTGCAAGCTCAGAGCAAGCCTTAGACATCCACTGGCACTAGTTTAACCCTCAGATCCCCACAGAGGAACAGGGAACAAGAATATGAAACTGTTGATTTTTTTTCTTTCAGTTTGCTATAGTGTTTGTGTGTGTGTGTTCATGCACATGAGTGCACATGAGAGAGAAAGAGACAGAGAGGGAAAATGAGAAATCACCCCTCGGGGTGGGGATGGCCATACTGTAATCCCTTCCCACACATTCTCCTCTTGGGCTTTTGGGCACACATACACATGCGTCCGCTGTGTTTTTCAAGCCTCCAGCTGGGACTGGAACTGCACAGTTGGCTTTGTGGGATCTACCCACCATAATCTCCATGACACCTGCTGGTCTTGAAACACTCAATATTAATGTGAACAAATGGCTTAAACTTTGTCTTCATAGGTTTTGCTTTTCACATCTTAGTTAAGAAATCATCTGTACTCCTAAGACTATTAAGATAATTTCAAATATTTTCTTCTAAATGTGATATATTTATCCTTCCATGTTTGTTTCGTTTAAAGTCTCTGGAATTGATTTTTCCCTGTAGTATAAATTTAGGTTCAAAATTATTTCTTTTTCCATATGGATAATAACTGCCTCAGCAACAATTATGGAAACATTCTTGGTTTCTTCATCAATTTTATTGTAAATACTGTCTCTATTATATATCTGTAGGTGCTATGTATTCTATTGGTCTATTTGTACATTCCTGTATTAATACAATGTTGTCTTTATTACTGAAGCCACAATGAGCTATATCAGAGGATACAGTGTGAAATAAAAATGTAATAGTTTTTGTTAAAAAAAAAAAAATTAAGGGTTAGCTAGTGGCATGGCAGTTAGGCAGCTGGATCCTACATGGCTGACTGCAAGATTCAAGTTCCAGACCCTGTGGCTTGAGGAACATGTTAGGCACATGCATGTGCCCAAAATTCCAAGAAGATAATGGAAAAGAGGTGTATATGACGTGACCATCTCCCCTGGGGCATGCTTTGTCACTTTCCCCTCCCTTTCTCTCTCCTTGAGGAAAATACACATGCCCTCTGGCAAATTAAAAAGACAAAACTATTAATAATTTCACGACAGTGATAACAGAGAACTGTACCAAGCACAGGATCCTTCCAGTCAAGGTCTCTGTGTGATCGCACAGGTTGGTGACTGTGACATCAGCCCTCACTAAAGCTTTATCATATGCCCCATGTATCTGCTCAGGAACTACCTTACCTGAGTGTCTGTATTCTTCCAACTCATTAAATTATTTTTCTTTTGATAGGAACCCACTATATATCAGACATACTGATTTCACTCTCTAACATAGATCTACTTCTTCCAGAGAATCACTTTTTTTTCTCCTAGGGCTGCTGCAACAAAACATCACAAACTGGGTGGCTTACGAGATCAGGTATGTATTGTCTTACAGTTCAGAAGAACAGAAGTCCAAAATTTCAGGTGTCGGTAGGGACATGCTCCTTGCAATCTGCAAGGCAGCACCTCTGCTCAGGCGGTGGCTGTCAGCTGCCATTCCTTGGCTGGCGGATGCATCACTGCGTTCTCTGCCTGCATCTTCACCTGGTGCTCTCCTTTTGCATCTGCTGTCCTTACATACTTGTTCACCTTATTAAGGACACCAGTTATATTAGATTAAAAACCTACCCTACTCCACTCTTAACTAATTACATCTGCAAAGACTCTGTTTCCAAATAAGGCCACATTCTAAGGTATTGGAGGCTAGAACTTAGATGTATTTTTTTTTGGGGGGGGGGGGGCATAATGGATGGATAATACATTTTAATTCATATTGGATTTTATGATATTCAGAACTCAAATAAAGCTCAGTGATAGTAACCATGATATTCACAGCTTTGATTTTTCTCCTTTTTTTAAAAAATAGAAATGATTACTATAGGTAAGCAAATTAACATTATGTATTACCTTTAGTAGTTACCTTTTTTTTTTTTTTGTCCTGTAAAAGCACCTAAAATCCACTTTCTTACAACATTGTCACTATCCATTGTGGCATTATTAACTCTCCTCCTGCTGTACATTCGGTCTCTAGACTTACTCATCCCATGTATCGGTACGTTTGTGCCACTGACCTTATCTCCGATTTCCTCCCCACCCTTACCCCACCCCTGGTAATCACTGTCCTATTCTGTGTTCATATATGTGATTTTTAAATATTCCATATATAGATGAGATCTTGTGGTATTTTTCTTTCTGTATCTGGGCTTATTCTACTTACAATTTCTTTTGAAAAGGCGATACTTTCATTTCAGACCACATAGATGAACCTGGAAGATACAATGCTATGTTTTCTTCTTAACAATGTGTGTAAAAATGCAGGCAGTCTGCCTCTAGAACCTGAAGTGGTAATGATCATCTGGTATCACTTCTCAGAAGGAAGTTTGTGGGTAGATTGGTAGGTGTGTGTGGCAACCACACAGTGCTTAATGTGCTGGTCCTCAGGTATATTTTACATAGGCTTAATTAATTATTTTCACTCCTATTGAATGTCTTTGTGTGTGTGCGTGCGTGCACGTGTGTGCACGTGCATGTGTGTATCTTTGTTCAAACTACCTTCAGTCTTTCATAGAATGATGCCAGCAGTAAGCAGATACTCTATATAAGTCAATCTAGTAGTAGTGCTTATTTGCTATGCAAACCCACTTATCCACACACAAGTTTTTTTTATGAGGATGGAGACTTTGTGATAGTTATCGTTTCAGATGCTGGAGCTAGGCTGCCTGAGTTTATACATGTGTTGTACCTTTTTAAAGTGATACAATTGCCTTAAGTCTCAGTTTCTCCAAATTTAAAATGAGAGTAAAGGTCAAATGGACTTCGAGTACCTGCCACAAATATTCCACACATATTAGCCCTTACTTGGTATTGTTATTTACTTACCATGTTCAACAGCAATGTGTATATAAATGTATAAATTGTAGAAAGTATGACTAATAATCTCTGCTCCAAGTAGACTAAAAGGTAACTCATTCACTTATTTATTCCGTAGGAGTTCACTTTGCCTAGGTGTGCTCCTCTGTCCTCTAATCCTAGAATAGTACCCAGCACATACTAGGTGCTCAATAAAGTAATGTTGAATGAATGAAAACAGAGTCTATACCATCATGGAGTTGATAATCTAGTTTGAGAAAAGAAACAAGGAATAAATGTATAACGTAAAGTACTGTTAAGTCCGCTGAAGAAAAAGAAGGTAAAGTGGAGGAAGACTGATGGAGTGGGGTAGAAAGCTTTTTTGGAAAGTGAGGTCAGATGATGCATGGCTGAAGAAGGAATGTGTAAGGAGGGATCTAAGTGATCTAACTGCCTGCCAGGCTGAGGAAATAAAATGCAAAATCTCTGTGGTAGGAAAGTCTTGGTGCCTCTTCTAGTCCATTTGGTTGCTAACAACAGAAAATACCTAAGTCTGTGTAATTTATAAAAACAGTTGTTTTTTTTCAGTTCACAATTTGGAGGTCCATGGTGAGGAGCCCTATCTGGTGAGTGAGTTCAGACTTCGATGTCCCCAAGAGTCTCCATGTCTATTTAAGGCCCCCAGGAAAGGCTGTTGTTTCCTGAGCATATTTTGAAAGGTGTTAGGGGACTATCTTCTGCATTTAAAGCCTTCCTCCTTTACAAGGGTTCCACTGCTATTTCATACATAACAGATTCTTCCTCCCTTCTTTGCACTCTTGTAATAAAACTTTATGCATTTACACAAATGTACTAGTATTAGGCAATAGTAGATATCACAAGTGGAAAATAATCTGTCTTACTGACTCACTGGCCTCTTGGTATTATCCAAACCTACTGGTATGGTTTGAATGTGTCCTCCTAAAATTCGTGGCTGAAAATTTGATGAGTCAAATTTGAGGCTAGCCTGTGGCCTGGTGCTTAAGGTGGCTGGATCCCACATGGCTGACTCCACTGTCTGAATCTTGGACTGACAGCTTGAAAAACACACTGAGTATATGTGTGTGAGTGCCCAAAATCCCAAGAGAAGAATATAGAAGGAATTTCAGCATGGCTAAAACCCTGGGGAGGGGAATCCTCATTTTCTCTGTCTCTCTCTGTCTGTCTCTCTGGTAAGTGCATGCACCCTATGGCAAAAATTAAAAATAAATAAATAAATAAAATAAAAGGTAAAACATGCTGAGTGCCCCAAATCCTGAACAGAAAAAGAAATGGAGAATAATTGTGGCATGACTGGTCCCCACGGGAGGTGCGCTTTTTTGCTTTCCCTCTCCCACTCTCTATCTCTCTGATGAATGTATATACACTCTGCTCAAAAAAAAAAAAAAAAAAAAAAAAAAAAAAAAAAAAAAAAAAAAAGGAGAAAATAAATTTTGGTGAACTGTTGAAATGGTGTTGAGAAGGTGAAGATTGAATTCAATTATGGTACTGAAAGTGGGGAATTTGGGAAGTGGGGCCCCGTGATTGTGTCCTGGTGGGTTTAGAGGGAGACAGAGAATAGTTTGCTCCACAAGCACACCGAGGTGGAGAGATGCTGCTCCAGCATTGCTTCTCAAACTGTCCTCATCCTGCACATTCCCTGGGATTCAGCTAAAGTGCAGATTCTCATTCAGTATGTCTGGGGAGGACACTGAGATTCTGCATTTCTAGCAAGCTCCCAGGTGGAGGAGGCACTAACCAGCCACAGAGACACTCTGGAACCTGAGTCGTGGTCAGCCAGCTTTTTTTCTAAAGAACTATATAGTAAATATTTTAAACTCTGCAGTCCCTGTAGTCTCTGATGTAGCATTATAGCATGAACAGTGCCATGGAAGATACGTAAATGGATGAGCACCTTCCAGAACAACTTTATTTTTGGAACCGAAATTAGAATTTCATAAAATTTTTATGTAATTGACATATTATTCTTCTTTTGAGTTTTTTCAACCATTTCAGAGTGTACAAGCTATTTTTAGCTTGTAGGCCATAGTTTGCTGACCCCTGGCCTTAGAGTATAGTTAGGATAAGGAAATTCAAAGTTTTTATTCCCCACTTGTACTGTCAGTACCTGGCATTCATAGAGGAGGGTTTTAAAAGCTGATTTCTCCAAAAAGAAAAAAAAAAGTCTTCAGAAAAAAAAGTTCTCATTTTTGATATGTAAGGAATCAGTAAATGTTGGACCAGCCAGTAGCATGGCAGTTGAGACTGCTGGATCACACACGGCCAACTGCATGTTCGAGTCCTGGATCCGGTGGCTTAAAAAAATGCCGGATTTGTGTGTGCATGTGTGCATGTGTGAGATAAATGAATCATAACATTAGTGAATTGTAAATGTTAATTATTTAAATATAGTGCATACTCTATGTTTACATGTAAGTATAGTGCACAGCCTGTGTTTATATTGTCAGAGTGATGGTTGAAGAAACTGGAGGTGGATTGACTCAGAGATGACAAAAGATAAAAATGATGCTGGTTTTAAATATATGAAAGATTGACATGCAGAAGGCCATGCGGTTTGTTTTCAGCACAAGGCAAAATGAGCTTCAGTGGGAAGAAGTTACAGGAAAGCAGATTCTCGTTCAATCTGAGAAAGAATTTTCTGACAATTGGGCTTGTGCAGCCACAGAACTAACTTCCCAGAAGGCAGTGTTCCTGTCATTGGAAGTTTATTTGATAGACTGTTTGATGAGCTTGGTGGACGAGGAATTGTTTTGGGTCCAGGACAGATTTTATGTCTCAAATTTCTCTCACCCATATTCTCTTTCACATTCTCTCCATTAGTATCCTCATTAAGTTCTCATGTCCTCTTTGCTTAACTATTTTAGATGTCTCCTAACTAGCTTCTTCACCTTCTGACTTACCAATTTAATCCAGCCCAAAAGTCCAGTGTCAGAAATCTTGTGAAACAACAGATCTGAATATTTCATTTCCCTGTCCCCAAACCTTCCATGATTCTAGATGAAATATTTAACAGGTTTTTTTTTTAATTGTGACACTCAAACCCTTTCACAATCATTTCCAACTTTATTTTTCTCAATTCTTGCTCACTCACTTACCATAGATCCCTTGTTAGTCACAGATCATCTTACATAGGGGCACTTCAAAAAGTCAACGGGGGGACCAGCAGTTAGCATAATGGCTATGTCGCTGGACTCCCACGTAGTAGACCGCGGTTCGAGTCCCGGACCCGGTGGCTTAAACTCACGCTGGGCGCGTGTGTGTGAGTGCCCAAGATCCCAAGAGGAGAATGGAGGAGAAGGGATTGCAGCATGGCCATACCCCCTGGGGGGGGGGTGTGATTTCTCACTTTCTGTCTCTCTGTCTCTCTCTGTCTGGTGAGCGCACGCACCCTATAGCAAAAACCTCTCAAAAAAAAAAAAAAAAAAAAAAAAAAAGTCAATGGGAAGTGCATACTCTGAAAGTACTATACATGATTTAAAAATTTTTATACCAAAATAAATCTTCATCTCATTTACCATGAACTTTTAAAAATTATTTTATTTTAAATGTATTTATTTACATTCATTTCATTGTACATCATTACAGTTACAAAACAAGATTTTTCTATCCAGAATACACTGTATACTGGCTCAATCATGGATACTGCCATATGTGTTATCATCAAGAAATAAATTTCCATTTCTTGTTTCTCACATATTTCACTTCCTTTTTTCCCCCTTGATTCCTTCCCTCTTACCATCTGCCATGACGTCTCCTCCTATATCCCCAGTCTATTGGCTGTTCTCGTTATTACTGTGCCCTTTCTCACATTCCCACCTCTGTATTCCCTCTGTTTAAATTCTACCCATCTTCCAAAGCTCATCCCGATTATTACCTCCTGCATGAGGACTGTGTGATACCAGACCACAGACATACACATACAACACATAGCCTTTTCACCCATGGCATTTTGAAATATCCTCATGGTATTTAATCACGGTTAGTTTTCTAATCTATTTCTTTAGAAACTTGTCAAGATCTGGCTCCTGACTATCTCTGGATAGGTTCATCTTACACGAGTCCCCCATCTTCTGTTATGTTCCTTTTATTCTGGCCTCTGGTGGTTCCTCAGATATCTGTGCTCATTTCTATCTCGGACTCTTGAAGTTCTCTTTGCCCCTAATGCTCTTCCTTAAGTCTAGACCTCTACATGGTTCTTTTCATTATTCTGTTTTTATTTTCTTAAGAACACATATTCCTGGGACCAGCAGATGGCACGATGGCTATGTTGCTGGACTCCCATGTAGTCGACCACGGTTTGAGTCCTGGACCTCGTAGCTTAAACTCATGCCGGGCACGTGTGCATGCGTGCCCAGGATCCTGAGGGGAGAGTGGAGGAGAAGAGATTGCGGCGTGGCCATCCTCACTGGGGACTGATTTCTTGCTTTTTGTCTCTCTGTCTTTCTGGCAAGCACATGCTCCCTATAGCAAAAACCTCTCAAACCAAAACAAAACAGAATAAACATATTCCTGTTTGGCATTGTCTGATTTATCTGCTACTTATTCATGGCCATCTCTTCTGCAATGATACTGGAAGGTAAGCTCTGTGAAAGCAAATACTGTAGAAAAGTACTGGTTACATGGTACAACATCAAATGACCGGAGGAGTGAGAGAATTAACTGTCAGATTATATGTCTTTTAAGAGCACCTACCTTATCTGCTTCATCCTTTGCTCTTCACTGAGTCAGTATGAGTTAAGAGTGGTCCAAGATGCTAGTCAAATGTCATGAATAATCGCTGCTATATAGAATATTGCCAGAAGAATCCATCGCCTATCTAAGAAGTGAACATCTATATAAAAAGCCAAAAAACAATTGAAGGAGTGGTATTTAATAACAAGCAACAAATGTTCATGAGCAATTAAAGCAAGATGCAGCAGTGTGTATAATATGCTATCTTTTTTTGGTAAAGAAATCAATGACTAAATCTTTAGCAAAAGACAAAAACATGAAAAGACACATGTCAGGATTCTTTGTCATGGACAGGAGATAGACAGTGTTAAAACAAAGGCATGAAAAGAGAACAAAGGAAACATTTTTTAAACATCCAACATGAAGGGACCAGCAGATGGTATAATGGCTACGTCATTGGACTTCCACATAGTTGACCGCGGTTCAAGTCCCAGATCTGGCAGCTTAAAACTCACACAAAGTAGTGTGATTTTGGGCATACATGCTCAAAATCCTGAAAGGAGATTGGAGGAAAAGAGATTCTAGTGTGGCCACCTCCAGGGGGAGGAGGGTAGGATGATCTACTGCTTTCTGTCTCTCTGTTTCTCTCTGTCTGGTGGCGAGCGCACACACCCTATAGTGAAAACCTCTCTTTAAAAAAAAAAATCCAATGGGAAAACACAAATCACTGTTGAACAGTATACATAGAAAAAAAGTGTTTTTTTTTTTTTTTGTTATTTTGTCTTTTTTCTTTTCTATAACACATGAGTAAAGGTTAGAGGACATGAGGGCTGGAAGGTTAATGGAAATCTAACTTCAGGAGTTTAGGTCAGTCAGAGAGACTGTGGGAGTAGGCTTTAATTTTTCCCATACTCATCTGATTTGATGTTTCCTCAATAATATATCAGTGATACTTGGGCAGAAATTACACTGCTGGACATCTGCTTCTGCTGAGCTTAAATGCCTTGGCAGGGAAATAGCTCTCTCAGTGTGCCTTCTGAGAAGTTATGATGAAAGTCATAGCAAGAGAATAAATAAGGAAATCTAGGAGGCCACCGTTTTGAGAGTCACTTTCCTGATTTCTATGGCGGTTTTAAGTACAGGGAAGAAGTCCTTGGAATGGAGGAAATACTGTCAAATGCTAAAAACTATATTCAAAATAATAGAGACTCCTCCTTGTAGATCTTCATTACTGGGCATCTAAGGGCATGCACCGTTGCCAAAACCTTGAGGGCTCTCGAACTTGAGAGGTGAACACGATGTCCACGTCGATTCCTGAGGCACACACATCAGGGGCTCTCAGTGAATGCCCAGTGGATGGCACACGCCCGGAAAACAAGGAGCCGTCCACGTTATCTCTAGTTGCATTCCATGTGCTTTGAAAGCCACCCACCAAAATATCACACTGAAATTACAAAAGAACAGTCCTCATTATCCCTATTACATTCCTCATATGCAATTAAAGAAATAACAGTGTGCACAGTAACTTACAATTCTTCTTAGCGTTATAAACACATCAAAAATGGGCTTTGTGGAATCAATGCAAGTTCAAGAAACAAAGGCAATGTAGATGACGCTCAGGTACTTGCATTTTAACTGCCTTAAGATAAGAGTGTAAAAGTGGCTCCTTAAAAGTGGAGGCTCTGAACATGTAGAACTATGAGGTCATTGAGAAAGTCATGATGGGGACCAGCAGTTAGCATAATGGCTATGTCGCTGGACTCCCACATAGTCGACCGCGGTTCGAGTCCCAGACCCGGTGGCTTAAACTCACGCTGGGCGCGTGTGCGTGCGTGCCCAAGATCCCAAGAGGAGAATGGAGGAGAAGGGATTACTGCATGGCCATCCCCCCTGCGGGGTGATTTCCTGCTTTCTGTCTCTCTGTCTCTCTCTGCCTGTCTGGCGAGTGCATGCACCCTATAGCAAAAACCTCTCCAAAAAAAAAAAAAAGAGAAAGTCATGATGTATTCTTCTGTTTTTCTATGGAAAAATGTGTCATGACTTCCACAATGAACCAATATTAATGCATTCAAAATGGTGTGATTGTGTCAGGTACACCAACCTTATAAGCCTCAGATAACAGTATGAAATATGTCTGATATCAGAATGCAGATGAGTTGTGAGAGATGGTATGAAAGAATGTGTGTAAACTCCTAACACATGCTAAGCACATGTAACGATAGGTGTCAGCTGTTCTTACAGTTTTCCTGTTGGACAGAAACGCACTCAAGTACATCTTCATTGAGCTGACTTGATAGTTTATGCCTTTCAGGAGGAATGAAATGTTGGTGCAAGGCGGCCGGTCTCATTTTATGTCACAGATTCACTCCTGAAAAGGTCTCATAATTCAAAACTGACATAATTCAAGATTAATTTTGTCCTTGTAACAAACAGAAAATAATTGGCATGAATTCTCAAGGTGCGTAAATTTGTAACTGTTGCAGATTAGCTGTTAATTCTGTGGCCATGTCACCACCATTTTTCTACCTTATTTACCTTGTTATAGGAGGCAGTTTTGCAAACTAAAAGTGTAGGTAGGTTAGAGTTTTTTTTTTTATTTTTTTTTCTTTTCTTTTCTCAGCATCATTGCCAATAATTTGTAGAGTGCCCTGTCCTACTATTAATGATAGCATTGTATATCCTGGCAGCTTTTTGGCCTTCATAGCATTTGTCAAACTTAAATTCTTTCCACTATTACTACTTTCCATCTGCAGCACTATCATTGCTGGAAAATGAACACTTCCTTGACATTATTAAGGCAGACTTAAAGTTATCTAAGAGTGATGCTAAAATAACAGTGCAGTAGCCTGCCAGAAATTTCAGAAGTTTTGATACTTGTAAACATCACTTGGTTCACCTAATGTTGACAATGGATATTAAATATTTCCCTTTACTGGCCAAATGAGAGCCAACCCATGCCAACAACATTAATGTAATTTATAATCCACTTTTCCCAAAGTTTTAAAGTGATATGATAATGGATATTTTTAAATATTTTGTTAGAATAGTAATTTATTTCAAATTTATGTATATATGATTTTTTAAAAACATACATTATTCAAATTTCTGTAAAAAGTAACCAAACATTAATAGCTCCACCAAGCCCAGTGAGCAGCCATGGCTACAGAAGGCTGTCACATAAACATGGACCCACGTGGTCTTAGTGGCCTGTAATTGATTCTGGTACAGTTCCCAAACACAGCTCTACCATAGTGTGAATGTGCCAACAACTCCTAGGGCCTAATTGTTTTATAATATTTATAAATGCGGCTCTGTCCTAGCTCTGTCCTGGATAGAGATCTCACTGAATTCAGCTCCCTCGGTTATGGTCTTCATGAACTACAGTAGATGAAAAGTTCTTTCTTCTCCCAATAATATGCAGCTGTGTCCATGAAGCTTCCTTCTGCTGTCTTATGCAGCTCTTCATATGAAAACATGAATGCAGGGACCAGGACCAGTAGTTAGCGTAATGGCTATGTCGCTGGACTCCCACGTAGTCAACCGCGGTTTGCGTCCTGGACCCGGTGGCTTAAAACTCACACTGGGCGCGTGTGCGTGCGTGTCCAAGATCCTGAGGGAGAATGGAGGAGAAGGGATTGCGGCGTGGCCATCCCCCCTGGGGGGTGATTTCTCGCTTTCTGCCTCTCTGTCTCTGTCTGGCGAGCGCACGCGCCCTATAGCGAAAACCTCTCAAAAAAAAAAAAAAAAAAAAAAAAAAAAGATGAATGCACCTGTCCCTGCTAAATGCCCTTCCCACATGTTTGTATGTTTTTTTTTAATTTATTTTTTATTATCATCATAGTCTTGTTTATAATACATTGGATTGTATATACTTTACAGTGTATTACATTGCTTTTTCAAAAGGGAATGCCTTGCATGTCAGTCAATACAGAGACATTAATCTCCCCGCTTCAACATTCAATATCTTTTCAATGTTTTTCCCAATCATTATTATTATTGTTCTAATTATTTTTTAAACACTCAATCACTATTTCTCATTTTGCTTGTAAAAAGACTTTACCCGTCATGAAATACTTCTCAGACCAATCTAGTTGAGAATACTATACAGGCCATCATCAACAGGTAATAAGCCATATCTGTTTCCCACTAACGTCCTGCCTCTCTATTGTTCTCTTGCTATCTTTCTCTATCCTCTTCTCTTCACCCCCCCCCCCATTCCACACTGTCTTATTCTCGTTAAGTATTTTCACTGCTTTTATCTCCTCCAATATTTCGTTCATAGAGTGCGGATAGTCGGTATATATTAAGTGGATACATACAATATCTTTCTTTCATAGCCTGGCTTACTTCACTCAGCAATAGATCCTCCATATCTGACCACTTTCTATCAAATGCCAGGGTCTTCTTATTTTTTATGGCTAAGTAGTATTCCATAGAGTATATATACCACACTTTTCCAATCCATTCATCAGTTTGTGGACATTTAGGTTGGTTTCATGTCTTGCCAATTGTGAATAATGCTGCAACAAACATTGATGTGCAAGCACTTTTCTGACTGAGCGTTCCCCTATCCTTTGAGTAGATACCCAGAAGTGGGATTGCTGGATCAAATGGTAGTTCTATTTGTAGATCTTTGAGGAACCTCCATATTGTTCTCCTTTATATGTTGATTAAAGATCTCTTTCAATAGGATTCCTTTCTTCTTGTCCTGATGCCTAAAAATTGAATTGTAGCTTGGCCTGTCTCTGGAGATTTTGAAATGAGGTGGGATTTCACATGATTACGTAGCAACATATTTTTAGTAATCTTAGAATGCAATAACGACACAGTGCTGGAGCCAGTTGGTGGTGTGTGGTTAAGGCACTGGTCTCCCACAGCCAATCTCGGTTTGAATCCTGTACCTGGTGGCTTACCAATCATGCTAGGGCATGTGCTTGTGTGCCTAGAATCCCGGGATAAGAATGGAGAAGAAGGAATTGTAGAGTGACCTTCCCCCTGGGGGGATGATTCCTTACATAACCTCTCACTGTCTCTTTCAGGCAGGCATATTTCAATGGTACTTATTTAATTCAAAGTTGATAGGCAAATCTCTAGAATGTTTTAGGTTTTTGGTTAAATCTCGATTCTAAATTGTAGTGCCAGGGCCAGCCAGTGGTGTGATGTTTAAGACATCTGGACCCCACATGGCCAACTCTTCAGTTTGAGTTCTGGAGCCAGAGGCTTGAGAAATATGCTGGGGATATGTGCGCGTGCTTGCCCGAAATTCCAGAAGGAGAGATCAGGGAGAAGGGATTGTGGCATGTTGGGGGGGTGCTTTCTCACTATCCCTCTCTTTCCTTCTTTCTCTCTCCAACAAACACATATGCCCTCTACCTAAATTGTAAAGAAATAAATAGCAACGCTAAAGACTTAAAATTAACAAATGCTAAATTTCAACGGGGAGGAAGGTTCCCACTCTTGTCCTTCTCTTTCTCCCATCCAGTGTTGCTCTGAGTAACCTATCATCTACTGCCTGTCTCTAAGAGGATGGGAGCTGAAAACTCTGTGATTTGATTCTCCCCCGCCCCACTCAAAACATAGTGTTCTACAGTGTTCGTTGCTGTGTCTGAGCCTTAATTTTTTTTAATTGACAATAGTTGGGAAAGAAATGATTCAGATAAAATAGTATTTTCCAAACTATGCCTACCCCCTCCCAAATTCTACAAGATATTCCACAGAAAAAGAAAAAGGAACAAAAAAGGCTCTTGTTGTCTTATTGATGTGAGAAATGCCTTATATTGTAGCCTCTGTCTGAGATTAAAAACTAGCATCTCATATTAAAAGTTCTAAGTAGTATTGGAAACCTTGTAAACTTTCTTTAACTTAATATTTCCCAGAATTTATCTTGCCACCACCCACCCCTACCATTTTGTTGTTGTTGTTTTCTTGTTGTTTGTTTTTTAAATAATACATCTTGAGGGAAACTGAGATAAAATACTCCTAGCTAAGGCCCTGGCTACTCTGAGGAGAATGGAATATGGAAGGGACACGTGTGCATAATGGGCAAGTCATAACTGTCATTATCTTTAGTCCCAAATTAGCAATTATCAGATACAGTCTCGAGTGTGAGCGTTGGTAGCCACACATATATATTTATCTGCAACAGCTGCCTCACTCTCCCTGCACACTATGTTTTATTGTTTTAATTGCCTGGTCAGTGTTGAAGCACCATCTCAGTAGCCATTAAATTGCAAGTGTTTGTCTTTATTTTTCACCTTTCATATTATGCCTCTTATTTTACTTTTGTTATCTTAATTTTCTAAAGACTTCTTTGTGGTTTTATGGCTGGCTGCCAGCTTTCTGGGAAGTGTAGGCTTTAGATCTCTCTCTGTCTCTCTCTTTTTTTTTCCCCTTAAAATTTTTTTAAAGATTCACATACACACAAAAATGCTAACAGTAAGAAAAAGCCACCTCCGAAGTTGGCATTGTTTTACTTTTCAAGAACAAGTTCGAGTTGAAAGAAGCAGCACTACTTATTTCTCCTGGGCCTGTCCTTTGGCTCACTCTCTGGGAAAATCTTCATCCTTTCAGATCAAAAAAAGAACAGCCTCTCAGTGAATTAGGATACAATCCACATTTGCCCACAATATCACACAGTGATTTCAGAAATCTGGGCTTGTACACATCTGGAGGATGATGGCAGGATGCCCCTAGTTAGAATGGCTTTCAGAATCTACGTGGGTGATTTTGATTCCTCATGCCTCATTTTTTATTTTTGCCTGACTTCATTTCTTGTTTTGTTTTGTTCTTCACTCTTGCAAAATTTCTTTCCCCTGCCCAGCCCTTCCTGATACACACACACAGGCACACGTACATGCATATACACACAATAAGTCACAAAGGCCAGAGGGCCAGAAGTGAAAGGTCACCTTCACAATGGGGTTTCCAGGATTATTTAGATGTAATGAATAAAATTGCAAATTCTATTGAGGCTTTTAGAACTAATGAAAATTATCAATGTGTTCCACAGCTGCATTTCAGTTTTGTTTGTCTGAGCCTGGAACAGAATAGATTTTATAAATAGAACTTAAATGTGACCACAGAGCATGCATACTAATCAGTTCATTTTAAGATATTGTTTTGCAATACTTTTAAGATGCACACACGCTGGGAAAAATTACTTGTCAGAGGAACAATGTGGAACAATTTCTTACCCAAGTTGCTAATGGAACTACTTTCTTTCTTTTTTCTTTTTTCTCTCTCTCTCTTTTTTAAATGTGAAGTACCTATCATTTTCCATCTTTTCTTTTAAGTAACTGTTAAAGTGGGAAAATAAAGTGAAGGAGAAAGGTGTTACTCCAGGAATTTTTATAGAAAGTGTGACTTATTTGTGAGAAAGCATCCATTAATTTGGGAAGGTTGAAATAAAAGTAATCAGAATATCTTAGTTAGCACATGCTGAGTCGTGTCATCTATTACACACTTTCTCCACTCACATAAATGTGGAGGGGCTTTTTTCCTGGCTCTAAAGAGATTAGAAACCTGTGGGATGGAGTGTTAAGTGGTCCCCCACTGGAAGTATTCTCTACCAGCCGCTGATTTCCTCGAAGTAGGCAATCGTATCTGAATAGTTGTGATATCTGGGTAAGTTCGCTTTTCTTTGACAGCACACCCCCCTGAGAGAAAGCATTTGTTTCACTCTTTTGAAGGTAGAAATCCCAGGAGTGGGTTTTGATGTGGGATGAAGCGCTAAGCCCAGAGCTTCCCTTACAGGTGAAATGCAGATGCTCTTTCAGAGGAGGAAAGGTATCTAAATGAAAGCTTCCCTTCCCCAGTCATTAGCAGAAATGAATGTGAAATTGTTAACACTCAAATACATTTTAATCGCCAACTGTGGCCTCTGCAAAGATTTGTCTCTTCCCTTCAGCACTGGGCCTCATGAAGGGATTCTGAAGTTCTGGGTACCAGTGGAAGCAATAAACTACAAAGAGTTTTGAGAACTCCGTCAGGCTGGGGGAAACAGAAATGAGCTGGGAAATTAAAATCCAAAGAAGACACGTTAGCCACTGTCTACCACCCACACCCTCGTTAAGCTTCCAACAGAGAGAGGAAACCAGAATTATGAATATCCATTTCTCTCCAAATCAAGCTAACAAATATCCACTGTATGCCTGCTATTAACAAAGTGCTATATATTTACCATCCTCTGCTAGACCAGCCGTTGTACTGTCTCAGGAGTCAGTAATGATGGCTCATGGGTCGAATCCAGCCCATGGCCTTTTTACATCTTGAGACCCTGACATGGTTTTACCTTTGTAAAGTGTGGAAGATAAAGAAGGGGGGGAAAGAATAAGAAGAATAAGAAGAATAAGGAGGAAGAGGAGCAGGAGAGACTACTGTGACAGTTAAGATATCAATGAGAAGAAGGATGATGAGAGTCCAGCAGGTGGCATGGTGGTTAGAGGTGCTGGACTCCTACATGGCTGACCACAATTTGAGTCCCAGACCTGGTGGCTTGCTTTCTCACTTTCTCTTTCTCTTTCTTGCTCTGTCCTTCTCTGGTCAAATTTAAATAAATAAATAAATAAATAAATAAATAAATAAATAAATAAAGTAAAAGAATTCTTTAAAAAGAAGAAGAAGAAGAAGGATGGATGAAGATGAGTGGGATGTGAAGAAGGAGGAAAGGAGGAGCAAAGACAGTTCATGGTCTCCAAAGCCTAAAATATGTATTATCTGGACCCTCACAGAATTTGATGTTCCTGTACTGCACAATTTTCATTGATCAAGAAAATAACCTGGAAAATTTCACAGTTCCTAAGTAATTAAATGCTACCTAAAAAATCTAAAAAGAAAAAAAAAATTGTGCAATAAAAAGAGCCAGAATAACCAGTGTTTTATTTCCCGAACTTGTAGAATTTGGGGATTAAAAGAAATCGTGAGGATCTAACCTTGGAAATCCAGGATCTTCAAAATGCAAGTCCCAGATGAGAGTATGCAAAATGATTGCAGGGTGACTGGAAGTGTCAGGTTTTTATTTTAATATAGCTAGCATATCAAACAAGTGATTTCCAGATTTTACTGCTTTGGATGAAGCTAAATATTAAGTAAACAGTAGTGCAAATGGTAGTAGATATATTAGATAGTGTTAAGGTGGCTTATGAATCAGTATAGTCTGCAAAACACAGAATCTAGTCCAATCTCTTTCTGATTTTTCAGTTGTGAATAGTAGGTTTATATTATACCTACAGGGACCAAATAGTGGCACAGTGATAAAAGTCCATGCTCCAGGGCCAGCCCAGTGGCCTGCTTCTTAAGGGAGCTGGATGTCTCATGGCCAACTATACAGTTCAAATCCCAGCCCTGGAAGTTTGACAAGCACTCGAAGTGCACATGCTAGTGTGCTCCAAATCCTGACAAGGAAATGGAAAAGGGTTTGCAGGGTGACCACATCCTTCTTGTGGAGTGCTTTCTCCCTCTCCTTTTCTGTTTCTCTCTGGGCAAGGCATATGCCCTCTGGCAAATAAAAGAAACAAATAATGACTCAAGTCTCTGCAAGGCTGATGCATATAGAAAGGTTGGAAGGTCAAGTCCAGAGACCTCCCTCAGTATACAGGGCATTCATGAACCCACGATCTAGGACTGGTTAAAGCTGGGAGTGGATTGTGGCATCAAGACCCTGTTTGGGGTGTTTTCCTTCTCTCTCTTGCTCATAGCATGAATTAATAAATCAACTTCAAAACATTATACCTACATTTTATTTATTTATTTATTTATTTATTTATTTATTTAGAGAGGTTTTTGCTATAGGGCGTGTGTGCTCACCAGAAAGACAGACAGGGAGACAGAAAGCGAGAAATCACACCCCAGGGTGGATGGCCACGCCACAGTCCCTCCTCTATTCTCCTCTCTAGAATGGGCACGCATGCGCATGCGCCCTGTGTGAGTTTAAACTATTTGGTCCGGGACTTGGACCATAGTCAACTACATGGGAGTCCAGCAACATAGCCATTACACCAACTGCTGGTCCCAATATACCTACATTTTAAAATAAAACCAAAAAGAAACACACTCAAATATCCTCTGATTATAAATCACTACATTCTATTTAAAAAAAAACAAAAACAAAAAAAACATATGCTATTAAAAAGATACAGTATTGAAAATAAAAGTTTCCAATAATCTTCCTGCCAGAATTATCCACTGTTAATAATTTGGTACATATCTCCCCAGATCAGACTTCCTAGGTATATAATAATATACTTAAAATCTCCTATATTTAAAGCATGATTTTTAGGTTTCTGATATTTCTGACCTATGAATTACTATTATTGGTCCTCAAATCAAATTTAGATTTTTAAAGGAAAATAAAAGGGACATTATATAGAAAACTAGTTGCAATTCGAGTAAGTGTATACTGGGAGGCAGAGTGCAAATTGGGAAGGCTTTTATCCATTAAATTCAGACACAAAGAAGGTTGGGAAGCTAAATGAATGATAGTGAGTAGCTCATGCAGTTCTTCCCTGCATTCTTCATTTCTGCCTAGGCTGCAGGTTAACCTGTAAGGTTAATATAATTGCTGACAGCTTGTAGGCCCTGGGTGATGATAAAATGTACCACCTCTTACAGAAATTCTTGCTTCTCTTTAATCTCTCCTTACTTTGTATTCAGACTAGTAGTTCTCAAACTTTTCAAAACTACAGTCCATATTTAGATGGAGCAAAAGACATTAAGAGTCAACACCTCCCACTCCCCCCTCCCACGCAGAGTACTCCTCAATAGAAAATAAACTAGTTGATAAGCACTTAGTTCAAGGGGACCAAATAAACTATGTTAGCACAGTTTTTCAACGGGCATACCTGAATTGCATTTCTTTTACTTGCTAAAAAATAATAAGAGCTTATTCATAAATGCAGTGTCCTTTCAATGTAAGCTTATACAGCAATAAAATGTTCTATAAACACAAAAAACATGTGCTCACTCTTATAGTGCATTGTGATCTATTTCAGTGTCACAATTGTGTCACAAATGCATGGGTAGCACATTGCCTGTTTAGAAGTAGGCAGATGAGTGATCCTTTTGAACATATTCTTGTTTCAAGTCTGGTTATTAAAGAACTACAGGGCAAAAGCATTGCCAACATAAATATTTAACCTATGGACTTTAATGTTAACCAATCAACCCTTAACAAAGTAAATCAATAATTATTAAACTAAAAGATTTATAAGTTAAAAAAAAAAACAGCAACTAAAAACCACAAGTCAGTTCTGATGATGGAGGCTCTGTCTGAAAAGCCCCACTATCAGCATTGCCGTATGCACAGTGTGTCTACAACGTAATCAAAGCCAGTATGATGGCCCAGTTTAGTCCTTGAGTCTTCAACAGATACAGTCTCCTAACTCTGACTAACAAATACCAAATTTTGCTCACTTTTAACTCATTTGTTATTTAAATCACAGTTGGTTTCTCTTTCTCCTTCCAAGTCGTCCTCTACTTGGGATCAGTGAGAAAGGCAGTTACCTTTGAGGTGGGAGGGAGCTCTTCCTTAAGAACCCTGACTTGCGAGGGACTTCTGTTCTTCAGCCGGCCATGTCAAACACTGGGCTTCAATTTCTAACTCCCTTCCTTAGGTCTTCTAGGAAGTGGGGAATTCAGGACCAGTCCTGTAGTGTGAGGGTTGAAGGAGCCAGGTCCCATGTGGCCAACCACAGGTCCGTTCCTGCCCTGGCGACTTGAAAAACATACCAGTTGTGTGCATGAGTGTGTGCCTAAACTCCTTACAGCATGGAGTAAGGGAGGAGAGAGGATTTCGGCATGACCATGCTCCATTGGTGAGTGCTAGCTCTCTACCCATTCTCTCTGGCAAGAAAATGCACCCTCTAGCAGTAAAACTAAACAAATAAAAACCCAAAACAAAAAAACCCAATAGATAAATGATATGAATTAATAAAAGAGTTCAACAAGATTTCTGGATACAAAATCAATAAACAAAAATAAACTGTATATAAAACAAAGAAAGTGGGAAGTTTCAGCCATTATCCTGTGCCAAATTTGGCCCCAAGTCATTGGCTGAAGATCCCAAGGCTGCAGGGATTGCTTTTCTGTGGCTAGTCAACGACCGCGCCTGGAAACAGGTGTGACCACTCTGAAGATAATGTACATATTCCCTGGCTTCTCTCTGCTCTTCATAAACTAGGAGTGCTCTCTCTTGAAAATAGTTCAAATATTTCTTTCCCCTCTTGTGCTTAGCCTTAAAAAACAAAAGGAAAGAAAATGCAGGGAGGGGGAACTCTTATTTCTAGGAATAGGTTAGAGAGCACTTTTAATACCCCAGACTGAGTCTGTCCTGGACAGAATGGAAGTACAGAGATTTTTATTGCCTTATAGTGAAAATATAACAAACAAAAGGATGAGCACTGTTCATTTTTCCATTTGGATTTCTCGCTATACTCGTAACTGCCCTCTTTCTCGTATAGACATGAATGACTCTAAGAGTCAATTGACTGTCTTAGTCACCTGATAACTTCACCCAGTGCAGGCAGGCTGCTAGAACTGCAGTAACATATTGAGGATTACTGACCTTGAGTATCTCAGAAACTGACCACTAGGGCTCCCCCCCGCATCACTCCCCCTTTCATCTGTCCAAATCAAATTGTTATTTTTTGAACCAGAGCCATGCAATACAACATTTCCCTCTCCCCACACGGTAAGGAACAAGCTCTCTGGCAAAACAAATGAGGCCCAACTTAATTTGCATACAAGAATATTTCTCTAGGTAACTTTTTTTTTTTTTTCAGTTTTTGCCATAGGGTGTGTGTATTCATTGGCGAGAAATAAAGAGAGAGGGAAAATAAATCAACCTCCGGGGGATGGTCATGCCACAGTCCCTTCTCCTCCATTCTCCTGCTGGAATTTTGGGCATGCACACATGTTCACCTAGAGCGATTTTCAAGTCACCAGGCCAATACTTGAAGCACAGTTGGCCACGTGGAAATCTAGAGCTTTAACTACCACACCATCTGTTAGCCCCCAGATGACATTTTTAAAAATGAGGAGATTTTGCAGCCACTGTGCTTCCTTAGCCAACCTGAAATAATGCTTCCTCTATCCCTCCTCAACAATCTCTAGCTTTTATGCAACTGACTAATTCCTACTTACCTTGAAGATTTTGCTCATGTGCTTCCTTTTCTTGGAGTATGGTGCCAGTCCCACCTCTGCTGAGCTGGCATGCCCGGTGTTCCCATGATATGCTGGGCATACTTTAGAGCGCTTATCAGAGTGTATATTAATTTGGGGTTTACTTATCTGCCCTTCTCACAAGACCCTAAGCTCTTAAGTATAGCGACTATATCTTGTTCCTTGCCATATCGCTCAAATTTGGCACAGCCCTAGCACCTAGCCGATTAGCAATAATTGCTGGACTCAATAAATAATTCTCTCTAGCGTGGCAATTTAAAGAAATAGTAGTGCTGGAAGTTTTCGATGCAGCCATTGAAATCATACTAATATTTATTAAGCTGTTACATATACTATCTCGGTTAACCCTTACAACCACCTTTAAAAAGCTGATGGTGCTTAGAGATGGCATGGTTAGTCCAAGTTCACAAAGCACGAAAAAGCAGAGCTGGGATTTTATCTTTGATTCATCTGACTCAAAAGCTGCATCCCTAACCTTTATGTTGTTCCAAATGCTACAGGCTTTTGTTGTTGTTATAGTGTGTGTGTGTGTGCTCACCAGAGACAGAGAGAGACAGAGACTGAGAGGGGAAGTGAGAAAGCGCCCCCTCCTAAGGAGTACGGCCATACTGCAATACCTTTTCCTCTATTCTCCTCTAAGGATTTTGAGCAATCCCACTCATGCACTCAGCATGTTTTTCAGACTTCAGTCTCAGACAACCAGCCACCTCAGCCAACCCATCACCAGCTGGCACCAGGCTATTCTTCCTATAAAAATTATTACAGTCATTAATTATTGTGCTGGTTTGAATCAATCCCCTCCAAAAATTCACATTGTCTAATGTGGTCGTATTAAGAGTTGGAGCCTTTGGGACCAGCACATGGCATAATGGATACATCACTAGATTCCTACTTAGTCCATAGCACGGTTCGAGTCTCAGACCCAGCAGCTTAAAACTCACACTGGGTGCATGTGCATGTGTGCCTAAAATCCTGAGAGGAGAATGTAGCAGAAGGGATTGCAGCATGGCCATCTCCCAAGGGGGGTAATTTCTCACTTTCTGACTCTGTCTCTTATGAGCACATGTACCCTCTAGCAAAGAAAAAACAAAAAAAAAACTCAAAAAATAAAAATAAAAATGAAAAGAATTGGAGCCTTTAAGAGGTAAGTACTCTGTGAGAACCCATACCTCTTGAATGGAATTAAGGTTCTTATGAAAGAGGCTTCACACAGCATTTGACTCTCTTGCTTGTCCTCTGCTGACCACCACGTGAGGCCACAGTATCCTTCTCTCGGTGGGATACAGGCCTAACCAGGGCTGTCGGACCTGTGGGTGCCTTGCTCCTGGGTCTTCCAGCCTCCGGAACTATAAGAAACAAATTTCTGTTTTAGCAACACAAGATAAAGTAAGTCAACTATTGGGCTCTCAGATGCGGCAGACAAATCTACAGTGCCCGGTGGTCTGCCAACAGGCGAAGTGAAGAGAACGAATGCCTAACTTCCATGCGAAAAGCGTTCTGTGAGCAGTTCTTTGACTGCAGTCCTGCGTACTCTGGTTTGCCCCTCAGTTCTGCAAGCCCCCAAACACTCGGCCATGTCACTTCAAACAGATTCAAACTATTGTGTAGCTATTTCTAAGTGGGTAATGGCTTAAGGTGAAAAAACTGTTTAAAGGATGAACTGGGTCTTCTATGAAAGATTGCCATTGGTTAGTCTTGTTGGTGGCCAGATACCAAAAATAGAACATTTTCTAGGAATTTTATTCTAACATCAAAGGCAGATTAAAACTTCAAATTATGATTAGGGAGGCATGTCATCATTTTAAACCACTAGCATCTTCAAGCTGTTAAAAGCAGTGACTTCACCTCTCAGCTTCCGTATTTATAAAGGAGGTTCATAAACAGAAGAGAAACTTTATTTAGCTTCTAGCTCTCTCAGAATCTTTTCCCAGGGACTATATTATGCATTTACATTAAAACAGTTTTTCCTAAATTCTGTTCCTTGCACTGTGAATATGTTTTCTGTGAAGGAGGTGTTCCATAATAAAATTCAATTTGGAAATGCGAGGTTAAAAAAGTTAAGCAAGTTTCTTTTTTTACCATAAGGCTTCTCAGAGACCTTTCATATGCTATACATTGTGACTTTCTAAGAAGATATAATTTGGGAAAGCTAATCTGACTGTATAACATTTATTTTTGGTTTCACTGGTGTTCACTAGAAGAGTGTAGAATTCATGATATAAAATATTTCAGTTAACGAAGTAATATCAATTTTTCTCTGAACCCTTGTAGGATACACTGATATATCTTAGGAGAATTATTTCAAATTTCTTAAGGTATAGTTCATGGGGACCAGAAGGTGGCATGGTGGTTAAGATGCTGGGCTCCCAGGTGACCGCAGTTCTAGTCCCAGACCTGGTAGCTTGAAAATCACACCAGGTACACATCATGTGTGCCCAAAATCTGGAGAGGAGAATGTTGGAGAAAGGATTGTGGGGTGGCCATCTTCCCTGGGGGTGATTTCTTACTTTTTCCCTTTCTATCTCTCTCTGGCGAGCACATGTGCCTTACGGCAAAAACCAAAAAAAAAAAAAAAAGAAAAAAAGAAAAAAGGAATAAAAAGAAAAGGTACAGTTCATGATCACCTCCATTAGAGACTCTTTGATGGGGATCTTGAGCATGCACATACACATGCCCTGCATGAGTTTTAAGCTGCCGGGTCCAAGACTTGAACCATAGTCAGCCACAGAGAAGTCCAGCAATGTAGCCTTACACTATTTGCTGGTTCCAGTACTCACATTTTATATAGTTCAAAACCATCCGGGGAACCAGCAGTTAGCGTAATGGCTATGTCACTGGACTCCCACGTAGTCGACCACGGTTTGCATCCCAGACCTGGTGGCTTAAACTCACGCCGGGCACGTGTGCGTGCGTGCCCAAGATCCCGAGAGGAGAAAGGAGGAGAAGGGATTGCGGCGTGACCATCCCCCCTGGGGGGTGATTTCTCACTTTCTGTCTCTATGTCTCTCTCTGTCTGTCTGGCGAGCGCACGCACCCTATAGCGAAAAAACCTCTCCAAAAAAAAAAAAAAAAATCCATATATGGAACTATAGGTACTGCAGGTTTGAGAGAAAGGAAGTCTCTCTCTGAATGAGGACAGTCAGAAGAGTTCATCACAGAGCATTAGGACGTGTGCCTGTGCTAAAAGCTGTGTAGTCTAGGCTAAGTAGTGAGGAGACAGGACCCTCTATAGGGGGCAGAGGTGAGCAAAGCTACTGGGGTAGGTGTTAAAAAATGTCTACTAAAGACATGACAAGAATTGATTTCAAAGACAAAGAAAGGTAAAAATGGGTAGATCAGAGCTCAACTGCAGAGGCATTAATGTCAGGATAGGTCTACATGTCAGAGTGGCTGGCATGTTATTAAAAATTATTTAGGTATTTCAGAAGTTTTTAGTGCCCATACGTAATTGGCTTTTAGTTTTCATAGCTGTTCTTAAAAGAGAAAGCAAATAGACGCCCATGAGTGATCTAAAACACAGTTTTCTCTTTCAAAAATTTATTTATTATTACTATTATGTTTAGGTTTCCTACACTGTGCATGTGTTCACTAGAGAGAGACACACACACAGAGGGAAAGCCAAAGAGCAAGACTCCAGGTCTGGGACTCAAACCACAATTGACCACGCATGAGTCCAAATGCCTTAACCATCATGCCACCTGATGGCCCCACAGTTAAATTTTCATTTGCCCTGGTGTCACTCAAGTGTGGGTCTCTTGAAGTGAGAGCAAAAGACTTAGATACAATGCAAAAAGAAGGAAATACAAGTAAGGCGAAGCTGGTTCTTGAAGGTGACGCTTAACTATTGTGCGCTCTTGATTGCCTTCTGGGTTTACTGCCCCGATTCCGTGGTATCAGCCACACTACAGCCTGGTTCAGGACAGGCTCAGTATGACCCAGCAGGCACCCTCCTCTCTCAGACCATGACAGGATTTCCTTTAACATTCTGGTGGTTAAGACAGCAGATTTGGGGATTTGACTGGTGATATTTGGATCCTGATTTTTCTAATATTAGTTTTACCATCTTGGACTAGTTATTAGATCTCTTAAAGTCTGAGATGCTTCATTTGGAAAATGCACCTATTCTAGCGTTTATTTGATAGAGCTGCCAGAGGACCAATGAAGCTCTTAGCAGAGGTTCCTTGCATAGAATAATGCTGGGTAAACATTAGTTGTTATTTTGTTATTACCCCTAACCTCAGGAAAGAATGTAGGAATCTTCTTCCTGCTCTTAAATCTGTAAAGGGAGATGCCTGCAGAAATGCAAAACATAATGGGAATGGAATGAAATTTTTTTTTTGAGAGGTTTTTGCTATAGGGTGCATGCACTCACCAGAAAGAGAGACAGAGAGACAGAAAGTGAGAAATCACCCCCTGAGGGGGATGGGACGCTGCTATCCCTTCTCCTCTATTCTCCTCTTGGGATCTTGGGCACACACACCCATGCGCCTGGTGTGAGTTTAAGCCACCAGGTCCGGGAATAGTACTGTAGTCGACTACTTGGGAGTCCAGCAACATAGCCATTACACCAACTACTGGACCTGAGAATGGAATTGTTTTATCCCTGGCAAATTTGTACATTTTAAACATCTTTTGCCATGACCACAAATCTTAAAAACATAGCCACAGCTTCAGTACCTATGAGTATAGTAAAAAGTTATTATTTTCTTTTAAGCTCATGTGGTATCAATCCTGCTAGCAGCCAGCAAGTCTTTAATGTGTTGAAACAAAATTCAATTCATAAGCACACTAATGTATGTTAGGGTAATTTTTAGGGTCTTAGAATGGAAGTGGCAGTTGGTGCAGATTTTTACTTATTATCAACATATCTGTTTCCCTGCTTCTGCTATATGACCATAATAGTTATTAATCTCAATATTTCTAATGTTTTTTTATTCTTGGCTACTTTTCTGACATATTAGTTCTTAGCTAGAAAAAAATGATTCAGTAATAGTAGACATGAATTCCACTATCTCTTCACAGCTCACTAGGTTCAGTAATAGATAATGGCATAATTACTTTTTGAGTTTTAAGAAATCCAATTGGAATGCCTGCAGGTATATGTACATTTATTTGGTTTAGAACTTATTTTTTTTAGCATAATTCATTTACTGTATTTGGTATGACGGGTCCAAATGAAACCAAGCATCCAGAGGAAATTATTTTTTAATACAGACTCATAACCCAGGTATTAAGAATATTTATTTTTTTTCTTACCCATAGGCAGTAAGGCAGTTTTTCTCTCCGAACCTATTACCACCATCCATCAGAAATATTTACTCTTTTGCTTCTCAGATTTACTCAGTTTCAATGGTGGTCTATGTATTGAGGGAAGGCAGAAGGCTATCCTTAATGATCATTCATTTATTCAGTGAAAATGTGCCCAAGTCCCCTCTGGATCAGGCACTGTTCCAGGCACTGGGAATAGAACTGTGAGGAGAGAATTCCCCACGTCCCCATGAATTTGCTGTTCTAATGGCATTACATTGCCACATTAATGCCACATGATAGGTGAAGAAGATGGTCATGGGGCTCTTCTCATCTCTGAACTTAATAAAACTGAGTCCATGGTGCATCGCCTCTTTAGACAGATCTTTTCTGACCACCCAGTCTACAACACACAAACTTATCTCTTGCATAAGTCAGGAAATGTGAAGGCTCAGAGATGCTCAGAGACATGTGGTTCAGAGACAAAGACAGTCTATTATTCACAGCAAAAGTAGCAGTCAGGTGACATCGTGAAACAGACCACAAACTAAGCTCCAATACAGTGAGAATCAGTGGGACCTGCACATGGATTGGAGGACATTCCCTCACATTTAGGCACTTCTATTTTATATAGGGTTAGTGTATAGATCTGCCCATTGTCCCCACCAGAGAGAGATGTAATTTTTATTTTATTAAATAACTAAATATTTTCCATGAGAGATGTTTCATGCCTCTAAATCATTGCCTTTTGATTTTACTTATCTAGCGACATCCTTTTCTTTTGAAGGCTGCCCTCATGAAAACATTTTTTAAAAGATAGTTCTGGGTCCAGCAAGTGGCATGGAGACCAAGGAAGCTGGAGCCCACATGACCAACTGTACGGTTTGAGTCTCAGACCCTGTGACTTGAAAAACATGCAAGGCATGCGTACATCTTTACCAAAAATCCCGAGAGGAGAATGAAGAAGATGGGATTGTGGTGTGGCCATCCCACCTGAAGGGTGATTCATCACTTTCTCACTTTCCCTCTCTCGCTCGCTCTCTCTCTCTTTTTTTTTTTTTTTTTCATTTTTTCATTTTTTTTTTAAAGAAAGAGATTTTTACTATGGAGCACCTGGGCTCTCCAGAAAGACAAAAAGTGAAAAATCACCCCTCAGGAGGGATGGCCACACCACAATCCCTTCTCTTCCATTCTCCTCTAGGGATTTTGGGCACTCACACACATATGCCCACATGAGTTTTAAGCTGCTGGGTCCAGAACATCAATCACAGTCAATTACATGGGAGTCTAATGAGGTAACCATCACACCATCTGCTGATTCCCCCCTCTCTATCTTCCATTCTCTGGTGAGTGCAGATGCTCTATAGAAAACTAAAATTAAAAAAAAAAAAAATAAAGAATAGAATAGACCTGGAGCATACAGGCCATTATTTATTTATAAAAGTGTATACAGATTCATGGAGAAGCGTAATACTTTGTAAATGTAATATTGTAAATGAAAACTACATTCATTTACAATGAATGCAAATATGTCTGGAAAGTCACAACATACTTTTCTATGCAAAAATGCATCATGACTTTCCCGACAACCAATAGAACGTGAGCCGCGTGAGAGCAGGGCAGCTGTTCTGTTCCATACACCTACAGTAGTGTTGGACAGATGGCAGGGACCCAATACTATTTGTTGAATGAATGAATGAGACTGATTTTGAGGAAGATGGTCACCCTAGCCATGATTTTTGTCCTAAGTTTTCAAAAGATAATCAGTCTTTGGAGGCTGAAGGCAAAAACACTTCGGAGGCTGAAGGCAAAAACACTTCTAAGAAACCATAAACAGAATTAAACAAAATATATTAGCCACATTTGCTCTAACATCTTTCTGAGTAGAGGCCAGATGGTGAGCAGCGAGAATGTGATGCTCTATGAGGTTGGCCCCCATGAGCGGTTCTGGGTTCTCATCTGGGGCCCTCCACAGGTCAGCTGGGCATGGGCTGCCTGGAACTGGGGATGGACTGCGGCCTCAAGATACTGTTGGGGTGCTGTCTGCCTCTCTCTCTCTCTCAATCATGGAGGAGATGAGTGGATAAACTTTTTTAAAAAACTTCCCAGTAGGAAAAATATTCCATCAGTATATCTACATAATAGTGGTTCCTGAATTCGTGAGTTTTTTCCCCTTACAGTTTTATCTGTTGAGCATAATTTTTAAATGTGCAAGTAAAATATAGTTATATAACCAGAATAAACAGAAAACATTATATATTATATATCCAATGTTTGCAGATGTATCACATACATTGAAATTTTCAGATATCTGAGAATTTCTACAATAAAATAATCTATAAAAATGACTTTTTTTTTCTTTTCTTCTTCTTTTTTTTTTTTTTTTAGATTTTTGCCATAGGGGACATGCACTCACAGGAGAGACATAGAGGGAAGGAAAGTGAGAAGTCACCCCTCAGGAGGGATGGCCAAGCCACAGTCCCTTTTCCACCCTCCTGGGATTTGGGGCACTGCACATGCACCTGGCATGTTTTTTAAGCCTCAGGTCTCGGACTTGAACTGTGCACTCAGTCATGAGGGATCCAGCACCTTAACTACCATGCCATCTGCTGACTATACCTAAAAGAATTTTAAGTGACTTGATAGTTTACCTAGCACTTCCAGATGTACTTTTCTTCTCTCTCTCTCTCTCTCTCTAAACGCCAGAGGGTTCATACATTTTAGGAGAGAAATATAAAGTGAAGTGCTCCTTTATGGGGCTGTCACATCCTAACCCTTAGCAATTCTCTGTCCCATCAGAATCCTGGGCCCGTGCACATGCACCTGGCATGCTTTTCAAACCAGCAGGGCTAATACTTGAACCCTGGTTGGCCATGTGAGACCTGATACCCTCATTGCAGCCCTTAACTGCTATACCGTGGGGCCAGCCCAGGTGTGGGCTTTAAAACTGGTTAAAGTCTACTCCCATTTTCCAGGATATATGTACACAGCAGAGTGTACTTTGAGAAATATAACTACCCTTTAGGTTTCCTGATACAAAGTATTTTATTGATCAGATTTCTAGTTTCACCTATGAATCCTGGTTCTAGAAACTGGAACTTCCCAGGAGCTCTCAAGCCAGGAAATGCTCATTGCACGTTTAGATTTTACTGTGTGTAAGCAATGCATAAAGCCCAAAGGGGGGAAAGAGTGGAACTTTCATTAAAGACTATGACTGGGTGACCCATCCAAGTCCATAGGAAGAAAATTAGAGAACCTCATAAGTCACCCTCGTAAGACTCCATATCCCAGGAACAGTGGGGTCATTGCTATGACTCCCTATTGTCACTCTCCATTTTCTTCTCATGCTGGCAAGATTTCTATGCAATCAGGCAGCATTTGCAGTTGACAATGGCTGGTTGCAGAAAGAGGGAATTTTCTCCGGAAATATCTCTGTTAAGATGAAGGAAAACCTTCCTAGAAATCTTGAGGAGACATCTCATCAGATCTCATCAGCCAGAAGAGATGGTACTTGTGTTTAAAGGAATTGTTAGCAAGGACAGGAGGACACATGATTAGATCAGCCCAGTCATCATTTATGCCCTGGAGCAGAGCCTAGCTCTCCTGAAGACATTGCCTCCCGAAAGATAAGGCCAAATAACTGGGTTCTATTAGCAAGGAAGATAAAGAAAGCGCCGTTGGTTGGGCTGCTACTGAAGGATATATAAGTCATAGTCTGCAAAAAGGCAGGCAGAGTAGAACTGTTGGGATTTTCAATTTATTGCACAGAAAGTCTCCATATGCAAATGTGGAAGACCTCGGCAATAGCCTAATATCTCATCTCATGCTTACAAGGCAAATCAAGGGAATATTTTACGGAAATGTGACAGATGAAGAAACTGAGGCATTGCTTCTAATGGTTTACTCAAAATTCCATTTCTAGCTGATAGTGTAGAATTACTAAAATCTGGATGTCCTGTTCCTAGAACCATTCCTTTCCCTGACCTCCCATGTTTCTAGTGGACTCCTCTCTGAGGATTGGGAATCTGGGTATATTTCTTGGTTCAAAGGTTTAGGGGTAGAAGTGAGGTGGGGGGTTCCTCATCTCTGTACACAGAAGTCACATTTATAAATCGTTACTCAAGTTTGCTCACGGAATTACCCGATGGTTTCAGCCAAAGAGCACATGTTGGTGGCAGCCTGTGTTAGCAGGGTGAGCACCTGGATCAATGCCAACCCTTCTAGCTAGCAAGTCAGCATGAAATGAAAGCAACTTGTGTTGACAGTATTGACAGACGGTGCCACATACAAATTACAGTTAGTTCAAAAATTAACTACCAGATTATTAATTTGAAAAAAAAAAAGTGCACAGTGTAGTTTCCCACTTCTAGTTCTCTGGCTGAGTGTTGTCTGTTGACGCTGATCACCCTGCGTGCTCTAGCTCTTTGAAACGCTGGAGACTGAAATCCCTGCAAGGAGAGATTCAGACAGCAGATACACGCAGCAGGCTTTTCCTGTTTCGAAGTTTCCAGTGAGCCTTGGCTATTTCTTTGGTGTTTTAGCCCATTTCTCTATTGCTGTAACTAAATAGCACAGACTGGGTAATTTATGAAGAATAAACATTTACTTAGCTTATGGTTCTGGGGGCCCAAGATTGAGGGTCCACATCTGGTGATGGTTTTCTCGCTGATGTGGACTCTGCAGAAGTTGGAGGCAGCACAAGGAATCACGTGGGAAGAGGACACAAATGTGTGTCAGCTCTGTCCTCTCTCCTTCTTCTCATAAAGTCACCAGATTTCAGTCATGGCTGCCTCATCCTGAGGACCTTATATAACCCTTAATCACCTCCCAAAGGCCCTACCTCTGTTTTGTTTGTTTGCTAACCCACATGTGCACTCGGCAGAGAGACTGAGAAAGAGGGAAAGTGAGAAATCACCCCCGGGTGAGATGGGCATCCCTTCTTCTGCGCCTTCCTCCTGGAATTCGGGGCTTGCACATACATGCACCCAGCATGTTTGTCAAGCCACCAGTTCCAGCACTTGCACCATGCAGTCAGCCATTGGGGACTCAGCTACCTTAACCTCCACACCATCTGCTGGCTTGGCCCTACATCTTAATAACATAAATTCCCATTATCTGTTTTAAATATTGTTTTTTTCCTTGTACGGTTTTTTCCACAGGCCAAGTGTGCTTGCTGGAGAGAGACAGAGAGAGAGTGTAAGGGAAAGTGAGAAATCGCTTCAAGTGTGGATGACCAGGCTGCAATTCCTTCTTCTCCTTTCTCCTCCTGGGACTTTGAGCAGACATGCACATGCACCCGACCTGATTTTCAACCCACGAGGTCTGGGGATCAAATCACAGTCAGCAATATGGGAGTCCAGCACCTTGACCACTATACCACCTGCTGGCCCCATAAATTTCCATTCTTTTAATAACATCACAGTAGCAACCAAATTTCAACACATGAATTTTGGGAAGGCATATTCAAATCATTGCATGTGACTTCCTGAACTCCCTTGTCAAATTCAGGCCAGACAATTTCTGGCCCTAAGATTTCTCATCTGTAAAAATAAAAATAAAAATAAAAAATGCTAGGATAAATTAGTTGGGACTGATAATATCTCAGGAATCTTTATAAAATGTTATCTTTCTCATGTTAAAAGTAACATATATTGGGACCAGCAGTTAGCGTAATGACTGTGTCACTGGACTCCCACGTAATTGACCGCAGTTTGAGTCCCGGACCCGGTGGCTTAAATTCACGCCAGGCGCATGTGCGTGCGTACCCAAGATCGCAAGAGGAGAATGGAGGAGAAGGGATTGCGGTGTGGCCATCCCCCTAGGGGGTGATTTCTCTCTTTCTGTCTCCCTGTCTCTCTCTGTCTTTCTGACAAGCGCACGCATCCTATAGCAAAAACCTCTCAAAAAAAAAAGAAAAAATAACATATAACTATGATATAAATTGAAATATTAAAAGTATAAATCAAAATATACAAGTTTCTTATCATTCTACGCTACTAAAAGATAACTCATCAATTGTATATATTGTCTGAGATTTTGCTTTCTCTTTACAAACTACCATTTTTACATATTGCAGCTCATACATACCGTTTAGAGATTTGCTTTTCAAACTTAATAAATGAATGAAAGAAAATACATTCATGTCAATATTCTCTACACATTTCTTTTTACTGGCTGTATAATATTCCATTGCATAGCTATTTTATAACTTATTCATGTAATCACATGTATTTTACATATATTTGGGTGGTTTTCAACTATACACCATTCCAAATAAAGCTGTAATATCCTTACAGACATATCTTTGGACTGTGTATTTCTGCATGATAAATTCCTTGAAAAGGAATAGCTGAGCCAAGGACCCAAGATACTTTACAACAAGTCCTGAGAATGTAGGATCACCTAGGCAACAACCTTAAACTAGATCTTGTCTTGGAGTAAGAATTTCCTCTGTGTGTTGGCCTGAAAATTATCAAATTTCCAGAGCTGCACTTCTGATAGGTCTTTTCGCTTCTTATCCAACATGCAAGACTAAAATGATTCCTTTCTTGCTCATTTTCATGGGCGATAATGTGTTCCTCCCACCTGGCACTTCTTTTTATTTCACTACAGCTATAACGAGCACTTACAAGAACAGCAATCTGGGTTACCTGAAAACCTTTTCCTTGTTAAGTTGGCTCAAAAAACTAAGACTAGAGATAGAATTAGAAGGCAGTAGCTCAGTCAAGGTTATATAAAGCTGCTCTTGGGCATATCGTTAACTTTTCCTCTTTGGTTTATCTATTTAAAAATAGAGGTACGATTCATTTGTGAGGCTTTAGGGGAAAACTGACAGGCCTTGTTAGGGTGGGCACACTCTATCACTCTCTCTTACTCCAAACGCAAAGCAGTTTACTTTAGAAAAATGCTAAGTGAATGAGATGCTTAATAATAATAAACAAGTATCTTAATACTCTGTGATTAGCACTCAGTAATGACTAATGTGCAGACGTCCTTGTTTCTGTCAAAAATCCATTTTATCAGACATGGAAATGGCCTAAATTATTTGATATGCATTAGCTATGGAAAAGACCTCTTGCAGCACCAGATATTCAAGTCTCTGACCCTTCTACGCTGGCGCAGCAATTACACGAGAGCTATCTGTTCCATTCAGACTCGAAAAAGAAAGAATTCAGTGCCAGCAACACAAAGCACAGCAGTTTCACATTCGAGATCCTCTCATTTCAGTATTGACTCATGCGACCTCCCCCTGCCACCCCTTACCTCCAAATTGCTCTTCGTACCCTCCAACCATCTAGGGTGTCTCAGGGACATCACAGAACCACCTGCAAAACAACTGCCTGCTCCTTAAAGTTTAGACTCCTGGGTCCCTTCATGACCTGAAGAAGTAAGTTTAGGAATATGCAGTTTTTAACAACCCCTTGCAAGTCATTTTAATGCATTCTAGTATTTGAGGACCTCTCCTCAACCGTGCATCTGAAACATTCACAGGCCTAGGGGCCACCTGGGTTATCTTATTTTGTAACTCTGATACAGAAGATCTAGAGAGAGGCCTGAGAGTCTGCATTTTTAATGAGATGCCAGGTGATGCTGATTCTGCTGGTCTCTTTGGCCACACTTTGAGCATTGAGTATCCACTATAGGACACATGAAGGACAAAGCTCTGTTATTTATCTTTATAACCCCAGTTGTCATGCAGGGTATGAACCCTTAACTGAAAGAGAAAAGAAAAAAAAAAGTCAAATCAGAAAGATAGAATATCAGACATGTATTCTAGTCTGAAGTTACTTCAACATAGACAGTATGTCGTGCAAGTTTGTGTTCCTTTCAATATAGGACCCAGGGGTTACCCCAGTCAGGTGTACACTTTGTACACAAAAGGCCACAGGCAGAGGCAGCTACAAGAGGGGCCTTATGAACAGCTCTGGGGTCTTGTTAAATAACACATGAGATGAACAGAAAGTCGTTGGGAAATCTGTGATGGGGAAGACATGTGTGTTGATAAATATTTTAGAGGCACTCCCTAATATTGCAGGAAATTTAAAATGGAGAGAAAACAGTAGACTCTTCCCAGGCTTCTGATTAGTCAGGTCTTGTAATTCTGAGGCTCGTCAGACCCTGCTGAAAGTACCTGTCTTTATTATAGAGTTTATACAAGGCTCTTAGAGCACCTGAAAAAGTGGAGCCCTGGAATTGGGACATCTGATTTTCCTGTGCCTGCCTGCTAATGAATGCCTGTATGTGGAGAGAAGTTCTCTCTGACACTTGTTTGTAAAGTAACCTGTTATTATTGCATGTGTGAAAAGGAGGTCTGTAGCTCACAACCAACTCCAGGAACAGTGACTACCCAGAGCAGCCCATGTTAGCAGGCAATAGGAAGTAGCTGGTTTGGGTCTGTGGACACCTTTATTTGTGATCTGTCCACATACATTTAAAATAGTGAAAGTGGCTCACCAAGAGTTCTGTAACCCACATTGACAGTGCTACTTCAAATCTGCAGTCACGTGGTGTTTTCTGTCTTCAGCAAATACTTAGCTTCGAAAGGCAAAAGACTTAACCTTGTAGAATACACCTTCTTGGAACATTTCAAATTTGGGAAGGCAGAAGTGAAAAGGGCCAAGAGTTGGCTCTGGCCCAGTTAAAACATTAGGACCATGACCCAGAGCTGGAGATGTATGATGGGAGGACCAGCAATCAGGATTTTCAACCCAGCTTCGGAAGAGAAAGGCAAAGACAAGAGGCAGGGAGTTGAATTGGAGGAATGAACTTGGCTCCAACATCTTCAATTCACCCTATCCACGTGATAAATAGCAAATGTCTTTTTTAATGAAAACTTTTGTCTAGGAGAGCACGTACTGCAAATATCTTAGTCTTCAATAGTAGCATATTCAAAGCAAAAAAAAAGCAGTTGTAATAATAATAGTAATAATAACTTAAATACTAAAATATGAGATGAAGTTCAACCGACACTTTTTATTAAATATTAGATATTAGATATCTTCATTTCTGATTGAAAGCTGACTGATAAATTAGATGATATTTGGGACAGTGTGTACAAAGGTAAGAAAATGTGAAACAACTTTAATTATGTGTAAGGGGACAAAGATCTCATATATCAGTAAAATATTAGGAGGTTTTGCCTGGTGAGATGGTATAAGACATTTTGAATGACTGCTCAGAGCATAGAAGTTTAATTAAAGCAGAACTTGAGAGAAAAGAGGTCCTGCAGAGAGATTTCCTTCCCTCTAGGGATTCAGGAGATTTCTGGGCACACATGTGAAGGCAGAATAGTGAAAAGGCCAGACCCGGGAATTCTAAAGCTTACAGAGAACAAGTTGTATGGCTGCGTTTTCAGAATTTACTCAATTATATATAGTTTAGATGAAGATGAGGGAGGAGAATGTGTTTTGATCATCAAAGTGTAAGTTAAACTTTGGTGCTACTCAAATGTTGTATTAAATATTCTCTGAAAAAGGGTCTGGGCTTGAAAGACCAGGAAGGAGACACACTGCTGGTGACTTGTGCTTATCCTGAAGGGAGTTTTATTCCTCAATTAAATCCTGTCCCTGTGTAATTTAGGTCAGTCTTGCTGAGTTAACCAGCCCTGGGGTATCAGCAGTGGTACCATATTCAAACAGCTGGAGGATAGCTTGAAGGACTCAAGTCCAAGGTCTGTGTCGGGGGTTGGCAAACTTTTTCTGTAAATTGCCAGTATTTTAGTCATGATGGGGCATCTGGCCTATGTCACAGCTACTTAACTATATCATTTAAACACAAAGGCGGCCATTCACAACACGTGACCAAATGAGTGTGGCTCTTGCCAATTACACTTTATTTATAAAAGCAAGGTGCCAGGTGTTGGTGCAGTGGTAACTAACTGGACAATGTGGAAAAGGTTCTGGGATTGGGTGTACCTGTGATGCAGGACCACTGAGACTGGGGTCAGCTGCAGCGTGGGGACCCAGTGGGGGTGCCTCTCTGTTTCTCTATTTATCTCTGCTTCTTGCATTCTTTCTTTTTTTAAATAATTGTTTTAAACTTTATTTACTTATTTTAATTTGACCAGAGAGGGATAGAGAGTGTGTGTGTGTGTGTGTGTGTGTGTGTGTGTGTGTGTGTGAGAGAGAGAGAGAGAAAGAGAGAGAGAGAGAGAGAAAGTGAGAAAGCAAGCCACCAGGTCTGGGACTCGAACTGTGATCAGCCATGTGGGAGTCCAGCGCCTCCAACTACCTGCCGGCCCCCATGCTTCTCACATTCTTTCTCTCTCTGTTTCGCTCATGGGAGAAAACAAAACTTGAAAGGAAAAAACAACACATAAAAAACAACGAGGTGGAAGTCTGTTTTCCCTTGCTGGAGTGTCATCAAAACACTGGTACTGAGCCCCAGTTTAGCTGCTTATCACTGGAGAGCCAAACTACAGAGACAAGTGTTGGTGGCAAGGAAAAATAGCTTTATTCATGAAATTAGCAACCTGGGGGATTTGGCAGACTAGTGTCCTGAGAAGAAACAGTGGTGGTGGTGATGCTATTGTGGGTGGTGGCAGTGGCAGTGGGGAGTCTATGTGTGGCTTTGCAGTGCATACGTTGATAAAATCTTCTCAACTGATGAGGTGGGAGGTGGCTGGTAGCATCTTCCTCTTTTCTGTCTCCATAGCCAGGTATATGCAAAACCCAACAAGGTTATTATTAACTTTAATTAGTTAGATCCATTGTGAGGGAGGTAAAAGGTTAGGCTCTATGGTTTACTGTGAGTGAAGTGAGAGGCAGAAGTTAAAGACTGACTTTCCTAAAGGGTAATCTATTAAGGAGGATTCCAAGACCAAGTACAGTATAGAGTCACTTTGGTTATCGCATGGCTTGGTTACAGGTTATTATTGTCTTGCCCTATTTCCTGTGAGAAAAAGAAACAACTTCTATAAAATATTTGTCTTGATTGGTTTTGAATGAAAGACTAACAAGCACTTCACACTCTTAGTACCAAGAATGTGAACTATACTATATTAAGTGCTAGGGATGAGGGGGCACTTTGGGATGGGAAGGAAAGAAAGATGTATAACATCAAGTTTCTTTTCTCAAAGTGGCTTAAATGCAGGATATGATTAAACAGGATAAGTCAAAGAGAGGAAATATGTTTAGTGTAGAAGCAGCCAGGTACAGGATATAAATGGTACTATCTTTTTTGGTGTGTTCCATTACCTTTGGTTGTTTACGGATGGACTCCTACATGGCCGACGATTCACATCCTGGATCTGGTGGCTCGCTCGCTCTCTCTCTCTCTCTCTCCCTCTGTCTGTCTCTCTCTTTCTCTCTCTCTCTTCTCTCTCTCAGGCGAGCGTGCATGCCCTGTAGCAAATTAAAATATTACAAATAATTGTAAAGTTAAGTAAATAATTCATAAAATAATGTTAAAAAAAGAATCCTTCCACAGTCTAAGGAGTGAAGTGTTTACTGGAGAAATTACATATTCATCTGTGAAATTCAGACCACTGGGACTGGACTTTGCCTTTCTCATTCCCTTCTTGGTAAAAGCAGTATTATTACAGATGTATCCATCCAAACATGAGGGAGCTTTTGCCTATCTGGTACATCTCTGCTTATCAGAATTCAGTGTTCTTTTTTTTTTTTTTTCTTTTTTTTGGAGAAGTTTTTGCTATAGGGCGCGTGCGCTCGCCAGACAGACAGAGAGAGACAGAGAGACAGAAAGTGAGAAATCACCCCCCCCGGGGGGATGGCCACGCCGCAATCCCTTCTCCTCCATTCTCCTCTCGGGATCTTGGGCACACACGCACACGCGCCCGGCGTGAGTTTAAGCCGCCGGGTCCGGGACTCGAACCGCGGTCGACTACGTGGGAGTCCAGCGACATAGCCATTACTCTAACTGCTGGTCCCAGAATTCAGTGTTCTTACAAATCATCAAGAGGATCTTGCTAAAATGTGAACTCTGGCTCAGTAGGACTGGGGAGGGCCCTAAATGTCTATACTTTCTTCAGCAATGGCCTTGTTGCTGGACATACTTTAAGCCATACATTCTGAGGATACTTCAACAAATATACAAATAGTATCTACCTTAGATGAGGAGGAGCCAAACATACCAGATGAAAAGTTTGTTGTTGTTGTTGTTTACTACAGGAATTTGAAAGTATAAATGTTGACCAGCCAAATGTTCCACTTCCTTATAATATCTTTCCTACTTCCTTCTCAAACAGTAATTTATAAATCCCAATTTATTTATTGCTCATGTTTAAAATGTGAAGGCAGCTGTGGAAATACAGGTGGATTATCAGAGCTAGTTAACATTTTATGCTAAACCTTCATATTACACTTGTGGTGGAAACGAAGAGAAAAAGGTTTAAGGGGCACAGGAGCTAAGACAGACCCTGGAATTTCAGTCACTGCGCAGCTGAAAGGAATCTGCAGAATGATCTAATTCTCTCTCTCCCTTATTTGGAACCATGTTCTTAAGGCACGCTGCCCTTCATCAATGGAGGCCCACCAGAGGGCCACTCAGAACCTGAGGACAGAAGTCGAGCCCTTCTCTTTCTGCCTGTACCCAACCCATGGGGCAGGCACATGATAATCTAGGGGAAGAAGCTGTGAATCCTGATGTCTGATAGTTCCCATTGTTTTGAAAAGCTGTAAATCTTGCTTATACACGAGAAACTCACACCTAGGGCTGTGACGTTTTTCCAGTATTGGTCTTCAGACTGAGGTCTCTGACACTCAAATAAGCATCACTCAGCTATACTCTCTGCTCTTTACCTAATGAAACATTTGGTGAGAAACCCAGTGGCATTGCGTGGACTATATATCACTTGTGTATTAGTTCATTTTTCAATATTACATAGTTATTCCTCACAACTTTTTATAAAGATAGGCAGCAAATATGATTCCCATTTTAAAATTATAAGATACTCTTACTTATCCTCACACTAGTGCCTGAACTATTGATTTTATAACCTCAAGAAAATTTTGATGAATTAATTGTGATGATTTTGCCCACTTAGTAGCAAAATTAATTTATTCAAAACCTGTATGTGATAAACAGGGCATGCATAAAACATGAGAAACCTGTTAGGAAATACATATACACAGGCCCTATTTTTTCTGCATTTTAGTAGTGAGAAAATGTGTGTGTGTATGTATATGTACATGTATACACACACACACCATCGGGAAATGTTCAATTATCTGCAAAGAAGAATTTCACAGAATTTTCGGTAAAATCTTTAAAAACATACACTCTGTTAGAGAAGTTTATCACACTGAATTATAATTGTTCTTTGTTTGCATCTCTTGCTACGTTAAAATTTATAAATCAAGAAAGCACATTGCCTAGCATAATGACTATAAATATTAGGCACCAAACTATTTGTTGATTGAATATGTGTGATTACATAATCATGTTTTCTCTATTTGGTATGTGATATTTTTCTTATATATTGTATATTTTCTAAGTTCACATTATTTAGTGTATTTATATAGTTTATGCCTTATGTGTAAGACTGGACTCATTAAGACATTGTAATGTTTTTTACTTTAGAAGCACAAATTATATGGTGCTTCTGCTTCAACAGTGAAACCAATGCGCCTCAGACTTTAATGTGGCAGATCATGCTATCAAACTCTAAACACTAAGGTTGAGCACCAGATATTTGCATATATATACTATGTATTTATAAATACCAATTCGTACCTCCTAAAAAGAAGTGCTTTGTATAAATTATTTCATTTTTATTTACACAACAGTCTTATGAGATAGCAATGGTTATTACTACCATTTTACAAATGAGAAATCTAAACTGAGTTAGTTGAGGTCACAAAAAGTTATTAAATGGTGAAATTGAGATAGAAACAGGAAGATCAAACTCCAGAATCCACTCTTCCAATTACTACGGTGCAGCACAGGGCTCAGCAAACTACATGCCACCCCAAACCAAATCCAGCAGCTGCCCATTTGTAAATAAAGTTGCATTGACACAGGGTCACATCCACTCATTTAAGTAGTGTCCATGGCTGCTTTAGAGCTGTAACAGCAAACTTGGACAGTTTTGTACAGATCCATCTGATCTTCTAAACCTAAAATATTTACCGTCTGATCTTTTACAAATAGCAATCATCAGTTCTACTATTCTGTATCAAATGTATCATTTCATTTTATGAATTAAATGAATGATTCATTTTGTCTTATAATTTTGAAATGTTATGTTGTACATAATATAGGATATAAAATGCTGCTGGGTTGCTCAGATTTTCTTATTGTATTTCTAGATAGGATATGAATAAAAATTTATCATAATTTGATAAATTTTCTATCATTTTGATGGCTGATTTATAAGACACAATGAGAACTATCTTGTTTCAGCTCTTGCTAAATATTCTAGATATTCAACACTAGGTTCAGGATATAATAGAAATTACACTTATTGGGATTAACACTTTAAGATAAGTTCTTGAACAGATTACAAAGTATTTATAGTTTAAAATCTAATTTAGTTTTGGTAGTATTCTTTTGGTGTAATAACTTCAAAATATATTTATTTTTAATTATATTTTCTTATGGAACTCCATTTCAGAAGCCATAGAGGAGCATACATTTCAAAATTGCTAATAAATTGTGGAGGGATTGTGCAGCATATTTTTCTTACTAATTTTAAGGAGGAGTTTTTCAACATTATTGTGAATCATAATTATGTCATTATATGTTATAAATATATTACATGTATTTACACTACATAATTAGACCTAATTCTAATTATGTAGATTCATGGTAATCAGCTAAAATTTGCTTTAAAAAACCAAGATAATTCCTCTAACAGATGCTACCTTAATAGAATATTAAGTTTGAGAAAATCTCATGAAAATAAGAAAATTAATAAGTAATGATTAAATCTTAACATGCAAGTGGAATGACATATCATGTCACCATTTTCCCAAAGCTTCATTATAAGAAAAAATGTTTGTTCTGAGACATACTCAAAAATTTTGTAAATACTATTTTAGAGAAATCATCTCTTAAATTGAGAGAGAAAGCAATCCAATAAAGAACTCAAAGTTTTAAAGATTTGTTTTGGTTATAACATAAATACTCTCTTTTCAAAGCTCCTTATATAAAAACTTTTTTTTTAAGTTGTTCTAGTAACAAAGAGGTAAATAAAAACACCATTTCCCACTGGAATCTTGCTCTCTAGATGTTAAATCTAGCATCATTGCTGTAAATTGCTAGTTGTAGTCTTTGATTGACATGTTTACCCAGATAATGTAACAGTTTTTGTGAAAGAAATCTACTTAGTGTCTGGATGACATGAAACATGTTTCTTGTGGAAGGAAAAGCCCCAAAGTGTTCTTTCAAATGGGAGTCTTTTCTCTCCAAATCTTTTGGGCTGATAACGAATCATGTAATTTGTTTTACTCCCTCATTTACCCAACATTAGTAGTTCAATTGCAGTGTGCATCTAAATATACTTCTGAAATCCCTCGGTGGCTCTGTCCTTGACTTCACTGCAGATTAATTTTCAGCTCTGAGTTACACAGCAGCCCATTCTGTGACACAAGCTGTTTGACCAAGGAACCAGTTTGGATGTCTTGGTCAGTGTCTGGTTTTTCCTACTTACTGGTTTTTAGCCTAGCTTTGTTTTCAGGATAACAAAACGTTTTGTCTTAAGTGCTTGAAAAGAAAAAAAAAAAAATCATTCATTATTTCTAATTATTTTTCCATCTCAGTGGAAAGTGCATTTTGTACATTCTCTTTAAAGTCTGTTCTTTCTTTTGAAGCTTCTGTAAGTGTTAACATGGGATGATAAAGGCATATCCAGAGTATCCGGAAGTTGTGCAGGTGTGCTTGATCTTCACATGATGCTCTCTTTCGAGGGTGTAACATAGCAAGTGACAGAATACCACAAAGAGGAAATAACATTTTGTCAAAAAAGGGGTGGGAATAGGAAGCATACAGCCTTAAGGTGACCTTGTGACTGTTCCACCAATGGACTCGGAAGGTCTGTGCTAAAGCCCTCTACAGGAAATAAATCCTGAACTGATTAACCAATACTGTTTGAATTGACCAAGCACATTGCCCAGTGCACTTTTATGGTCACTGCTTTAAGAAGCCTTACCTTGATGCTAGCTTGAGAAGCTACCTTCATGAGGGGCTGGTCTTAACCTTTTATGTTCACAAGAATGTCAATTCCCAACACTTTACAGTTCTCTGAGTTGAAATTCTTTGGACAGTATGAAAATCCCAAACCAGTAATCCTAATATCTGCACTGCCACAGGTCTTCCTTCCCTAGGAGGCAATACCTTTAGACATACCCTCACTTTGTCGAAGTCTTTAGTGTACTTACACCAAAAAATTGTAGGTTTTTGGGAAAGTCATGACTTTCTAGTATTTTTCTAAGCAAAAATGCATCATGACTTCCCAATAACCTACTAAAATCAGTCCTTAAACAAAGAAAGTCAGCAATGTTTCACCTTTACAGCAGACCCTTGGCACCTTAGCAGTTAAGGAGATAATATGTTACTGCTTTGGTTGCTCCTATGTCATTTGCAATTTTGGTGCCAAGAGTCAAAGTTGGATTGAGCCTTTCCAGATGGGTTTATCCAAGAGTGATTGGTGAAGCAACCTAGAACCCTCATTTCAGGAGAGCTTATTTTCAGAATTCCTAAATAACCAAGGGGGATTGATTCTAGTACTCAGTATATATCAAAAGCCATGGCTGCTGAAGTCCCTTAAATGAAGTGGTCTAGTACTTGCATATAACCTATGCATGTCTTCTTGTATACTTAAGTGATCTCTAGCTTAATTATGATATGTTGGAATTCTGTGAATTTTTTAAAAATATTTTTGATCCACAGTTGGCCGAATCCTTTAATGTGGAATCCACATACATGAGAGCCTACTGTATTTTGATTTTTATTTTGTATGCAACAACCTGGGCAAAGTGAAGAGAATTTTACTTCATTATGAATACTGACTGCTAACCTGAATAGCCTACTGCTAGTTCCCGCCTCAGAAATGGAAAGGTTTCAGGAAAGGGATAGTTGTAACTAGGAAATCATTTAGATATTATATATATATATATATATATATATAATATCTAAATGATTATTATGATTATATAAATGATTATTATGTATTTAGTATTTATTTACAGATATTTTTTAAAAAACCTAGTAGCTATTATTGTATTTAACTTGGAGGGAAAATGATATACAGTGTAGGTTCAATCTCCTAAATATCCTTTTTTTTGTTTTGCTTTTGGAGAGGTTTTTGCTATAGAGCACATGCGCTCATCAGAAAGACAGAGAGAGAGAGAGAGACAGAAAGCAAGAAATCACCCACCAGGGAGGATGGCTATGCCACAGTCCCTTCTCCTCCATTCTCCTTTTGGGAACTTGGGCATGCATGTACATGTGCCCAGTGTGAGCTTAAGCCACTGGGTCTGGGACTCGAACCGCAGTCAACTATATGGGAGTCCAGCTACACAGCCATTGAACTAACTGCTAGTCCCCCCAAATAACCTTTGACATATTGTATATGTGACTGGCTGCTTCCTGATTAATCATTTTGCAGATATTACCATATGCATAGTGAATTTCAGTCCTAAAGAAGTACAAAAGTTGCCTTATTTTTGATTGCTTACAGAGCATTTTTGGTTACTAACTTCATACCAACATTTTGATACAAGGATATGAAATAGATCTAATATTTGTTCTTGGAGCCTTGGGAACTAAGAGGAATACTAGATAACACAGAACAGAAATACTCCTACAGATTTTAAAAGAAAATATGCATTCCTGGAAAGTCAAGGCTTTGTTACTGTTTGTTTTGCTTTTTCAAATAAAAGTAGCTTACTTCTTTTGCACTAAGTGATCAGGCTACTTGAGCACTATTATTTTCACCCCAAAGACTGTATTTTTTATTCAACAGCATCTCTGCAGAGCCTAAGAGAGTCTAGGGAAGAAGAGGAGCTTGGCCAATATTTAGAAGTGACCTTTATTCCATTCATTTTCTTCTTTTATATATTTATTTATATAACACAAAAACAGCATACCACAGTCTCAACAGGTGCTTAAAAGACTCTGGAGAGCAAACCAGCTAAAGTGATGAGACAGGAATAGACCAGGGTGTGAAATATGTCCCTTTTCTCCCTTTGCCCTGTCCAAGGTAGACATTGCTCATCCATCACAGCCCTCTGTCCCACTGAGCCTGGACGCAGCATTGGAATCCTTCTCAATACAAGGCTCCCATCAGCCACTACCAATCAGCTGGAGTTGGCAACGTGTTCCAAACCATTTGCCATTATTGGACTAGACTGTTATTTCCCTAGAACCTTAAGCAGAAGGTAGCATCTTAAAATCCTGAGTCGTATTTGCCTTTTCAAACTACCACTGTGATTATTTTCTACTACCTGTTTCATATAGTCAATTAATCTCATGAATTTCAAATGCTGACCTAGATACAAGTGTTTTTGTGGATACAATATATTTGAAGAGCAACTTCTCAGACTTCAGAGCCATAACACAAATTTCATTATTCTGTTTCTACAGTTTAGAGTGAAATGGAAACTAGATAATTATTTGAGATGCATCATTATCGAGAGAACTAAAGAATCCCCTCTACTTATCCAGTAATTTTCAACCAGGGGCAAATTTTTCCACCAGGAAATATTTAGCCATGTTAAGAATTAAAGAAAAAAAAAGTCTCTAATTAATTTTTTTCTTCCATGGGTTAGAGAGACAGAGGGAGAGAGACAGAGAAATAAACAGCTTCAATAGGGTCCTTAGGCCATGAACCACCCTCAGCCTCAACCAGCCCCAGATTACAAGCATGTTCAGGGAAGTTTCTGGACCTGAGCTTGGAACCTTCCCAAGTGTGTTAGCCTTGCAAAGTGTTGCGTCACCACTGCACTGCTGTCCAGCCCTTGACATCTTGGGTTGTCATAAATGTCACTGGCATGTAGTGAATAGAGGTCAGTGATACTACTACAAATCATAAAATACGTGGAAATTAATTCCTACAACAAAGAATTACCAAGCTCCAAAATATTCATAATGTTGGAGTTGACAAACTCAATTAAAGCCTTTAATACTGCATAGAATCTTAAGATAATTTCAGAGCTGAAATCTTATGATATTAATTTGAAATATAAGGAAAACTAAATACTCCCTTAAAAAAAGGGGGGGGGGAACCGGCAGTTAGCGTAATGGCTATGTCGCTGGACTCCCACGTAGTCGACCGCGGTTCGCGTCTCGGACCCGGTGGCTTACAACTCACGCCGGGCACGTGTGCGTGCGTGCCCAAGATCCCGAGAGGAGAATGGAAGAGAAGGGATTGCGGCGTGACCATCCCCCCTGGGGGATGATTTCTCGCTTTCTGTCTCTCTGTCTCTCTCTGTCTGTCCGGCGAGCGCACGCGCCCTATAGCGAAAAACCTCTCCAAAAAAAAAAAAAAAAGAGGGGGTATCCAGCTCATATTTGCAACCTACCTTTGGATCCAGTGTGACAATTTGATGAATAAGATGTTCCCAAAAGACAAACAGTCAGTGGGATACCACAGGGCCTACCCAGAGCCTGCAATTGAAACTCGACATTGTACTTCTTTTTCATCATCAGTGAACGACCAAAGTGTGAGCTCTTCAATGTTTCACACTATATTGAATCTCACACTGAGAAACTACTCTTGTAATACAAGATGGATTTCAAGGGTTCTCCATTTTTTAAAGTGTTAAGTTTAGTCTAGCAAGATTTTTTTTTTCCCCTATAAAAACTCAGTTCTGTCTATCAAATAGGCCAGTTGCTCACATATAAAAATTCCTATTACCAAATAGGTTAAGTTTTGCTAATGAGGTGATGGGAGTGAGAAGATTTTCTCTTATACCCATCCCAAAACAAAACTTCCTGTGAATGGAGACCACTACTGCCCCTCGCCCCCCCACCCCCGCCACTCTTTGTCAAGTAGAGATAGTGAGTGTCTTTCAGACTAAAAGATTCTCGGGACACACTAGCTGAGAACATTTCATATTAACTCAAATATATAAGCCTTAATAAGCCAATTTCCCATTCAGTTTAATCTATTTTCAGCAGATCAAAATAATTAAAAATGCTAACAGTTATGGTAATTTTCAATACACTGTGAGAGAAGCAATTTAGATAGCACCTTCCTGACGAATCTATATTTGTATAAATGCTGATCAAGAATATTTGTTCAATTTTATACAAATCAAACATGAATAATTTCTTCCATATTACTCCTTCCATTGTTATGTTTTCCCTCTATCTAGTTATCCATTTGCCGCTGGCGTGCTGCTCTAGGAAGATTTGATTAAAATCAATAAGTTATTGGGAAGATGGCAATTAGCAGTCTTTCACCTATAATAGCATTGTCTGTTAAGCTTCCTTTGTGTTAATCACAATATTTTAGCATGACTCTCCTCTCCAGCCATGCAATTTAATGAAATGGAAGGTTTAAAAAGCATCCTTAATTTGGGGCACTGGAAATAGGCTTCTGTGTTTTTCGCTGTTTTGAAAGGAATACCCAGCATTTCTGCAGTAGATCAGAATCCTCATCTCCTTTGAGAATTTGCCAGCTTTAAGATTTCTGAAATATCTGCACAGAAGTTTGTACTACATAAACTGCAAGTTGGTTCAATGTAGCATAAAAAGATACCAGCAAATATCAATGTATAGATTTGCTTAACTATTTCAAAGTGTCTTGATAGTTTGTTTGTAATAGGTAATTGACATGGAGAACTTCTTCACTTTGGCTGTATGATATTGAGTGGTAAATGCCTGAGCTAAAGACCAAACCTTGACTAATGCCCCCTGACAGCAAGTAATGATTGTCAAAGTCATTAATTAGAATGAGGTCACTCTTCTCTTTACGTTTGTTATCATTCATTTCTTTGTTCTGAAAAACTCTTTAATTTATTTTAGTCATTCTTTCCTTGGAGGAAACACACACACACATGCGCGCGTGCACACACACACACACACACACACACACACCACTAATGTACTTGCTATTTAATAATTTATCTGAAGGACCACTTTTATCTAAAATTTTTACATAATGACAATTGCCATGAAAACACAGGCACTTAAGCTAGTAAGTGAACAATGTTCATTTTAGACCTGTAACAAAGGACCTAATTCATAATTTACTAATAACTCTTTATTTAGAGAATTAGTATACAAAAATACTAAAATGGAAGTGCTCAAATATTTAGTGAACATTTGGAAACTCTTTGATTTTTTAGGACATGCCTATGAATATTTTGCCTAATTCTATAAAGCTTGGTGTGTTTGTCAGCTAGTTCTTATGAAGATGTAAAGTCCCAAACTAGGATATGCAAAGTGAATTTTAAAAAATATGGAAATGGGTCTTATCCTCAAGGAATTATCTGTTTAAGAAGCCAAAAGATGGAGAGGGATAATGCAATTACACAGATCATTCAAAGCTACTCATTTTTGCACAAAAAGAGAAGCTATGATTTCAATAATATTTTTTCCAATCTATAGTGTTCAAATTCTCTGAATAATTGGACAGTGCTGCATTGTTGTTGCCCCATAGACACAATCTAAAATAAATGAATCAACTTAAGATACTCATCACTGCCTTAGCCCTTATTTTTATATCTAATAATTCTATTTCCACACCAGACACATTTCGGGTACTTGGTGTCATTTTTATGCATCTAATAAGTTTAAATGACTATTTTTAATAATAATGGGCTTATTAGACTCAAAAGAAAGTTGGAAGAATTTTTTTTCTAGCTAACATTGGAAATTCTTATTGCAAAATCTTTTTTACAGAATTTTCATATTATAATAGATGTTACTTAGATGTCAACATCACTTGCAAGATAACAGATAGATTATTTTAATAAAAGTAATGAATTCATTTTACTCCCTTAAGAATTTGAAATAAATAACTTTTTTCTACAATATATATTATGGAAATATTCTGGCAAGTGACAAAAATCATAAGTCTTTTAATAGATAGCTTACCGTTAATTTAAATCTCGAATATATAGTAGTTTTAGAAATGAACTTCAAAGGAACAGTGATTTTAAATGGCAGTGAGAAAATAAAGCAGAAAGGACTGTGCTGCTCTCCTCCTTCACTCTTAGGTTGTTTTCTTTGTAACAGAGATATTCTCTTCTATTTTTCTGGTATTTGGCCCCCAACTCCAACAAATTTTATGAGATTGTAGGAAAAGTCATGATGTATGATGCATTTTTACTTAGAGAAACAAAAAAATATATTATCACTTTTTCTTAAGAGATTTTTTTGCCGTAGGGCATGTGTGCTTGCCAGAGAGACAGAACGACAAAGACCAAGAAATCACCCCTAGGGAGATGGCCATGTTGTAATCCCTTCTCCATTCTCCTCTTGGGACTTTGGGCTTGCACACACATGTGCCTGGTGTGAGTTTGTGGGGTTTTTTAAAGTTATTTTTGCTGTAGGATGCATGTGCTTACCAGAGAGACAGAGAAAGACAGGAAGTGAGAAATCATATCCCCAAGGGGGGATGGCCAGCACAATTCCTTCATCTCCATTCTCCTCCTGGGCTTTTGGACATGCATACACACATGCCCAGTGTGAGTTTCAAGCTGCCAGGTCCAGGGCTTGAACCGAGGTTCACTACATGGGAGTACAACGATATAAATATTATACCATCCGCTGGTCCCCCTGCAAGAGTTTTAAGCCGTCGGTCCAGGACTCAAACCATGGCTGACTATGTGGGAGTCTAGCAATGTAGCCATTATGCTATCTGCTGGTCCCACATCATGACTTTCAGATAACCCAACATAAATCAGAAATCTAGGAAAAAAAATATGTCATTCAGTTCAACAACTTATCATTCACAATCTATTGTACATTATCAAATAACTTATGCAAAATATTTGTCCTACTGGTGGTTGAGATGGGAAAGAGTTTACTATTACAGACGAATTAGAAAAAGCTGTACATGCAAGCACTTCTCTGGCTCTTACAGGACCATACAAGTGAATGCATCACACAGCAGCAGGCACTGAGAGGGCGGAGGGTGCTACAGGGAGGGGACAGCCATGATAGGGACTTCTGACCTAGTGGGAGGTGAAAAGACACCACAGGTGTTTGTTCAACTGGCATTTCACGTTGGGCACTAGTGTTGCTCTTCAATGTGAAGAAACAAAACCTAATATTCCAGAGCCCTATCTCTAGGGTTACTGACAAAGTGTTTTATCACAGGGCCTAAGAAAATATAGTTTAATAAGTACATTTTTGATTCAGCTGCAAGTGACCTGATGTCTACAGCCTAAGAGACAGTGTCCTGGGGATAAAAGAAAATTCACATCTTCTACCATAGTCCCACTCGTGCTATAGTTTACCACCCCTTGGTCAATATTATTGCTTCTAAATTGGATGAGCTTGAAAGATTTGATCAGAATGATTTGCTGTACTAGACCTCACTAGAAATGCTGTGAGTTTTGTCTAGTTCCTCATTCTCGAACACGTTGCAGGGTATTTTTGGTAGAAGTCCATTTTTGGAAATTCATGGCATTACCAGATCTAGAGTCAAATTAAGGAGCAAGTCGTTTGGGTACCACTCTGTAAGGGCGCTGCGTTCAGAGTGCAAGAGCATTGAGACCGGGGATGTTGTATTTTTCAGAACATCTCTCTGAAAGGAGTAATTCCGTTAACTTAATGGAGTTTGGGGATGGGGCAAATGAATTCCCTAAAGTAAATTCTTGAGTAACAATGGCAAAGCCTTTGATTCCATTCCAAGAAAAAAGGCTCTGGTTAACAGAGGAGGCTTTATTTTGTTGAGTGTATCATGAGATTTTAGGGGCAAAGCTGTTGTCTTTTAGGATCAGAGGGAGGAAATTTTCCATTTGCTATATAACCTTGCAATGGAAGAGAGGTCCAGTTTTGAGATTGCTTTGAGTCGCTCGGATAGCAATACCCTTTAACTACTTTTGTTTATTCAGCATACTTATTTGAACATGTCAGAAAATTTTAAAATTTGAAAACAAAACAAAAGTGTTTCTTGCTCTCAAGGTTTATAGGCTATTTGAAAACACACACACACACACACACACACACACACACACAGATACTCACTGTGGCAGTAGTACTGTTTCAAAGGTGCAGAGGACAGTACAGGGGAAGTTTAGAGAAAACCAAGGTTGTGCCCCAGGGCATCTGAAAAAGCTTCAAGCAATAATTTATGACTGACAAGACACTAGAACTTTGACAAGGGAAGGCAGGGTATTCCAAGTAGAGGGAACAGTATGTGCAAAGTCAAGTTGGTATGTGAAATGAATGACCAGGAAATGGCTAAAGTAATCTGAGACTGGAAGAGAATGCAATGGAAGAGCAGAACAGCTGGACAGTGGCTGAACTAAATTCTAATCCTTGTGCTAAGAAACAGATATTTTTATCTTCTGGTCTATAGAGGCCCTTTAATTTCTACAAGTTTTTCAAGTGAATTTTACTAAAATTGAAATATATAGATACTCGGGACCAGCAGTTAGCATAATGGCTATGTCACTGGATTCCCACATAGTTGACCGCGGTTCACGTCCCGGACCCAGTGGCTTAAACTTACGCCGGGTGCGTATGCGTATGTGCCCAAGATCTCGAGAGGAGAATGGAGGAGAAGGGATTGTGGCATGGCTATCCTCCCTGGGGGGTGATTTCTTGCTTTCTGTCTCTCTGTCTCTCTCTGTCTGTCTAGCGAGCGTACGCGCCCTATAGCAAAAACCTCCCAAAAAAAGAAAAAAAAAGAAATATTTAGATACTCAATACTTGAAAGTCCTTCAGGTATTCTGAGCCTGATGTTTACATGATCTTACTGGCATACAAGTACTTTTTGAGACAAAGTGGAAAAGGACATGGAAGTTGAAAGATTGTAGAGAGAAAAGAGATGATTGAAATGGTACGTAATAAAGATGTGATCTTCAGTGAGGCAAGAAGAAAAACACTGGAAGAAAGGGGTGAAGAAAGGAATAGGTTAGAGAGAAACAAAAAAGAAGTAAGTGGGAACTAGTATGATATGAAGGGTGAGAGGAAAAAAGATAAAAAAGGCAGTGCCCAGGTTGGCAACCATGCCAAAGAGCCATTTACTAAGTTGGAAGGAAAAGCAATTTCTCTTTGGTTGGCAAGAGTAATATAAGATTATCAGTTTGGGGGGGGGGAGTTTTTGTTTTTTTGTTTATTTGTTTGCTATAGGGTGTGTGTGCTCGCCAGAAAGAAAGAGACAGACAGAAAGCAAGAAATTCCCCCTCCAGGGGGGGATGGCCACACCACAATCCCTTCTCCTCCATTCTCCTCTAGGGATCTTGAGCACACACGCACATGTGCCCAGCGTGAGTTTAAGCCACTGGGTCTGGGACTTGAACCACAGTTGACCATATGGGAGTCCAGCGACATAGCCATTACACCATCTGCTGTTCCCCCTAATATAAGATTACTTTTGATAATCTTGAATAGAATTAATGTTCCTAAAATTGACTAGGCCTTTATTAAGGTATAAAATATACCTAACTAATCACCTATGAATGCAAATATCTAAGTCAAAAAATTGCTTTCTCGGTGCCATGATGGTTAGGGGCACTGGACTCCTGCACGGGCTACTGCAGTTCCAGTCCCAGACCTCTGACATTGGTGGTGAGGATGTCCTGCAGAAACCATGGCCTTTTTTCATGGAGCTAAACACACATTTCTGGACTATGAATCAAAGATGCTTAAGAAAGTCCAGGGGAAGGTGGAGCCCAGGCCCACTTGTTAACACCTCAGTGAGGTAAAAATGTGTGTGTGCTACAAAATGGCTACTGCTTCACTTCTTCCCTCCAAATCTCCTATACTAAGTTTCTCCTGTAGACCACCCTATTCAAAAATATCCAGAGAAGGGAAATCTGGGAAATGTAGATCAGATCAGCTCAGCTGACTCTTTACAAAGCCCCAACAATAGCTAAGTCTTCAGGACTTTGAGTGCCTACCATATAGCAGGCAAGAATTTTATATTTATTAAATGAACAAAAAAATTGATTAATTACCTGTGGAACGGGAAAGGTTTACCCAAGGCTGACATGCGTTCAAAGAGCGGGGATAAAATAACCATTTAATTAATCTTTGTTTGCCTCCAGAGTGGTGTCTAATGCCAAATATGAAAACATACTACAACTCTGCTCCCTTTTCTCTCTCTCCAGCTCACACACACACACACATACACACACACACACACACACACACACACACAGTCATGTGCATGCAATGTGCACACACACACAAACACATACATTCTTTCTTCCTCTTTAAAATGAGTAAAGTGTAGGTAATAAATTAGTCGAAACAGTACTGTCCTAGTTTCCAGGCTATAAACTCATCACTGTAATAACTACAAAGCCTTTATAGTAATGGCATATGAGTAGGAATTTGTGAGATGAAATTTTTGGCAGTTCATTAGTAAATTTGGGTTTTGCCTCAGCCTTAGGGAACAGAAGGGGTCCCAGAAGGTATAGCAATCAGCAGATGAACTAACCCTCCCCTTGATAATGTGAAATGCTATTTTAAAAGAATTAAACAATGAGAAATAAATCCTGGGAAATGAAATAATAGCTCATTAAAAATAATCTTTTTGAGTTCTGTGGGATGGGAGAGAATACATTCTAATCACCACCATAATTCAAATAACTAGTGTGGTATTTTCAAAGAAATTTTATTGTGTGTTCCCAAAAAGTCCCTTAACACTGCTTAGCTAAATGCTTCAAGGTTAGTATCAGGCTTTAATTTATCTTTGTGTCCCTGGCACCTATCAGAGTGCTGGCACATCTTAATATTCAGTAATATTTGTTGTAAAAATAAACTAGAGTATGAATTAAGAGCATAGAATAAGAAACGTGGGCATTTTTTAAAGTACAACATGATTTGAAGAAGAGACTGAAGTTAGTCAATGACACAGACTTGAGGTATAGGCAGAATACAAGTTACAAGACAAAAACGGGGTCCTTATAACAAATTGGCCTGGGGTTTTAGTTCCAATCCTAGAGGCAATCTTAAGAAAACTATGGACTCTAAAGGAAAGCACAGATTTGAAGAATGAGAAGCAAAACAAAACAGAACCCCAGAGGACCCCACAGAAATCTATGGTCTGTTCTACCAGTTTGGGAATTTGGGGTGTGAGCAGAGGAAGCAGTCATGAGGGCCTAAGATGTAGGATGCCACTAGGTTTTGCTTCTGTTCTTTGACCACAAATATTGTATGCAATTCCCTGGCCCTCTAATGTTTAAAAAGACCAGAGGTGAGTCAGGGGTCTTAGAGTCATATTGGGGTGAGTGTGTAAAATTTGGAGACTGGCTGGGCATGCTCAGTCATCCACTTCTCTATCCCTTCAACTCTTGGTATTGACGGACTAGGACCTGGGAACACCATGTCCCCTCAGTGCTGCTGCTTCATAAAAGCAATTAATAAACAAATAAATAAATAAAGGGAGTTGTTTGATAAGTTGAAATTAACTGGGAGTGTTTAACAGTCTTTTTGCTGTCTCTGAAGCTCAGTACCCTGGAGCTTTTTCCCCTTTTAACTCCTTCTGTTCACCTGGAGGAAAACCAACCAGGGCCTTCAACCCTCCAATTACAAATTCCTAATAAAGTAGCCAGTGTCCCATCACATGACTTCACACAAAAAAGTAACAAGACACTTGAGGAGGACAGCTACCAGTAAAGAAAAAACTCAAAAGAATAATGTGCACCACCTGATGCCGAGTAATTGGAATACATAGAAAAAAATGTAAAATAAGCATGAAAAATGTGCTTAAACATAGTGAAAGATGTTTGCAATATGAAGAAAGAACAAAACAATCATTAAAAGAGCTAAGTGGAAAAACAGGGATAACAACAGATGTAAATACAGAACTCAGTATTTAGGATGAGTATTGGATATGTAGCGATTTGGAGAAGATCTGGATGTGAGGGTGGTCTGGTTGTGACACCTGTCATCCATTGATCACCAGAGTGAACTGGGCTGATGTGGTTGGGTAGATCTGGGGAAGGGTATCCCCTTTTTCTTTCACGGTTCCACATGTGTTCCTGTGGGTACCGTGGACTCTGTTGAAAAGGACATTCTTTCTCGATAAAGGAGGACCTTTCCAGTCAAGCAGCTGCACTCTTTTGCTAGGACTTCCAAACAAGCTTTCAAGAGCAGAAGATCAGGTGATGAGAATGTATTCTCTCCCATCCCACAGAACTCAGAAAGATTATTTTTAATGAGCAAAAGGCAGCAAGAAAAGATAAAGAGATGGAATATATAAAAATAAAATCCTAGTTCAAAAAAATGCTGGAAGATGGGGCCATAGGTGGCATGGAGTTTAAGGCAGTGGACTCTACATGGCTGGTTGTGCAGTTCGTGTCTGGGACTTGAAAAGCATGCCATGCATGTGTGTGTGAGTGCTCAATATCCCAAGAGGAGACTGGAGGAGAAGGGATTGCACTGTGGCCATCCCATCCTGGGGGTGGGGGTTGATTTCTCTTTGCCTCTCTCTGTCTCTGTCAGGTGAGTGCATGTTCTCTATAGCAAAAATAAATAAATTAAATAAATAAATAAAAAAGTTGGAAGATTATATCTAATTGGAAAGGCTCAAATTGAAAGCAATAATGACAAAAAAGAGAAACCAAACAGGAGATGGAAAAACACTGCACCATGTTTAAATATTACAGAGAAATTTAAGGATTAAAAAAAAAAGAGAAAACTTTCAGGGAAAGAACAAATTACCCACAAAGGAATAAAAATTATACAGACATTGGCCTTTTTCAGAGCAACACTGGATCCTAGAGATTAAAGACATTATGTTTCTAAAGCACGAAGGGAAATAACCTACAGGGACATATCTAACCAAATCATCAATCAAATCTGAGGACATGATACAAAATACTCTCAGGTATGCAGAGTCTGATTTTCCTGTTCACAGGCACACACTAGAAATATACTTCAATGATGTACTCACGGAAGAAAAACACAATTTCAGAAGGGTTTTGTAAATGATATAAAATAAGAAAAATCAAATGACTATTATGTTTTCTTAAAAGAAACCCTAGAATATGCAAAAAAGGGAATGATAACATATATTTATAACAATTCAGAAAAATACAGAACTAGACATAGACAATAGTATTAGGAGAAGATATAGACATTGATAAATTTGGGAAATTAATAAGTGACTAGATCTTACCTTTAGTCTTAAAGGTAGACAATACAAGTACAAATATATGTCATTTTTATATTTCAAGAACAAAACTTGTTTATATAGGGGAAAGTGAATAAGGAGAAGATGGAGAGAAAAGGACAGAGGAGAAAAAATACCAAATAAAACAGCAGAAATATCCTACTATAATAATAACAAAAATAAATGTAAATGAGTAATACCAAATATCAGGTTGTTGAAAAAGTCATGATGTATTTTTCTATGTTTCTCTATGCAAAAATGTGTCATGACTTTTCTGGCAACCCAATAGTTTCAGGCTATATATGTATATATATATATATATGAACTATGTTTTTTAGAGAGAGATTTTTTTCTATAGGCTGCATGCGTTCACCAGAGAGACAAAGAGAGACAGAAAGCAAGAAATCACCCCCCGGAGGGCTGGCCATGCTGCAATTCCTTCTTCTCCATCCTCCTCTCCAGATTTTGGGCACGCACGCACACACGCTCAGCATGAGTTTCAAGCCGCAAGGTCCAGGACTCAAATTGCGGCCTACTACATGGAAGTCCAGTAACGTAGTCATTATATCATCTGCTGGTCCTGACGTTATATTTTTAATAGGAACAAAAATGATTCAATCAATTGCTTTTTACAAAAAGACAAATACAAAAAATTGAAAACATTAGAAATAGACTATGGAAAATATTGATAACGTAAATAAGACCAAAAGACTAAGATAGGATAGTATCAGACAAAATACAGTTTGGACATGGGACCAGTAGATGGCAGAATGGTTACATCGCTGGACTCCCAAGTAGTCAACTGTGGTTCAAGTTCCAGACTAGCACCTTAAAACTTCCACAGGGCATGTGAGTATGTGTGCCCAAAATCCCGAGAGGAAAATGGAGGAGAAGGAATTGTGATGTGACCATCCCCTGGGGGAATGATTTCTTGCTTTCTGTCTCTCCTGCAAGCACAGGTGACCTATAGTAAAAATTTTTCTTTAAAAAAAAAATATATGTATATATATATATGTGTATATATATACACATATATTTTTATATATGTATATATATATATGTGTGTGTATATATATGTGTGTGTATATATATACATATATATATGTATATATATATGTATGTGTGTATATATGTGTGTGTATATATATACACACACATATATATATATACATATAAAATATATTAAAATATAAAAATTCAAACCCCCCAAAAAAACTGATTTAATAATCAGACTTGTTCAGGATTTTGCTCTGGGTTACCTAGAAAAGGAGCCAGTGGGAATCAGCCTCACATTCCCCTTTCTCTCAGTAAAGGTTATATCTGACCTGAGCTTCCTGTGTGATTACGGCTCTACCTCTGTAACTGGAAAAAATATACAGTAAGTAAAGACATCTCTAGTAAAGAGATAGCTACCGTATCTAAAATGTCTGGCACCCATAGAGTTTGTGTTGCTTTTCATGGACAGACTTGCACTCAGATTTTTCCCTATAAAATATGAGTTAAAAGATCTCAATAGTGATTTACTTTTCCCCCTGAAAAATAGGCTCACACTGTGGGGCTGTGTTATTGATATTGCTCTTGATGGGATGAAGAGAAGATGGTGACACTTTTTCTTATTATTTTTCTTTTGTTGATTCTTGGCTTCATAAGATGACCCTCTCTTCTTAACATGTACTGGATAATGTCAAAGTTTTCCTGGGGCCGACAGGTGGTGTGGTTAAGGGCACTGAATTCCCACATGGCTAACTGCAGTTCACTTCCCGGACCTGGCGGCTTGCTTTCTCGCTCCCTTTCTTTCTCTCTCTCTCTCTCCCCCTCTCTCTCTGGTCAAATTAAAATAAATAAATAACCAGCAGTTAGCGTAATGGCTATGTTGCTGGATTCCCATGTAGTCGACCCTGGTTCGAGTCCCAGACCCGGTGACTTAAACTCACACTGGGTGCCTGTGCATGCGTGCCCAAGATCATAAGAGGAGAATGGAGGAGAAGGGATTGCAGCGTGGCCATCTCCTTGGGAGAGGGGTTATTTCTCACTCTCTGTCTCTCTGTCTCTGTCTTTCTGGTGAGCCATGCACCTTATAGCAAAAACCTCTCAAAAAAAAAAAAAAAAAGTAATTCTTAAAAAAAATTTTTTCCTGATTGCTTGTGTACTACAAGACAGCAGCTATGATGTAATCTAACTTCTTTGAGAGTGTTACAAAAAATGGACATTATATAAGTGTAGGAAAAACAGTAGGTCGGGGCCGGCAGGGGTGTGGTGGTTAAGGGTGCTGGACTCCCACATGGTCAACCATGGTTTGAGTCTCAGACCTGGTGGCTTGCTTGCTCACACTCTCTCTGTCTCTCTCTCTTTCTCTGTCCCTTTCTGATAAAAATGTAAATAAATAAATAAATAAATAAATAAGTAAAGTTAAATAAAATAATTCTTTAAAAAAATAGGACCAGATTATATTACATGTATGCATAGGATATAATAAAGATTAATAAAAATAAACATTAGTTCCTTGAAAAGATTTCAGACTTTTGGCAAGATTCCCCAATGTGGGGGTGGGGTAGAAGGAGGAGAATTTTATGGTTAATCTAAAAATAATAAAGAACAGGAATAACTCTAGACTAAACAGGTTTAAAGAATTAAATTACTTACAATTATGACTAATAACATACTACTACATAATAGATATTAAAGAATCTCATACAATTTTGGAACACCCATTAACACAAATTTCTATACACAGAGAGCTTTTCACATTTGACAATGTTTCCCATATAATTTTATCATGTCAGAAAATCTAATCTGTTTTTCTTCGACATCCAAGTGCCCCACTAAGAACTTTCAAAAATTAGTTTGAGGTCAAAAAAATTAAATTGGAACTGAAATTTGACTTGGGAAGTCTGTCAACTATCAAAGGCTTACAACACTTGATCAAAACAGGATCAGGTCACGGTGACTATCTGTCATTTACTTAATCAAAGTAACAATTAAAAAATTTTAAAGCATAGCTAATAAACAAAAACAACAACAAAAAAATTACCCTTTTATAGAGTAGAATTGGGACCAGCAGTTGGTGTAATGGCTATGTCCCTGGACTCCCATGTAGTCGGTTGAGGTTTGAGTCCCAAACCCTGTGGCTTAAACTCACACCAGGCACGTGCGCATGTGTGCCCGAGATCCCAAGAGGAGAATGGAGGAGAAGGGATGTCAGTGCGGCCATCCCCCTGGGGGGTGATTTCTTGCTTTCTGTCTCTCTGTCTCTTTCTGTCTTTCTGATGAGCACACACTCCCTGTAGCAAAAACTTCTAAAAAAAGAAAAATAGAGTAGAATCACTTAGACAACACAGCCTAATATCAATATATTGGAAATTTCTCAAAAATATTTATATTTTCAAAATTGGCAAGAAATTGAATGAACCAAGAAATATTATATAAAAAGTTTAAATAAGAATCAAAGACTTTCCTTTTCATAAAACATCAGAGTTATACGGTTTTAGAAGTAAATTCTAGGCAACTTCCAAGAAACAACTTTTGTCAAGCTATTTTCTGTTCCAACTAAAAAGAATAAAGATTGTCTACCTTAGTTTATGTGGATAAGTGTAATGTTTTCAATACCAGAAAGGTATGGGAAATAATCAAGTTCTACATCTGTTCTTACTTGTGGGTGTAGATACCATAATTCTGAATAAAATTCAGCTAAAAGAATCTGACAGAGCACCTAAAATATTAATTATTATTAAGAAATACAAGGTGTTCAACTTTCTTGCTCCCATAAGAAGAAATACTAGCACTGCCTAGTCCAGTGACTCTCAGACATTAGCTTCAGAATCTTACAGGAAGGGTTTCTTAAAATATATGAGTTTAGGGGCCAGCAGATGTGTAATGCTTATGTCGCTGTATTCTCACATAGTCGACTGTGGTTCGAGTCCCGGACCTACCTGCTTAAAAACTCATGCCAGGCGCATGTGTATGCATGCCCAAAATCCCAAAAGGAGAATGGAAGAGAACGGATTGTGGCGTAGCCTTGCCCCTGGGGGGTGATTTTATATGTGTGTGTGTGTGTGTATAAAAGTCTAGACCTCACCTCCAGATGATCTAAGTTGAACATAGGACCTAAAAATTTGCACTTTTAAGAAGTTCCCAGAAGATGCTGTTAATGATAGTCCCAGGACTATAAATACTGATTCAAGACAATAGAATTAATCTGTATTTTAAAAAAAATATTTAATTTTATTTCTTCTTCTTTTAATTTGCTATATGGCACACATGCTTCCCAGAGATAGAGAGAGAGGGAAAGTGAGAAAGCAAGTTGCCAGGTCCAGGACCTGCACCATGGTTGGCCTTGTGGGATTCCATTGCCTTAACCACCTCACCACCTTCTGCTCCTGATCTGTATTAATTCTATTGGTACTGCCCTAGGTTATCACATTCCTATAATGTACCAAACACTGTGCCAACCACTCTACAGGCATTCTTTCCTTTAATTTACTCTTCACAATAATCCCTCTTATTCTATTATGGGCAGATTGAAATCTGGAAGTGTTAAATTATTTGCCAAGTCACATAGGTTTTTAGTAACAGTACTGGGATTAAAGTCTAGGGTCTTTTCTTTTCTTTTCTTTTTAGAGAGAGATTTTTTTGATATAGGCACATGTGCTCACCGAAGACAGAGAGAGAGAGAGAGAGACAGAGACACTGAAAGCAAGAACTCACCTCCCAAGGGGATGGCCATGCCGCAATCCCTACTCTTCCATTCTCCTCTCAGGATTTTGGACATGCATGTACACGTGCCTGGCATGAGTTTTAAGTCACCAGGTCTGGGACTTGAACCATGTTTGACTACGTGGGAGTCCAGCAACATAACCATGACACCACCTGCTGATTTCTGTACTTCTCATTTTAAAGCCCACACTGCTGACCAGTATGCTCCATCATCTGTCTCCTGCTGACCCCAGGGAGAGGAGAGAGGAGATCACTCGGACCTATGAAATTCATGTTAAGTTGTAGAGATAAAGGAAGTCATTTCTTCATGCTTCCTTTTCCAGAAACACTCATTCCTAAAGCTCTTTCTTTCTACAGCTTTCCCAAACTAAGCCTCCTTCACACCACCTCCACCACCCCTGAGTTCCCACAGTGCGGCCAGCAAGTCTAAGGACATTAATGAGACCACAGAAGTCTGACTATAAGTATATCCATAGTTTATGTGAAATTCAAATTTAACCAGAAGTCTGTATTTTATCTGCTGCCTCCTCTCTCTCTCTCTCTCTCTCTCTCTCTCCCCTCTCTCTCTCTCTCTCTCCCCGTCCCCCGCCACACACACACACACACACACACACACACACACACACTGCATAAACATGATTAGTTTCTGAGGGTCTGGTGAGGAATATGTGTGAGAATGCAGATGAATGGATGGAATACAATAGAATTTTTTTAAAAAAGAAGGTCATGCCTAGATTAATGATGATAAAGTGCAATGCACTGAGCATAATTTACTTAACTGCTTTTAAAAGTAACAAGAAAAAAGAAAGAATTCTTCAAAAAAGAATCCTCTGCAATGATTAAAGAAGCTTCATTATAGAAGACATATGGAGATAATGGCAGAACTGATTTATAAGTGAGATTTCTTAGTAAATCACCAAGTAGCCTTTTGGATTTGGAAATAACTATTTTTAGATAAGCAAGAAACCTATATTCACTTTTTTCTGAAATTTTTATCCTCAGTGAATAAAAAATTTTAATGAACATTCAGTGCATTAAAATGATAAGTTCAGGGTTATTGTGTAATAAAAACATATTTTGAAATACCACTGCATGTTTTAACACATGCGGGTAAAATGCATACACAAAATAATTACTTGAACAGCAAAGAGAATTAGATCCTAACACATGTTGGTCTCCTCCTGAAGTTGCCTCTTAGAGAAGATACCCTTAGCCAAAATAAACAAGACTCTTGAAGCATGAAATCTTAAGCCCATCATAAGGTCTATATTTTAGCACCACAGTGAGTTCATCATCTTGCTTGACCCCACACATGGTTTCCTCAGGCTCGTAACAATCAAAACACTAATCTCAGGACTGTCTTGGTAGCTCAGTGATAATGTGCAGCTCCAGTAACACTGGATGCATATGGGGTATCTGAAGTTCGATTCCTCAGTCAACCTGTACATACCAACTGCATGTGGCCATGATTCTGGCTGGTTGGGAAGATGAAGGGTGGATCAAGGTGTGAGACATATTGAGGCTACTTTATTCCCCTTCTCTTTTTAAAAGAATTATTTGTTTACTCTTGTTATTTTTTAATTGTTTTTTTAGAGAAATTTTTTTTTGCTATAGGGAGTATGCACTTGCCAGAGACACAGAGAGAGACAGAGAGACAGAAAGAGAGATGGCCACACCGCAATCTTCTCTCCCAATCTCCTCTTGGGATTTTGGGCATGCACACAAACATGCCTGACATGAGTTTTAAGCCACTAGTCTGGGATTCAAACCATGGTTGACTATGCAGGAGTCCAGTGACCATTATGCCATCTGCTGGCCCATATTTCTTAATTTGCTATAGGGCATGAGTTCTCACTAGAGAGAAAGACAGAGACAGAGAGAGAGGAGAGGTAAGAAAGCAAAGTACCAGATCTGGTACTTAATCTGCAGTTGGCCATGTGGAAGTCCCATGCCTTATTACCATGCTTCCTGTTGAGGCCTCTTTTTTCTCTCTTAATGTCGTAAAAGAAATACACTTTTTTTGAAAAAAAAAAAAATTGCTGATTACATTAGTACCTTGCACATCAGGAGCAATGTGCACATCAAAATGTTGGATTAAAGTCTAATCAGTGAAGTTCAAAGAAATGAATTTACACACTGGGATGTTCAGGTGAGAAAAGTGCAGAATTCCTGGCTGGGCTTATTTTTTTTTTTTTTTTGCATAATTAAAACAGTAGCTGAGTGTGAAAATTCTCTGCTGATTTATAACAAGATAAGATGTTGGCATCAGATAAAAATGAGAGAAAAATCCATAGTCCCTAAAACCCATTTCCTCAGATCCCTCAGACTCGTGCTCAGGGAGCACCAATTTCATTTCTCTCACTCATTTCCCCTCCCTCTTTTTGTCTACTATCAGAGAGCAGCCAGGGTGGGCACACTGTTCTGTCTTGCTTTAGGGTACTATTCCACATTTTCCTTACAGTTTACCTGTGCTCCCACCTCTTTGCAAGGTCTGTTTCTAGAGCTTGTCTTTCTTTGATTTGTATTCCTGAATTTATCACTGAAGTGTTGGACAAATCTGCTGACACGTGTTAGCAGTTTTATTCAGGGAACAAAGAAGATCTTGAACTAACTTATATTTTCATAGTAAGTAATCACAGAGCTCTCTTGGGTTGGGTCATGCTATAATTTGAATACGATTTGTCCCCCCACATTTATGAGTTGGAATTTGGTCCCCAGTGGAATGGCCTGGGAAGGTGGTAAGACCTTGAGGAGATGAGGCCTAATGGGTGGTATCTGGATCATGGCGGTACCATCCTTGTGAATAGATTAATGCTGGCTTATGAGAGAGGGTGGGTTCTCACTCTCACAGAAAGAAGTTAGCTGCCACAAGGGCGGGTTGTTATGAAAATAGTGGCCAACTATGGTAACACAATGCTGAGGTCAAGGGGGAGGATCCCAGGTTACCTGGTGGTCTCCCTCGACATCCCAAATGCACACATGTGCCCTTGATTCTGGCTGTCTGGGCTGGGAGTGGATTGTGGAATGGGGATTCCAATTTGAATAACAGTCTCTGCCTCTCTTTCTTTCTCTGTCTCTCTCATAGAAGAAGTAAGTAAATAAATGTTGAGGGCTAAAACATAAGGGCTGTCCATAGGTCTGACTCTGCACACACCTGTTGACTTCCCTGCTTCTGTCAGCCATACTGTGATGTAAGAGCTGATCGTGTTCTTTCCAGCCACTGGAACAATCTGCCAAATGAAACTCTATTATTTATAAATCATCCAGTCTCAGGTATTCCTCTTTGGCAACATAGTAATGGACTAAAATTGGTCATATTGCTTGCCCTTCAGAGTGTAGCCATATAATATGGGGTCTGAAGTTATATGGAATGCTTTGAAATCCAACGTCTGAGGTGAATGGCTGTATACCTATGGCAAGTTTTCTAACCTCTCTAAACTGCATTTTCTTTTTTCTTAATCATTTAAGAAGAAGATATCTATTTGTTGTGGCTTACACCTTTATAAGTTTATTTATTTCCTCTATAAGAGAGGGAAACAGAGAGAGACAGAGAAAGACAGAAGGAGAGAAAAGAGAGACAGTCATTCTCAGCAGGGTTCTCATGCCATGATCCAATCCCAGCTTCAGCCAGCCAAGATCAAAGGCACACCTGTGTGTTCCCACCCACATGCACAGGGTGACCTGAGGACTTGAACCGGGGACTTCACATGTGGCATGAACATCAAGAGCATTGCTTTATTGCTGCTTCACCATAGCTGACCTCTGAACTACAAGTTCAAATGTATTAACCAGACACAATCTTCACTGCTTAATACAAATAAAGAAATTATTATTGACATTTTTCTTTAACTTTTTTATTGAATTTATTTTAAGAAAAAGCATAGCAACAAGCTTATTTATAGCACAAAATAGTTGGAGCTTATTTTAGTTAATTAGCTCATAATCTTGAGCTGTTTATTGAGTGTCTATAATGTGTGCCTCTAATAAACCCTTTTGGAAGTTATATTCTGGTGTGGGGAGACAGATAATAAACAAATAGGCAAAAAATTAAATAGGATTAAGTGTTGTCAACTGATAAGCAATATTTTGGAAATATTATGATGAAATACAGTACATATACAGTTTAAGAAATGTACTTATGTGGTTTTGATTCTTTCATCATATACTTACATGTCACAGAGAGCAAGTTATATGTTCATTGTCCAAGATATTCTACTAGACAGACCAAGGGTTGGCAAATTCTTTTCTGTACAGTGCCAGATAGTGAATATTTTAGGCTCTACAGCCATACGGTCTCTGTTGCCACTCACCCCTGCCATTGTAGCACAAAAACAAATAAACATGGCTAGGTTCCATTAAAACTTTATTTAGGGACACTGAACTCTGATTTTCATATCATTTTCATGTGTCACTAAATATTAAATTTTTTGATGTCTTTTCAACCATTTAAAAATGTAAAAACAATTCTGTTGGCAGACCATGCAAGACAGGCAGGAGGCTACACTTGGCTTGCAAACGCGAACGCTGTAGAGCGCTGTGCTCTGACCCTCAGGACTCTCTCAAACTTTATCATGTGTGCAAATTACCTTCGTTGTTTTGTTAAAGATACAGATTCTGATTTAGTAGTCTGGGATGAACCTGAGATTCTGAATACTGATATTACAGGTCCGAAGTAGCAAGAACAGAAATTATTGTTGTAAACACACAGAAGTTCTGCCACAACATGGAGAAGACTGTGCTAGACCATAGTATGTGGATGGGGAGTGGGACAATGAGGAATGAAATAGGACTTCCAATCTTTTCTGTTTATGTTTTACTTGTTTATAAAACTGAGATTTTATTTCTGGAATAATGGTTTAAATAGACAAAATTCAAGATAGATAAAACCAATTTGGCAAAGTCACAGGGTGGGTTTTGTTTCTTTCTCTTAATTCATGCTTGGACAAGTGTGTGCTCACATGAGAGAGAGAGGACTCCACAGGGCTGGGTCATGCTGCAGTCCCATTCCTCCAGGCCTTCTGCCCTCCAGCCCATCGGATCTTGGGCACTTGCATTAGAGCTTGGCATGGTTCAGGCTGACTAGACACGGAATCAAATCAGAGTCACCATGCAAGATCTGACTTCTCTTCAGCAGTGTATTTTCAGTGTGCCATGGAGCCAGCTCTGTGGGGTAGAATTTTAAGGAGCTATCAACGTACATTTTCAAAGAAATAATATCAGACATGTAAAATGTGGAAAACATCACGTTGGGGAAAATTTCAGAATATACACTGTGGAGCCAAATAGTGGGTCAGTGTATGACGAGTGACCCCCACATAGGATGGTCTGCAGTTTGCACACTGGAGTTTCCTTGTATGTACCAGGTGCATGCAAGTGCATGCTTGTCACATTGGAATAGCTGAGGCTGGGGTGGATTGTGGCATGAAGACCCTGTTGGAGATGCTGCTTTCTTTGTTTCTGTCTCTGTCTCCTCTCAGCCTCTCTCTCTCTCTCTCTCTCTCTCTCTCTCTCTCTCTCTCTCTGTTATGGAAAAACTAAATAAACCTTTAAATAGTGAATGCATACGGTGCATATTATATTATACACGCACACATATTCATGGCTGTGAGAAAGAAACAGTGACTAGGGAGGTGGAATAAAAAATTTTTTTCTTTGGATGTATTATCCATATTTTCCACATTTTTCATAGTAACCGTATACTATTCTAAAACCAGAAAAACAAAATTTTGGGAAGATGAAGAACCAAATTAAAAATTAGGGCTGGCTAGAGCCATTGGTTATTCTTTACTCTTTGTGAAACACAACCTGATTCATTTAGCAAATGCTCATTGAGCACAGGCCCATGTGTTTGAGAAAGTAGTAGCATTGTTTCTGTTGTAGATGTCTAAAAACTTCCAGTCAAGCTCCCACAGCTGACCAGTGGCAGGATCTACGGCTCCAAGTCCCACATTTCTCCTCCTCCTCCTCATCGCCCTCCTCTGAGAAAAGACAGCACCATGGGGCAGCTTTCTATCCACTTGGATCTTTAAGTAGGCCTGCTCTACAGAGAATTATAAATTTACTAAACTCTGGCTTATACAACACTATTAACCAAGGTTTATGTAAGGGGTACTTTAATTATAACAGGCATAATGCAAAGGGGTTTACCTCACATGTCGAATTTTAATTTGAGAGGGAAGAAGATTCTTCATGTAAGACTTGGTAACTACACAAAATAGAGACATAGTTGTTCTTCTGAGGATGGAAATGCAACCTATTTTTGTTCATTCTGAGAGAAATAAAAGTAAGTCTATATTTATAAAATAAATCTTAGTAAATAAATCATGTGATTCTGGATGGAGCCTCAGTATCTCCCTAGATGGCACATATTTTGTTTTGGCAGTGTTGATCTTGCAAACTATTTATGTTGTACTCAGTTTGGAAAACTTCTACCCTCTGATATTCCTTGTCCTCCCTGGACCATATAGAAAATTCATGAGGTTCACGGTTCTTTGAGGAGCCAGAATCCTATATTCCTGCTTTGGAAACTGATTCTATGATGTTGTCATACTGTTGAGTCCCACTTTATAAATTTCAAAGAATCCTTATCTAGTTTAGTCTAATTTAACAACATCTTCTGAAGTAAGCTGGGCAGGGTCTCTTAAGAGATAACTCAGAGTGATTACAGGAGATGCCTCAAAACACACAGCACATAGATGGTAGAGTTTACAGTTGAAGTCTGATTCTTGGCCCAAGCATCTTTCCACTGAACCTCCCATTGCTTTTGCAAAGGGGATAAACACAGAGCCAGATGACAGACAACTAGATTTGTTAGGACGGTTCACTTTATTTCAAGTTAGAATTTTCTGTAGTTGTTTGGATCCAACACTGAATCCAGCATAAATGAAGCAGGAACTGAAGTAAACTAGGGCATATTTAGCCCTGATGTTATGTGTCAAAATACCATTTGGATCTGTCTATTTGAATCTACATTCCAGGATCTTTCACAACAAAGAATAAATAAATACATGCCATCTTGAACACAATGCTTCATGGGTTTCGGAGTTTTGTTTCTGTGATTTTTTTTTTCCTAGGTATCCTGATTATTATTCCAAGTTTGTCTTTTGATCTTCTAAGATAAATGTATTTTTTAAAATTATTGTTGAAGTCACTACTGTATTTTGACTTTGATATGTTATTTTATTCATAGTTCTTGTTTTTCTTACTATATATTACATTTTAGGGACTTTGAGGAACAACCTCTTTATTTGCAAAATTTCAATTACAGATTTTTAATTAAAAGGTGTACAGTCAGACTTATTTTTTGATTATATATTGAATAAAAATCTATTAGTAAATTAAACTGAAATTCCTTCTTTCACAAAGGAAGAGACATATAAATCAAGAAACCAAGGTTACCATAGCAATCGGTGGCATCTAAAGATGAGAAGGAGAAGGACTATATTCTACTTTCTACAAAACACTTCATTAGAGGAAAGATATATGATATGTCTTCAGGGTGGAATGTGACAATAAAAGTAGATCATTGCTTAACAAAAATACTTCTAGTTTTTTTTCCCTCCAACTAAAAATAATGCAAAGTAATTGGAACAATTTTTATCAGAAATGTGCATAGTATTTCTCTCTCTGACACTGTTTGATGTTTATTCAATAAGAGGAGTGGGAGAGGCTTCCGTGCTCAGCTGACTATATTTATTATATGTATGTGTGTGTGTGTATATATATATATATATATATATGTGTGTTTGTGTGTGTGTGTGTGTGTGTATGTGTGTGTGTGTGTGTGTATGTATATTAGCTATAGCAAAAATGTATGGAAATCTGACCAAAAGAAAAGAAATCATAAAGAAGAGGAAATTTCTTAAAAAGCAAGAAGAAAACGAAAGGGAACAAAGATAGTCAAATCTCAGGTGAACTTATCCCAGGAATGAACACAAAATTTTGTGTCTGTGTGCATGTGTTGCTGTAGTGTCTTTGTGTGATTTCTGGTCTTTTGGCTCCTCAGAGATATACCAAATAGACCTGCTGCAGTGGACATCTGTTGTTTTTGCCTGCCCAGCATCCATTCTTCCTCCTTTTGGTAACAGCATTTTAATTTTCCTTTGAAAAATGCCACTTTGCCCAATGTGTACAATCTTGGTATGAAATTCATTCAGGGTATCCTGCTCTCTTCTGGGTAGGCAAACCACCCCAAACAGGTCAGAAAGACTGTCCCCTGGGCATCTGAATCTTTCATGAATGACACAAGGACAGGGAATCGTTGGCAGAGATCCATCCCAACTCTAGCTTCATGAAGAGATTGTCCTTTGCTCCCTGCACTTTGGATACCCAGAGCAGCCCAGTGCCCATCTTTTCATAGATCTGTTTGCTCAGGTTTTCCTTCTATTCAGGTCTATTTCTTTTTAATAAGTAGTCAGAGATAGTTTCCATTACTTACAACCAAACTTTAGTATTCATGCCAAGTGGGGCCAGAAACACTGCAGATTGCTAGAGTGTGGCTTTTACAATTTTATGATTTCCTATTTTATAATTGATAGCATTTGGGAAGCCCTGTGGTCCAAATGGCAACATTTCTTAGGGACTGAATTCTGTGCTTTTTCACCAGAATCATCATCCTTAAGTCAAAAGCCAATATCCTACTTAACTCAGTAAATTTGCGGTTCTAGATACATGACATGAAGAGAAAACACGGTGAAATTTTAATGTTTTTGCCATAGGGTGTGTGTACTATCTGGAGAGAAAGATAATGAGAGGAAAACTGAGAAATCACCCCTTGGGGGGAGGGCCATGCTGCAATACCTTCCTCTCTGTGCTCCCCCTGGGAGTTTGGGAGTACACACATGCACACCCATGCTGAGTTTCAAAGCCGCCAGATCTGGGACTTGAACCACAGTTGACTATGTGGGAGTCCATCACCTTAACCACCACACCACCTGCTGGCTCCCCAAAGCATGGTGAATTTTATGAGTTGGTAGCTCAGTTTGACTAACCTAGTGAAGCAACCAAAGCAAAGGGAGAAACTGCACCCATGTTCTGGATACAGATACACCCTTAGGTAGGACTTTGATGCCAAAGACGACAACGGACTTTAGCCTCGGACTGAGACGCCACAACATAGAGAGGACCAGATGGAAAGCAAACCATCTCTCAATCATCCCAGCATTTTATATTACCAGGAGATTTTTCAAAAGAAGTTTTGAAAGAGCTGAGTAGATGTAGCAGTATTATTCTCAATAGCTAACACATAGAACGAACCCATGTCCATAGAGAAATGAAAAGATAAGAGCAATGTGGTGAATACATGAAATGGAATATTATCCAACCTTAAAAAGGAAAGAAATACTAACAGACGTTACAACATGAATGAATCTTGAAGCCATTACACTAAGTAAAATAAGCCAGTCTCAGAAAGAAAAATGCTTAGATGAGGCACTTAGAATAGTCAAAATGGAAAGAAAAATGGAAATTGCAAGGGGCTGAGAGGTGGAAAATGGGGCGTTCTTGTTTAATGGGTATAGAGTTACAGTTTTACAAGATGTGAAAGGTTCGGGAAATAGAGGGATTGAATGAAAGTACCTCATACTATTGCACTATATAGTTAAAAATGGCTAAGAAGGTAGATTTTAGTTTGCGTATTTTCTCAAAACTTTATGGAAGTAGAAAAGGAACTAGGGGAAAGAAGTAGTCAGCTTTTGATGAAGGTTTGTTTCTGTGATTTGGATACAAAAGGCCATAAACTGAGACCCACACTTTTTACTATCCAGTATTATTTCTTCAGACCCTGTCTCTGCAGCTTCCTTTCTTAAGTTAGAGAGATAAATAAGCCCATTTTACAGATTAGAAATTTAGTGCCTCTGTTACTATCTTCTTTTTCTAAATAACAAGGCTGGAAGGTAAATAAGCCTAGTAAGGTCTTCCCGCTTGAGACTCACATAGGCGCATAAATATGCGTGCTCAGAATTCCAAGAGGAGAATGGAGGAGAAGGTATGTGTGGTGTGGCCAGCCCCCCCGGGGGGTGATTTCTCACTTTCTGTCTCTCCAGTGAGCACATATACCCTACTACAAAAAATTCTGAACTTTAATAACATTTTATTATTTAAAATGAACTTCAGCACCTATAAAGTTTTTAAGTCACGCTACATCTTACGTGCATGGCTTTGTACGTATGGGATGGTGTAAAGGGGTTTCTGTCAGTGTACCAATTGTCCGTTCATTTTAGTTTTAGAGACATTGTCTAATATTCTCAGAACCCCAGATGTGGTACATGTGCTCAATATGTTTATCAAGGTTCTGGGTAGGAACTATATGATTGGCCATGTGGAATCCGACTGCTTTAACTCTCAGGCCATGAATCTGCCCACAAAGTAGGCGTTATTATTATTTCTTTTATAGATGAAGAAACTTGAACTTAGAGAAGCAGAAACGACTTGCCCAAAGTTAAGTCTCTCCGTTACTAAGAGGTGTAGATAAGATTCAAACACAAGAAGTTTTACTCCAAAACCTAGCAGCACTCTTGACACCCATACCCACCTTCTCAACCTGAATGTTACTTTTGCTTGAGGGCATGTTTAAGTAATCATCCTGAAAGGGTGATACTAAAAGTTACTAAGAATGATATACTTTATTTACAATAGAAAGTCTAATTAAATTGTCCTTCAGGAACAGGGTCTCATTCTTTCTTCTTTCGAACTAGTACCTACTTCAAAGGTCATCTAGCAAGCCTCTTCCCACCCAATCTCCCAGGCATCTAGCTTTTCTGCTGTTCATTCTATTTTAAGCCCCAATTAGAATCCATCTGTTTTAGCCTGTTGTTTTGTCACTGACAACTGAACACCACAGTGGGTAATTTGTAAAGAATGTGTATTTAGCTCATGGTTTTGGAGGTCCAAGGTCAAGGGGCTGTCTGGGGAGTCTTCTTGCTGGTGGGGATCCTCTGAATAGTTCCAGACAGAGCAGGGCATCGCATGGCAAGAGGGTGCAATGACTTGAGCAGAGCAAGCCTGCAAGGCTGTCCATGTCCTTTTTTCTCCTAAAGTTACCAGCAGCCGATCCTGGGGGCCAAACCTGATGACCTCTTCAGTCCCAATCACCTCCCAAAGGTGCCACCTTTTCACACCATAATTGGATTAAGCTTTCACCCTCTCTCTCCTGTCACAGCCAAATTTTAATGTATGACTTTTGGAGGGATACACTTAAATCATGGTGCCGTCCTGAACTAACCTTCCTGGTGGTTAGTTATGTTCTCCTCCTCTGTTCTCCCACAGGAAAGATGATGGTTATAATGGAAATTATTTTGTAGTATAGCTGTCTTGCTCTAAATTTAGAATTCAGATTATTTGTCATTATATCCCCAAAGTCTAACACACTGCCTAGCACATGGCTTAGTACTAAGTATCGCTGGATAAGGGTTTCAATGAAGTCTTTACTTGAAATCCAATTGACCTCTGTTCTGCAAATACATTTTTACAAACAGTGCTCCACACCCTTGGTGTCCTCCTTTTCCCTTGATTTCAATTATTTACATTAGAATTACTTAATCATGTGGCAGATAATTAAGGAATACATTATTTATGTTAAATAAATGAGCCCAACATAATTTCTCCTCTTCTTCCCCTTGGCTGTGGAGCCTGAGTTTCAGTCATCTTACAACGAGCTTTGGGATCTTTCATGGCCAGGCAGCTGCTCCTCTCAGTTGCTTGTTCTGCCAGATTCATTGACAAGTTTGCCTCTCCGCCCGTGTGCTCCCAGTCTCTATTCGATCCTGTTCGGGCTACACCTTTAGTCCTGGTAGTTGTGTAACCACAGGCAGCACTTTAACTTGTTGGGCTTCCATATCCTCATCTATTAATGAAGCACAGAGTTGTGGTAAGGACTTAATGAGGTCATGCCTTGGACTCATTAGGAAATAAAATGCCCACGTAACCATTCAGTGCCCCTATATACATTAACATCCTATTTTATATCTGTAAGAGGCAACTCTATTTACTAGCAATAAGGTGGAATTAAGGGCCAGTAGGTGGCATGGTGGTTAAGGCACTGGATTCTCACATGGCCAGTTGCCCTTCAAGTCTAAGACCTGGCGGCTTGAGATTCAAATCAGGCATGTTTGCATGACTGCCCAAAATCTCGAGAGGAGAAGGGGAAGGGATTGTGTGTGGTTATCCCCTTGAAGGATAACTTGTCACTTTCTCTCTCTGTCTCTTTCTCTCTCTCTCTCTCTCTCTCTCTCTCTCTCTCTCTCTCTCGCAAGCACACTTGTCCTGTGGCAAAAGCCAAAAAAAGAAAAAAAGGTAGAGTTACAAAACTATGAAATGCTGGAGTTGGAAACATTTTATTTTAATAATCTGTTTCTATTTCTCTTTCTCCAAAGAGAAAATAGGCTTCGAGTGCATAAGTAATTTTTCCAAGCTTACTAAACTATTAATAGTAATGATGAATATTTATTAATAATAACTAACATTTAATGAGTCTTGGTATGTACCAGACGTCATGCTAATGGCTTAACATATTTCATTGCATTTAATGATCACAGAACCTTGAAAACAGAGTGTTACCATCCTTGTGTGACTAATGAGGAAACTGAGGCAGAGAGTTTAAATGATTGTGTCCAAGGACATGGAGGTAGTAAGTGTCCGTGTCAAGGCACGAGATCTGGCTCATCTTACCAGAGCCACACTGCTTGCTCATTAAGCTAAATAACATCCCACAGAGTAGCCAGCTCGAGTCTAGAGTAGGTGTTGGAACCCTAGCCTCTTGCTTTACAGTCAGTGAGTCTTTGCAATATTGTCCCTTAGCCCCCCAGCCCCCCAGCTGCACATTTAGAGGTGTACAGGCTACTTAGAAGGAATGTGTGCTTATCACAGAAGAGCCACACTGTGTCCCTACTGCTCGAGCTTTATGACTGGGCTCCGCCTGTCAGCATCCACATGTCTGTTTCGAGAGCCTCTGTAGGTCAGTGTCTGTGCTTGTAGGGTTTAGCGTTGGTAAGACTGCTCTTCTTTGCTCCGGAATAGTAAGTGCTCTCTGATGTATGTGTAGAAATTTTCACACCTGATAGAACCATCTAAGCACATTGCTTAATAACACACATTTAATTTACAGACAATGGCTATGTCCCATGATTTAGATGGGTACTTACTGGGGTGATGTATGACACTCACGTGTTCTGTCAGTCCCCAGACAGAGCTTTCTGATTTCGGATGTCGAGTATAACTGTTGATTCTGGCTCAGCAGTGGTCCATTTTCTGTCCAGTGTTATGAGAAAGCTGTTGAAGGCTTCGGGGAATTTATGTAGCATGCCAATATTTTAGTTCAGACGAGGGAAAACGCTGTGCCCATGTTTGCTGCATGGACTATGTGTTTTCATAAATCTGCAATGATAGGTGAACATTCCGTGTTGTGCAGAAGACAGTGTTTTCCCCGGAGAAGAGATCCTGTATCTGATTGACAGGGCAGGTGACCACAAGGTCAAGGTTGCTTAGTGGTATCGGCCATCTGTTATCTTGGCAAGTATTTGACTGGAGGGCATTAATGTGTTTGTAATTTCCCACTTGATCTGAGAATAGGGTTAAAAAGACATTGTCACCATTGGGAGCTGCAGCGCAGATCTGCACCAGTGGTCCCCTTCCTGGCTTCCTGCTCTGAATGGCATGGGCTGCATTCAGCGTTCCTTTTTGGGTCCCCTCCCTGACAAGTCATTGAGAGGTTAGCCCATCTTGTCCTGCTGCTTGAAGAGGAAAGCAAAAAGCAGCTCCCATCAGCGAGATTATAATAAACAGTTTCAAATCACTCCAAAAGGTCTTGATCATTATAAATCTTTCTAAAGCAAAACAGCCAACTCTTCAGTTTTGCTAGAAAGCGATGAAATCTCAGTATCTGTTCAGGTGTTCATTTCTCACTATCCCATCTAAGTCTGTGCTGAAACAGAGGGCTCTGATTAAGTGCTTAATATGCAAGAAGATATCTTACCCATTGCTGCACCTACTGTGTGCATGAGAAAAGAAGTTACAGCTCTGAGCTTTTGTGGTAAATGGTCAGGCCATTTTCTCATGGGTTTATCAATGCAAAATCCTCAACGAGTAAAACCTTTCCGAAAATGATTAGCTCTATAATTTCCTCACAGCCAAAATGAAAGCACAGGCGAGCCATGCTGACTAACAGGAAACAAGACTGTAATATCATGATGAATGCATGAGTATCCTGCTATCTATCGATCTACTGAATTTAGATGGCTCTACCTTTCCAACTAAAACAAGGAATCAAAGCAGATGGAGAAGAAAGTCTTAAGCTGACGATAAGTGAGTCAAGAAAAAGAACACATATTCAGACTTGATGTTCTGAAAAATAACGAAGTCACCCATAAGGATAAAAAGATTTATAAAGAAGTTGAAGTTTAGCTTTTGGTAGGAAACTTCAACTCCTGAGAAGTGTCAGTCGAGCCGAGGACAAACATGTGTAAGTCAGACTTGGCGGGACTTACGTAGTCTAATGTACTAAGTCTGAGCATTTCAAAATGCTATCAAGATAAATCTAGATTTCGCTTTACTCCTGATTTTGCTCTCTATCCAAAGTGTGGCTGAAGATATTCACATAAATGTCTAGACCTTAAAATGAGCAGTATCTCTACAAGGAATATCTTTTAACCAATTTCAAAAGATAGACTAGATTTATCTTCTTCAGAGAAATAAAGGGACTTGGGGATGCCAGTGAAATCTGAAGATGGGATTCTGGAGGAATCTGAACTGGGATTCTGGTGGAATCTGAAGTCTAGCTTTTTTTTTTTTTTTTTTAAGGTCTTTGTCATAGGGTACATGCACTCATTGGAGAGAGACAGTGAGAGGAAAAGCGAGAACTCATCTTCCTAAGGGAATGGCATGCCGCAATTCCTTCTCCTCCAGTCTCCTCTCAGGATTTTGGGCATGCATGCACATGTACCCAGCATGATTTTCAAGCAACCAGGTCTAGGACTTGAACTACGGTTGGCTATGCCACCTGCTGGCTCCAACTCGGACTTTTTTGACCATTGTGATAACACAGCTTTTGTCTGATAACAAGAAAATCATTTCCCCAAATTCCTGTTTTCCTTACATTTCCTAAAATGTAATCGGATTCTTTCCTATGGCAATTATTCAAAGAATCTCCTCTATATTTCTGTTGCTTTAATAAGCCCCAAGCTGAACACCACAAAATAAAATCACTATTCATTTTACAAGTCCCATGCAAGAAGAAATGGGCATAGGCAGATTACTAACTTAAATGTCTGCTGAGAAAAAATACTGTTGTTTATTTTATTAAACTTATGTTTGCTGAGCTCTAGAAATTTTATAGATTTTTGTTATAGGACAAATGAAAAATAACTGAAAAAGGAGGTTAGAGAATTATCAAATAATAAAACATAAGTTGCATTCACTTTCTTCAGATATACTGTTTCCTCTGTTGTCTCCATTCTGCTATTAAGCCTATTGAGTGAGATTTCTTGTATCTTTTCAGTTGATTGTTTTAATGCATTTATCTGTATATCATCTTTCTCTTTGAGTAGACTTTCTACTTTTCCATTTGTTTCAAGTATGTTTGCAATTGCTTTTTGGAACATTTTTATTCCTTAAATTCTTTATCAAATTATTTCAGCATTTCAGTCACCTGGGCATCAGCGTATGATAATTGTCTTTTCCTATCTAAGTTGAAATTTTCCAGATTCTTTGCCTGTCTGTAAAGTTATGATTAAGACATGGAGATTTTAATATTATAAGACTTTGAGTCTTGTGAAATCCTATGGATAATATTGGCTCATCAGAAAAGTCATGACACATTTTTGCATAGAAAAACACAGAAAAATACATCATGACTTTTCCAACACTTCAATATTTAGATCGCGGTTTGAACAAGTTAGGTTTGGGCTGCCGTTTACAACATGTCCTCTGTGCACTGTGGTTCCAGCGTTACCTCAGTGTTTAAACTCTGTCCCATGTGATTCAGATCTGCTCTAGCCGTGTGCCACGTAGGGCTGCCCTCAGTCTTGTAAAGTGGCCCACCTATTAGTTTCGTGATAAATTACATAATGTGCTTGTTAGGACGATAGCCTTGTACGCATGGCTAGGAGGTGAGCCCAACAGCTCACAAGTTTTATGAGGCTGCTTCACCAGACAACTTCTCCACAATTTCCCCAATATTTTGCCATTCCCTTTCACTACCCCCTTTTCAGTTCTCCATCCAAAATGCTGGTGCTTTGGCAACCTCACCTTGCCGTGAACTTCTGCGATGATGGCTGTATCCAGAGCCAAGTCGCCGAAGCACAGAAAAAGGGCAAACAAAACAAAGCCAAATGTTGCTTCCCTGCCCTCTTGGAACCATAGGTCCATGGAATAGAGAGGAAGATGTCCCTCTCTCAGATTTTTGCCTCTCGTGAGTTTCCTTTGTGCCACTGCTGCTACCAGTACTGCTTGGGGACTGAAGTATGAGAAATGGAGAAAATCATTAAAGAAGACAAATTTCGGCCCCTTCTCTGAGTATTGGGAGCTCCTTTGTTCTGTCTTCCAGAGTGAGAGGAAGCTCTCCTTACTATGTTTTGGATTTCAAATTACATTGAGACCAGGTTGATAGAAACCAGAAGGGAAAAAAAATCGATATTATCACTGCCAGTCAGGAGTATTATAAATTCCTGGTCCTCCTCACCCAATCTACTTATTATGTTTATTTTATTTTTCAGAGTCCTCAAATGGTTGCCTGTGTTTTATAGGTGTGTTCAATACTGGAGATAGGGTGGAATATGCTTATTCCATTTTATCTGGCACGGAAATCTGTTTGCTTTTTTTTTTTTATAATTTTTGATTTTGTCAAAGGGCACATAAGCTTTCTAGAGAGAGGCAGAGAGAGACAGAGAAGGGAAAGTGAGAAAGCAACCCTCAGAGAGGATGACCATTGGACAATCCCTTCTCTTCCATTCTCCTTTTGGGATTCTGGACATGCACATGACTCAGCATATTTTTCAAGCCACTGGGTCCTGAACTCAAACCACACAGTTGTCCATGTGGGATCCAGTGCTCTAACTGGCCTCTATTCACTAAGTTTAAAGTATTAATAATAATGGAGTCAGACTCACATAGCGAATTTAAATTCCTTAACAGGGTTCTTAAAATTAACTGTTAATGCTGCTAATTCAGTTTTGTTGTAATACTATCCACAAAAAAGACTACAACTATACATCAGTGAGTTTTAGAAATCCATGGGTATTTTGAGTGTTGTTCATGGAGTGAATAACTGGATTGAGTTCTCAATTTTCTCTCTCTTCTGTAACCCACAGATGGTCTTAAGTGTAACTTCACGATTGTTGCAATAAGTATGTTTCCAGAGAACTGCATTATATAATCATGACTCCTCTTTTCTTCTGTGATGACCTGACAAATGTTACTTTTTTTATTTTTATTATGAGAGTGAGAAAGCAGAAGGGATAGATAGATAGCAATCCCGACAGGATCTCTGCACCGTGATGCACCCCTAGCTCAGTCAGTTCCAGATCTTGGGGTCATATGCCTGGCATGTTCAGGGAAGTCTCTGAACATGAACCCAGAACCTTACAATGTGGGCCCGCCTCCCAGGATGTTAGCACCTCGTCACCATTGTCTCCCAAAATGCGATTTCTTCTTAAACGTCCAGCTAAGAACTATGTCACATTTGTCATGGAAGGTGAACTGTTAAAGAGTAGGAAAGTTGAAAGCATGCTTGAGTTTCAGTCACAGTGGCTGGAAAGATAGAACAGTTCTGAGCCAAGGGCCATCCCAGTCTTTCAAAATTAAAACACGTTTGAAAATAGTCCTTTATAATTATCTAATGTACATTTTCTGCATCTTCATTGTCATTAACACCCATTGTCTTTAGCAGTATAATTCACGAAATAGGAGGTCGATGGTGTATAGCATTGCTGTATGAAAGAAGAATTCAGTCCATCATTTATCGCAATGTTGGTAGACGAGGGCAGCAGTTCTTTTAACCATATTTAAGTGGGAACTGTAGGTGTTCTTTTTTTCCCTCAGTAACTTTGTACTTTCTGTTCTATGATAGCAATATTGTACTTCCAAAAGGAATGACTCAGACTGTGAAACAATGTCTTCTTACTTGCAGAATCAGATAGTTAATCGTGAAAAAATGGGTCCCTTCCCTTAGAAGTTTCCTATCACTTAGGTATCCAAGTAACAAAAAGTGTTTGGTGTTACCATGAAGTAATAATACTAATACTGGAAGCCATCAAGTCCTTATATGTGCCAAGCATTATGTTAAACACATGCATTAACTAATCCCACATTTACCATGCAACCTACATGGGGAATTACTTTTTCTGTTCATACGTTGCAGATATGTAAACTGACAGTGACATGGTGTGCATGTTTCAGGATAATTCAGGCAAATGCCAGAGTTGGGACTTAAACCCAGAATTGTCTAGCAGCAAGACTAATGACTTAACCATTCTGCTCTAAGTAAATGGAAAGTAGCTATCTATCGCTCAGGACCTTTCACTGTCATTCTTTTCTCTTTACCCCAACCATATTTAAGCCCATGAAGATTCTCTCACCTACACTGACACTACTGCAAGGGCTTTAGGAGTCCCCAGGTGTGAGGGACAGGCAGATGGTGCAATGGTTCGGTCGCTGGATTCCCATGTGTTCACCTGTGTTTTGAGTTGCAAACTTGGAGGCTTAAACTCACATTGGGTGCGTGTGCATGTTTGCCCAAAATCCTGAGAGGAGAATGGAAGAGAAGAGATTGTGGCATGTCCACCCCTCCTGGGAGTAATTTCTCACTTTCTGTCTCTTTGTCTCTCTGGTGAGCACACATGCTCTATAGCGAAAAAATCTCTCTAAAAAAAAAAACAGTCCCTGGATATGTCTTCTCAGATTCCTGAGTTAGTCTGCAGCAATCACATGGCATACAGATCTTATCCTCTATTGTAGTCTCCACAGAGCACCAGGAGGGTGTCTGCTGACCTCTCCATGGTGGTACCTCTTATACCCCTCAGTGTACCCTGACACTGGCTTTTCAAACTCCATTGTTCTAACGCGTCCTAAAGTGGTATCCTCAGACATATTAGTATTGGCTCTTTCTCTCTGTCACATTTATCACATTTTTCTGATATTATAGTCTGTGGTAATTTGTCAAAAATAAAGTTTGGGTTGGCCTTGTGGTCTAGTGGTTAAGGGAGCTGACTCCTACGTGGCTGAACACAAAGTTTGATTCTTGGCCCTGGTGGTTTGAGAGCACACCAGGCACATGTGTGTATATGCCTAAAATTCTGACAGGATGGAGAAACGGACAAGAGGTTGCAGCACGACCATGCCCTGTTGGGGGGTTCTTTCACCCTCTCCCTCTCTTCCTATCTCCCTGTCTTTCACTGACAAATACACATGCCTTCTGGCAAATAAGAAAAAATAAATAAAATTGTTTAGCGTATAATTCTGGGAGTCCAAGGTTGAAGGGTCCATGTTTGACAAGGGCCTTCTTGCTAGTGGGTACTCTCTGTAGATTCCTGAGGTAGTAAAGGGCACCACTTGGTGAATGAGGGCAAGTGTGTGTGTGTGTGTGTGTGTGTGTGTGTGAGAGAGAGAGAGAGAGAGAGAGAGAGAGAGAGAGAGAGAGAGGGAGAGAATGAGCTCTGGTCTCTCACCTCTATTTATGAAGCCACCATTGTTCAATCATGAGGGCCCCACCCTAATTACCTTATAATCCTAATCATCGCCCTGCAATGGTCCCATCTCAACACCATAGTCAGATTCCATTTCTTCCCTCTTCAAACCATTACAACCAGATTATTATTATTATTATTATTATTATTATTATTTTGAGAAGATTTTTGCTATAGGGGATGTGCACTTGCCAAGAGACAAAGAGAGACAGAGAAACAGAGAGTGAGAAATTTCCCCCCTAGGGGGGGATGATCATGCCACAGTCCCTTCTCCTCCATTTGCCACTCGTGATTTTGAACACACACACACATGCATCAAGCATGAGTTTTAAGCAGCCAGGTCTGGGACTTGAACTGTGGTTGACTACATGGGAGTCCAGTGACATGAGCATTATGGCGTCCACTGGTCCCCAGTCAACCAAATTTTAACACATGAATTTTGGGGGGACACATTAAAATCATAACACCCACTATGAATTAGCTACAGTAGCTGTTATTGCAGTCTCCTTCCAGCTCTTCACAGTGTCATTTTCTTACCTCATTTGTCTCCCCGAAGAAGCCCTGTGACCACGTCATCTACATTGTATCTGTACTCCTACCTCTGTCACATTTTCCTTAGGAGTCCTATCTTAGTCCGTGTTGTGCTGCTGTAGCTGTGGACTGGGGTTGATGATGCACTAATAAGAGAAGCACAAATGGACAGAGAAATGAAGAACTAACACTTCTAATGCTAAAATCAAATCCCTAAAAGATGTAACACCAGATTTAAAAAAAAAAGTAATGATTTTCTAACCAAATTTAACTCATTTCAAAGTGGATGCCCTCAAATCTGTTTGGTCCTGAAGAATACCTGATGTAATCATTTATATTTACGGTCTTTCCAGACCAACTTTGCACCAATTGGCTGTTGTGCTTTGAGTTATTAGCTACTGTTAGTAGAATGAAGCCATCACAATTAGTGAGACATTTAAAAACTAGCCATCTGTAACTTGAAGGCAAACCCTAGGGCTGTTTCAGGGATAATAAAAGGCACCGCACACTCATTCCACTACCTGAACCATTTTTATTTCATGTAATGATTAAAGTTTAGAAGCCTATTTTAAAGTTTTTTATAGGAAGAACTACGGAGCCATATAGTTCTTTTGGCTATTGGTAAAATAGCTGACATAATGTATTTAAAAAATACAACAGAAACTAAATATTTATATTTGTCAATAAATACTGGAAAATGCATAGGAAAATGATAAAAATGTGAAGAAACAAGCATCATTTTGAATTATGAAATATGGAACTTATCTGTTTAAATGCACAAATGTATAGTTTTTTTTAACTTATCCCAGTATATGTTGTTTGCTAATTTTTTTCAGTTTACATTTTTATTCCAATAATGTATTACAAAAGAATTATTTTTAAAACTCTGAGCTGCTAAAGGAAAGATGCTCCCAAGAAGTTATATTCTCACTATTGTAGAGCTTCTCTAATGCAAATTCTGTTTTATGGGAAAGTGGGGGATCCTATGAGTAAGTGGAATTGTTGGAGACGTGGCTTTGTTGACAGTATATGAAGAGATATCAGGGTTAAAGTTATAGAAAAGGCACCAAATGTGGGACCAGCATGTGGTGTGGTGGTTAAAATGCTGGACTTCCACATGGCTGACCGTGGTTGGAATCCCAGACATATAGGCTTGAAAATCACTCCAGGAGCATGTGCATGCGAACCCACAATCCCAGGAAGAAAATGGAAGAGAAGATATTGGGCTGTGACTGTTCCCTTTGGGGAGTGATTTCTCACTTTCCCTCTCTTTGTCTCTATCTTTCTCTCTCAGGTAAGCACACACACCCTACATACAAAACCAAAAACAAACAAACAAACAAACGAAGAAACAGAGCGAGAGAAAGAGAGGGCACCAGCACACCATAAGATGGCATAGCAGTTATGTCAGTGGACTCCCACATGACCAACCATGATTTGAATCCTAGACCCAGAGGCTTGAAATTTATGCCAGGCATATCTATGTGCATGCCCAAAATCCCAAGAGGAGACCGAAGGAGAAGACTGTGGTGTGGTCATCCCCCACAGAAAGTGATTTCTTGCATTCTGTCTGTCTCTCTGTCTCCCTGGTGAGCACACATGCCCTACAACAAAAGTCTAAAACAAAAGAGAAGGCACCAGATGTGCAGTTCATTTGTACTTCATCCCAGGGAAAAGTAGATATGCTCCCATTAACACTCACTATTAACAGTGTAGCTAATTTTATAAAAGCAAGACTATTAAAATATAGAAGAGCCTTTATATATTATACAATGAAATGGGAATTGATTATATAAAGACTTTTGTCCCCATAGAGATGATCAGATATTCTTTTGGCAAACTTCTTTGAAAGAGTTATTGTATTCGAAGATAAGTTATCTGTTAGTGTGTTACCTAAAAGACATATATTTTTAAAAAGGCATACTTGAACAGTCTTTCTGAAGTAAAGGTGATATTTTCCCTATTGGTGTGAAAAAGTACATATTTAAAAAAAATCTCTTGCTCTGGTAACATATTTTGAAATATGATGTTTGGAAAAGTTTACATTGATAGGCTATTTTGTTGAAAACAACACGTATCACATTAAAAGAGAGAACAGAACTCTTGTCTAAGCACTTAAAAATATAGGAATGTGGGACTAGCAGATGGTGTAAGGCTATGTCACTGGACTCCCACGTAGCCAACCGTGGTTCGAGTCCCAGACCTGCTGGCTTAAACTCACGCCGGGCGCATGTGCATGTGTGCCCAGGATCCCAAGAGGAAAATGGAGGAAAAGGGATTGTGGTGTGGCCATCTCCCCTGGGGGGGTGAATCTGACTTTCTGTCTCTCTATTTCTCTCTTTCTGCTGAGCACATGTGCCCTATAGAAAAAAAAAAAAAAAAAAAAAAAAAAAAAAACCTCTCCAAAAAAGTGAATTATATATATTATATGTGTGTGTGTGTGTGTGTGTGTGTATACACACATATATATATATGAATGCTGTTTTCCAGATCTACAAAAATTAAGAAATGGTATTTCAAACCCATTTTAAAGTCTTCCAAATAATATTTTAGAGTTATGTTTGAACTAATGTTTTCTAAATACGATAAACACAATAAATAGGTGAATGACAGAGTTTGACAGAGTTTGAAATACCTTTACATAATAAGTGAGTGAGATTGAAAAGTCAGTATCATAATAGTGAGCATAGACAATGCTTTGAGAGGTTTCCTTTTTATGAACAGCAAGCACCATGAAACAAAAAACCTGATCTTAGAATGAGGTCTGTGCATCATTGTAACAAAGTGACTACTACTTTGTCTTTACTAGAAACATACCAGTGATGATGAGGTTGATATTTTTATACTTCTAGATTCTGAAACACAGGGAACAATAACAGATACAGTAGCTAGTGAACCAGTCCACAGTCTGTATCCTTGCTTTCCTGTTCTTAAACTTCTGAACGACCACAAATGCAATAAAATGCCTATTTACCAAATTATATTACAATCTGCAAAATAAATGGTAATAATAAATGTTATAAACATCTTTAGAAAGAGTATTAGATTTGAGTTAAATAAGACAAAATGACTTCTGTACATTTATGCCATCTTTTACATTTTGTACTTTTTTGGTTAAAAAATTCATGTAAATTAATCAGCACAGTGTCAAATATTTGTAATGTGCATGTGAATAGGATTTTGTTGGGACCAGCAGTTAGCATAATGGCTATGTCGCTGGACTCCCATCCCAGACAGACCCGGTGGCTTATGTGTGCGTGTGTGCCCAAGATCCCGAGAGGAGAATGGAGAAGAAGGGATTGCGGCATGGCCATCCCCCCTGGGGGGTGATTTCTCGCTTTCTGTCTCTCTGTCTCTCTATGTCTTTCTGGTGAGCGCATGCACCCTAGAGCAAAAACCTCTCCCCCCAAAAAAAGGATTTTGTTGGGGTCATACTCTACAAATCTCTATTGGGACGGATGTTCAATTTGAAAAGATGGGGGAGGCCCAGCCTCATTGGTCAGACAGTAGGGGCCCTTTAAGGGGCCTGGGTTCAGGCACATGCCCAAAGGTATCTATGTGATCTTGGCTGGCTGGAGTCAGAGGAAGGATTACAGTGTGGTGAGGGCCTGTTAGGAATACCTCTCTCTTTCTCTCTCTCATGAAAAGAATAAAATGAATTTTTAAAATAAAATAAGTAAAAGTTAAAAAGTGAGACGTTTATGAAGCAAGTTTTCTGTTTATTGGCATCAGTAGAAGGTGACAGTTTAGGGCATAGCTTTTGGGGTCAGACAGATCTGGATTTGAAGGTCAAGCCTTTATACTTACCAGTGTCTTTAATTCCCTGAACTCTAGTTTCCTCTTCTATATAATGGAGATAAAATTACTGAGTGCAGAAAACAACAATGAGAAATATGTTACATAAAACAGACTACAGTGGTAATGCCTAATAGGCGTGTAATACATTTTAAATTTTTTAAGAAGTAACAACCTAATAGGTTGTCCTAGAATATGTAGAGAGGTAACAACATGTATATTGGACATATTTAGCCCAAACAGATAAGAAGTTATTAAAAGAATGATAACGCCAGCATTGTTTATCATTGTACCAAAAATAGAAACCAGGAGGTAGTTGAAAAGTGCTAAATTGTGTTACATTTATTTATCTGAGCTGACATTATATGAAATTAAAACAAATGTGCTAACATGGACCAACAGTGCACTAGCATTTCAAAACCACAATTCTGAGTTTTAATAAAAAGCAATCAGAATTAAAGCACTATACACTATAACGGCATTTGTATAAAGTTTAGAAATATGATAAAAATAATATATTATTTACAGGTAGGTGTGTATTGCTGACAGTATAAAGAAACGCTTTGGAATGATACAATGAATTCAAGGTAACGGTTGCCTGCCTCTACGTGTGAAGAAGAAGGTGGTCGGAAAGTTAAACCATACACTTCAGTAGGGATTGTAACGTTTTATTGCTAAAGCAAATGATAGAAACATGACAGTTCATTATAGTCTTCTTTTGACTTTATTAAAATGGTTTAATTTATTTCTTCTGACAGTGAGACAGAGAGAAACAGCATCCCCACAGGGTGCCTGTGGTGTGATTCGACCCGTGCGCCAGCCAGCCAGGATCAGCGCTGTGCACACAGACTCACAGGGAGACCTGAGGTCACATGCTGAAGACCTTCTCATGTGGTCTCAGCATCGCAAAGTGTCGCATTACTGTTGCGCCACCATGCTGACCGGTCTTTTTTTATTTTTTTTTAAACATTTTTATAGTATTTTTCACTATTCAAAAAAGTCAAAGAAATAAGTTTGTTCATACAAAAAGCAATGAAGGAGAGAAGACAGGTAGGCAGGATGGTAGGGAGGATGGGAAGAATGGAAAAGTAATAAAAGTCATTTTCTTCCAAAACGCATCTTGGAAACCCACATGCCCATACATATACACAAAGAGAGAGAAAAGAAAAGAAGAGAAAGAAAAAAAAAAGAAGAAGAAGAAGAGGAAAGAAAAGAAGAGAAAAGAAAACAGGGCACTTCTGGTTATGGGCTGGCATTGAATACTTAATTATTCCACTTTTGGCATAAGGACATGTTTTAACATCTTAAACATCCAAGTAGGTAACTTTCCTTGTGTGAAATCTGAGTGAGAAAAGGATATGCATTGTTAGTCTCTATACCTTTCTTCTTTTTATTTTAATAAGAAATGGTTTCATCGTAGGCAGACAATTTGATGTCATATTTTTCTATGATATTTTCACAGTACGCACCAGGGTGCCTGTACTCTGCAGCTATATGACACGCAGAATTTTTATTTTTTATTTTTTTCATATCTTCACTCAGAGCCTCAAAAACAAGCTGTTCGGCATCCGGCACAACGACTATCAATAAACATTCTAGCTTTTCATTTTCTCCTTTGTTATTTAATAAAGAAAAAGCAGAGCTATGATTTTTGACTATCTGACAGCAAACATTCCTAAGATAATTTGTCTTCTCATGAGTCTTGGATGACCAAGAGTTCTTCCCACCTCTGGCCTCTCTGCTCTGACCCCAGGGGATGGGCCGACAGCATCACCGGGGATCACCACTGAGGAACTTGCAGAGCTCAGTCATTGGACTTCCATTGATCAGACTGAAGGGCCAGGGCGGGCATCTGTGGCTCTTTCTGGCACCTGTGTGCATCCCCTCCACAGCTGTACCTACTCCTGTCCCCTCCAGGACTGGCTGGCAGTGGGAGTGGTTTGCAGACATACCTGGCAGCACGCAGGCCACTGGAGTTAGCATACTAGCAATGCAGCCCGGGTTGCTAGGGAGCTGCCCTCTGAACAGCTCTTGATCTATTTTTAAATTTCCAGGCTTGTTTCCTCTCTGAAAGGAAGCAAAGAATAATACCGCTTGGCTTTCTCCTCTTTTAAGAAACAAAGTAACCAACAAGGCTAAGACCTGTTGTGAAGTTAAAAAGCATTTGCTAATTAAGCGTCAGAATGTTATGGTATTTGTGCCCATCTAGTTTCTGCTTAATTAATTTCCAGATAAGGCAGCATCTCAGAAGAGGTAGGAGCCGAATGTCTGTAAGGAGCGTAGGTGAGATTTGCTGGTAGTATTTTTTTTTTTGGTTGTTTTTTTAAATCTATTATGGAGCTCTTGAACCACTATCGTTTCAATCGGTTAACAATAACCCGTTGTGAGGCCCCCCAGGATCCCCCGCCATGGGGAATAAATGAGAAATTTGGAGGCTATTGAACAGTGAGTTTTCACAGCTGATACACAGAAAACTATTTAGCACAGGTGTTTCGGTAACTGTGAAATACTAAGGCAATTCAGTCTTCTGTGACACTTAGATTCACTGTCTTGTGTGGGATGGAGTCTTATGGAACTTGCAAAATATCTGTAATATAAATAAAAGAAGAAGAAGAACAAAATTAGCTTTCACAGAACTTCAGAAATTGTTCCTTGTATGGAAGAGTCTTCCTTTTTGGCCACTGGTAACTAGCAGTTTTCTTGATATTTTTTTCCAAGTTAAAATGAATCCAATTTCAAATGTTGTTAGTGAATTTTAAAATGATGTGTTATATGCATGCAGGTGTGAAGAAATCTGGTGGAATAACAAGTGTGCTAGTCTCCATGTGTCCTCGGATTTTTTTTTTTCAAGCTTTTAAGAAAAGATTTCTCTCCCTTTCTCCATGGCTACTTTGAACCTAACCATCAGCTGGTTAACAAGGTTAGCAGCTGTTCACTCTCCAAATTACAGTGCTAGAAATAAGTTACGATTTCTAGCGTAGATTCCATAGTAACATGCTGCCATTTGGAAAGTCACGAGATTGAATGTTTCTCTGTCCCTCCCTTTGGGATTTAGGAAAAGAAGGCATATTGAACGGACTTTAGTCTATACAAATTTCCATAACGTCTTTGGCTTCTCTTTTATAACCTTCAGCCTACCACATTTTTACCAGATCAGATGTTGCTAAAATACATACATTCATAGCAGAATTTATAGAGGAACTGCGAGGATTACAACAGAATTTCTTCATTTAAAAACCCACAGTTTAATTTCTAGCATCTGTTGATAACATACTGGGGGCCAATTATTTTTCTTCATTGCCTTTTGATATTTATAAGAACTCTGTAAGGGAAATACTGTTATTATTTCCACTTGAACAGCTGAAACAATTCCAGTGTCTTAAGATGAAGTTATTTAGGCCATTCTAGCTCGGGACAGTCAGGTGACTTAGCTCTGTACTGCTATCTCCCTTCTATGGACAGATCGTGCAACTTACTGACAGCAGCTTCAATTTTGGAAAGTTTCTCAACAAATCAATACAAAACATTTACTGATAGGGAATCCTGAAAGGTCGCATGTGGGCAAACAAGATATAAGCCAGGGAGAGGGTGGTACATAGCCTGGGGGTCAGCAAAAGAGGACATTTTAAAAAGTTTATTTATTTATTTATTTATTATTTTAATGAGAGAAAGGGACAAAGACAGGAACCCTCAGCAGAGTCTCTCATTGTGATCCACCACACACAAGGTTAAGGGCATGCATATACTTGCTGGTGTGCTCAGGTTCACTCAGGAATCAAACCCTAATCTTTCTTTTTTTAAAATTATTTCATTTAGCTTTATTTATTTATTTATTTATTTATTTTCTTTTACCAGAGAAGGACAGAGCGAGAGAGTGAGAGAGTGCACATGAGAGAGAGAGGAAAGTGAGAAAGCAAGCCACCAGGTCTAGGACTCTAACCGTGGTCAGCCATGTGAGAGTTCAGCACCCTTAACCACCATGCCACCTGCTGGCCCCAGAAACCCTAATCTTTCATATCCAAAGTGGAGTGGGATCTACTGCTCCACCACCATGGACGGATGACCCAAAATATGAATTTTAATCCTGGCCCTTCTTCTGCTAGCTTACCTTGGTCAAATTACCAAAATTTAGTTTCCTCATCTGTAAAATGGTGATATTATCTCCCTCATCAGGTGTTTATGGATCTAAATAAACATAAAATTCTGATACTTAACACATAGTAGCTAAAATGTTGACTTCCACTGTCAAAATATAACTGGGAAAGTACAAACTCAGATGACTTTAGGACTTACGGGCTCTGTCTTGCTCTTCCAGACTCAGGGACAAATGCTTAGTATTAAACTCTGGAGTACCAGAGCCCATTTCCATATCTTCAGTAATCAGTACAAGAGTGAAGCACCAGTCTCAGCAAGGAGAAACCAGAAATGCAGAATATAGCATGTGATCAACACAAAATGCCAAGTGCATCTTGAGGTGTAGCCTATCTTGTCCATCTGTCCAATGGCTTGATGAGTAATGACGTTCAGGGAGGGATAGACGGTGTTTATCTTTGCCATCTTGTTTTGTGTTGTTTGTTTGTTTGTTTTAATGACTAAGAAATCTTTTGATACTATAAAGCAAAACATATTTGGTGAGAAATTGATTTTCGTTTCTTAGACTGTTCTGGCCTGACTAGGAACCCAATCGCTGTCTGATATTCTGAAATCTCATACTGATGACTTGTCACTTACAGAGGAAGCGCACAGAAAAACATGGCACGTCCCTGGTGAAATGTATTATTCTTGCTCGGTTTTTGGTGCAGAGCTCTCAAGGCTTGTACCTTCTGATGGATCAGGCATTCGAATGTTACTGCTGCAATGATGAACTGAGATGGGCTGTGAGTTACTCATGTTCTTTCATTTTCTGGGTACCTACTACCTGTTTATAACCAACTCTGCATACGCAGTGCTGCATGCTACACACCCACCATCCGAGGTACTAAGGACACAGGCGCCAGTCGGCTCTGCTTCTGGCTCAGTTGCATGAGAGAACAGACAGGTAAACAGGAAAATGAATGCCCTGATAGTTCTCTCTGAGATTTTTGCTTAGCTAAGGAAGTGGGAAGAGGTTTCTCAGGACATTCTAGTTATTCACTCTCTCTTCCTTTGGCTTCTAGAACAATTGAGATATAGATAAGGGGTTGAGATAATGGCTGAATGATCAGCTTCAAATGGATTGTCAGAAGTTGCGACATATTTTTTTATGCAAGAATGTGTCGTGATTTTTCTGACAACCCAATAGTAAAACTGGATTGAGGAATGTGGCTGGGACTAAGGCCAGCGTGGCTTCTCCTGGCTCCCTGTTCCTAGCAGCCTGTCCCCAAAATGGACTTCTCCCCCTAGTCTCTGGCAGAGACCCAGACTTCATCGCCTCCCCTGGCGGAGGCAGACCTCACTTCAGTGTCTCACTGGACAGAGAAGATACATAGATTCGGGGCTGCAGGAGGCTAGTTTCAGAAATCCTCAGAGAAGAATATGAATGTAAAGTGATATATACCTTCTAACCACAAAAGTTCTTTAACCTGCTTCCCACAGGCACAGTGAAAAACGGGGTTAGAAGCAAGGGTAAGCAGTTTATCCCACCCAAAAAGCCAAAATAAACAATATTTGAGCTCAAGAAGGAAACGTGTAGAGAGAAAAAAAAATCGGTCCTGCTTATAAAGTTTTTCAAGCTGAATCATGAAAGACAAAGGGTAGTCTGCAGAGGAAGAAAGGGAAAAGCATTTCAGCCTGTGGAACAGCATTTCAACATGTGCAAAGACAGATGAATCCCAGGGTCCGACATGAGATCCAGAATAAGAAGGAAGTAGAGTTACTTTTAGCTTTATGTTTACCGTTTCTGATACAGCGATTTTGTTTTGATTTTCACAATAATCCTGAAAAGGTTAAATTATGATAGCAATTAATATTCCTACTTTATGCAGCAACTATGATTGAATGAGCTAAGTTATGTAACATTTTACAAAGCATCTTGAATACAATGGACAAATATTAGCTTTTACTATCATTACACTATGATTACATTTATTACTATTGCCATTATTATTTATTGCTATTGTTACCGCCAAGTTCCTGCAGCTAGTAATCGGCATAACTATGAAGTCCCATTGTTAGTAAGTGATATAGCCAGTATGTGGCGTGGCTCCTAAGTCCTGTAATTAGTAAGCCGCAGAGCAGGGACAGTGTCTGGTAGAGTCCAAGAGCTTAGCAAACACTGAAGACCTGTAATGGTACCCACAGAATTAATAAATTAACCCATAACTGTTTGGCAAGTGTTCGCATACATGGCTCTTCGCTAAGAAAAAAATAACTTTATTACAAATGACACAGTTCCATTGGTTCCCCTTGCCCCACAAGTCCTAAAGGGTAATGTGGGCTGACCATTGCTCCACATTGTAGATGCTGGACACACAGTGGGTTTGCATCACAGCTGAGGGATCCTAAGCTTAGAAAACCCCTGAGTTTACAAGGAGTTGGACCTTCTAAACCTGTGCTGGAGGAAGATAGTATTGTTATTATCGTGGTCAGGGAACAAATCTGTCCTCTGTCCCAGAGGCAGATAGGATCTCTATCTTCTTTTTTTGTTCGTTTGTTTTTGGAGAGATTTTTACTATAGGGCGCATGCGCTCCCAGAAAGAGAGAGACAGTAAGCGAGAAATCACCTTCTGGGGGTGGTGGCCATGCCGTAATCCCTTCTCCTTCAATTGCCTCTTGGGATCTTGGGCGCACATGCACACACACACGGCATGTGTTTAAGCCCCTGGGTCCAGGACTTGAACTGTGGTCAACAACATGGGAGTATGGCTACATAACCATTACGCCATCTGCTGGTCCCAAGAGCTCTATCTTCTAAGGCTGTTTGCTTCACAGACATCCTTGAAAAAGATATTCTGAAAGAAAAACTGATGAAGAACATGAAGGAACAGAGAACTTCTCTCAATAAACAGATTGATAGAAAATCTCTCTTTCTCTTTTTTATTTTTATTTTTTCAATTGGCCAATCTAATGGCATTCCAAGAAGGTGAAATTGATGCAAATAACAGAAATAACAAAGTTGGTAAAGAAATTCCATTCTCCTGAAACTTCATATAATTGTTCCTTTATGGTTCTGGCAGAAGGCAAGGGAAATTTCCCTGGGAAAGAAATTCAGCAAAATTCCAGGACCCTTAGCAGTATTCAGAAACCCAAAGGAGCCAGTCTTTCCAATTCTTGGAAAAAAGCATCACCATTTTTAGCTTTGTATGTTCAAGAAAGCGAGAATGGAGAAGATGGAATAGAAAATAGAGATTTGGCCTCCAAAAGAGCCAGTCACTGACTTCAGAGGAGGCAGTAGTGAAGTTCTGTGTTTGTCCAGATAGAAACAAAGATTCCAGCCTTGAGAATTCTCTCTTCCTTCCCTTAAGATATTATATATATATATATATATATATATATATATATATATCTATATATCGAGAGAGAGAGAGAGAGAGTCCATTTTTGGACTATATTATGTAATATATTTTTTATATATTTTCATAGATTATTTAACTTTTAGAATTACATGTTTCTGTTCCTCATCCTTGGAGTTTCTTTCTCAATATGGTCTGAAGAATCCTGTTTGAAAAAATCTTCCCAGGTGATTAATGTATAGCAGGAACTGGGAGCTGCTGTTTTAGGATTTTTAATATTTGGTCTTATATGTGCATAAGATAAGTGATTTGTAAATAACTATTATAGCTTCTTAGTGCTTACGAATTATCTTTTTTAAAAGCCCCCTCCTAAACAACGTAAGGAGAATTAAATAGTAATCTTCTAAATCCTGTCTTATATTTCGTATTACGATGTGTTGTTTCATTAAGTATCTGCTCTTAGAAGTGCTAATGCTTCCTCTTGTAAGAAAAATAGATTATCAGAGTGAAGAAGCTATGCTGGATAGTATATTTAAGTTTATTTTTCAGCTTTAAAAACATTAGGTCTCTCTAATAGACTCCGAAAAGGACAATTCATGTTAGCTTTGCTCATTGGTGGTGCCATTTCAATACACAACTTCATAATTCATCTCGAGTCTGCCAATTCCACCATATAATCTCTAATCAAAAATAGGTGCTAGGTTACTCCGGTTGATTGTCAGTGTAATCACATGCTAATTTGACTTTCTGTTTTTCCTGACACCATCATACAATGTCAAGGCTCTTCATAACTCTCTTTGGCCATTCAGATTTTCCAAAGAGCAGGCCTATCAACCAGAAGCCCTGAAACTGCCTTAATGTTTTCCATATTTACAAATCAAATGTAGCCAGGATGTCCCTAAATAAAATTGACTTGACATCAGCACCTCCAATTCTGCTTTGAGTTACTTGGGAATTTTCATTCTCCTCCGAGTATGAATACCGGTATCAAATGGGCCCCAGAGCATTCTCAAAAATGATCCCAGAAAAGAGTGTTCAGAGACATATTTCAGGACTCTATGTAAGAAGACTGGATTTATTTTTTGGTTTATTTTTGGTGGTTAAATTGACATTCACCATTCTATTACATGTTTTTAATAAAACTTCTGTCAAATATTGGAGTATTTTTAAGTGTTGTACTACCTAGGATTTTAAACTAAAGATAAAATTTTAGTGTAAACATTATACTCTTCGGTCTAGAATAGACACAAAATTCTGTAAGAGGAAATAGTCTACTATGTTTTATACAGCAAACAATAATTGAATGTGTCACAGCAACACAGTAGTTGGCACTAAGAGATATAAAAAATAGTAATTCCATTATTTCATATAGCATTTACATTTTAAATAATTTGATATTTATTGTCTTATTTTATGATGATGGGAAAAGTATTGCATTTTTATTCAAAGAGATCATACCATTTTGCAGTTGGAGTTGAAGGAATGGGATATAGTAAATAATAAATCAGGGTACAAATTAAATTTTGATCTCTTAGAAATGGGATTATTTTCATACAACATAGAGCACAGCTTAGGAATTTGACCAGTAATTCACAAAGACTCAAATTAGTCATGGGAAGGTAGTTCTAATTATGAGCTTAAGCTACATAAGCAATAGGGTGACAGTGGCTTCTCTTTAAGCTAGTAAGTTGATTTGGGAAAAAAAAAAAAGTCCTAAGCAGTTTTACTTTAACTATTAAAGGGCCTTATATTTTAAGAAAGGAAAAAATGGGTTCCTGAGTCCAGTTGTCTTCCAGCAATAAGGTTCCTAATCTAACCTGTAAACTTTCTCTTTAACAAATTCTGTGAAGGTCAGAGGAGTGGGAGAAAGTCTGTAATTCCAAGGCAGGCTTAGTGTCTATAGTTCATTCAAGCAACTGAAGAGGATGAGGAACAAAACCAGGAAAACTGATTCCCAAAAATTAGCTGAAGTTCAAAATCAAGATAATTTTTTTCTTACAGTATCAAGCTTTATTTTGGATATATAAACAACAACAATTGTTCATTAAACACCTAGTAAAAGGAAGAAAACTTAGAAGTGGAAGAAAAAATGATCTATTACATGTAGGAATCTGTTGCATGTAACAAATTACCCCCACACTTTAAGCATTTATTGCCTTATGGTTTCTGTGGGCCAGGAATTCAATTGCACTTAGCTGATAATATTTTGCACTTAGTTTACAATATTTTAGAAAGCTTAGTCAAAGAGTTGACCAGAGCATCGGTCATTGGAAGACCTGAATGAGGATTCACATCCAAGCTCCCTGGGACAGGCACTGGCAGCGTGTTGCCATTCTCATTGGTCGTTAGCTTGAGAAATCAGTTCTTTGATACTGGAGCTTTCAGTAGGGCTATTCTCATGTTACAAGATTCTAAGGAACACACACACACACACACTCACACACACAGAGTTGGAAATAAGTCTTTTTACCTTAATCTCAGAAATACCGTGAGATCACTTTATTTTATTCTGTTAGAAGTGAGGGCACAGGCGCTAGGGCACCAATCCTGTATGATATTGTAGCCATATGATATGGGAAGGCCCTGGGTTTGTATCTCAGGTCAACCTGAACGTAGCGTGTGCATCTCAGCTGACTAAAGGCCTGGGGTCTGGGACAGATTATGGCATAGTGAGACCCTGTTAAGGTAACTCTCTCTTAAGAAACAAACAAAAACAAAGAAGAACAAATGAGTTACTAGGTCCAGCTCACACTCTAAGGGAAAAGGGATACTCTGGGAATGAATACCATGGGATGCCATTTAGAGGATGTCTGGCTTTTAAGATGGTCTAATTCAGTCTCTCATAACTCAGAAAATGGAGTTGCAATGTGCTTAATTACCTTGTCCAATGTAGCATATGATGCTGTTGTTCTGAAAGCCTAGCTCTACTAATCTAGTCTAAAACTCTTAAGAGAAAGACCGAAATGGACAGAATTGGCACTGTAGAAACTATCTTCTACCACAGTGACTTTCAAACTATTTTCATAGTGTGACGTGGGTGGGAGTGAGGTGGCTCATTCAGCCCTTCAACTGGATAAATTATTTTTTAATAGTTTTGGACTTTGCTTTTCTTATTGGATGTCTTTGAACAAAATGGTTTTGACGGTCAAAATATTGTCAAAACGATTGCTCTTATGAATTTTACTTGATGAAGTTTTTTCAGAATTAATCCTGGAAATGAAAGATATTCTGATCACGTTTATGCATTTTTTTCCTGATCCTTACATCATTTTATCTAGAAATTATTTGTGTTACTTATAAATAGATAAAGGTTTTTCATAATTAGTTTTTCTGTAAGGCTCAGTATGTTTGAAAATGTCAGTTTTTAATCCTTTTATCAATAACTTAATTAAGTTATTGATAAAAGGATACCTTTTTTGAATTGTTCTCTCACATCACGTTACAATTAACAGAAGGGAGAGACTTTGTAGGACCAGTGATACATCTTTGAATAAACTTTTGTCATCTAGTAAAGAAGATAGATGCACACCTAGTTCAGGCCCTATTACATGAAACTGAGTCTTTCATATGTTTCTGTCAAAGTCATTTTATATCCTATCACATTCACACAGTAAAACGCTAGCAAACTTTGGAAGACATACACAAAAAAGAGGAAAGCCTTCTTTTGTAAAAGGTCCATTTATTCTTTTGCCAAATTCCTGAAACTTGCTTGAAGACCTCAAATCGTTTTTAAATGCATCATTATAACAATCTTTTTTGCTTTTTTAAAAAATTTGCTGTAGGGTGAGTGTGCTTACTGGGGGTGGGGAGAGAGAGAGAAAGAGAGAGAGAGAGACTGACAGAGAGAGAGAGAGAGGAAAAGTAAGAAAGCACCTCCCAAGATGATGGCCACATGGCGATATTGCAATCCCTTCTCCTTCATCTTCCTCTGGTCTTGGATGTGGACTCCATACTTGATCTTGCGGGACCAAGCCACCTTAACCACCATGCCACTGGCTAGCCCAGTAACAGTCTAACAGTCTGCTTTTAAACCTTTTTATTTAGTTTTTTTTTTTTTTTTCTTTTTCAAACAAGATTTTCGCCTTAGGGTATGTGCACTAACCAGAGAGAGAGACAGACACAGTGAGAGGGAAAGTGAGAAATCACCCCCCGGGGGAATGGCCACGTTGTGATACCTTCTTCTCTCACACACCTGGCAGGATTTTGAAGCCACCGGGTCCGGCCCTGAAATTTGGTTGGCTATGTGGGAGTCCGGCATGTAACCGCAACACTATCTGCTGGACCCCTAGCCTACTTGTTTTTACTTGTGTGTGTGTTTTCTTTAACTTGAAAATATATAAACTCTGTTTAATTTATCTGGAAACACATTTAGGCCACTTTACTCCTTCACTGCCATTTAGAAAGTTTCCAACTTTTAAAATGTATTCTAAATATTGCTATTCATGTATGTGCCCTTTTCTGAGTATCTCTTCCAATAATTTCCTAGAAGCAAAATTTCTGCGTTGAAACAGGGGGTATATTGTAAAGACTTCTGGTAAAAAACAAACAAACAAACAAACACAAAACTCACCAAATTGCCTTTGAGAAATTTCACAATCCTAGGAAAAGAGTAGAGAAATCTAATATAACTTTCTACAACAATTTTTTTGGTGTCAACCCTTTTGCTTAGCTTTTCTATATTTCTTTTTCTGGAAAGGAAGCAGCCACCATTTTCTGAGAAGAGAACTAGTAGAGTAAGAAAACACAAATTTAGAATTTAGTTTCCCATCTCAATGCTTAAGAGATCCTTTGACCAAATGGATTCTCCCATCCCAATCACCGGTGTTACACCAGGAGAGGGTAGTGCTCTATTTTGTTCCTGGCGCCCCTTCATTCCTCCACATCACTTTAGGAAGTGTTAAAAAATATATCACAAACATTTAGAGGGGAGCAAGGGAACTCATTGATTTTCTGAAAGCAATTTGTTAATTAACATCAAAGGAATGGAATCTGACTTGCATAGCCTAGTGAGTGGCATTTTTCCATAGTCCTGGTTGCTATGGTGATGAAGGAAACTCGTTTGTTCTGGGTCACTCCTAAATTTGTGCATGAAAGCATAAGAGATTATTCCTGTCTAATCAAGTTATATGGAAAAGTTGAAGGGGAGGTGCTGTGTTTTACAGCCATCAACCCTCAACAGAATAAAACACAATAGCTGAGAAAAGGGGGGATTATATCTTCCTTTAAAACAGAGCAGAGAATTTCTAACTGACCCCAAAGCCTCTTCCATCAGGGTTTCTTTTTTCCCCCCCTTCTTGCACTAATATGAGGAATGTGGAATCACGTTTCTTAAAGGGAATTAGAGTACATATTGAAAAACTCTACAACCAGATTTTGCATAATGAATAAGGAGTAGGGTGTGCATTCATTAAACAATTTTACTTTTGAACTTAAATTCTACAGTGTGTCAAATGCCTCACTAGCTCTGCATTGCCAGGAAGCCAAGTTCTGTTACAATTAACATAATTGGGAAAGCTGGAATGAAAAGGAATGGCCCACCTCTTCTTTACCAGATGTCCTGGCCCCTGTGGTACATAGATTTAAGCATCCCCTGCACAGTCCTTGCCTGCCCAAACTTTGGTTACTCCTAAAGCAGATGGTGGTCTATATGTCATTACTGGACTTTCTGTGTCAGCCCAAATATTTTCTTTTTGAAGATTGTGATTCATTATATTTCAATTTGTATTTATGTAAAGCTTACTCTTTCCCCTTTGAGACAGATAGATATGTATTTAAATCTTTATCCTGCCATTTATTAACTGTGTACTTTGGGAAAATCCTTTAATATTTATAATAGTTCATCCTTCTTATCTATAGAATGAGGATAAGATATACCTATATAGGATTTTTTTATGCTTTTTTTTTTCCTCCCCTCTGGTAATCACTCTCTATAGCAGCATATCCACACTCAACATTTAGCACCTTAAAACAGCCACTGTTTATTTCACCAGTTCCTGAGGATCAGAGAGCTGGAACAGTTTAGCTGGGTGACTCTAGCTCATATTGCTCTCATTGAGGGTCCAATTAGACATCAGCCACAGTTACTGTCATCTGGAGGCTCAACTGAGTCTGGAGCGCCTGTTTCCAAGCTCACTTGTGTAGCTGATGGAAGGTTTCAGTTCAACTCTGGCTGTTGGCCTGAGGCTACTATTCCTTATCAAGTAGCTGTCTCTATAGCAGCTGGCTTCCCCTAGAAGAAGTACTCCAGGAAGAAAAGAATGCGAGACAAGAATGGCAACCACAGAAGCAGCCAGCACAGAAACCACAGTCTTATGATCAAATCTCGAAAATGACAACTCACCATTCTTGCTATATTATACTTATTAAATATATAACCTAGTGACATCCAAAGAGCTCAGAAATGCCACGCCCAAAGAGAGATGATTAAGCTTCATCTTGAAGAGATGAGTGTGAAAGAATAGTTGTAAGACAACCAAGTGTTCCCTAGGGCCACAGTTTATACTACTCTCACACATAGAATGCATACACTTCCCAAGACCACCAAAGTCACCTTCCATTGCAATCTCAGCTGAGCGTTCAGAATGTCATCCTATAAATTGAGTCCAGATATAAGTAAGATTCAGATTTAGTAGAAACCCTTGAGTACAATTTCTCTCTGCGTAAGAAATGAAAGTTGTATGTTTTCTGCCTATAACACACACACCCACCCACATGCAAATGGTGGAACAGGTTTAGGAAAACTACTATCAGTACCCCTGACCTCAGTGTAAGAAAATGAGAGGCATTAAAGTGTCATTGGTCCATAATTCTCATGAAACCCAGCTGCGCAAATGTTGGAAGCTCACTGATGATGTCTAATGGCCTGAGAAGAATTTTCTGACTCTGAGTTCCACTGCTTAGACTCTTGGTTCTCCTTCTTCCTTTCTCTTTCATGACCAAGGAGTTTTCTCACCCTGCTTCCTACCCACAGAATTTTGGAGGTCCAAAGGCCTCGTTGTTTTGAATTAATCACTGTCCTTTTGAATTCAAATTGGTAATGTCACTATGTAGATAGTTCCTCTAAAACTTTATTGGTCTTTTATGAATCTTGTTGGGGAGCACTTTATTAGATAAGAGCTACACCCCTAATTTCCTTGAGACAAACATATCTTTTAGATTCTACTAAAAAGGCACAATGTCCTTAAGATTGTTAGCACCTTTATATTGCTTAATTTAGAGAATCTATAAGGCACATAATTGAAATCTTTATTGGGCCCTTATTCTGATCAAAAAGAACTCTGAGATACTATCATGGCTCTGAGGTCTTACAGAATAGTATTACAAACACACTCCTGGCATCATCTTTAGACTTGTGTTTTCTGGAAGCGCCCAGTAAATCCTCTTTGCTAAGGAGCGTTTTCTTCATTTTGTAATTGCTTGCTACCTTGAATGTCTGAGAATTTTCAATACCATCAAGTCTAAGTTCCTTCAAGTTTTAGTCTCTTCTTTATTTTCCTCTTCTCATATTTTACTACAATGGCAAGATGAAAGTAGGCTCTACTTAAAACAACTTTCTTAGAAATTATGACATTTAGGGCCAGCAAATGGCACAGTGGTTAAGGCTCTGGACTCCCACATGGCCAACCACAGTTCAAGTTCCAGACCTGGTGGCTTGAAACTCACACCGGACGCATGTGCATGCATGCCCAAAATCCCAAGAGCAGATTGGAGGAGAGGGGATAGTGGTTATACTTCCTGGGGAGTGACTTCTCATTTTCTCTTTCTTTCTCTGTCTTTCCAGCAAGTGAACATGCCCAATAGCAAAAATCTCTCTTAAAACTAAATTTACAGGAACCAGCAGCTAGCGTAATGGCTATGTCACTGAACTCCCATGTAGTCGACAGCGGTTCAAGTCCTGGACCTGTTGGCTTAAACTCACACCGGGCACATGTGCATGCGTGCCCAAGATCCTGAGAGGAGAATGGAGGAGAAGGGATTGTGGCATGGTCATTTCCCCTGGGGGGTGATTTCTTGCTTTCTGTCTGTCTGTCTTTCTCTGTCTTTCTGGTTAGCACACGTACCCTATAGCAAAAACCTCTCCAATAAATAAATAAATAAATGAATAAATGAATTTTAAAATTATGACATTTAAGTCAACCATCAGTTGTTACTGCAGTCATCTCAAGGTTTGAGTGGGGCTGGAGAATTCATTTCTAGACTTACTCAGATTGTTGGGGGCAGACTTCAGCTCCTCGCTGGCTTTTGGTTAGAGGTTTCTGTCCCTCACCCTGTGAATCGCTTCATGGCAGTTGAAGAGATCCCCCTGAAGGAAATGACCAAGAGAGTGAGACTGAGGGCATGGAAACACAATAGAGCCCACAGGTTGTAGCTGCAGTCATTTTATAACCCAATGTTGAAGCGGCATCCTATCACTTCTGTAATATTATATTCATTAGAAACAAGTCACTGAGTACAGCCCATACTCAAGAAAGTGGAAAGTAATTTTCATCTTTTAAAGGGAGGAGTATCACAGAATTTTGACGCGTATTTGAAAAACCACTCTATCTCCCTTTCATAGAATGCATTTTTGCCCTCCCACCAAATTCATATGTTGAAGCCTTTGACCTATGTAATTGCATTTGGAGACAGCCTTGAAGGAAATAATTAAGATGAAGTCAAATCATGATAGTGAGGCCCTTATCCAATAGAACTGGTGTTTTTATAAGAAGAGGAAGAGGAAGCACAGCTCTCTCCACACATGCCACAGAAGAAAGGCCTTGTGAAGATGCAGAGAGAAGGTCCTATCTTCAAGCTGAGGAGGGAGGCCTTACCAGAAACCACCTGTGCTATGCCTTTATTTTAGACTCCCAACTTCTAAAACTATGAGGAAATAAATTTGTGTTGCCTGAGCCACCCAGTTGATAGTGTTTTGTTATGTCAGCTCAAGCAAGACAATACATCCACAAAACACTACTAATGAAAGAAAAGAAAGCACTCAAACACCGGATGGTCAGAACATCTTGCCTCAAATTTAGTTGTATGTACAAATTTTATTTGTAAAATTTCTGTATTGTACATTTCATTAACTATTACATATTATGTAGTACCAAGTAACATTGATGTTTTGACAATGTGCTGAGGTTGCACAGTATTGGTTTTGAGTAAAAAAACTATTGCACACACTAGGTCCTAGTCATCAGAAAGTCAATGCATTTTTGCATGGAAAAATGTAGAGAAAATATATCATGACTTTTCAGACAACCCAATCGCACATGTTAATAAGGATAGGCATTTAACTGTATCAGTTATCCTATTCTGCGTAAAAATCTCATGAGGAGTGATACTATTATTCCTTCTTTATATGTGATAATTTTGGACTCAGAGAAGTCAATGAATTTGTCCCTTGGTGACATTCTTAATAAGTAAGAAAACTGAGTTTATAGTACCAAAGCTGTCTTCTTTTCATTGTACCAAGATGCCTTTCTAAAGAAATAATACTAGTATTTTGAAGCAGTTCATTTCTTTTTCTTTTTCTTTTTTTTAGAAGATTTTTGCTATAGGACTTGTACACTCTCCAGAGAGACAGAGAGAGAGAAAGTGAGAAATTATCCCCCAGAGGGAATGGCCACACCATAGTCCCTGCTCCAATCTCCTCTTGGGATTTTGAGCATACACACACATCCCACATGAGTTTTAAGCCCCTGGATCTGGGACTCAAACTGCTGTTGGCTACGTGGGAGTCCAGTGACATAACCATTATGCTATCTGCTGGTCCCGAAACAGTTCATTTCTTAGAAAATTGATATTTTAAATAGGAATACATAAGGATCCCCCAGAAACAAATACTATGAGTAAAGAATACCATGCAAATTATTATATCCTACAGAATCTTTGATTGTAGGATATTAATATATTTTCATTGTGAAAACATCATGCCTTACATAACAGCACACTTGGAGAGATAGAAAGTAAGGTGCATGTTTATTCATTCAACTTTGTTTAAACACTCACAACCTGCAAAACAGTGTTTGGGTTTATTGTTAGAGTTTTTAAAAAGGCTTACATAGGCTCTGAACAATGCTGAAATATATAATCTAGTAAAGGAAATTACGTATGAGCACTAAGAATTATCATGAATCTATCATGAATGCTACAAAGTGCCACATAATAAACCACTTCAAAACTAAGCAGCCAATACCAATAGTACTTTATTACCACTTACTCATCTGCCAGTTGATGGACCTAGCCTGTTCTCTGTGTAGCTGCCACAAAGAAACCAGTTGCATCAAGACCTGCTCCACATGTCTCTCTCTCTCTCTCTGATTTAGTGTGGTCGTGAGAACATGTTATGTTCACAGCAATAGTAGAAGCATAGGAGGGACAAGCAATACCTCAACTCTTCTACTTATCCCTCTCTGGGCACACGATCACTTCGTCTATATTTGATTGGCACAGGAAGTCACATGGCCACCTAAACATGAATGAGGGGAGAAAATAAATTCTGACTTTAAGGGGAGAACTACACAGTTCATATAGCAAAAGACATGGAAACAGACAAGTGTAATGAACTGAAAACAATTTATCCTCAAAGTAGCAGAATATGGTAAATTCCTTAAAAGGCATCACAAAGGAAAAGAGTACACAATGGTCAGAGTCCTTAGACCTTATTTTTACCCCATCTTCTTCTCTGATTAAATCTGAATTAATTGCATGACTACTTGGTACCTCAGTTTCCTCATCTGGAAAATAACTTTTATAAAGATTAAAGGGGATCATATGCATGAAAGTGAATATTACTGTCTGACACAGAGCAGGAACTCAGTAAAAAGCACAAGACTGAGAGTTCATAGTCTACTAGAGACAGGAAGGCATCTATTTGTGGGGGGGGGAAAAATAGAAAACGATTACAGGCAACCTCTAAGCAAGAATAAGCAGCATACAAAATTTGAACCATATAGAGAGGCCTCAGTCAGTAAAGTCTTCTTTATCCAAGTAAAATGGAACTCACCAAATGAATAACTTCACTTCTCACTCTCTTTTCTTTCTTAACAATTAATTTCAGGCGAGCGTGCATATATTTCCATTCATCTTAACTGTTTATAAGATATTCTGGCAGTGAAATGACATGGTTGTCATGGAAGCAATCAAGAATCAGAAATCAGAACTCAGGAGAGTATATGCAGCTGACCATGCTCATTTTTACAAAACAAAAGATTTTTTTTTTCTTTACAATAAGCCACTTGTCAAGGAACATGTCTGTCAAATTTTTCATTTTGTGATACCAAATCAAATTCTTTAAGCAAATATGGTCTAAATACAGAAATATACATGTATATCTATACACACCTTACACATATTTATGCATCAGAGTTATAGTTCATTCTCATTCCCTCATTACCTTGGCTAAGTTTAGAATTTCCTTACCATCTTGGATAGTGATACTCAGATATCTTTTATATTCAACTTTGCTTTTTCAAAAAAAAAAAAAAAGAAAGAAAGAAAGCAAAATATCTATTCACAAAGAATTTCAAATATACTTGAGGAAACAAAAATGTTTAACAATGAATGTCCAAGGAAATCATAAGGAAATATAGAAGGGATAATTGGGCTCCCCCAGGTCCTGGAGCTGCCTTTTATGCATCCTGTATAATCCCTCTTCATGTTTTTAACTTAAAATATTTGGACAGACTATTTTCAAACATGTCATCTTTGCTTTTCTACCACCAAATCTTTATTTAGGTTCAATTTAGCAGTGATGAAGAATGTTCTAATTGTAGGACTGTGCTAGTTGTTTTGGAAGGCAAACAATGATTAAGACACTATGGTTGCCCATAGAGATCCTAGCACATTCAACAATCAAGTAAAAAACTATCTGTTGTTTTGTTCATTATAAGGAAGAGTAAAAATCTCTGTGTGACTCACTCTAGGAAAGAAAAACTCAGAAAGTACAGGACATTTGAGCTGCTCTTAAAAGATGGATAGGGGTGCTACCCAGTAGTGTGGTAGTTAGGGTGGCTGGATTCCAGCTAGCTGACCGTCCAGTTTGTCTCTGACCCAGCAACTTCAGAAACATGCTGGGGGCAAGTGCGTGCATGCCCAAATTCCTGAAAGGAGGGACAGATGGAGGAGAAGATGTGGCATGGTCATCTCCCCTGGAAGGCGCTTTCTCACTTTCCCACAATTTCTCTCTGTCTCTCTCCAGTGAGTGCACATACTCTATAGAAAATTATAAAAAAGAAGAGGATAAGATGTAATTAAAGAAATACAAGGCAGGAGCAAAGTACTCTGGAAATGAAAATATGGAGATGTCTTGAAGGGCTTTGAAATTCCCAATCTTGGATTTGGGCACAACACTAAGGCTGGAAAGCAGTTGTGAAAGTTATGAGAATAGTGGTATTGTGTGGAGCCGTAGCTATAAAAGGAGAGTCAGAGAGAGACAGACAGACAGACAGACTATGAACAGAAGAAAGAAACATTAAAAAGCATCAAGAATGGGCAGAAGGACTAAAAATGACAAAAGAGTCTGAGAAATTACCCCAAAGGGTAATAAAAGGAATGCAGTGTCATGGCAAATGAGAGTATCAAATTCAAAGGAAAAAATCAATCGGCAGATGAATGAGTACCAAGAGCAGGAAGTTGGTGAAAATAAATTATCTTACTGGAGAGAGGATTTTTCTTATGAGTCATGAGAAAATAAGGAAAGGACAAGTGAACAAATATTAAATTTTAAGGAGAATGAAAGAGAAGTTGAAAAGATCCATACAAAAATCTTAGTGTTGCTATTTTATTGAGTGATCTTGATCACAAGGATGAAGTCAGGTGGTGATTTTATTCTTTCTCTCATTGTCCCTTCAACTGGACCCTAGACTCATTCTTTCATCATCTTTATGAAATCTCAGCTAGCACCACAGTTTTCCTGGTCTCTTTAATTCCTGAGATTAGTCTTATTTTACTAAAAATAATCCCAATCAATGTAGCATTTAATTTGAAAAGATATTTAATTTAAAATGGTGTGTTACTTTAGGCCCAGAAGGCTAAAGCGGAAGAAACTTGTGGATTTGTTTCTCCCTTGTTTACTTCTTCTTCCCACCCCATATTTATTTTTCATTCCTCTAAGATCTAATTCAGTGGAGGTAGGACTAAGAAATTTTTCTGTCTATGTCGCTGAAGTAATTGTCACATGTCCTGAGGCTCCTGAAGTAGATGCACAATTGCAGGCTCTATGTCTCTTGAGATTCTTTGGTTGAGTTTTTCATAGGTACGCTGACTGGGAAGTGACAATTACAGCTCTTGTAATACGGGCAAAACTCTAGCCCAACTGGATGCTCTCAATTCCACCCTTACCTCAGTCTCCTGACCGTCTCTACTCTGCTGTCATTTCATTCTGCCATGTAGTTCTTAAGGTGATCTCCTGATACCTCATGGTATTTTTCAAGAAACGTGGTCTCTTTTTAGCTATTAATGGAGTTTTCTCCTGATACAGCATCATCATCTCTCCCTTCTTCTGTAATCCAGGCACCAACTTCTGCCTTTGCACTTTCCCCCCAGTAAGAATCATGTGTCAAACCTTAGATTCCCTAACATAAGGGACATATATTAAGGTCTCTTTAGGCTCTTTTGGAAAAGTCTTTCACTTGGTATACAGTGAGGAGCAGTAACAGGACATCACATTTCAACTCTCCTCCCAGTAAAATGATCTCTTGATTTCTTAAACCTCAATCTCTTATACATGCAAAAGGTAGTGATGGGCCAATTTAGCAGAACTGGTTCCAAGCCATCTCCTTTGCAAGTCTTGTGTAGCTGGTTTAGCATCTCTTTTTAGAATGGGGGAGGAATTGGCAACTATTGTGTTTTTCTCAGCCAAGGACCTATGCAGAAAATCCAAGACAACAGGAAGAGTTGAATTTAACATCCTGATACATTAGTAAAATGGGAGATTAGATCATTTATTGAGGCTGAACAAGGTCATTTAGGGATATTTGTGGTTAATAAAAGAGAAAAAAGGACTTCAGTAAGTGGGGTAGACAGTCAATTAGCAATGAGGGAAAGATTTGATGAATAACAATTGTGAGGTTCAATAACATCAATATGAGCTACAAGCCATCAATACAGTTATGGGAATTTTGCTGTCAAATCCAGTAATACAGAAACCAGGGGGTGGGGGGCGAAGAATAGCGATTTTCTTTTTTTCCTGATGATAATGACTGGCAGAATATTTTGCAGCATAAGATGATAATAACTGATGATCAAGGCCTACAAGAAAAAAACAGAGCAGGTAGAAAGAGAATATTAATAATAATCTTAACCATTCATTAAGCCCTTCCTGTGTGCCAAAAAATCTCTAAGGTCTTTATACACATACCTTATGTAATATTATCCTTGTTTTACAGACAATGAAAGGGAATATTAAATAGATCAAGTAACTTTTCCTAATGTCTTGTAGCTCTACAAGGAGAGTGGGGTTTGAACAAAGATCTGCAGCAAAAAGTCATCACAAGAGGTGAGTCAAAGAGTACAAGTAGACTGGGAGATGAATGAAAAAGAGGAGTGGAAGTTAGTATGAAATGGATTGATGGGGCTTGCAAATCAAGAGTAGAAGTTCAAAGTTACTGCCACAGAGTATGAAAGACAAACAAATGTGTAATGCAAATGAGTTGCAAAAGAACACTGGAGCTGAAGGTCACTGAAGTAGAAATAAATCAAAGGACCGATGCACAAGGGTCTTGTTTACTTGGTCTTTGTGAGTGATGTATTCTTCCAAGGAAAAGTTGGAAGATTGGGTGTAAAATAGGGAATCTATAGTTTAGGAAATAAAGATGTCAAAGAATGGCGTCAATTGGTGGCATGGTGTTTGAGGCAGATGGATCCCACATTACAGACATTGTGGTTCTGAGTCCTGAATTTGGTAGTTTGAGAAACATTCCATGCACATATGCATGCATACCCCAAATCCCAAAAGGAATGTGGAATGGAAATGAAGGGGTTGCAATGTTACCATTCCTCAAATGTGAAGGCACTTTCCCCCACCTTCTCTCTCTCTTTCTCTCTGGTAAGTGCACATACTCTCTGTCAAAATGTAAAAAAGAAAAAAAAGAAAAAAAAAAAAGCCAAGAATGTTCAGGAAACACCATGGACGTGGCTAAAATGAGGGGGAAAAAAGATGAATGATGTGGGCATTGTAAATAATGGAATTGTTGGATGAAAGGAATGGAAAAATAATCAGGAAGTGGCAGTTAGAAGGCTGTGGAATTCCAGTACCAACTTCTAACTCCAAGATGTGAGAAAATGAGTCATTTTGAAAAAGGATTGAGCAGAAAGTGTGGTTTCCACCTTTTCTTGTCATCCAATCTAAAGTAGCTTCTGCCAATCATTCTCCATTCCTTCAGCCTCTTTCTTCATAGTGCTTATCATTAACTACAGCTACTCTTTGTCTTTTAGTACTTAACCCAGCACTGAAACATGAGCCCCATGAGGGCAGGGACTTTGATTTGTTGACCACTCTAACTCCATCATGAGGAGCAGGTCCTGACCCCATAGTAGGTACTCAATAAATATGTGTCAATGAATGGAAGAGTTGGGATGACTATTGGAGGAAAATCTCAAGAATACATAAGGATACAGGGTGTCAAACAGCAGAAGCAGGAAAGGTGGTTGATGTTAGTCAAGAAGAATGGGCCTCAACTGGATAACTTCTACAATTAAAAATAATTGGAGGAAAAGAAAATGGGCAAATTGCAGTATGACTATTTCATTATGTTAGGGATTAAACAGGTAGGAAAGTCAGAGCGTGAAGGCAATAGAGCTGAGAAAGCTGGATTTTTTAAAAAAATAGCAACATAAAACTTACCTAACCTGAGAAGTTTAACCTTCATTAGAAAAGGCAAATCCTCCAAATATCGGAGGTGCACAGTTTGAACACAATGATCTACAGAGCAGATTCAATATGAGAATCAATATGAGGAGATAATTCAACTCTAGGACTTGATATTCCTCCTACTTAGAACACCTGCTTGGTATTTGGGGCTTGGACAGAGAGTGATTTTTTTCACCACTTACGACTGTACCTAAATTCAGCTGTTTGTGACTACTAAGAAAATTTAGCAAGAGCTTATTTGATCTCTTCTTGTTACCACTGCTTTATTTATTCATTTTTTAATCGTTAGTTTCTTTCTTCCATGAAAGAGAGAGAAAGAGGAAGATAAGCAGGAAGACAGGCAATACAGGTGTCATAACACTGTAATCGCCACCCCCACACCATCTTTTGCCCCCGTTGTCCAGCCAGCCAGGATCAAAGATATGCTCAGGTCAACATGGGATGACCCAGGGAAGTCCCCCTGGTCTCCCATGTGGCTCCAGCATTGCAGTGCAGTGCCGTACTTCTTTGCCAGTAGTGTGAGGCTACCATTGCATTTATATTTATCTTAATATCATAAATGGCTCTGTGATCCATGTTAAATAGCAAACTGTTTTCTTTTTTTTTTTCAGTTAAAATGAGTATTAACATAATTCTTAATTCCTTGAATAATTTTTATTAAAATTTTATTAAAAAATTTAAAAAAATTTTATTAAAAAAATGTTTTTGTTTGCTGATAGGTTTCAAGTGGTAAAGGAAAAAAAGAAAATGAGTAAGTTACAGTATGACTATTTCGTTATGTTCGAGTTTAAACACGTAGGAAAGTCAGAGTGTGAAGACAAGCAGGAGAACTGAGAAAGCTGGATTTTTTTTTTTTCTTCCCATCTACCTTGAAAGCAACCTAAAATCTGGAATAAATGAACAGTTAACGATTGTCAGATTATACCAGTTTTGCTTAGAGCTCTACACTGGAGTTAACCAGAAACAAAATGCCTGCCCTAAATGACTACTTGGTCTTCGATTCAAGGGAGTGAGACGGTTACGTGAAGCCTGAAGGACTCCCTGGCTCATGGAATTTTTCTAAAGCATCAATTCTTGTGATAGTTTCAAAAAAATCAAGCAAAAGAAACAAGATCCTGGAATTTGTATTTGAGGCTTATTTAGACCTGAACTGACTGAAGAAAAGGAAATTATCCAAATGCTCAAAACAATTGATTCTCTAGATTCTGACCAAGTAGTGTGGAATGGTTGTTTATCCTAATATATTAGGGCTCATTAAATAAAACACAGGAATGGCCAGGGAGGATTAGTGGGGGTTCCTTTTGTTTGTTTGTTTACATTTCCTTACTGGGATTTAAATTCCACCTCAGACAGAAGGAGAGATAGAGCAGTGACTGATCTGAAAAGAAATTAATTAAAATATAGGAAAACGAGGGATTTGGTAAATGATCCAGATTAAAACTTTGAACAAACACAGGAGAAATTCAGAGAACAAACAAAATTTAAAAACATGAGGAGGCCTGAAGTCTCATTGCATAGAGTCTCTTTAAAGGAGTGCGCAAATCAGCTCCTCAAAAATCCCGGGGGGTCAAGGCACCACCACTGTGTGTCTGAGACATCAGAGACCATGTGACATTGTGGTTCAGGCCACTGTCCTCTGGAGGTAGATTGCTGGTTTCTTGACCCAGCAAGAACACTTGTTAGCCGATCTTGGGCCAGTGTCTTTGCCTTTCTGAACCCTTGTTTTCTCATCTGTGAAATGAGGTTAATCCCAGCATACAAGAGTTTGTGTGAGGATTCTATGAGAGCATTTTTAGTGTAGGACCTGGCTTTCCATAGATATTATAATCATTACCACACTACCACCAACAACATGACCATTCTTTCTTCATATGTTAGAGAGTGCACGTACATGCACAGGGAGGGGAATGAAAAGAGAAAAAGAGAGAGAAGCGCCCTTGACAGGGTCTCATCGTAAGATGATCCCCTTTCTTTTTTTAATTTTTTTAATTTAATTTTTAAATTTACATTTAATCACTGTATATTTTTACAGTGTACAACATGGTTTTTCCCAGCATGAATGCTGTGCATATTAGTCAAGTCAAAGACATCACTGTATACATTATCATTGAAAGATAACTTTTCATTTCTGTGTCTATTAAATTTCTTTTATTTTTTTTAACCCATCTCCCCCCTCCCCCATTACCTGCCTCCTATTATCCACCTCTTTCTAGACTGTTTCTAGTATCTACAGTTTGCTTCCCTGCTGTTATACCTTCCAATATTTCAGTTTCTGCTGCTATAGAGTGCAGAATTCAGTCTGTATTAAGTAGGGGCATACACGGCATATCTTTCATAGCCTGACTTGCTTCACTTAGCATTAAGTCTTATTTGTTCACTTTATATCAAATGTCAGGGTCTCATTATTTTTTATGGCTGAGTAATATTCTGTAGAGTACATGTGCCACATTTTTCAAATCCACTCCTGTGTTCTTAGGTATTTGGCTTGATTCCACGTCCTAACAATTGTGAGTAATGCTGCAATAAACATGGGTGTGCAGGTGTTTTTGTCACTGAGTATTTTCCTGTTCTTTGGGTAGATACCTATGAGCAGAATTACTGGGTCATATGGTAGTTCTATTTGTAGGTTTTTTTAGGAACCTCCATATTGTGGTGGTTTTACTAATTTACATTCTCACCCACAGTGTAGGAGGGTTCCTTTTTCTCCACAGCCTCATTAATACTTATTATTCTTTACTTTTTTAATCTTAGCTATTCAGACTGGGGTTAAGTGGTATTTCATTGTGGTTTTGCTTTGCGTTTTCCTATGATGAGACATTGAGTATTATTTCATATGCTTTTTCGACTATATGTTTTCCTTGGAGAGTTGTCTGTTGGGCTCATTTACTCATCTTTTGACCAGATTGATTTTTTAATTTTTTTATTTTAATGCATTCTCTCATTCTAAGGGTTGTCTCTTCACCCTGTTACTGCTTTTTTGGCAGGCAGAAGTTTTCTACAGCCTTCTGGCTCCTTAGGATTCTGGGGGTTATGTGTGTACCCCACATGTTTTCAGGTTGACCTGGAGATTTGATCCCCACGTATTTGGCCAAATGACTTCTAGTTTGCAAGACACTTGTGTTATACTGCGTCACAGTGGCTGAGCCTATCACAGCTATTTCTGATGCCTATTGTAGTGACTGACAGATGCAGATATTCAGTAATTATGTGATGACTGACTGAAATAATGACCGACTGCAGGAGTGCCTATTACCCAACACAAATATGTCCACTTCCTGCTGTCACACTTAAAGCCTACCATGAGTGACTAAAGCTGGTCCACAAACTTGGTGTCCACAAGTCCCAATAAACTTGGTGTCCCCGAGGCCCAGTCAAGGCCTGTAAATGAGTAAAGCACACTTGGTGTGAGAAAAATAATTGAGCCTTCTTGTTTACATTGTAGTTTTTTTTGTTTTTTTGTTTTTTTGTTTTTTTTTTTTTTTTTTACTTTGGATAGATATTTGGGCACTGAGAAATATTTCTGTTCTCTGAGTAAAAACACTGATAAATTGCAACTGACTACTCCTCTGTGTCAGGGTAGTAACTCAGAGTGTTAGGGATTGTGGCAACCTGGAGACCCTTTAACCTTCTAGAGCAGACAGCCTCTCCATAATTCCAGCTGACTTTTGCATTTGAGAGTACAAACCTAGTGCTGCCAACTCTTCGATTCTTCAAAAGAACCTGAAAACTTTCCTTAACTGTGTATTTATTTTTGTATATTGCCTTAATTTGAAGGAGAGGTTATTGCTTATCTTTTAAACACTTGGGCAGGGTAAGTACTATCTGACTAATCACTGGTGAACCAGCGGAGGGGCCTCTGTGTAGGAGAGTAACATATTAGAATGCAAATCCTCCTGGAAAGCTTGGCCCTTAAGAGCACTGTTATCAGTAGGTGTCCCAGAGAGGGAGGAAGGGTGTATGTGTGCGAATGTCTGGGGGAGGTGAGATAAAAGGAGAGGGAGGAAGGGGCCAGAGGCAAACCCTGCCTACCCCACCATTTTAGCTAAAACTAGTCATAACACGAGAATACAGGAAATTGAGAGGTGAATTTTAAATGGCGATGGAGATTGAGTTAGAGGGAATATTTCAAACTAAGAGTTCTTGGGGAAACACAAATGAATTAGAAGTTAAAAATACTATTTTCCAGTGAACATAAGAAGCATGAAGCAGAACATTTTAAAACCGTTCACTTAGAAGCAGTATTTTCTATCTACTTCTGACTATTTCCTATTCATCTACTTACTTATCTATTTTTAGTGACAGAGGGAGTGTGCACACATGATAGAGAGAGAGAGATGCACCCTCACACCTTCCATAGGGCTCAGTCATGCTGCTGTGGTCTTCTTCATTCCTCCAACCTATCAGAATCTTGGGCACACTTACATGCACCCAGCATGTTTTCAGGCTGATTGGGCTGGGAACTTGAACCACAGTCAACATGCTTTGTTTGCTTAATGACAAAGGTCACTTGCAAATACCGGAGAGAGATAGAGAGACAGCATCCACCAATGTGGCTTGGGCATCACATAATTCTTTTTATTCGTCATAATGCTTTTTACTCCATTTCTCTACACTGTCAGGAGTAGGGGCACATGTGCCTGGCCTGTTTTTCAGGAGCCCGGATTTGAACAGTGGCTGGCCATGTTGAATTTGGCTTCCAATGCACAGCATTTACCCACTGTACTACAGGGCTGGCCATACCATGTGGTTTCTATCTCCACAGTCTGATATGCTACCAGCTACGCCAGAGAGCTGAGTCTTTATTTGTCATGATCTTTCTGCCCACTAGCTGGAACTACAGCCATAGCCACCACTCCCAGCTGAAGAAAGGGTCTTGCTATCTTGCCCAGGCCAGCATTGAGTTCATGATCCTCCTGCCTCAGTCACTAGGTCGCTGGAATTATAGGTAGATACATTGTGTATAACCTTCAGGTCAGACTGCGAATTGAACACAAGCCTCCCCTGTGGGCATAGGTACCACCCTGACTTTTTTGTTTTTGTTTTTTTAGAGGTTTTTGCCTTACAGCACAAAGGAGAGCGAGAGCGAGAGCGAGAGCGAGAGCGAGAGAGAGAGAGAGAGAGGGAGAGAAAGGGAGGGAGGGAGGGAGAGAGAGAGGGAAAGGGAAAGTGAGAAATCACCCCCTGGGGGGGATGGCCATACCACAATTCTTTCTCCGTTCTCCTCCTGGAATCTTGGACACACATGCATGTGCATCCAACATGATTTTCAGGCCACTGCCTGGGACTCAAACAGTGGCTGGCCATTGGGGAGTCCAGTGACTTAACGGCTATACCATCTGCTGGCCCCACCCTAACTTTTTTCTTAAAGGACCAAATACATTGGTGTTTTGTTGTTGTTGTTGTTGTTGTTTTCTAGTTTTTTACAGGGTGTGCATGCTTGCTAAAGAGAAATGACAGACAGAGAGAGAGAGAGAGAGAGAGAGAGAGGGAGAGGGAGAGAAAACCCCTCAGAGAGTTAGCCACTTTGCAGTCCCTCTCCTCCGTTTTCCTCTAGGAATTTGTGACACACATGTATATACACCCAGAGTGTTTCCCAGAGTGTTTTTCAAGTCGCTGGGTCCAGGACTGGTTGGTCATGGAGATCCAACAGCCTTAATCACTGCTACACTAGCTGGTCCCTCTCAGTGCTTTTTAATCAGTGAGATGATTGATGAAATTGAGAATTTTCTGTTTGTACCATGGCCTAGGGCAGTTTTGTTCTGTCCAAGCTTGCTGCTCTTGTCCTTGATGGCTGCCTTGTCACATACCGCAGAATGTCTACCTTTGAATTTGGTTATGAGCTCTACTTTTGAAATGCGTCCAGATGCTCCCATCATGGAAGCCTCTGAATGCGGGTTTCCTGCTATAGTCCACATACTTGATTTAGGGCTATTGTGCTTAATTCCTTATTCAAGAAATCTCAGGCAATAAAATGGAAATAGAGGGTGTTGGCTCTTTAAAAACTTAAAATTATTTAATAGAGAAAACAAAATATTATACAATAACATTGGAATATAAGCCCTACAGGATTATATTATACTATTGTGTGTATGTGTATATCTGTGTGTGTGTGTGTGTGTGTGTGTGTGTGTATGTGTGTGTGTAGTATGGTACTGCTGAAAAGTACTATCTTTCAAATGGAAGATCCAGGGCTAGAATCTCACTCCTCTACTGACCAGCTGGTTGACTTGAGGTTTATCTGTAAAAGTGTCATAATGATACCTACTTCCTGAGAGGCTGAAGATGAAAGAAAATAATGTGTGTTCAGCAGTCAGCATGCAGTGCCTCATTCTCAGTAAGTGCTCCAACAGGCATATGTAGAATGTTCCTTGCCTTTAGGCAGCCTGTAATCTAATTACAGACAAAAGCTATATCATATAAACGTTTAAATAGAAAACCCATTGCTCAGGGCCAGCAGGTGATAGGGTGGTTAATGCACTGGACTCCCACATGGCTGGCCACAGTTCAAGTCCTGGTCTCGGCGGTTTGCTTTCTCACTTTCCTTCTCTTTTTCTCTCCCTGTCTGCCTCTCTCTGGCAAATGCATGTGCTTTATAGTAAAGAAAATAATAATAATAAATTTAAATGAATATTTTTTTTTAAAAAAAGTTACGTAACTCTAGAATGTAATAAGATGCTCAGGTTAATCACCGATGACTTATAAAAGGTAATACAGATGCTGCTCAGGATTGCCTGAGTGGTAAGTCTGCCAAATCACATGTAAGTGAAAATTGAGGTATGCCATACTTGAGGTACACAGCCTTGAGTGGACAGTTTGTCTGCATACATCTATGTAACCACCATCAATCAAGATATAGAAATTTTCATCATGTTACAAATTTCTTTTTCCCCCTTCCTATCTATACCTCCTGTCCTCCTACCTCAAATTAACCACTACATTCACTTCAATCACAGATTAGTTTTGCCTAGACTTAACTTCATAATAAGTGGAACTGTTCAATATGTACATTTTTAAAAAAAGATTTATTTATTCATAAAAGAGAGTGTGCACACATGAGAGAGAGAAAGGTACACTCAGCAGGATCTTGTCACAGTACAGTCTCCCCTCCTCAGCTTCCTTGGTCATTGTGCACATGCACACACACTCACCAACACACACACACATACACACACACACCCACACACTGCACACATTTTCAAAGTGGACCTGGGTACCTGATTCTGTGGTGGCCACGTGGCTTTCAGCTCTGCAGTTCAGTTTTCTACTGACCTTGCTACCATGCTGCGTCCACTGTGTGCACTTTTGTATCTGTCTTCTTTCAGTCAGTATCTTCTCTGTGGCAATCATCCATAACCACTGTATGGGCACTCCGGTTGCTTTATATCCTTACCGATACTTAATATTTCCAGATTTTAAATTTAGACATACTGGGAAAGGGAGGGTATAGTAGTATCCAATTGTGGTCTTGATTTATTTTTCTCCTGTGTCTAATTACAGTGAGTAGTTTTTTATTATCTTACTGGACATTTGAATGTTCTCTCAACATTTTCTGTCTTGGGTCAGCAAGTGGTATAGTGGTGATGGCATTGGGCTCGCATATGGCAAACCACAGTGCAAGTCACAGGCCTGGCGGCTTAAAAATCACACCAGGTGTGTGTTTGTGCATGCCCAAAATCCCAAGAGAAGAATAAAGGAGAAGGGATCGTGGTGTGGCCATTCCCCTTGGGGAGTAATTTCTCACTTTCCCTTTTACTATCTTTCTCTGTTTCTCTCTGGCCAGTATACATGCCCTATGGCAAAAACCTCAAAAAAAAAAAAAAAAAAAAAAAAAAAAGGTCTTTATCTCACTCTATCCTTTGTAAAACTAATTACTCAGTATCTTCCCTATTTTTTAAATTGATCACTTGGTTAGTTGTCTTTCTCTTATAAATTTGCTTACATTCAGGAGAGAATTGAGAGTATCTTCTATCACTAATCTTTTTACTCTCTAAATGGTGCCTTAATGAAAAGAAACTCTTAATTTCATTGAATTCCAATTTGTCAGAATTTTATTTTATGATTAGTGTGTTTTTTGAACTTAATTATTTTTGGCTTACCAAAGAATTCTGGATAATATTTTCAGTCTATTGATATAGCTATTTTAGAATACTAAGCATCAAAACCTTGTCAAAAGTTTGTAAATACACATTATCCTAAATCAGAGAATTTGCCTAAAGTATATCAGGTCAGTCTTTTCCCTACTATTTCTAACACTTTTATCTAAATGCGTGAGTTTCATATTACTGAAACATCTCTAAGTCTTGGAGCTAGACAGCCCACTCAGCAGCTCTGGACCAGTCTCAGAAGAACCTGTCTCTAACCCACAAAACCCAACCTGTTGCTGAGCCACTATCTGGAGCAACCATAGATAATTCCACCTATTAGATACAGCTAAGACTTTGTCTCTTTCCTTTTTGTTAAAAAAAAAAAAAGAAGATGCATTTACTCTAAGATCAAATTTGGTCCCAGATGATATATATTACATTTCCCAAAGTTCCCTAATATTTGGCAAAGAACATCTATAAAAAAAAGAGTTCTGTCTTGTTTTAATTCTTTTCACTAGGATAGAAATGATAGGTCCATCAGGAATTCAATTCCTGCTTCTTCTTTTTTTTGGAGAGGTTTTTGCTATAGTGTGCGTGCACTCGCCAGAAAGACAGAGAGAGACAGAGAGACAGAAAGTGAGAAATCACGCCCCCCCCCCCCCCCCCCCACTGGGGATGGCCACACTGCAATCCCTTCTCCTCCATTCTCCTCTTGGGATCTTGGGCATGCATGCACACGCGCCTAGCATGAGTTTAAGCCACCGGATCCAGGACTCAAACTGTGGTCGACTACATGGGAGTTCAGCGACACAGCCATTATGCTAACTGCTGGTCCCGAATTTCTGCTTCTTTTTAATTTGCCCCTTGGTATATAGAGCAGTAAGTGACAAATTTCTCCCTAATATGTAAAGAAGGAACAAAATATATTGCTCAAAAAGAAGTCTGAAGTAATTTATTTGAAGATATTACTTATGATCACTTATAGCTCAACTTTCAGTGTTAATCAAAAAATGGGAATTTAGATTACTGTATTAGTTTGCTAGGACTACTGAAACAAAATACCACAGTCTGGTGACTTATGCAACATCTTAATTTTTTCATAGTTCGTTAGATTGAAAGTTCAAGATTGAGGCATTGGCAGGTTTGGTTCCACTGGAGCCTCTCTTTGGCTTTCAGATGGTCCCTTCTCTCTGTGTCTTCACAGAGTCTGTCCTCTGTGCTCGCATCCTTCTGGTGTGGTTTTTCCCCCAACTTTAGGGATTCAATGTGTAAATAAATTGGGGAGGTGGAGAATAATTACCCAGTTCATTCCATAGTAGTCACTGTTGGTTATTTGAGAATCTTTTTTTTTTTTTTTGGGAGAGGTTTTTGCTATGGGGCTCATGCACTCTCCAGAAAAGCAGAGAAAGACAGGGAGACAAAAAGCAAGAAATCACCCCCCAGCAGGGACGGCCACGTCGCAATCCCTTCTCTTCCATTCTCCTCTCAGGATCTTGTGCACACACACACACACACACACACACACACACACACGTGCCTGGCATGAGATTAAGCCACCAGGTCCAGTACTTGAATCGCTGTGGACTACATGGGAGTCCAGCGACGTAGCCATTACACCATCTGATGGTCCCTATTTGAGAATCTTGATGAGGAAAAGTGCCATGTTATAAAGCAGATGACATGGAAATGTAGAGTTGTCACAGAATCCAAGAGTTTTAAGAAATGAGACATGGAAAACCCGCAATACATTACCTGGATATAAAATGAGTAGACCAAGTGGATAGGTGCTGAGGAGATTCATGTTGGGGACACAGCACACATTGAGCCACAAGGGACCATGAGGAAAGAGTTTATGACTGTGAAAATTTCGGAGCTGGTTTTGAAGGAGATGAAGATCCTGCATGTTCTGGAACCTGGAGGATATTAACTCAGAAAAGAAAACTAAACACACAAACCAAGAGTGTCAGTCAAATGTAAATGAGTGGGGCATACCTACACATGATAACATATCAGGTTGTTATACATATTAGGTTCTTTTTGGTCTGCCTCTATGAAACTCAGTTTGAAGTAGAAAATCTTGTCATCAGTATGAGAAAATATGATTAAAGTACCTGCTACAACCAAATTCTCATGTGTTTCAAGCTCATGTTTCTTGAGGGGGAAAAAATAAATCCCCCACTATATTCTTCAATTCTAGCCAAATGTTGCAACCCTGCAACCGTGTTCTCACCGATGTCTTCAAATCCTAGGACTCAGATATCTTGTGGAAGAGTTGAATTCCCTATGGGCATGTCAGACCAATAGTCTAATACAGCAGTTCATGTACAAGATCAGTGGAAGAGGAAAATGTGGAACTACAGCCTGCTCCCTCTTGGCAAGCCAGGAGCACACAGCCTGTCTCATGTCTATGGAGACTGCAAGGCAGCTATTGGATATATCCAACAAGAATGTCTGAGAACTGCTTGCCTAATGAGATACATGCCAAAAACATAGTAAAGTATTCTTTCCATTAAAAATTTGATTTTCTTATTTGGAAAAATAGTAAGCTAAGTTTGAAATGCTCCTTCACATAAAGTCATGCACATTATTTAAAGTAAATCAAACACAGCAGAAATAAAGTAGAAAATAAAATCACCTGAAAAATCTCCCACCCTGAATTAACCATTGTTATCTTTTTGGTGACCATTATTTTCAACACCTCTCTGTGACTAGACATTTGTAAAATTTTATGTAATTGAGATCATACCACCCCAGCTTATTGGCCACTGCTTTTACATTTAACGATATGTCATGGACACCTTTTTATCTCAACCTGTTTGAATCTACATCATTATTTTAATGGTTGCATGGTACTCCTTTGTCTGGATAAAACATCGTTTTTTTTAAAAACAATAATCCCTCTTGGAAGGACCTTGAAATTGTGTTCAACACTTTCTGCTCTTATGAGCAGGCTTTTAATGAATATACTTGTGCATCATTGTGCTCTGTCTCCATTCTTTGGATAAATTCCTGGAAGCTGGAGGCATTCTTAAAATGACATTTGTGAATAAAATACAAAATTTTCCCCCAAAATGTGTCAGCCTCTTCTTTTATTTTTAATAATTTGGTATAGAATATTTATAGCTCTTTTGGTGTGACTTTCCCTTTCATCTTCAAAGATTCTGCAGGATGACTCTTACCCACAGACCCTCTAGGTTGGTTGCTATTTATATTGTTATGATGTTCAGGTTGCTAGGTGTTGTTACTAATGGGTGGGCATGAGAGCAACTCTTATGGTATTAGCTAAATGCAAGATCGCTAGTCATTTTTTGCCTGGGCCTTAAAAGAAGAATAGAATTTAAATAAAACTTTATTTTTAAAGTTACTTATTTCTTCCATGAGAGAAAGAGAAGGAGAGAGAGGGACAGAGAAACAGGTACACCCATTGTTACCAAACAAAGGTACAGACTGGAAACGGTTGCTTGCTGCCAGAAAAGCCAAACTCTGACCTTGGACGTTTGGTGAGGAAGAAGGCTTTATTATGCCTGCTATCATCTGGAAGACAGCTAAATTTGCTCAAAAGGGCTGCCTTCCCAAATGTGTTCAGGGATTGTTGTTTATAGAGAAATATTAGTAACTCCTGCCCAAGTCTTCAGTTAAGTTTGCATATGCAAACGAAAGATTGAAACTTGAATAGTTCTGATTGGTTAACTCAAATAGCAGTCCCATTGGTCTTTGCTGAAACTGGTACTGTTCTTATTGGTTGCTCTGCTGTAGCCAGCATCTCTATTCCCTTCATGCAGTGGGGTCAGCTTTAGGTTACTCAGCTTCTCCAGAAAATGTGTTCTTCAAGCAAATTCAAAACAGCATCAGCACCCAGCTAGTACTGGCTAGTTACACTAACAGTGTCCTCACACCATGATCCACCCTCAGGCTCAGCCAGTGTGGATCATTGGCACATGTGCATGCCTGGCATACACAGGAAGGTTGCAGGACATGAACCCAGAACCTTCCCATGTGAGTCCAGTTACATCACTGCCGTGCCACCACCTATTCTTAGCTAAAGCATTTTAGAAAGAGGGAACCTGAAAGAAAATGGGTGTAGTCATTGTAATATGCTTGACATTTGGAGAAAAAAGGAGGGAAGTGGGAGTTAAAACATTCTAGTGCAAGATCTATCCCTCTTTACCTCTCCAGAAAAATCTATCTTCATTTCCTTTCCTAATCTAAACACATCTAGGGAATATCTTTCAATTATCTGAGCAAGGCAAGTTCCCTCTTATCTCAGCTCATGCTATTCTCTCTGCCCAGTGCCTGGAACACCCCTTTCCTGTCATTCCTCTGCCCCTACCTTACATTACCCTTCCCTGAACTAAGGAATTCCTACTCAGCTGCTCATCTTAAGTTCAATTTTGGAGGCCAGTCTTATTAGGAAGCCTTCCCTTCCACACTACCATTAACCTTCTATCAGTGTTATTGGATCTGAATGTCTCATTTCAATTGTCTATTTCTCTCCAATCAGTCGAGGATGACACACTTCAATGTAAGCAACTGTATCTGTCATACTCATTGTCGTATCATTAGGCTCTAACTCAGTGCTTGGCCAAATCGCGGCAATGAATGAATGTTTTTAATGAACAAATGAATACAAGAACAGAAGACAAACAAACAGTCTTGCTAGAATGGACACTTAGGCAAGAAGATAGTTGAGAATGAGGCTAGAGTGGTAGCTAGTCTCTACTTTTAGAGGAACTTGGAGGCAGGCTAAGGAATATTAAAAATAATATAGCATTAACGTTTTTTAAAAAGTGTATTTATTACACAAGCAAGACAGAAAAATTGCACAGGGTCTCGATGCCACAATCCACCTCACCTTCAGTCAGCCCTAGATCTTGGGCACACGTGTGCCTGGTACACTCAGAATTTCTCTAGACACATACAAGTAAGCATTCCATGAGAGTCTACCTCACAGAGCATTGCATTTTACCACTATGCCACTACCCAGCAGCCCTTGCATTAAAATTTTAGTTTAGAAGGACCTAGGAGCTCTTGAATCTTTTTTTTTTCTTTTCCTTTTTCTTTTTGAAATTTTTGCTAGAAGATACATGCACTTGCTAGAGAGAAACACAGAGAGACAGAGGGAAAGGGCAAGTGACACAGCACCCCCTACCCCCACAGGGAATGGTCACGTCATAATTTGTTTTTCCATTTCTCCCTCTGTTTAAGATATTGAGCAGCATGCACACATGCCTGGTGTGTTTTTTAAGCTGCCATGTCTAGGACTCAAACCACACAGTTGACCATATAAGATCCAGCCACTTTAATCACCACGCCACTGGCTACCCTGAGCTCTTACATCTTGAACACAAAATGCCAAAGATTACCAAAACATACCTAAATATTATAATTAATCATGTTTTCTTACAAAATTTATGAGGGCTGTTTAAGCTTCGGGCTGGCTACTTGGGGATGGAGTTATTGCAGCCACCACCGATTCACTGGGAAAACATGTGCTTCCTCAGAAAGCTTAGAGAGGTGAAAATAGAAAGAAAACGGTCGACAAGATTTTGTTTTAAGTCATGATTAACCTAGAAGAACCTTTTCCAAAGTCATGTTTTGTGGAAGACAATTCCAGAACATAATAGATGTCCTCAAAGAAATTTAAATTTAGGAAATTCTGTCTACAAAATCTCTTTTGTGGGAATGTGCCACACATTTTAACATATTAAACCTCTGAAGATTTCTACAGGAAAGAAAGTTGTTTGACTTTGTTTAATCTCATATTTTTCAAACTTCAAATAACACAGAATATTTTGTTAAAGAAAAGCAAAGCATACCTATTTATTTGTTGCAGATAAACAATGTGGAAAACATTTTCCTAAGAAATCAAAGAGAGAATTTCTGAGATTCTTCAAGACTAGTATATTCGATACCACTTGCAACTGTGCTTCACAGAGTTTATATAGTCTTGTGTGCTTTGATTATAATTAAGGTGCTTATTTTAAATTATTTACATCCCAGACTCACCAGTTTTAGACAAATCTGTAGAGACAAAAAGTGTAAAGTATACTAACAATAAAATTTGTATTGATTTTTCTTGGGTACACATAAGACCCACATACATTGAAAAGAGTGACATTAGATTACTTTTTTTTTTTTTTTCTTAAGACAGATTTTTGCTATAGGGCACGTGTGCTTGCTGGAGAGACAGAGAGACAGATAGACAGAAAGTGAGAATAACCACCCAGGGGAGATGGCCATGCTACAATCCCTTCCTCTTTATTTTCCTCTCAGGATTTTGGGCATGCCTGCACACATACTCAGCATGAGTTTGAAGCCTCCAAGTCCAGGACTTGAACTATAGTTGACTACGTGGAAGTCCAGCAATGTAACCATTATGCCATCTGCTGGTCCCACCATTAGATTACTTTCAATAATGATGTAAACATCATTTGAGATTGGCATCCTGTTTATAAACAGCTACAAGATTTCTGATTTTTTAAAGTGCCCCAAATATGTTTTCCTAAGGAGGATAAATATTCCCACTGAACTTCTACTTACCTTCCTAATTTGCTCATCTCTAAAATTCTATAAGTCAATGAATTTCATATTGGTAGAATTTGAATTAATGTGATTTAGATCATAGGTCAAAGACTTAGCATTTTAAATGAAAATACATTTTCTATTGTGCTTCCGTGGCAGAGTTTTGTGAAATGTATAAAGTGCTCTTCATGTGAGTAAGCAACTCTAAGAATGACTTATTCTGGTCATTTTCAGACTTCTCTGAGAAAAAAATTCTAGTGCTAGAAAGTCTTTCATATGTAAAGAAATGCAATCTATAAGAGCTGAAAAAACTAGAGTGTTTTGTTTGAAGTGAGGATCATCATCATTAAACAAGGACCCAAAGAGAGGATACATAAGAGTTTTGGCATAAATATATCTTAAGGGTAAAAACTACTGTAGATATAAAGAATTTAGACAATAATGAATTTTTAAAATTTCAAGAATTTAGATATAAAGAATTTAAAGAATTATTTTATTTAACTTTATATATTTCTTTATTTTAATTTTACCAGAGAGGGACAGAATGAGAGAAAAAGAGTGGGAGAGAGAGACACACACACCAAGAGAGAGATAGTGAGAAAGCAAGCTGCCAGGTCTGGGACTCAAGCCATGGTCAACCATATGGGAATCCAGCACCTTTAACCACCATGCCACCTGCTGGCCCTAGGAATAATGCATTTTTATTATAGTAAATATGTAGCTGGGTTCAAACCATGGTTTAACCAATTACTAACTCTAATCTCAGGCAAATTTTCATCTGTAAGATTGGGAAATTATCGTTACTTTCTCCTTATGATTGTCATGCTTGTCAAACGAGTTAATAATTTTAAATCTCTTACTTGTTCTACGCACACATGAAGTGCTAAAAATGCTATTTACTAATTTTCAGATTTTATAAGTTGGTTGACAATTTAGCCTTGATTCCTTAATTTTCTTATCTCTGTTTTTCAATTGTTTCAGGAAGGAATTCCCTATTTCAAACCGGAGTGAAATGCTCAGCATACATTTCTACATTTTAGCTATTCAATATTGATTTGCTGTTTATTAGTTAACTTAGTAGTTAATTTATTTGGTATTTATTGATTAGTTGACTTATTAGTATTTACTGATTTGCTAGTATTTACCTGCTCCCATCTCTAAAATCTATTTTTACTTTTTTAAACCATTTTATAGGTGATATGGACAAGTTCAGCTCATCTTTCTTTCCTCACCTCTTTTTAGCACCATTAATTTTCCTTTCCTATCCCAAGAGATTGTCCTTTTTCTTAGAGGTTATCATTTTTTTTTAAATGCTTTGTGAACAATCCCCTTCTTCTTTTTTTTTTTTTTTTTTTCTCTAGATTTTTTTCTCCTATTACATTATTCAGTTTGAATCTATTCATCACTTCAAATGTTTTGTGATATGGTTTTGGTTTGTTTTTCTGAGAGTAATGAAGAAAGTATTTTTGTCTTCTTCACCAAAATTACTGATGTGCATATTTTCACTTGTCCACTCTATAATGATAAAAGGATGGATTTTGGACACAAACTTGCATGGATCAGATTACCTCTCTCTTCCTCACTGGGTTCGGGTTACTTCCCCCCTGGGAACCTCAGCTTCCTTATTGTACACTGAGATGTTCCTACACACTCTGTGGAAGGATGAGAATGAGAAAACTCGTGTTTAGAACAGTGGGAAACCATGGTGTTAACGCAAATCTTTGTCATTTCTGTTTTATGATAACAACCCATCATGCCACTAGCAAATCAAATAATTTACTTCAATATTTAATTTTCAGTAACATAAGAATATACTTAATTGTTGTTTATAATTTGAAGTTGGCAGGGGCTAGCTTCAGAATTTTAACCCCATTTCAGCTCATGCAGCGTAATTCAACTTTTCTGCATATGAAACAAGTCATGAATTTGAATTTTAAAAGATCCCATTTTGAAAGTCCTCATCAGTGAAGGCCTTCTTGTTCAATGGTTTTTCAACACTTTAAGCGATGATATTTTGAAATACGTAAGGCGTTCAAGGCATCCTCTAGATATATTATCTAATTTTAACCTCCAATTGGAATTACATTTTAAATGTGAAGCAGTATCAACGAACAAACACAAATTGTAAGAGTGTGTGTGTGTGTGTGTGTGTGTGTATCACTTGCTTTCTTCTTTCCCTGGAGAGAAATAAAAATCTCACACAGGAAGACCTAAGAAAAACAATCACTAGGAAACTGAGTGATTTGTGTGATACGAGTCATATTCATTTAATATCAGCCTCATTGGAAAAAGCATCTGCTAGAGCAGGTACCTGACAGGATAGAGTGGAAGACCTTGATGCCAAAGTTACTATTCCGGGTTCAAACCCTTCTGCCACAGTGAGTTTGTGACTATGGGAAAACAGGTTAGGTAACCTCTTTTAGCATCGGTTTTTCCATGAAACGGTAGCTTCTATTATAAGGTAGTGGTAAAGAATAAGTGTAATTTAAAAAACATAGTTGTGTAGTGTTCACTCTCTAATTGATAGCATTACTTTTCCTAGTTCCCCCCCATGTGCTAAGAAAGAGTAAAAAAGGATGGCTAAAAAACAACAACTGGGGGCCTCCAGACGGTGTAGTGCTTAAGGCACTGGTCTCCCACACTCGACTGCAGTTCGAGTACTGGACCCAGTGGCTTAAAAAATCATGCCTGGCACATGGCATGCATGCCCAAAATTCTAAGAAGAGATTAGAGGAGAAGGGATTGCAGGGTGGCCATCCCCCTTTTGGAAGGATTTCTCACTTTCCCTATCTCTTTCTTTCTGTGTCTCTGGTGAGCACACATACCCTGTGGCAAAAACTTATGAATCAAAAAAAAAAAAAAAAAACTTATGAATCAAAACAGAAAACAACTCTTGTCTTCACTTTTCACACAGGTTCCAGCGTATGCTGGGAGAATGAACTAAGATAGATGAACTGAGACAGCTACCTGTGCTCTATCCAATCCCTCCCCATATGGTGTTTCACAAACTCGCAGGACTTGGACTTGAATGTTGACTTTCTTGCGTAATTACTAGCTTTACTATCTACTAACTCTGAGTTTAGGCAAGTTGCTTGGCCCTTCTGAGCTTTAGTTTTGTCACCAATTAAATAATAATAATAAAAAGTTAAGAATAACAGGAGTACATACATTGTATGTTCATATAAAAAGTTGCAGGACACAGTGATGTTCTATATTACTACTACTTAATAATTCTGCAGCAAAGCAAAAGATATACTTGAGTCATTTATAAGAAAAACATTTTCTAGTTATCAGTAATTCTAAGAGGTCTCATAAGGAAGTTAAATAAGCACAGAGAGGAATGATCATTATTATATTCCATCTTTTTCAGACACTCAGACAGTGGGTTCTCACTGAGCACCATATTGGGGGCATTGAAGTTAATATTAATAAGAAGGATGATACCCCTTTGTAGCCTTAGAAAAAATAAAAAAGTCATCAGTTTTTTATGCTCTTCTCAAGGAGCCTACCATTGCCACCTCTAAGTGCTCAGAACATTATCTTGCTATAGATATCTCCGCCCTTGTGGCAAATTCTACATTATTGGGATATCTCTAATCATAACACAGTGAGATTCAGATATTTTACTCTAATTAATGTCATCTTAAAGGGTGTGCTGTGATGAATATATGTAAATATCTCATGAATTTGACCATGCTTTCAGCTCTGAACTCTGGCTTCCAGGAGTCAGTGTGAACTAATTGAATAACAGAAAACTCATAATTTAATAACTGCAAAGAAACTGAAAGTATCCTGTGAACTATGCAACTGGGTCAGATACATGATTATCTTTCTACTAAAATTTGAAATAATTCTCCAGTGTCTTTTCACCTTCTAAGTATTAGCTGAAGAGATTACATTGGAAGACAGGACATGATACACCTTTGGAAAACGAAGACACATTTTAAATGTGATTTCTATGGTCCCTGATGAAAAACCTACTCTGAGGTCCTCATTTATGAATGCTTGTTAACCACAAGAAAAATACTGAAAGGTCACAAAGGAAACTAGTAGAACTCTTCAGTGTTCTTTTTTCAGGTTTGTAGTGCTGTGTGTCCTCAGGCAATGTTCTGGATTTCTTTCTAGCTTAGAGGGATAATAGTCATGTCTCCTCTCTCCCCTAAGGCCAGACCTTCATCAGGTCCCACTAAGGTTGCCGAAATGTTTTTTGGCTTGATTCCCTGAGTATGGCCTCTTCCAACCTGTACATATCTGACAGTTTAGTCTTCCTAGTACATAGCTTTCAGCATATTCCCCTGTTGAAAGGACTCTGAAATGCTCTAAAATACTCTTACTGGATCCATTGGTATGTAGATGAACATAAGATCATAACCAAAGATCACAGGTGTGAAGCATGGTAAAGATGCTTATTATACATGGAAAAAACTCAACCTCCATTGGCTGAAATTAAAGGACCAGACAAACAGAATTTATTGTCTAACTCAACTGAACAGTCTAGCAGGACATTTTGCTTCCAGTGTACCAAGCACTCATATTAGGAAAGTCTGGTTTCTTTTCTCTTGACCTCCACTTCCTCCATAGACTGTCTATATTTTAAGACATTCTTTATTCTTTTCCTTCATGTTAAGACAGATAATAATAAGCAGATGCTGGGCATGTTCTCATCCAGAAAAAAAAAAAAAAAAAAGAGCAAATCTCTGATGATATCCACAAATGTGTTGAGATTCTCTTTCATTGGACAGCTTTAGTCACATGTCCATCCCTGAATGAATGATTGTGACTTAGAGAATGGAACTCATTAACAGGGTGTAGGTCCTACTCACATATTCCATTCCCACAGTACCCCTGGAGTGGTAGAGACTAAAATTGCAGATCCCTAATGATATTCAGAGATTATTGCCTGAAGAAGGGTGAATGGTTGCTAGGTGACCTAAACAACAAATGAGTATTATACATGTCTGCTATCAACTTAACCTTTACTACATAATGCCAGCTCAGCTTTTAAACTAGTGACTTGTTGGAAATGTGAGAATTATGTGGATACACAAATATCAAACAATACAAAACAGGGCACTGGCCATAAACTCTTTCTAAAAGGGGATTTAAAAAATACTCTAGTTATTTACAGGAAGGTACAAAATTGTTTGAGAATAAATTAGCAGAAACCAAAGAGGATCCCTCCTATTTATGACTACTCCTGAAAAAGTGTAGTAGAAGAAAAAAGACGGTAGTTTAGATGTGTGACATTTTACAAGATCAACAGCTTACTTGGGTTGAAATGGGACAATATAGGTATTACAAGAAGTTAAGACAACTTGGTTATCAATTACTGAGTAATTCAAGAAAATATTTTTAGAAAAAGAATCCATGTCTAAAGTTTTTTCTCATTTCCATAATATGCATGATGTCTTTTGACCTTCTGGTTGTATAGGTAATTCTTACCACTTCTGTCTAGTGAGGTGCATGCTTCCAATGCCACACAGGAGTTTAAAGTGGGGGGAAAAAGGGCAACAAAAAAAGAGAAACCTTGTCCTATGTTTCGATGAGGATCAATTCATTCATACAAATGAAAGCGGTGTGGATTCCCTTCTGTAGATTGGTGAGTTAAACTATGTATATTTTCCATGCAGTTATTAGCCTCTGAGTATTGCACTCTTCACAGCCTTTTACATGTTGTTATGCGTGGAATTAATCACTTCCTAATGGTAATGCAGGTAATTCTAGAACAGATTTTGATTTTTAAAAATCCCCTTCAGGTGAACATTGCCATCCTTTGTGATTTTCAGAGTCAGCTTTCCTATCTTCTCCCATGTAGGAGGCTATCTTGCTGGTATAACCTACATGAAGTGGACTGTGCAGGGTTAGATATGAAAGCATCCAGTATCCAGCTGACTCTGTTTGAAGTATTGCCACTCTACTGTGGCAGGAGATGTTTGAAATCAAAGGAACAGAAAGCACCATAGAGGGAGCACTCTTTTTTCTTTTCCTGGAGGTTTGTATTCCTGTAGATACTGCTTGGAAGCCAGGTTTTTCCCTCCAATATTGTGATTTCCTGACAGTGAATGAGTTGCTCTTTTGACGATGTGTAGAGTCAGGGACAGGAAGAGACTATGGGACAATGGAATATGCATAGTTAGCAAGAGAACAAGGGAGAGAGGAAGAGACAGAAGTGTTGATTGTATTCAGGATTAGAAGGAATATTGGCAACAGCAGTCAACAAAATGAAATGCTTCATATGGTACATGTGGTAGTCTAGAACAAAGGTTGGCAAACTACAGCACAATTTGATCTGTCCCCTGTATTTTATACAACCCATGAGCTTAGAATCACTTTAATATTTAAAAATATTTGAACAAAAAACAAGATAAAAAACATTTTATAATGTGTAAACTAGATGAAATTCAAGTTTCAGTGTTCACAAACACTGCTTGTCACAAGGTCAAATGTATTCATTTATTTATTATCTTTGATTACCTTCATAATACAATTGCAGAGGTAAGTAATTGTGATCTGTGAACTGTACAGCCTAGTATATAATCTTGAGAGGAGAATGAAGAAGAAGGGATTGTAGCAATAGCCATCCTCCCCCACACCCGTGGGTGATTTCTCACATTCTTTCTCTCTGTCTCTCCAGAGCACACATGCTCTAAAGCAAAAAATCTCACTTAAAAAAAAAAGTTTCTCAATTCCTGATCTAGAGGATAGAGATTTGAGAAGAAACAACAGAGAAAACCTAAGACTTGCATGAAATCTGTAGTATTTTTTATAGTTTTTAAATAACTTAGTTAAAAGTGATTTTGTTCACAAATAATTCATTGTTTATATGCCAGATAAAATATCCAGTCATTTCTTTGTTTGCTATTGAAATATAAGAATTTAAGGAAGCAGTGTCTAGGTTAGACTGGATAAGACCTAGTTTAATCTAGCTGAAAATTCTTCAGGTGAAGAAAACGAGAACTCCCTGAAAATGTGTATTTTCCCACATTGGTATCTCCTGAGCGTAAAGTAGACCAGGGATGCTTTTCCTCCATTTCTAAGTGAAATGGGTCTAGTTACCTGAACTTTGGACACTCTTGATCTTTTGTGTCAAGGGTACCTTCTTGATATGGAAAATAGGTTATTTTGAACATGTAAAAAATGGATGAGAAAATAAAGAATAGATTTTGAACAGATTACAACACCCAGGTTTTAAGTGAGTCAATTTTAGCTTTTGGTACAGAAATACTATTTAGCTTTGATGGGAGAAGGCCTAGATATTATGTCCATTAGCAACTTTATTGTATAGGCAATATCAGGGCTACATTATGTGAGGGCATTAGGCAACTTTTTTAATGATGTAAGAAAATTATAGCACTATTTCTGTTGAAGTGAAGTGCCATGGAATGAAATAGACGTTGCATGTGTTTTTCTTCTTCCGTCCATACGTTTTGACTGATGATTGTGGATACAAGCAATTTTACCCAATTGGACATTCTCAGAGTTGATATCTAAATAAGGACTTCCTATTTCTTTTTGATTTGTGTTTATAGAATTATTTAATTTCAGTATATAATGACACATGAAAATTGCTTATTTTATTCAATCATTTCCGATTCTTATGAAAGACTTCCTAATTGCTTGTCAATTAAAACTCCTGGCCTCATGTTTTTACATTCTAATAGGAGGGACATAAACAAGTGACTTAAAATTAGGACTCGAAAGAGAAATGTAGATGAATTTCATTCTTTTATCAAGAGATTTGACAGTGGTTAATAATGCCTCATAATTTACATTTATAAGAACAGTGGAAATTCCCAATACTATGGAATTAAAAGTAATTCCCAATACTATGGAATTAAAAGTAATTATTGTTAAGCTTATACATTTTCACCAATAACAGGAGAGTATGTAAACGTTCTTTTTTTTCTTTTCAGATTTTTGCCATAGGGCACATATGCTTGCAGAGAGAGACAGAAACTAAGAGAGGAAAAGTGAGAACTCATCCCCCAGAGGGATGGCCACATTGCAATCCCTTCTCTGTTCTTCTCTCAGGATTTTGAGCATGCACATATATCCACCAGCTGTGATTTTCAAGCCACCGTGTCGGGTCTCAAGTGGTCAGCCAAGTGGGAGTCTAGTATCTTAACCACTACACTACCTGCTAGCCCCTGTAAAGATATTTTTTAGCAGTTTAAATTAAATCTTTGGTAATCTTTGGGGCCCTTAAATGGAGAGAATTTTTTTTTTCTTTTTTTGGAGAGGTTTTTGCTGTAGGACGCGTGTGCTTGCCAGAAAGACAGAAAGAGACAGAGAGACAGAAAGCGAGAAATCACCCCCCAGGGGGGATGGCCACACTGCAATCCCTTCTCCTTCATTCTCCTCTCGGGATTTTGGGCAGGCACACATGCCCAGTGTGAGTTTAAGCCACCAGGTCGGGACTCGAACCGCAGTAGACTACAAGGGAGTCCAGCGACATAGCCATTATGCTAACTGCTGGTCCCGGAGAGACAATTTTTAACAATTTCATTTTATTTTACAATTTCTTATTTACATTTAATTGCTGTACATCTTTATGATGTACAATATGGTTTTTCAAAGCAATGCGAAGCATGCTGTGTGATAATCAAATCAAGGAAATTACTATATACATAGTTTTCAACTAAGAATCTTACATTCTTGTGTCTGTTAAAGGCTTTATTCCTGATCCTCTTCCATCTCTCACTGTTCACCCTCTTCCCATGCAGATTCTGGTATCTACACATGCTCTCTCTACTGTTCTATCTTCAAACATTTCAATTTCTGCCATAGAGTGCAGACATTCGATATATACCAAGTAGGAATATGCAGTGTTTGTCTTGCATAGTCTTACTTATTTTACTTAGCTTTAAATCTTTTATATTCATCCACTTTGTATCAAATGATAAAGTCTAACTGTTCTTTATGGGTAAGTAGTATTCCATAGGGTATATGTGTCACATTTTTCATTCCTGTCATCATTTGTTGGATAGTTAGGTTGGTTCCACCTGTTAGCAGTTGTGAATAATGCTGCAGTAAACATGGATGTGCAAGTGTTCTGACTGAGTGTTTTCCTGTCCTTTAGGTAGATACCAAGTAATGGGATTGCTGGGTCATATGGTAGTGCCATTTATAAAGTTTCGTGGAATCTCTATATTGCTTTCCACAGTGGCTGTACTAATTTTCATTTCTACCAACAGTGCAGGAGGGTTCTCTTTTCACAACAGCCATGCCAGCACTTATTCTTTTTTTCTTTTTTTTTTTTGATCATAACCATTTTTATTTGTGTTTCTCTCATGATAAGAGACATAAAACATTTTTTCATATACTTTTTGGGTATTAGTATATATTTATTTGAGAGTTGGCTCTTTTGTTCAGTTTTCCATTTTTTAATTAGCTCATTTGTTTACTTTTAAATTGGATTATTATTACTTTTTTGCAAGTGAGCTATTAGAATTCCCTATATATTCTGGTTATCAAGTCTTCATCTGAAGCAGTTTGCAGATATTTATTTCCATTCTGTGGGTTGGTTGTCTCTTCACTTTATTAATAGTTTCATTTATGTGCAGAAGCTTGTGAGCTTGATATAATCCCACATGTCTATTTTAGAAATTGTTGCCTGTGCTTTATAAGTCTTTTAAAAGAAATCTTCACTTCAATGTCTTCAAGAGTTTCTCATGTTTTCCATAAATAGTTTTAGAGTTTAAGGATTTACATTTTGATCTTTGGTTCATTTTACATTGATTTTTGTTAATGGTGAGAGATAGGGGTCCAGTTTTCTGTATTTTTTTGGTCAGGTGTATATCCAGTTCTTCCAGCACCATTTACTGGAAAGACTTTCTTTTCTCCGTTGAATTGTCTTAGGGCCTTTGTCAAAACTGGGTTTGCTATATGTTTGGGGGGTTTATTTCTATATTCTCTATTCTGTTCTGTTGGTCTATGTGTTTGTTTTTGTGCCAGTATCACCCTACTTTGATTATCACAGTTTTATAATATATTTTGAAGTTGGGTTATGAGATAGCTCCTATTTTGTTCTTTTTGTACAATATTGTTTTAGTGATATGGGGGTCTTTTAAGATTTCTGATAAATTCTATAAATAAGTTAAAAATTTTTTTCAATTTTTGTGAAAAATGCCACTGGTAATTTGATTGGAATTATATTGAATTTATAAATTAGCTTGGGTATAACTGATATCTTAATTATAATTTTCTTCCAATACAAGGACAAGTGATGTCTTTTTATTTTTTAAATCATATTCAGTTTCTTTTTTCAGTTTTTCATAGTTTTCCTTGTAGATAGAAGACTTTCATCCCTTTAGTTGGATTTATTTCTAAGTTGGTGTGTGTGTGTATTATAGCATGTTCATTATTGGTATATAAAAATGCTATATAGGTTTTATTTAATATCAATTTTGTGTCCTACAGCTTTACTGTATTAATTTATCACCTCTAGGAGTTTTTTCATGGATTCTTTTGGATCATATTGTCTGCAAATAGGGACAATTTCACTTCTTTTTCTATTTGAATATCTTTTATTTTACTTTCTTGTCTGATTGCATTGGCTAGGATTTCCAGTACTATTTTAAAAAAAAATAATAAAGAAAGTGGACAGCCTTGTCTCATTCCTTTTTTAGTGGAAAAGCTTTCAGTTTTTCTCTTCAGTATAATGTTAGCTATGAGTTTCTCATATGTGGTTTTATTGTATTTAGAAATGTATCTTCTATTTTGTTGAGGTAGATCACCCCTTGGGGGATGATTTCTCACTTTCTGTCTCTCTGTCTCTCTTTCTCTCCAGGGAGCATTGTACTCTATAGCAAAAAGTTTTCAAAAACATTTTTGTAGAATTCAGAAGTGAAGTTATCAGGACCTGGACTTTTCCTTATTGGGAGACTATTACTGATTCAATTTTATTGCTTACTGGTCTAGTGAGGCTTTCTATCTCTCTTTGGTTCAATCTAGGTATATAGTATCTGTCCAGATATTTGTCTACTAGGTTTTCTATTTTTTTTTGCACATACCTGCCTTTACTATTCTCTCATGATCTTTGGTATTTCTGTGATATCTGTTGAAATATTGTCTAATTCAATATTGGTTTTATTTTTTCTGGTTAGTTCCTCTGTTTTCCTTGGTTAGTTTACCTAATGGTTTGTCTATTTAGTTTATGCTCATAAAAGAAAAATAAAAAAGCTTTTCACATCTGATTTATTGTTCTTTTAGTTTCAATTTCATTTATTTCTGCTTTAAACCTTATTATTTATTCTAGTCCTTTTTGTTTTTTGTTTGCTTGTTTGTTTATTTTTGTTGCTTTCCCAGTTCCTTGAGATGCACATTAGGGTATTTATTTGACATTTTTCTATTCTTTTTTTCTTTTTTTCTTTTTTTTTTTTGTGAGCACAATTTTTATAAATGTCCCTCTTAGGACCATTTTCCACTTTTTGGAGAACTATGTTTATCATTAGTTTTGATCAATTTTAAAATCATGGTCTTTCAGTGTTTTTGAAGTTGTTCAGAGTAAATTGTTTCATTTCTATCTGTCTGTTTCAGCAGGTATTGACACTTATAGAGCCTGGAGATTCAGGGAGGCTGATTGGATTTGAGCAGACTACTTCTACAGGTTAAGTGACTAGATTATGCACTCCAGAATTGGAAAGTGATCTGGTGTCCTGTCCTCCCCACTCTGACCTGGAGGGAAGAATCTCTAGAACTCTCTTCTCTGTCAGGTTCTTACCCTTTTCTTTGGCCCACAATTATAGTCCAGGGAGGTCCAGAAGAGATGTACGGTGAGTGGAGCCTGATGGGGAAGAACATCCATTCCTCCGGACTTGAGTCTGAAGTAAGGAAGAATACGGGCTCACTATGCTTGCCAGACAGAAGGTAGTGACTAAACTGGTAGTAGCTGGAATGGATGTGCTCTGTTTTACATTCTCTGATCCCTCAAGGCTGTGAAGTCTTGCTTATAAACAGAGCTTCATTTGCTGGTCAGCTTGCAGGATGGTGCAGTGCTCTGTATCTTGGGCTGAGTGTGGTGAGACGTTCATGTTTTTTTGCAGCTGAATGTTTGTAAACTTCCCTACATTTCATGTTAGCTCCATGCCAGTTTCTTCTTCTGTGGTAGTGTTGTGGAATATGGGCAGAAGTCTGTGGTTCAGAGTTTCAAAGGAGAGTTTCTCTTGTTTTCTCCCCAGAGGGGAGTTGATGGTATGGTTCTACTAGAGCTTTACTGGCTTCAGAGGCATGAATCCCTTTTTCCTTTTTCAAGTAGAAATGATGTCTTCCAGAAGTTCCTGCTGTCTTTTTCTTGAACTTCATTAGTTTTGCTTCACTCCTCTGCTGGTAGATTGGGCATTTATTAACTTTTCTTCTCAGAGAAATACTAGGACGGATGTACCTTGTCAGCCATCTTTCTTCCTCTGAGAAAATTTTAGTCTTAGAAATAAGCAAATGGAATGAAATGCTTGATAACTCAAAAATCACTAGTAATTATAGACAAAACAAAGCTATAATAAACATCAAGTCATTATGTTATGGAAAATGAGAATTTTAATCTTGTAGTTAATAGTCATGTCCTCTAAAATGTGTGAATATTTGTGTATTGGCTTAAATCAATTAAAAAATTTGCCAGAGGGTATTGTACTTGCCACAGAGAGACTGAGAATGGAAGGGAAGGAAAGCAAGAAAGCATCCTTCATGGGGCATGGTCATGTTGTAATTCCTTCTCCTCCACGTCCCCCTCATTTCAGCATTTTGGGACATGCATGTACACACATGCAGCATGTTTTTCCAACTGCTGAGTCTGAGTCCCAAACCAACTGTTTTGATAAACAGGTCATGGGCTAGCCCATAGCAATTTTAAAAGTCTTTTTCTTTTATGATAGACAGATGACAGAGAGCGAGTAAGGTAAACACCTCAGTGGGGTGGCACACTGTGATGCTCCCTTTCCCTTTCTTCAGCTGTCCTGGATCAGAGGCACATGTGTGCATGCCCAGAGTATATGGGTCAACTGGAAACCAAAACCAGATTTTCCATATGGCTTCCACCATTGCAGAGCATTGTGCTACCACTGTGCCACCATGCGTGGCTCTTAAAAATATCAATTTTAAAATTTGGGGGCAACTAAAAAAAATTAGCGATAAAAGGAACATTAAGTTTTAACATAACAATATGAGTACATAGATACTGTTGAGCCAAAGGAAAGGAGTTTATGGCCAGATAAGCTCCATTTATGCTACCAAATAACTCATGTGGACTCTTCAATTATGATAGTATAAATCAATGTATTCTTGTGGCTTTAAGAGAAAAGTAAATGTATAATTGGAACACATTGATATATAATTTGCATTAAATGAAACACAAAAGCTTATTCTAAATCAGGTGTTGACAAGTAACCCTGGGACCACATCCGGTCAATGTTCCTATAAAGCAAATTTAATTGGAACACAGCCAGGCCCATTTCTTTACATGTTGTGCATAATCACTCTCATGTTATTAACAACAGAATTAAGTAGTTGCAATAGAGATCTTAGGGCTGGCAGAATTTAAAATATTTACATCTGGTCCTTTACAGAAAAAGTTATGGATCCCTGTTCTAAAATATCTGTGTACTTGTCTTTAATATTTATTTTGCTTTGGTAAGAAAGGTTTGGTTGTCTGTAGTCTTACTAATAATTAGAAATATTGATTTGGGGGACTGGAAAGTGACTTGGCAGCAAATCGTGAGACTTTGTGAAACTGACCGACGTGGGAAGGTTCTAGGTTCATGTCCAGAGATGTCTCTGAGTATTATGGACATGTGATGTGCTCATGAGTTAGAGCTGGCTAAAACTGTAATAGATTGTGATGTCAAGACCCTGTTGGTATTGCTGTCTCTCTGTCTCATTTATAGAACAAATACATATAAGATCAACTTTAAAAATCATGATTTACCGGTTTTGATTTATTTTGGGTCATCTTTATTTAGTATTAATACCTACTACTGTTTGCATACCTATAGAAATATGAAGTGAGAATTAACAAAGAAAAGAATTTCAATTGAAAATGAGCAGAGGATATAAAGTGGCAAGTCTCAAATAGGGAAATCATAATGCCTAAGAATTTGTAGAGAAATTCTTAACATCTTAGCAATCAGAAGTTACAAATTAAACACAAATGGAATAGTATTGTATATTCAGTAGTTTGGCAAAAATTAGAAAGCTGGACATTATGAAGTATTAGAGAAGATACTGGCCAAGAGGAACCATCACCTCCCGTGTCACGTGCTCTTGAGAAAACTCTTGATTAAGTAAACTGGCAGCAACTAGTGAACTGACCTCTTTTTCTCTCAGAGATAAACTTCAGAGAACTTACCTCAGGGGAAAAAACATCTCTCACAATTGTAGAAGCACAGCCAAGGCATTCATGGGACAGCTGTGAAGTAAAACACTGAAGATCCAAAAGAGAAAGAAAAACAAAAGCCACAGAACACTACCTAAATAACCAAAGAAGAAAATTCAACATAAGCCACCCTAAAATAACTGTTATTCTGAGGGACTCTCTGGGGGGCTCTCGTCTCACAGCAGCTCAGAAGTTACATAATCTTTGTTTTCTTAGTATCAGTAATTTTACTAGGAGCACTTCGCTTCTTCAAAATTCTTAGTAACTTGAATTTTTATCCTAAATATAGAGGCACTAATAAGCAGAATACATAGTCTCCTGTGACAAAATTTCACTCTACTGTCATAAAAAAATAATCTTTAATTTGAATTCGTCCTGTCTATCCTGCCCACAGAAAACGAGTTACATATTTAATACCAATTCTTCAATGATAGAGAGACAATCCAGATACATTGCTTATTTCTCTTTCTGCTTGCCCAGGTTTAATTTTTCCTATAATCATTCTGTAATTCTCACAAATTCCCTTGCCAAATGAAAGAAAGAAGAAGTAGTAAAAGTTTTTCCGTTGGGCAGCTATGATAGTACAAAAAAAAGGGTATGTTCCTCCCTCATAATTATTTCCAATAAGCTTTATGAGCTCTTCTCAAAGTGAAAGGAGCATGAATGATTCGCTGTGCCTTTCCATCCACAGGCCCATGCACATGTGAGCCCATTTGAACATACTCTCACTTTCACATATACGGAAGAATGCTTTGACCTAAGGCAGAGATTCATTGGACCATATTCCCTAGTTTTCAAGGGCAATCTGCCTCCAGTAACCTTTTCACTTCCTAATGATTACTTTGTGTGCTGGTGTTCTTTGGAGTGATCTTCCTGCCAGTTATGCTTGGTGAACTCTGCCTTTTTTACAGAGTGTGCAGCAGAGTCCTCTCAGGTCATGACAGTTGGCCTTCTTGCATACATTTCTAGAAATAAGTAGTATTGGTTTGACACTGCTGAAAGCAAGAACTAAGGTCTGAACATGTTAAATTTCGGCAATGAAAAAATTAGGATTAGTAAAAGATTTTTACCTACTAAAATTCAAAGAAGTATTCTATTGTTTTCATGAATGATATTTATGTTCATAGGAGTGATTTTGTAGAATCATGAGAAAGGTTTCATGTGTTCTCAGTAGCTTATGAAGACTATGTAAAGGAATTCACACTATCAACTTAAGATGTTTGGATTCTCTCTGTACCACCTTTAATGTTTGTGATCATTCAGTGTTTAGGGGTTCTCTTATGCAGTAATAGATTATATGCAATGGGAACAATTCAGTTAATAAAGCAAGAACAAAATGATGATCACACACAGATAATAATTCGAGAAACTGTTGCAAGTGCATATTTTATTCCATTTCCTTGCTATTCTATTTTAACCTGTTTCATGAGAAGCTACATCATGCAATTGCAAATATGACTTGCCTGCATTTCTAAGTGGTTCCATTGGGCATTTTGTACTTTCCTGTGTCTCACAGTCTTAAACATTGCCAACAAGGTTATCATTTCATAGCGGTTGAAACGCTGCCATTCATCTGTTGTGATGTAATTTTACATACTCAGTCCAAACCGCAGCTGTGCATAACAATTCCATTGATGTTCTGTCAAATGTCACAAGCTTTCAAGTTCAGTACCTACACATTTATTGCACTGAAGCTGGAGATTACCTGAAAATCGTCTTGTCAGGTGCTTCTTCCCATTAGATATAGAGAAGATATGGGGGGCAGGGGAAGAGGCCCTTGCTACCTTCATGTGTGTTATTAAAAATAAAAAAATCTTAAACACTAGAGATACTCAAATAATGATGGCAATGTATTTAATTTGGTAGCTCAGTGCCTAGCAGAATGTCTAGTTATATTCTTGCATTTGGAGGGAAGTGAGTAAACGAATGAAGCGGATGAAAATGTCTAGGATCAGTCAGCCAGTCATCGCTTAATAGTCATTGACCTTAGAGCCCTCTGACAGGCACTATATAGGTGAATATATATGAAACAAACAAAACAAGAAAAAGAAGGGGAGGAGGAGGAAGAGAAGGAAAAGTTTTTGGCAATATATCATAGTGCTTAAGATCATGGATTTTAGAGTCAGATCAGTTTTGAATCTTGACTATGTTATTTTCTGGTCATGTGACCTGATATGATTAAAAAAACTCTTATGACTTTCTATTTTGTGCCAAGTACTGTTAAAGAAATTTACCCATATAAACTTACTTAAACCTCACAACTCTGTGATACACTGTACATGTAATTATAATTAGTAGTAGTAGTATTGCTGTTAATAACCACACTTTGCAAATGAGACAATAAGGCGCAGAAAGTATACATAACTTGCTCAGCTAATAAATGGCAAAGGTGGAACAAAATTCAGTCCTGTTCTTAACTACCGTGCTCAACCTTGGACTCTCTGTTACAATGCTCACTCTCAAGTCATTGGACTTTCCCTAGCCCAACTTCACAAACACAGACAATGGGATCATGATACCTACTCTGTAGGCTTAATGTGAGAATTACATTAGGTAACTCACAAGGAACACAATGTCCCCAAGACTACAGAGGCTGTGATAAATTCAGACCAATGATTCCTATTCTCTATGTTCTTGCCTTCAGTTGCAAACTCGGTGTCTCTAGACCTTCAGCAGGGCACATCTCCCCCACAGTCATTTATTGGAGTCCTCAGTTATACCTCACATGATGTCGTGGGCCTGCCATCAGGTAGAGCAATCCTCTCTATCTTCCATTTTTGCTTTACCACTTCTTTATTAGTGACTGATTTTCATAGAATCCGTGAGGGTATCCCTTTGGTGGTACAGCTGATGGTATCATCTGAGTTTGTCAGCTTTTTGCCAAGGATATGGTCCATAGATATGTTCCTGCAGCAACCAGTCTTGCAGGAAGCTCAAGTCCCGTGCACTAATGGTGACCATCTCTCTATCAGGGTTTACTCTCCTACGTGATTCACCAGGTCCCTAGGGACATTTACTAGAAAGTCATAAGCACATTGCTCCTTGAATTCCACTTCCCAACTCATTTCCTTTCTGGGGCTTCAAACCAATTCAAGAATCTGAGGAAGGAAAAGATATTCTTTTCCCTTCAGTGGTCTCCTGGGATGTCCAGAGCATGAATACATATGCAGTTCTTCTCACTCAGCAGTCAGACAAAAACCGAGTCCTTCAGGCAAATCTGCTTATGTAAATAGACACTACGGATTTCTGTGGAACTGACTTCTCATTAGCAGATCCATCAAGATAAACTTAAATTCTTTGTAAATTCATTCAGACTAGATATACACAATGTACTTAGTAATAAACGCAGCAAACATTCCTTTTTCTTTGTTACCATTAACCCAAGAAATAGATACTCTAAAATTGGGTGTCCAACCGTATGTCAAATCATTCATTTAGCAAATTTCTTTTTTTGCCATAGGGCGGGTGCTACCACGCCCTAGCAAATTTCTTTTTAAAAACAAAACGTACCAAGTTTTCAAAGGGAATAGAGGAAAAGCCACGATCTCTTCAAATTAGATGTTTGCAATCTTCTTGAATAAAGGAGACATATATACTAGAACATTGAATTAGATAAGTGCATACGTGTGTAAATGTTAAAATTTATTCATAGATTCAGTCACCAAATATGTATTGACTGTCTTACCATGCATCAACATTGTGATGGGGATTAGACATTTAGTGTATAAAAGGGATATTCTCTCTGTCATCACAGAGCTTATATTATATTGGAGAGATTAATACGTAACAAGATAAGAAAAGACTGAACACCTTTGTGCAATTAAAAAGTACAGGCTGGAAGAGTAGAATTCCAGAGAGGGAGGCTGCATTAGTTTTCTGGGGTTACCATAATAAAATACTATGGACTGGGTGGTTCGCAACTTAGAAATTTATTTGCTTCTAATTCTGGAAGCTAGAAGTCTGAGATCAAGAAATCGGAAGAGTGATTTCCTTTGCGGCCTCTCTCCTTGGTTTGCAGATGACCATCTTCTCCTAGTGTCTTCACATGGTCTCCCTTTGGTGTGTGTATCTGTGTCCTAATCTTTTCTTTTAAGGACATCACTCATATCAGATTAGGGCCCACCGTAATGACCTCGTTTTAATTCAACTAACTCTTTAAATACCCTACCTCTAAATACAAGTACATTCTGTGGCACTGAGCAGTTAAGACTTCAGTGTATAGATTCTGGGATTTGAGACAGCACAATTCATCCATAACAGAAACCATTAACACTATCTGACAGGATTACTTAGTGCTGCCCCAAGAAAATCTGGAAGGGAATCATGTGAGAATTAAACACGTCTCCTTGGGCCCACCTCTTAGAGTGTATGACACAGACAAATGATATTATTTTGCTTTCCAGATGATCTGATATAGATTCAGGCTTTTTACCCTAGTACAATAGTGAAGAATAGTCAAAAGACATTATGCATTGAATATACGGTGAGGCTTGAGTTGAACACTGATGGGTTAAGTATATTTGGGTATCAGTAGTTTTCAAACTTTTTAGTCTTAAGACCCTCTTTAAGCATTGGCAATAACTTTTGCATATATAAATTATATGTATCAAAGTTACCTTATTAGAAATTAAAAGATATTTCAAAATATTTATTAATATGTTAAAAATAATAAATAACATATGTAGATATAAATGGCATAATTTTTAGTGACAAAATACCCATGCTTTTTAAAACAAAGGAGTGCCATTGTTTTATGTTTGCAATTCTCTTTGTATTGACACGTGGGTCAATACAGTACTTTTGCTGTCTCATATCTGGATCTACATCCAGTCTTTTTGATATCACTTACATTGTAACAACCTTTAGAACCTTCAGAACCTTTAGAAAACTTCACATTTTTAGAATGAGAAAAATTTTAATAACATTTTGGCAACATTATTGAACTAGTATTTTTGAAAGAAATATTTTATTTAACTATTTATTTACTTATTTATTTTAATTTGCCCCAAGAGGTACAGAAGGTGAAAGAGAAAGAGAGAGAGAAAATGCCAGCTACCTGGTCTGGGACTCGAACTGTGATCAGCCCCTAACCACCATACCATCTGCCAGCCCCATTGAACTAGTTTTGATCTCTGAGACTTCTGAAAGGGTCTCAGAGATTCCCAGGTATCTCTACATCTGGAGAATAGTTTGTGGATAACTGTTGTAAACTAGAAGTTCATTTTTTTCCCCCTAATTAGGTCAGCTGTATGAGAAAACACTTCTCATAGGAATGACTGTGACCTGTTTAATGAGAACGCAGTTATCTTGGCAAGAATGAGGTGGAGGGTTTCTTTGACTTTTTAGAGACATGCATTCAACCTTATAGTATGGCTGCTGTTTTTCATCCCAATTATTTTATTGCCGTTTTCTTTCTGATTAAACTTTAGGAGGCAATATAGCCTAATGATTAAGAACAAGGAACTACAAACTCTTTCTATAAAGTGCCAGATGATAAATATTTCAGGCTTTGCAGTCTGTGTGGTCCCTGTCACAACTACTCAACACTGCTATGGAAGTGTGAAAAGCAGCCACAGACAATACATATATGAATGAGTATGGCTGTGTTCCAGTACAACTTTATTTATGGACCCTGCAATTTGAATTTCATACAGTTTTCATGAGTCATAAAATGTTCTTGTTTTTCTTAACCATTTAAAAATGCAAAAACTATTCTTAATTCTATACACAAACAGGCAATGAACTAGAACTGGCTCCTGGGGCTAGTTTGCTTCATAGTTAGGAGAACAGGCTTTGGAGACCTATTGGGAGTCAAACATTGATTCAACAATTTATTAACTGAGTAATCCACAGGCAAGGAAGTCCCTCCAATCTTCTCCTTCCCCGTCTACAAAATGGGAATAATGATAAAGACTTTATGAGGGTACCTTCAGTTTAATATATACAAAAGATTAATTGTAGTTCTTGGACCAAGTAAGTTCCTGATTACTGGTCATAACTACCATTGTTGGTTACTGTTTTTATCAACTGATGTACCATTCTAGATTAACGACTGAGCTGAATCCTATTATGAGCTTATTTTTTTATCTAATAATGAGAGGAAAATACATTTTATTATGAAAGACCTAAACTAGTTATGCATAAATTCAAGCAAGATATTTCCTTCCGTAGGTCTCATTTTCTTCTCCTTTAAACTGAAGTTGGTGGGAGGCCAGGTCCACTCTAAAATTCTGAAGACTCTGTATCTAGAAACACTAATTGGCTTGCTTGTGCCCTTATTTTCCTATCAAAAAATGAGAATGAAACAATATGGCCATTCCTCTGGGAAATATAAGAATTTTTAAATATCCTCTAGAGAAAGAAAGTTCAACACTTCGGGTCATTTTAATTAACTAACAAATATAAGGCCCTATGAGACTATGAAATATTATTGACTCTTCTTCCATTTTTGGTTGCTTACCCATTACCCATGCTAGTTGCAAATTTCCAGTTTTCTAAATTAACTTTTAGGTTTAGGCATATAGAATGTAGCATGCATTTTATTTTATTTTATCTCAGCACATAGTAATTCATTCTGAATTGAAATAGAGTTATGAAACAACAAAATTACGTTTGTGTTATTTGAGCACTTTTGATAGGAATAGAGACCAAATTAGGGCAACTTAATTGAATGGGAATTTATTGTATTGCTGCACATGGGAGGCTCCTGTGGCTCAAAAGTTTATGTCTGAGATCTAGTTCGTCTTTGGTTAATTTTGTGTTAGTGTTCATTGAATTCTCCTCTCACTTATAACTGACCATTATCTACATATTATTTACACCAAACCTTTTTTTTTTAAGTGTAACTTTTTAAAGGCAGAGAGAGAGAACAAGAAAAATATATGACCTCAACAAGGTCATATGCTCAGTCCTTCCCCAGCCTTCTCAACCAGGGCATGCACATGCACGCCTTGTACATACAGGTCAACCCAGGAGCCCACTCTCAATCTTCCATGTGGCTTCCAGCATTGCAAACTGTTCTGTTACCACTGTCACTGTGGCTGGGTAGTCAGAGCAAATCTTGGATAGAGCTATTTCTATTGGTTTAAAAACTATTTGCCTCTATTATGGATAACTAGCTCAATATTTAATGAGCAACTACTATAAGCAAAATTTTATATCAGGCACTGACAATGTAACATTAAACAGAGCAACAGGCCCTGCTCTATAAAGGAAAGAGAAGGAGGAAATGAAAATAAATAAGATAATTTTAGATATTAATAAGTGTTAGGAAAAACTCTTTGGGTACTACTTTAGATATGCTGTTCAGCACAGGTCTCTCGGAGGAGGGAACATTCAATTTAAGACCTGTAGGTTGAGGGGACTAACCTTATGCAGATGATGGTGATGGTGACAGTGTTGAGTTGATGATAGCCATGATGATGGAAGCAAACACATGAAGTGATATCCTATGCAAGTTATTACTCTAAACGTAATATATGCACCAACTTTTTTAATTATCAGAATCTCCCTACCAGATGGGTAGTATTAATCAGTTTTACAGGAAAGAAATTTGAAACACACAGAGAATAAGTCACTTTCTCATAAATATTAGAGCCAGAATTTGAACTGAAACCTCAGCTTTTCTTTTTTCTTTTTTTTTTATTTTTAGAGGTTTTTGCTATAGGGTGCATGTGCTCGTCAGACAGACAGAGAGACAGAAAGCAAGAAATCCTCCCCGAGGGGGATGGCCACGCCACAATCCCTTCTCTTCCATTCTCCTCTCGGGATCTTGGGCACACACGCACATGCACCCGGCATGAGTTTTAGGCCACTGGGTCCGGGACGTGAACTGTGGTTGACTACGAGGGAGTACAGCGACATAGCCATTACACTAACTGCTGGTCTCCCTCAGCTTTTCTTTAAAACACCACAGTTTCTCTGATAAAAAAGCATTGCAAGCAGAAGGAACAGAAAATACAAGGTCTATTTTATAAAGTCAGTCTTGCCCTCTCACAGTCAGTAGCTTCCTAGAGCTGGAGATTGCGGGTGAGAAGGGGAAGCTGGTTGCAGGGGGTGGGGCATCATGATCAACACATCCAGACAGTTCAACCAAGTCACCCCACTCAATCCAGTATGCTAAAAAATAAGCAAATACATGGGGACCAGCAGGTGGCGCTGTGGTTAAGGTGCTAGACATTCCCACATGGCTGACCATAGTTCAAGTCCTGAACCTGGTAGCTTTCTTTCTCACTTCTTCTTCTTCTTCTTCTTCTTCTTCTTCTTCTTCTTCTTCTTCTTCTTCTTCTTCTTCTTCTTCTTCTTCTTCTTCTTCTTCTTCTTCTCTCTCTCTCTCTCTCTCTCTCTCTCTCTCTCATCAAATTAAAATAAATGAATGAATAAATAAAATAAAATAATTTTTTTTAAAAAATAAGCAAATACAAAGAAGATGCTGAGGACCAGCAGGTGGTGTGGTGGGTAAGGTGCTGGGTACTCCCACATGGTTGACAACAGTTCAAGTCCCAGACTTGGTGGCTTGTTTTATCACTTTCTCTCTCTCCCCCTCTCTGTATGTGTATCTCTTCCTGGTCAAATTAAAATAAATGAATGAATAAATTAATCTTTTTTAAAAAGTAGATGCCGATTTACAAGCACATCAAAAAATGATATATTCACGTGAATTATTATTTTCAATTATCTTCAGAAAAATGGTTTGGTCATTTTTGTTTAAAGAAATTTGATCATTTAAATACTGATCATGGAAGAGACCAGTAGATGGCATAGTGGTTGCATCACTGGACATCCCACGTGAACGACCACAGTTGGAGTCCTGGGTCTGGTGGCTTGAAACTCACTCTGGGTGCATGTGAGTAAATGCCCAAAATCCCAAGAGAAGAATGGAGGGGAAGGAATTTCAGCATGGCCATCCCTAGAGGGGTGATTTATCATTTTCTTTCTCTGTCTCTCTGGCAAGCACACACGTCCTATAGAATACATAAATAAATAAATTAATTAATTAATTAAATAAATAACCAAAACAAAACTGATAGTGTGAAGTAAATATGTTTTCTATTAGCTCATTTATTTTCCTATGTTATTTCTTGATAAATATTTTAGAATTTGCACTCTATGTGGTCTCTGTCACAACACTCAATTTCTGAAACAACTCTTTTTTTTTTTTTTTAATCACACAGAATGTTTTACCATATATCTTGCTTTAATTTATATTTCAGGTATCTAAACCACAAAGGGTGTATCAATCAAATCCACAAACCCCAACGCAGTTCAAGAACTTCTCTTTGCATTTGAGTTGGGTCTATCCTTTCACAGTCAGGACAATTCCATGCCATCCTTCTGTAAGGTCTTTCATGTTGTTGAAAGACATGGTAGGATCTCCATTACCTTGTGTCCATGCACACTGATTTAGTATGACTACCATACTGTGTGTTATATGAGAGAGAAATGGATTCATTCTTTCATTCATTCATTCATTCATTTTGAAAACAACAGTTTAAACTGAAGTGTAACGCAGATGGAACAGTTGAAATGGCATCACGTTAAGTATGTAATTTATATAAATTAGGACAATGGACATAGATATTTTATGGTAATAATTTTTTTCTACTTTCATCTAAGGTTGTCTAAATTATATTCATGGTACTGTTGAAATAAATAATAATAAATTTCTCTGTGAGAAAGGAAAAAGATTAACTAGTAACCAATTTGATCCTAACAAGTAACCTACTTGGTCATAACTAATAAGCCAAGTAATTTACTAGTCCTATTAACAAACTTAGTTACTAATACTCACTAGTAATCAACTTGGCTCTAAGTTTTTTGTTTTTTGTTTTTTTTTTTTTGAGAGGTTTTTGCTATAGGGCACATGCGCTCACCAGAAAGACAGAGAGAGACAGAGTGACAGAAAGTGAGAAACGCCCCCCAGGGAGGATGGCCATGCTGCAATCTCTTCTCCTCCATTCTCCTCTTGGGATCTTGGGCACGCATGTACACATGCCCAGCATGAGTCTAAGCCACCAGATCTGGGACTCAAACCGCGGTCAATGGGAGTCCAGCAACATAGCCATTATGCCAACTGCTGGTCTCCCTAGTTTTTTGCTCAGTGTGTTTATAAACCATCTATCACCTGTGGGAATATCACTGAGGGTACTAACATTTATGGTGCACCTACTACTGGTTAGATACCATGTAAAGTATTTTATTTGCACTCTAATAATCAGAAGACAGTTCCAGATAGTTCCTACTTCTGAAGAAGTAAAAGCTCAGAGAGGCAAAGTAGTTTGCACATAGAGCTAATAAATAGCCAAATAAGGATTAGAACATGTTTGTCAGACTGTTCTGATGACATTTCTCTTAGCATTCTACAGGATTTTATTAAAAATTATGAACAAAGAGTTCCTGTATATGTATGTATGTGTGTGTGTGTGTAGTATATATATACTACACACACACACACACACACACACATATTTATATATATATATATATAGTTTTGGAATAACGCATTTAAACAGAATTCGACAGGTAACTAAAGGAGTTTTCAGAGCCTTTAATATGCTAATATGCAAAGTAAAGTTCCAAGAAAATAATATAGTATCAATGTTGACCATGCGTATTTAATTAATAAATCCCATGTCTACACACCTCCCCAAGAGTATGGTAGGAGTATTGATCTTTGAACACTTTTGACAGGCCTATACATACAATATTTAATATATTAAAGGGCAAGAAGTGTTGGAACCAGCAGATGGAGTAATGGTTATGTTGCTGGCCTCCCATGTAGTTGACCGTGGTTCGAGTCACAGACCTGGTGGCTTAATCCTCACTCCAGGTACATGTGCATGCATGCGTGCCCAAGATCCCGAGCAGAGAATAGAGAAGGGATTGTGATATGAACATTCCCCCTGCTGGGGAGTGATTTCACGCTTCTTGTCTTTCTGTCTTTTTCTATCTATCCAGCAAGTACACACACTGCTTACCAAAAATCTCTCTCAAAATAAAGAGAGAGAGAAGGACTAAAGGAGATAAAATAAAAAGGATCTAATGGAACAAGCATAGGTAAAATCAAAATTTTCTACTCCACATTGGAAAAAATAAATAAATTTTAAAAGATAGTCAAAAAAGAGAGTATATAACTAAGTGGATAGACTAGTTTTATGGATAAACATAGGAATAATCGAATAGTGGTAAAGTTGCAGGAATAAAAAGTTTTTAAAAAAAAGCACTGTAATGACAGACAGCAAGGAAGGAGACTATCACAGCTGGATGTGAAAGAAACAAAACAGAAAGTGGGCGACACTGAGGAATAAACGCACAGGGGAAACTTGTGGAAGTAGCAAGGGTCGAAATGACAGAGGGGAAAATCCATCAAATCTGTGAAATAAGGAATCTTCAGTTAATCTTGAAAGATTGGTTTTCTTTGAGCAATGAGGACTGAAACCATGTTAGGTGTGACTAAGAAAAGTGAAGGCAGAGAACGTGGAAACTCTTCCCCTTGAAGTTGGCTGGATAAAACTCAGTAAGCACTAGCACTCTCCAGGACAGCTTCATTTAGGAAAGAGAAAATCTGAGTAAATAAGAAAGCATAAAACAAAGACTTAGCCAAGTGGTGAAGGGTAATAAGGAACCAATATTCCCAAAGGGATTTGAGGACTTGAGACCCAAAAGTAGGTCTCATTTGATTTGAAGGTGGCAGAACTCCACTGAAATTGAAGAAAATGTGAGAAGAAGGGTGAAAAAAAGAGAAAAATTAAACAGAAGAAAAAGCGAGAACATTATTACTTTCTGTGATCATCCAACCTATTGATATCTGTGAAATAAAGATAAAATAATTTGTTCAAGGAGGAACTGAAAGTATGGGGTTATTAACTTGAGGGTAGTGAAAAGATTTTGACAACTCGACAGTACATATTATTTGGAACAAAACCAATTTGGTCAAATCTTATAAAATTACTTAAATGTGATCATTTTTACTTACATTTGTGTTTTTATTTTGACATGTAAACATTTCACAAGATTTAACCTAATGATGTAAGTAACTCATAACTCAACTGAGACTGAGTACCATGAACTTAAAGTCCACATATATTTTAACAGTTCTTTGAGTATTAAACAGGGAAAGAGGGTAGGAAGAAGACACCAGGAAATGAGCCCGAGCAGATGACAAACCAAATATTGAGGTGTAAACAGTGTGTGGTGCTAAAGAATATTTTCAAACTATTGATCAGCTAGTAATGAGGTATTGGAGCCAGAGAGGTTTCGCTTAAGGGCGCAGTATGTATGTGAAGGAAGGAGGCTTGAAGAAAAGGCTAAAATTGAGATAAGACTTGCAAGATAAAATATTCTTTAAAATACAATCAGGTGGGTACTAATATTTAATATTAGCTTATTGTAACCTTTTTACTTTATAAACTTTAAAATGTTTTATAACTTTTTGACTTGTACTAATGCTTAGCTTAAACACAAACATATTACCTAGCTATCTAATACGTTTTCAATAGTTTATGTCATTAACTTTTTTTTTTTAGTTTTGAATTTTTAATTTTTTTAACTAAAATAATGATTAAAAGTATATAGCATAGCAAATACATAAACCAGTAACAAATTTATTAATCATCATCATCAAAAATTACCTACTGCAGGATTGGCAAGTGGCATGGTGGTCAACCATGGTTGGAGTCCCAGACCTGGTGGCTTGCTTTCCCACTTTCCTTCGCTTCTTCCCTCCCTCCCTCTCTCCCTCTCTCCCTCCCTCCCTCCCTCTCTCCCTCTCTCCCTCTCTCCTTCCTTCTCTGGTCAAATTAAGATAAATGAATAAATAAATAAAGTTAAGTAAAATAATTCTTTAAAAAATTATATACTATACATGTATGCTACATTTTCATACAACTTATACAACTGGCAGTGCAGTAAGTATTTACACCAGCATCACCATAAATATGTGATATCATAGGTTATAGGCATTCTTCTTTGACTCCATCATAATCTTATGGGATTACTATAATACTAGAACTGTTATAGAGCACATGCCTTTTTTTTTTTCTTACTTTTCTTCTTGCCATAGGCCTCATGAGTTCACCAGAACAGAAATTGAGAGTGAGAGGGAAAGTGAGGTATCACTCCCTAGTGAGGATGGCCATGCCAAATGCCTTCTCCTCCATTCTACTCCTGGGATTTGGGGCACACATGCACAGGTACCTGGTGTGATTCCAGGTCTGGACTTGAACCACAATTGGTCATGTGGGAGAGCAGTGCCTTAACCACCACGCCTCCTGCTGGCACACATGTACTCTATTTTGTATCTTTTATACCATGTTTTTATGGCACCTTTTGTATGTGTAGATACACATTGTGTTAAGATTGTCTATAATAATCAGTGCAATAATATGTACAGGTTTGTACAAAGAATAAGTGTCACCGAAAAGTCTAGGCCTGTAGTAGGCTATACCACTTAGGTTTGTATAAATATGTTCTATGATATTTGCACAGTGACAATATCAATCAACACATATCTCAGAATCTATCCCCATACTCCCATTTAAGTATAACCTAGTCACGGTTTCCTGGGCAAAGGTTACCACTGTCCGCAGTGCAGAAACATCAGTGAATATTCTGAATATTCAAACTGTTTTTACAGACATAGATATTAATACATTTTTATGGAAGAAGCCATTTTACTTCATTTTTAAGCAATGGTATTGCTAGAAAAAACTTGGTGTATGAGAGAAATTAGGTTCTTAGCCACATAATGCCTTCCTGCAATTAGGTTCTTAGCCACACCTCTCTGCCTTCAGCTATTCTATAGTTACACTTCTAATTCAAAATTGAGGAAGGATTGGAGCCACTGTATGTTAAGAATGTGTAGGGACTACAAGATGGTGCAGTGGTTAAAAGACAATACTTTGAAAGATGATGCTTGAGAAGTTTCCCTGTTTGGTGTAGAGATCTCCCAGAATCCAACAGACACATGATTGCTCATGGTCAAGGTTTGGCTGAGGGCTGGGGATGGATCATGGCATCAAGACCCTGTTGGGATGTGCACTCTCTAACTTTCTCTCACTCATGGAAAAAATAAATGACTAAGTTTTATTTGTTTGTTTTATTTTGTTTTTCCTAAGAATTTTCAAAGAGTTTGGGGGCCAAGATGTTAGGTGGATTATTATTATTATTATTTTTTAGCTTTTGCCATAAGATGTGTGCTGATCAGAGACAGTGAGAGGAAAAGTGAGAAGTCACCCTCAGGGGGAATGGCCACGTCACAATCTTTTCTCCTCCATTCCCTTCCTGAGATTTTAGGCCTGTGCACACACAAGTGCCCAGTGTGATTTTCAAGCCAGGTCAGGGACTTGAACCCAGGTGACCATGTGGGAGTACAGAACCTCAACCACTGCACTACCTGCTGGCCCCATATATAATAGATTTTAATTCACAGAGGAAAGACTAGTTGTACACCTAAGGAAGATGTATGCTTAACCCTTTCTTGTCTCATGAATTGAGAGCAATGAGAGAAGAGAAAGCCTACAATGATTGCTCTATAAAATACATATTAGAAAGTTTGGTTTCTCCTTAAAAGAGAATATGAATTTTTATTAAAAAATAATAATGTTAGGACCAGCAGATTGAGTAATGGTTACATTGCTAAACTCCCACGTACTCAACCATGGTTTGAGTCTTGGACCCTGTAGCTTAAAACCTATGCCAGTGCATGTGCATGCATACCCAAAATCCCAAGAGGAGGGTGGAGGAGAAGGGATTGTGATGTGGCCATCCTTCCTAGGAGGTGATTTCTTGCTTTCTGTTCTCTCTCTGGCAAATGCACATGCCCTGTAGCAAAAATCTCTCAAAAAATAATAATAATGTGGTGAAATGTGTCCAAGGGGAAATAAGAAATGGCTCAATATTAATTTTATATTGCTGCTATAATAAATTATGACAAATTTAGTAGATTAACACAACACATTTATTTTCCTACAGTTCTGTACAAGTCAGAATTGTCAGAAGTCCAACCTGGGTCTTAGTGGAATAAAAGCAAGGTGTCTGCAAGGCTGTGAAGCATTCTGTAGGCTCTTGGGGAAAATCTTTCACTTTTCCTTTTCCATGTTCTAGAAGCTGCCAATCACTTTTCCTTTTCCATGTTCTAGAAGCTGCCAATTCCATGACTCATATTCCTCTTTCTCCCTCTCTAAAGCAAGCAAAAACATTGCATTTCTATGATCATTCTTCCATGGTAACATCTCCCTCTGACTCTCTCTTATCCCTCCCTCTTCCGTTCTTAAGGACCTTCATAATTAATTACATAAGGCCCACATAAATGATCCAGGGTAATCTCCTTATCCTAAGGTCAGCTGAGTATCGAACTTAATTCCATCTGCAACGTTAATTCCCCTTTACCTTGTAACCTAACTTATTTGCATTTTCCAAAGGTTAGGGCATAGATCTCTTTGAGGATTAGGAAACAGGAATCTTTGGAGTGAGACATTACCCCTCCTCTCACAGCCCATTTCACTCCCCATGGCAAGACTTCCATGATGGCACTGTGAAGGTATCCTTTTCCTCTACTTAACGAGATGGAAACATGCGTGTAGGGTGCTTAAAACAACGTTTGGCATGTGGTAAACCCATGTTGGGGGCTTTTAATTTCATATTTCATGCAAGGGGATAATTATTCTTGGAGAAAGGATTTATTTTTATTTATTTATTTATTTTCAGAGAGTTTTTTTTTTTTTTTTCTATTTATTTTTATTTATTTTTTTCGGACAGTTTTTTTTTTTTTTTTTTTTTTTTTTTTTTTTTTTTTTTTTTTTTTTTCTATAGGGTGCGCGCACACGCCAGAAAGACAGAGAGACAGAAAGCGAGAAATCACCACCCCCTCAGGGGTGATGGCCACGCCGCAATCCCTTCTCCTCCATTCTCCTCTTGGGATCTTGGGTGTGCAAGTACACGTGCCCGGTTTGAGTTTAAGCCACCCAGTCCGGGACTCAAGTCGAAGCCCATTACATAGGAGTCCAACAACATAGCCATTATGTCAACTGCTGGTCCCAGAGAAAGGAGGTCTGACTGACCCCAAAGTCGATGCACATAGGCATGGTAAGCCTACAACAAAGCTAGACGTTTAGTAGCGGAAATACTGATGTATTATTGCTTTGAATCTTTCCTGATTAAGGGTAGAAAATGTATCAGGTTTTATAGAGGGTATGATTAAATTATGTTTTTATCATGCATTTATTGAGCACTTACACACTGTCCGATCTTATTGTAGGCTCTGGGGGAAATGGTAATAAATGGGACAGGCACATTACAAGCTTTTATTCTAGTCAGTTTTTTTGTATCTGTGTGTGTTTTCTTTTTCCCAGGGTAGGGATGAGAGGTATTTGTTGGGTCATACAACCAACTGAGTAATACATATTATGCTTTGGGTGTTAAGAGGCAGTGTGGTGGGTGGAGTATAACACCTACCTACCCTTTCAAAGATATTTGCATCCTAAAGTCAGGTGTAGTGGAGCTTGCCTGTGGTACCAGCTACCAAGGGACTCTGGGACAGATTGTGACAGAGAGACTTTGTCTAAATAAAGAACAACAAAAAATAAAAGTCCACATTCCAATCCCCAGAACATGTGAATATGTTGCTTTACATGGTAAAAAGAACTCTGCAGATGTGCTTCTTATAAGGACTTTGAGATGAGGATATTATCTTGGGTTATCTGGGAGATCACAGTCACATAGTCCCTTTTTTTTTTGGAGAGATTTTCGCTATAGGGCGCATGCGCTCGCCAGACAGAGAGAGAGAGACATAGAGACAGAAAGTGAGAAATCACCCCCCAGGGGGGATGTCCACTCCGCAATCCCTTCTCCTCCATTCTCCTCTCGGGATCTTGGGCACACACGCACACGCGCCCGGCGTGAGTTTTAAGCCACCGGGTCCGGGACGCGAACCTCGGTCGACTACGTGGGAGTCCAGCGACATAGCCATTACGCTAACTGCTGGTTCCCAAGTCACATAGTCCTTTAAAATACTTGTTCATTGGGGGACAACAGATGGCATAATGGTTACATCGCTGGACTCCCAACATAGTCAAATATGGCTGGAGTCTCGGACCTGGTGACTTAAAACTCATGCTGGGTATATGTGCATGTGTGCCCAAAACCCCAAGAAGAGGATGGAGGAGAAGGGATTGCAGCGTGGTTATTCACCTTGGGGGGTGATTTCTCGCTTTCTGTATCTCTGTCTCTGTCTGTCTGGCGAGTGCACATGCACTATAGCAAAAATCTCTCTCAAAAAACCAAACCAAACCAAACAAAAACTGGGTCATTGGAAAAATCATGATACATTTTTGCATTAAAAAAAAACATTGTCGTGACTTTTCCGGTGACCCAATAAAAGAAGGAAGCAGAAGAGGAAGTCAGAGTGATGCAGAGTGAGGATTGACTTTCTGTGGCCGTCTTTGAAGATGAAGAAATGAACTGTGAGTCAGAGAAGGTGGGCAGCCTCTAGGACAAAGACAAGAAAATAAGTCCTCCCTGAGGATTTCCAGAATGCAACGTTGCCCTACTGATACTAAGATTTTAGCCCACTGAGACCACTATCAGACCGTTCACCTCCAGTACTCTAAGGTGATACATCTATATTGTTTGAAGCCACCAAGTTTGTAGTAATCTGTCAAAGTAGTAATAAACAACTAACACCGGAAGTGTGAGGGGAGTAAAAAGATCGTTCACTGACAGTCATGTTCTCTAAGGCACTTGGTACCCCTAAAAACACCTTTTGTTTTTTCCTGGAACAGTCAGGAATCTTTTTCTTATAAGTAACAAAGCAAACTTAGTTACAGTAGATAAATATTGGGTCATCCAAAAAGTCGTGATGTATTTTTGCATTAAAAAATACATAGAAAAATGCATCATGACTTTTCCAACAACCCAGTAAAAGAGAAAGGGTTTGTTATAACAATGCAAGAATATCTTCAACCCAAGGAGGGCAATGTAGCCAGCTCCCTAAAACAAGTCCAGAATCAAGAGTGGAAAGGCTGTGCAGATTTTTCCCTTGAAGTCATGTTTCATTTCTGTTCTTGTAAATAATCTCTCCAGACTTAACTTTCTTAGTCTCTTTAGTCTATACAATTGAAAGATTGTATTACTGAAAGATCTTAAGGTTATATGGTAGAAGTACAGCTACCCAAAGGTAGACTGTCATTAGAAACTTCTGTCTCTGCACTTCCCTCCCCCATCTTCACTCTCAGGAAAGAAATTTTCATTGTTCCAGCCTGGGTCAAATACCTTGTTTGGACCTATCATACATGCCCAAGGGCAGATCATGTTTGCTATAAAATGACTGCTCAAGGAAGGGAAGGTTGTTATAAACTGGACAGACAGCTCGATATATTTATTCTATCATGCCTGCTTTACACCTGGGAAGATAATTTTAGGAAAATGCATCATTCCGTTTAGCCAATGTTACTCATACCTGTTCATAACAAAGAATCATGTGAGGCAATGAGAAAGATACAAAGGCAGGCAAGAAACATTTGCCAAACATCTATTTTTATGCCAAGAACTCTGCTAAATGCTTGAGTCGTAAATGCATAGAAAACACCTTGCTTAAGGAATGGAGGAAAGGAGATGAATAATTTAGACCACTCTGTGACGAGTGCTGAAGGGAAGGTATGTGGAATGTGCTGGACAATGAAATGTTACATCTGACTAGTTGGCTGGGGTGGAGTGGGACTGGGGCAGATTCCCAAAGAAGGTCATTGGAATTTCCAGGTGAGCAACAGAGGAAAATGAATCTCAGGAAGAGGAGAGCATCTATAAACCCTACAGTTATGAAAATAATCAGTGAAACCTAAACCCAGTGAGTAGTTCAGAATGACAAGCTTGCAAGGGGAAAAGATTCCCACTATTCAAGCCTCATAGTCTAGCAGTGGAGTGGTGGTGCAGGGGGTTATAAATAACGATTACAAGATCTGAATACATCAGTATAATAATGAGACAAAAAAGCACACTTTGAGAATTTTGGAGGTAAGCTTGGGGATACAAGGTCAAGTTAAAATTCAATTGGGAAGACTATAAATGTTGCTAGGATAAACTGGCTTTTAAACAGTTTCATAAATAGTGTGTGGTTGACAGAAATGTGCAAAATAGAACTTGAACTTAATTAAAATGCTCCTCTTTGGTTTCAAAGCACACAAACATTATGCAAAGCAACTTACCACCATGCGAATCCCCACAACACAGACACAGCGTTTGCTCCCCAAGGTGACATGGTTTCCCTGTAACTGACTCTGTAATGATTTCTATCAAGAATTGTCTGGCTTCTTTAGAAGAGAAGGTGTACTGTGCTAGGAAAAGTAAGGGAAAAGCATCTTGAATATCGAGTGGCCATGGGAAACCCCAGAGGAAAAGAATTTCCATCACAAAGTGTTCTCTTCTCATAGAATCTTTGAAGTAGGCCACTGGTCTGCACATACCAAATTCCTCGTGCTTTGTTTCTTTTTTTAAATTAATCATTTGAACATGTTGGGGCTTCAAATGTTTACTGGGTGATTATAAATACACTAAAGTACTGAAGGAAAATTCCCGGGACACTAGATTCACCCTCATCATCTTTTTAGATTTTATTTTGACGCACCATCAATTGGAATTTTTAATTCAGACTATTCTCAAATGTTGTAGCAATTTTACATAGTATATTATCAAAGTTCCAAGTCCTTTGATAAGGGTAATTAAACATGCCAAGTTTGCTTCTAGAGCTCCATATCGCTAGTTGCTCACCCACTGGTATGTTACTGTATAGGGTTTACTGCTTTCTGTGTTACGGTTTTATGGTACTCAAGAAATGTATTCACTTTTAATTCCTTATACATTTAGCACTCAATGTCAGAAAAAAAAAGGAACCTGATCACTTACAGGTTATATGAGTGAAATTCTCAAAGACATACCATGCTACCATGCTTCTGAGCCTTTTATGTTGTTTATTTTTAAGCTGATTTTCATCTAAAGAGAAGGTTCTGTCTTCTAGGAATCAGATATTGATTATATCACTCCTTTAGACATAATCCCATACTCCTTATGCAGACAAAAACACAATTGATTTTTATAAACTAGTAGCTTTTTTTTTCTCTTCTGTCTCTGGAAGTTTTGTTTGGAAAAAGGAGAAAGGAAGCCAGTTCAGAGTAATCTATCTTTCTACATAAGTATTTCTGTGGCACTTATCACAGCAGTGCCTGGGCACTCAAAAGCACGATTAGACTAAAACACATACACTAGAAGAAAAAAAAACAAAAAGCACCTAAATGCCAAGAAAGCAGAAAGTTTAAATCATCAAGAGAAATAGAAAAAAAAGGCTGTTTGTTCATTCATAGCTAATGGGAGTTTAAATAAATTCTCAGGAGCAATAAGAAAAAAATATTATTTATTTTCCCACACCAATTTATTTATCTAAGGGGCTTCTAAACAACTATTTGGGGCCTTGAATTTAAGTAAAAATTACCAGAGACTTGCTGTGACAAATTAAAGGTAAATTAGGACTCTTATTTTGGCACTCTGGGTAGAAGACAAAAGAAAAGGCAAAAACAAAACCAAAAAATTATATAAAAATAAATGAGGTACCAAGTGATCCTAAGAGGGTTAGAATTCTTCAGTAGGACTGTCTTTTTGTTCCTTGGCACCCAAGAAAATAGACCCAATGCTTGTCCAGTTGAATATCCATAGATCATGTTATCTGGAATGGGATATACTTAGGAAATGAATTGTTAGATGGTAAAATTTGCAGAAAGAACTAACTTAAAGAGAAAGTGATGTCATAAATCAATTTTCATACTGATTGTAAGTTAAGTATCTTTTGTCGCTTACTATAAGACCAGTCAAATTATAGTAGCAGAGGCCAGATGTCAAACAAGAGGGCAGAATAGTTTGTAGTGTCAAGGGCTATTTATTTGATTATTTTTAATATATAAAAGAGAAATTACTGAATCGTTGCCCAGTTTTGTATCAGAAATATAATCTGCTATAGAATTATTACACATGAAAATTTATATTTGAAAGTGAGCCAATTTTCTTTGGCACATGTAATTTGCAGATTTATATTACAATCCAACCCAACATATTGCAAAGAGTCACATTAATGGGAAAAGAACAAATATCTAATTTATAGGAGAGTAACTGCCATAAAATTTTATTTTTATTATGAGGTAATTTCTGAGTAAAAATACCTCCTGTTCCATTTCATGTGGGTAACCTGCCCATACTTAGGAGTTCCCGCCTATCTCAACAAAATGTCTTCATTTTTTTATGTGACCTTGTTATGTAGTCAGAAACACGGCTGATAGAAATTACATTTCAAAGAGTAAAGCCATCTTCACTTCAGATTTACGTAGAAGTTGGCAAATTAAAAAGTATTTTAATAAGGCCAGCAGCGATAGTTCGGGAATAAGATTTAAGCTGAGCTTCTGTGCCAACAAGTGCATTAACTTTATTCAAAAATAGTGTATGTAAAATGGCACACAACTGACATGAGCTGATTATGATAATGTCTTAGTGCAAATTTTTGAAAATCAGGTACTATAAAAATATACCATTAACTTTATGTTAATAAAATATTTTGCTTGATGCCTTTTAAATTATTCATTTGAAGTAGTCTAAAAATATAAAAGAACTCTTATTATCATTCAATTTACATGATTACTTTTAAGTTCACTTTTTTTGGTTTAACATAAACAGAGTGTAAAATTCACATCAAGCTTTTGGTATTTAAAATGTGTAATTTTTATGCAAAAATTGAATGCTGTGTTACATTTTTAAGGTTGTCATTAGTATAAATATAATTTTGACTTCTGATTTGAAACAATTTAACCCTTAGGAGAAATTATTATGTTTCCTAGGTTGACTCATTATTGCTGCTTTGATTATAGATGAATTCCTTTGTAAAAACACTTTTTAAAGAATCTAAGTACTGACTTGAAACTCCAGGGGTTTCCACAGATGCTTTTATAGAAATGATAAAAAATAAAAAAAAAAAAAAAAAAAAAAAAAAAAAAAAGGAAAAGAGAGGATCCTTTCTACTTTATGAGATCAGCTTTGATTTTAAGTGTTAAATAACCATTAGGTGCCCAGGACTGTGTGGGTTTACACAAGACGGCATCCTCCTCACTGATTCTCATTGCTAACAGTCAAGCTGAAAGTCCTACTGTGAGTTACAACATTAAGAGCACAGTGTTGGGCACGGAATGCTACTCAGGAAACTGGATTTATATATTTAAAAAAAATAGCAATACAAGAAAGTAAAATTGAGTAAGAGCTCTAAATATGATGGGACTTGATTTGAGTAGGTGGGATATAATCTAGATTTCTGAAGAGTAGCCATGGCTCTTAAAATGGGAAAGGAGTTTGAATGAAAGATCAGTCATCTCCTTTAGAATAAAAACACACACCCACGCCCAGTCTCTGTTCACAATATAAATAATTTAACATTTACATTTAAATATACATTTATATAACTTCAGTCCATATTCAAATATAAAACTAGTTATATAAATAATTATTCAAGCCACATGTCATTCCAGAAATATATAGGAATACAAAAAAATTCTCCAAATGCCAGACAATGGCTCACTTATTTCAAAAGGTGTTTTAAAACTGTGGTCCTGTGAAGGAAGAGGGAGAAAAAGACAGCAGAGACTTGTCTTGTGCATGCTGTGTATCAGCCCTATGCTTCTTTACCACATGCATCAGCGTGGTGATTGCTCCCTCCTACGCATTTAAGAGAATGAAACTCTGTTGCATCTCACTGCAGACAAACCTACTGTTGGTTATAACCTTTGCCGTAGTTGGATATGCATTTCTGACTTTCACATGGTTTAGTGCAACCCTATCTCCTGAGAATGGTACTAATTAGACATGACTAGACAAGGCATTAAGTGAGGTCCCAGGGCCTTGATAATATTTGCAGAATTGGAAGACCTTATTCTACCAAATATACAAGGGACTATATAAGGTAGTTATCTCCTCTTATCCAGTTGAAACTCCCAGCATAATACCTTTTTTTTTTTTTCAAAGCTGTTTTTGCCTTAGGGCATGGGCTCTTACCAAAGAGAGAGACAGAGACAGTGAGAGGGAAAGTGAGAAATCCTCCCCTTTACCCCCGGGAATGGTCACGCCTCAATTCCTTCTCTTCCATTATCCTCCTGGGATCGTGGGTGCACACACACACACACACACACACACACACACACACTCCCAGTGTGATTTTGAAGCCATCAGATCTGGGACTGGAACCACAGTGGGCCATGTGCAAGTCTAGCGATGTAACTGCTCACCATCTGCTGGTCTCTTGCGTAATATCCTTAAGAGAGGTTCATCTAAGCTCAGTCTGAGTGGTTAAGAAAAAAAGGAAGAGACATTATTCTCTTGCCCATCCATAGGCTTTTCAAAAATTTAACAACAGATACCACATAATTTCAATATCTTTCTTCTCCAGTCTAAGCAACTGTTTCTTCATCTCTTTTTCTCATGAAATAATTCCCAAATTACTGTCCATTTTCTGTATCTTCTCGAGAGCATTTTCAAGTTTTTATTTTGTTTTCACATAGGAAACATATTTATTGATGATACTACATAGTGATCCAGTGATAAAACCATATACACAAAAACAAACACACATGCACACAATGGCCTCAAGAAATGTATATTCAAGAGGATGAAGGTAAATGGGAGTCAAAAACAATATAAATTCATCTTTGTAAGCTGTGTTAGGTATGAAAAAAAAGTTCACCTGAGATGAAAATGGAACACCCAGAATGCTACATAAAATTCTGGATCTGATCTGACCTGCACAGAAAACAGACACACTATTACTGATCTTGGTCAGAATTTTGACACTGCAGTTTAAAAAATTGCCTTACCTGATTTATAGTAACCTTGTGTTTAACTCGAACCTCTCTTCTTTTTTTTTCCTTTTTTTTTTTAAATTAAGTGCTAGTATACCAACTTTTACCTACATTTTATTTATGAATTGGTTTCTGAACATCAGTACAGAACCCTTAGACTTATCATGTAAAATTCCAACTGTCATGTAACATCCTATCATGGTTTGGGCATAAAAGTCTAACATATCAAGTCACTTTTGAGTCACAATCAAGGCATTCAACATATTAAATAAGATTTTGTATCCAATAAAAATGTGATAAATATCGCTTCAGTGACTTCAGTGAAGTGCCAAACCAAAGGTGGGTCCCCAAGTGCTTCAAAGACTCTTCCAAGGTGATAATATTGGATCCACATACCTCCTTATACCTAACCATGATTGACTTTTGTTGCTGCTGCTTTTATTTATTTACTCATTATCTAACATCCATCTCTTCTTCTCCTGGTATTATATTGGATCATCAGAACACTCATGACATGTTTTTCTCTGCAAAAATGCATCTTGTCTTTTCCAATGACTCAATGGTACGTTTTCCTCGAGGACCATTCTTTGGCTGTTCGCACGCACTATGAGTAGTTAAGAAGGGTGAGCATATCCCTGGCTCCCGACTGTCATGTGATCAAACTTGGTCCATAAAAATGTTAACTTCCACTAGCTAAAGCATGAAGAGCATAATCTAAGTCCGTCTATCGAGGTTAAGTTCTTGACCTGTGTAGAATTGTTGGGAAGAGAGACTTGTCTGAATTAGAAGCAGGAAGACATAGATTGGAATAGCTTCAAGTTCCACATGTGGAAGGCCAAGCTACGCATGCAAGTGGCAGAGATAAAAGTAGAGCCAAGAGAAAAAGAGAAAGAGAAAGATACCAAATCCTTTTTCTATCATTTGAGTCTTTCGCTCTGGCTATTCTAGAATAAAGCCCGGTCTAGATTTCTCTATTCCATGAGCCATTGTAAGAATTTGTTTGCTTCTACCAGCTGGATTCAGGTTTCCATAATTTTCCAAAAGTTTCCCAGCTGATCCACCAGTCTGCTATGTAGCCCACATTTTCCTTTTAGTAAACAGAATATCATGGCAGTCTTTGTCATCTGTTTTATTGAAATCCAGATATAGAATCTCTGCAATGTTTTATTGGCTATTCAGTCTAGAAACCCTTTTGTTAAATAAAATTAGATCTGTTTGTCATGATTTGTTTGTTTTAGTAAAATTATGCTGGTTCACAGTGATCATCACTTTCCTAAAACCATCTGTTTAATAGTCCACTATAAAAGCTAACTAGTTTAAATGACAAATTCCACTGTTCTTTGCACCAATAAGGACAGAATAATTTGTATTTTTTTTTCCTCTAACCATTTGAATATTTTTTGGTAAACTCCTGAGCACTAGCTTCTCTAAGATGTTGTGTAGGATTATCTTTTCTAAATATCAAAAATTAACTCAGGGGACCAGCAGGTGGCGTGGTGATTAAGGCGCTGGACACTCCCACATGGCCGACCAGGGTTCAAGTCCTAAATCTGGTGGCTTGCTTTCTCACTTCCTCTCTCTCACTCTCAACTTCTGTCTCTCTTTGGTCAAATTAAAAAATAAATGAATGAATACATAAAAATAAAATAATTTTTTTAAAAAGAATTATCTCAGACATCCAAAGGCTGGTACTTTTTCTTCCTTAGTTACTGATTATCTAAAAAATACATGAAGGCAAAAAAAAAAAAAAAAAAAAAAACTGTGAATCAACTATCATCTTCAAATAAAATTATGTTTTATTAATTATAGAATTTCTATACATTAAAAATGTCCTACTTAGATATAGGACATATAATTTATTCAATCTGTGAATAAATCTGTGTGGAAAGGACTTCTCAATCTCTTTCAGTCTGGGTCCAGGGAAAATTGGGCCACAAGAGGAAATCCTGTTACAATATATTTGCTTGGCCATACCTAACATTTTATCCCTGGATCTTTCATAATAAATATAAGACCCTACTATGCCCTTTTCCTCAAATCCCTTCACTTCTTCCCGTCAACCTCTCTGGAGGCTGCTCTTTTGACTTTGCTCAATAGGAGTCCTGAAATGAAAAGGCAACCTGATGTGGAATAATATTTGGACTCTCAAGCCCTCAAAGGACCTGGGGTATGAATTTACACAGAAAAATTTCTTAGAACCAGGAAGTAGGGTGGGACTTGGACAGTTCCCTTGGCTTTTCTCAGTAGAGAGTGAGAGAGCGAGACTGACTCTAATGAAAAAGCATTGCAGAGCAACTTCCTTTTCTCCTTCTTCTTCCTCTTCTTCCTCTTCTCCTTCCTCCTCCTCCTCTCCTCCTTTTCCTCCTCCTCTTCCTCCTCCTTTTTCTCCTCTTCCTTCTCCTCTTCTTCTTCTTCTTTTCTTCCTCTTCTTCTTCTCAAGAGGTTTTTGTCCTAGGACATTTGCATTTGTCAGAGAGAGAGAGAGACAGACATAGTGAGAAGGAAAATGAGAAATCACCTGCTGGGGGGATGGCCACACAGCAGTCCTGCTTTCTCCATTCTCCTTAGATTTTGGGCACACACTCCTGGCATAATTTTCAAACCACCAGATCTGGGACTTGAACTACAGTTCACCATGTGGGAGTCCAGCACCTAAACCACCACATCACCTGCTGGCCCCAGCAGGGAACCTTCTTACAAGCTGTTGGTATGTGCTGTTTTAAATAGTGGTATTCACATGTGGACAACTGCTAATGTCTAGACTTTTTTCTGTCTGTTTCACAGTTTTGTTTTTAAAATGAGGTTAAGTAAACAGCAGTTTAGGGGGAAACACATTTATTTTTACTGTCGTAAACTGATTGCCATTTTGACACATTACCTTTGTGGTTGATAGAACCTTGACAATGTGGCACATTAGTTTTGGAGGAAGAAAACGTTTTTTGGGTGTTTTTCTGTTTATTTTCAGAATCAAATCCTTAAATACCAGGAAGGAGTATTTTATTTTTCATTGAACACATTGTGCTTGTTAGGAGTCATCTGCAAAAGATTCTTGCTAGAGTCTGACACTTCATATTTGTCTTTGATAACTAGTGCACTGGGCATCAAGACTTTGTTTTTTGTTCCCCATGAAGCAGTGAGGGGCACACTGCATCCAACCTCTATCTCATTTTCTGAGACAGTGGTACACAGTAGGCACAAACTTGATAAATGTATCCAGTGTCTGCACATTGCTGATGATTGAAATCCAGACCGAGGTTGTCTTCAAACACCGTGACATAAACTACTTGAATGAAGAGCTTTGTACTGCGTCGATGTGGGTCAAGTTTATCACAAGAGGTGTCGCACATGAAGTTGAAGAATTTCAGAGAATAGTCCTCTTGATGTCTAGGTTAACGTGAATAGCTGAGGAGCAGCCATATCTGGGTTAAAACTTCTTTTTAAGTGGCTAGTTGTATGAAAGCTGGGTAGGCAAATGTATAGTTCTGAGTGATAATTAGCACATAAAATATAATACCAGGACTCTTGTTTTTATTTTTCTCAATATCTTCCTACAGAACAAGTTGGTTATAAGATTCAGATTAGGGAGAGAACTGTTATCCCACAAACATCCCAGCATCTTGAGACTGTGATTCCTGATTATCCAAGTGTTCTTCCTCAGATTCTTTTTCTTTCTTTTTTTTTTTTTTTTTTTTTTCAGAAAAATCTTCCTAAAATACTCCTTTGGGAACATATATTTTTCTGTCATGCTCTATTTGCATTTCAGGTTCATAGCCTGGGAGGAAATTTCTCCCTCTTAAAAGCAAGGGGGAAATGTTCTTTTCTTACTGTAGTATTCTTATACCGCAGTTGACCTTCTTTCATCACTCTGTCATATGCGTAGTTTTCAGAGATAGCACAACACAATGAGATGCAGGGTGACAAATTGTAAAGATCGTGATTTAAGATAGGGCTAGAAAAGTTTATCTGTAAAGAGCCAGATAATAAGTATTTTAGGCTTTGCACACCAGACACTCTGTTGCAACTACTCAACTCTGCTGTCATGGAATGAACATGGCCATAGACTGAGCCTAAACACACAGGCTTGGTTTTCCAATATCATTTTATTTATGGACACAGTAATTAGAATTCACAGTGGTCTTCTTTTGATTTTTTCCTACCACTTAAAAATGTAAAAGCATTCTTAGCTCATGGACTATACAAAAAAAAAAAAAAAAAAAAAAAAAAAAGCCAGATTTGGCTTGCAGGCTGTCATTTGCCAACCCTTAGTTTAGAAGAGAGATTGATTTGGACATGAATCCTAGCTCTGCCATGTATACAACCATGGATATAGGTTATCAAGCTTCTCTGAACCTTAGTTTAATCATTTAATTGTAATTGAACGTATGTGTGACAGAGAAAGAGAGAGACATGCACACAAGGGGTGGAGGAAGGGAGGGAGAGGATGGGAGAGTGCACACATCTACCTACAGGGGTATGGGAAAATGTGACCTTGATGTGTTATCATAAGCTGAACAGCTAGCATGGTGCCTTCATCTATAGGAGCACCAGAATTATGACGTCTCTGCTCTGGGAAATCAGATACCATGTCTCTCCTATGTGCCAGGATCTAAATTCACTCATTAATTACTGCTAATGTAGAAAAGACTGATCTCATCTCTCCACTCTTACTAAAGAGGCAATGACATTGGAGTTAAGAACTGAAGTTCTGAGGCAAGACAGCTCTGATTCTAATCCCACTCAGATGACCTGGGGAATTTTCTGAAATTCTTTGAGTTTTCCCCACTTCATCTTAAAAAGAGAATAATAATGATTCCAACCATATGGGGTTACTGTGAAAATGATATGAAATGGTTCATATAAAATGCTTAAACACCATCTACTCCTTAAGAATTGCTTAACAATTTAAGCTTATTAGTAATAAAGTTAGTAGTACATGGCTTCAGAGAGCACACTGGACAAAATGCAAAGTACATAGCTTTATTCAAACTGATCAACTAGCCTATCCTAATCATTCAAAATTCTCCTTTGTTTGTGTACCACGCTCTTCCCTTTTTCTGCCTGCTTTACTTTATTCTACTCACAACTTGCTCATTTCCACTTAAATGTCTTTGCTCACAAGCATTCTCTTATCTGAAAATCTTTGCCCTAACTTTTCTTCAGTGAGATGCTGTCAGAATTTCCAAATTTCACTGAATTTCCACCTTAACAGAGCCTTCCCTAAGAATTCTAGTCTTCATTGATTTTTTTCCTTCACTTTAATACCAATGACACCTTTGTAGTTTCTAACGTAATCTTGCACCTAGTTGTGTATGATCTTATTTTATTTTCTAATTATCTAACTTTTTTTTTAATAAGTCTTGTCTTTGGAACCAGATTGTGATCAACTGTAAAGATATATCTTATTTCTCTGTAAAATGTCCTGTATCACTTTAAGTACCTACCTTTTGATTAATGTACTCATTTGAACAGGCTAGATCTATAGCATTTCTGATTGTGGATCCTACCCTGATCTGATCCTATAGTAAAGACCTTCATATGATGAAATACTCTCTACCCACCGTGGAGTATAATGCACTATTTTCTCTGTTGTTTACTTTTCATAGTATTGTTGCTTGAGCGTCAGCTGCTCCTAACTGCTTTTGGTGACATGGACAAATTTTATCTTTAACATCAACTTATTTTGTGCAGATTGTAAGCAAATTTCTGATATTCCACCTAAGTAAAATGTCTCTTTTTTTCTTTCTTTCTTTCTTTTTTTTTTTTTTTTTTAGTAGTTTTTGCCTTAGGGTATGTACATTCGCCAGAGAGAGACAGACACAGTGACAGGGAAAGTGAAAAGACACCCTTAAGGAGGATGGCCACTCCACAGTCCCTTCTACATTCCCCTCCTGGGATCTTGGGCATACACGCACACGCGCCCAGCATGATTTTGAAGCCACTGTGTCCGGGACTCGAACCGCGTTCGGCTGTGTGGGAGTCTAGCAATGGAACCGCTATGCCATCTGCTGGTCTCAGTAAATTATTTCATTTTAATGCCAAGTGTTTGAGTTAGCTTTGGAATATTTCATGTGGATTCTGAATTTTTATCTACATCATGCCAGCTCTTTTGTGCTGGAGTTTATCAGGACCCCAGTTAATTGTCATCCATTGAGTAGAGTTTGGCAAGGCTGGATGTGGTCAAAGAGATGTTTTCAACTTCTAGACACATTGTCCTCTGTTGCATTAGAAATTAAATTAAGGAAAAGTGAATAGTCTTTTTCTTATTTTGTATTTCTTGCTTAAATGTTACGTGCTTTGTTTGTTTGTTTGTTTTCCTTAAGAGGGAGAGGAAAAATCCAAAGGGTAGGACCTGGAAGAGGGGGAAGTATATGATGACATTGTTATTTTCTGCCAGGGAGATATCCCTTCTTCTCAGTGCTTCTGGCCAAGGAGGTTCCAATCAGATGCCCTTCCAAGCTTGTGAGAGTCTCCACCTTATCAGCCACAGGGTGTATGGCAGGGTAATGCATGATGCTGCTCTGTCCTGCAGACTAGACCTTCTGGTCTCAGAATCCTACAGCCTCATGCAAAGAGAATAGGGAAAGCTGCCTTGATACTGAATTGCACAGTGGAGAGAATGGAAAGAGACTTAAATGGAAATATTTCTTGCCAACTCCTCTATTGGCCTTCTCCTATCACCTTCAGCAGAGAAGACATCAAGCTGCTGAAATATAAGATGATAGGGAAAACATCAAGACCTGAATCTTCTTGAATAAATCCATTCCCTTTCCTGAGCACTTAAAAGAATGGCATTAAACCCCCAACACTGTTCAGAAAGACTGGGCATCTTTGGGAGCTCTGACCCTCTGGAAAGGAAAATAATGAAAAGAAAGGCATCACTTTATTATGACAAAAGCAAGGAGAAGAAATATTTTTCAGCTAGAGCTCTGTCATACCTTGCTTTATCCTTTTGTTTGGGCAGCAATCACAGACCCATATGCTAAGCGGTGGAAGATATTTTTCAGAAGCATTTGTCTCCTTGGGAGGCTTCTAAGCTTGTTTTATTGGCAACTATGAAATCACCACTGGGTCTGTCATGTGGTTATTCTGCAGATGGTTTGCATGGGCGGCTTATTTCTACTGGATGAAATCTCCCCTTGGACTCCAGTTTGGATTTAAGAAATTCATGCACTACTACTCTATACTTTTCTTGGATAAAACCCTCACACTGCTTCACCTGGAGACCTTTTATCTTTTGGAGGTTTTAAGGGGACAGAAAGAACTAACGTGGTAAAGGCCCAGCCAAGTAGTGATGATGTGAAAGGAAAATCTCTGAAGCTTCATCAGTCATCATGGTCAATTCTAGTATGGCTGGGTGGCAGGTGGTCTGGCACTTTTCTCAGTGCATACAGAAGCCAGCGTCCAATGGAAGCTCAAAATAACCTTACAGAATTTCACCTAAAGGCAGATGGCAACAGTTATATTACACTTGTGGATTTTTTTTTCCTTCTCCTCTTCTTCCCCAAAACAACCACAATTACACATGAAATGCATGCCAGGGACATTTATATGTGCCCAAGAGAGTGTAGTCCTTTTAGATACAATCATTTCAACATTATTACTTTTAAAATAGGATGCAAAGTATAAAATGGATCATTCTAATTTGCAAGGGAGAAAAGTTGTACTGTAACTTTTTAAAGACTTTGGTTCATTTTAATTTCATCAATAGCCAAAACAATTCAAAACTGAATGCACTTTTCATGGGGTCAAATAGATAACTGGTGTGTCATGGAATTGACTGAGTTACTCAGAAATAGGTCTGAATGCTTATACCAATGACTACTTGTTGGTAGTTGAACTTTGGTAGTATATTTAACATTTCTAAATGTGTTTGTTCATCAGTAAATTAGAGCTAATATGGCCTTACTCAGGTGGGGATTAAGCAACATAACATAAAATTATAGCAGAGTCACCTAATACATTCAGATATTATCTATTGAGTGCTTTCTCATTGATAGGCTTTGCTTTTGACACTTTATATGTCTTAGCTCAGTTAATTCTTATAATAATCTTGTGTGTCAATTAATGTTTCAATTCAGATGGGGAAACTAAGGGAAAAAAGATTAGCTTTTTCAAGGTAACAGGATAGTAATTAGTTACAATGGAATTTGAACTCATGCTCTTATACTTAAAAAAGAATTATTTATTATTATTATTATTTAATTTGCTATATTTCTCAGAGAGAGACAGAGAAAGAGAGGGAAAGTGAGAAAGCAAGCCACCAGGTCCAGGACTTGAACCGAAGTTAGCCATTTGGGAGTCCAGCGCCTTCACCACCACACGGCCTGCTGGCCATTAAACACATATTCTTTATCACCACTCCATATTTTACATGTAGGTAATAGATGACCAAAGTATTTATTTCTTCATTTATTTTTTGGTTTGTAATTATTTTTTCTTTACCATAAGACATGTGCAGTCACCCAAGAGACAGAAAGAGAAAATGAGAAATCTTCCCCAAGCCATGCTGCAATCCGTTCTCCTCCAACCTCCTCTTGGGATGTTGGGCACATGTACACACACGTCTGGTGTGATTTTCAAGACACTGGGTCAAGGACTCAACCCATGGTTCATGGTCAACCGTGTAGGAGTCCAGTACTTTAACCACCATGCCACCTGTTGGCCAAAAAATACCCCTCTTTCTTTCCCCACCTCTCTCTCTCTCTCTCTCTCTCATAAAAATAAATAAATAAACAAAATAAAGAAACAGATTAGAAACATCTGGGGGCTGTTTTCAAACTGTGCAAGCCTGACCCCAGCCCTTTGAAGATCGCAATTTGGTAGTATTTACTTATTTGAGATCTTGGAATGAGTTACTCAGATGCAAACGTTATTCTGATCCAACGTTCCCAAAAGGTAATCAGGTATACAAAGCCATACTAGCCAACAAATCTTTCTCTACCTTCTGTTTTCTGAAATTTTGCACTTAATACAGAGGCAGAAAAAAAATACACCTTTGAAAATGTTAGTGTGTCTCTTTTCAGAGGTCAGGAGTGTCACAATAGGGCTGTAATGTTTGTCTCTTCAGTGCTTCGCCACCTGGGCTTCCTTTGTAAGTGACCTTGGGACTCTTAAGATATTCACATGGAGCTGTCTTGCTTTTTGTAGTTTAAACAATTCTCATTTCAGCAATGTGTTTGGCAGCAGCCTCCCCCTCCCTACCTGGCAGTGGTGTAATACAGGCTTTTAAGCCACTCTTAAAAGAATTACCCCCATGCTGCTTTCTTTCTTGATATATCTCTGCTCTTACTTCATTTTTAGCACTTATAAAAGATTGCATGTTTTTTATTAGCAGTCATCTAAACTGAACAGAACGTAAGTTGTGATCAGATTGCTCAATGTTAATAAATGGAAGGTAAAATTTTTATGGCATTGGAAGAAAAAAATAGATTCAAGTTCACTGCACTTTCAAACATTAAACAAACCTATGTCTCATTATGTCAATCCACTATGAACCCACTCTGTCTTACAGATGCATGTGCCCATTCTAATATAGAGTAGTAGGATAATATCTTTCAACAAAGAACAGCCAACAGGCTGTGTGTGTGTGCGTGTGTGTGTGTGTGTGTACACTTATCTTTTCTTTGAGGGTAACTAAAGATGAGAAGGAACACATAATAAAAAGTCACTGTGAACCTTGCAAGACCCCCTATACAACTAACAGTCTTACATCAAACATTATTAGGAAATTAAAACCTGTGAATAAGGGACCAGCAGTTAGCGTAATGGCTATGTCACTGAACTCCCATGTAGTCGACCGTGGTTTGAGTCCCGGACCTGGTGGCTTAAACTCACGCCAGGTGCGTGTGCATGTGTGCCCAAGATCCCAAGAGGAGAATGGAAGAGAAGGGATTGCAGCGTGGCCATCCCCCTGGGGAGTGATTTCTCATTTTCTGTCTCTCTGTCTCTCTCTGTCTGTCTGGCGAGTGCACACGCCCTATAGCAAAAACCTCTCCAAAAAAAGAAAAAGAAAAAAAACCTGTGAGTAGTTGCCTTCTTAAAATTAGGACAGAAACAAGAAAATGACACAAGTCTTGAGCAGCGTACTACAATAAAACTTGAAAATATTTAAGATTGATTGAATGCTTGTCATGTCGCCATCACTATTCTAAGTGCTTCAGTGTATGCTATCTTATTCAATCATAATGGCAAGCCCATGAGGCAAGTGCTATTATTGCTACCCTCATGTCTCAGGTGAAGAAACTGAATATCAGAAACATCGAGCAACTTATCTTAGGTCATCCTGCTAGAAATGGTAAAGTCAAGACTGAGTCTGATTCTGTCGCCTGAGTTCTTTGTCAGTGTGTGATAAGACTTCCCAGTTGGGTGGGCCAATAGGCCCCAGGTCCAAATATCCAACTATTAGAAGTGAAATTCTATTGCTTACATGGCTAATAAGAACTCATGGCAGACCATTTGGCTGCAGTAAGTCAAGTTTCTCATTCAAAGAACTGAGACTCTTGGGAGAAGCAGAGAAAAGACTCAGGGGGAGAAGGCTAAAATGGAGAGGCTACAGATTATGTAAGAGACAGAGGTTTAGAGAGCAGAATGAACTTGCCAGTCTGAAGTGCAGAGAATGCAAGCTACAAGGAGAGATGTTAGAGGACAGCTGTTTGACAAAGACCCTCAAGGTTCCTGATGCCACATGACAGGCACGTCCATCATGGGACAGATCTACAGTGGGAGCAGGCACCAGACTATAAAAGACCAGCCAGGCCCTTCTCTCTGCCTTAGCCACTGACAGCATGAGTCATCATTTTCACCTAATCTTTGAGCTAAGTAGGACCGATGAGGGGAGGGCTTAACTGGGGATGACATGAAGTCATTCATTGTACTGCAGTGGAAGGCTAAACTATGCTGTAACAGAACATACAAGTTATGACTTAAACAATAACAGAAAAACAGTGATTTAAAATGCGTCCCCAAGTGTATAATCCAAACGTAAAGGAAAATCTTAGAGTATAACTTTAAGGGAATGAATTCTAATTTCATCTTTGAACAAACCTAGTCAGTATACCTACCTCACATATAATTGACAAAAAGTGAGGAAATAAAAAGGAACAAAAAGTAGGAATAGAGATGCAAAAGAAGAAAAAGAAATGGGAGAGGAAAGGAGGATTGAACATGTTTACAAATAACTGTAATTAGTTGAGTGTTGTTAACTGTGATGCTTTTAAATGAGACATGATAGAAAGCTAAATACAGTTGGGTGAAACCAACCAATAACTCATAAAGCCACACAAGTATTATGATTAGTTCATAACAAAGACTTCTAGACATCATCAGTACTCAAAGTTTTAAATGACTTCTTAAACACAGGTTTTATTTCAAACTAGTCAAATTGAATCTCAGTTCATCTTCCATTCATCATAGATTTCCCAAAAATGATACTTAGTTGGTATTATCATTATGCCTCAGCTTTTAAATATGCCAAATATTGGACAGAGTGAGTTAGAATCTAGTTCTTTGGCCAATTCATTGATACTTTGGTATATTCAATGAATGATCCCTTTAAAACAGCAGACATATGAGGAGAGTAAAGCTTACTCATTGTATGAACAGAGTAGAGTTTACCATGAAAGGGCAGAGATGTATTTTTTTAATTTATATATTTTCTTCCATGAGTGAGAGAGACTGAGATACAAATACTCCCAACAAGGTCTCCATGCTTCAATTCACACCACATCCCCTACCTCCCCCACCCTGCCCCGCCAGCCACAGCCAGCCCTGGGTCCTGGGTACTCACTCATGCAGGAGTACTAAGGGATGTCTCTGGACTCAAACACACAAGCTCCACACACGGGTCAGCTTTGCAGAGATCATATTTTACTGCTGCACTCGTATCCAGCCCCTACTAACTTTCTTTGTATGTAATATTACTTTACATCCAATCTTACTATAGCATCAGAATCTTTTTCAGAACACTGATAATCAACCTCTCTGTAACTTAAAAGCTCAAATGTCTGTTTCTTATACCTAATTTCTCTGACAATTCAAGAGTTCTTTGTCAAAATTGTGAAAATACATTCCAGCTCGGTGTTACCACCTTCTGGTTATAAACATTGCAAAATCTGAACTGTCCTCTCCTTAAAGCTCCCTTGAAATGATGCTGGATTCTTCATTCTCCATCTCTGTCAGTGGTACGCAGTGAGTGAGTCAGACAGACCTGATGTTAGAGACTTGTAAGGAAAGGATTTTGATCCTTGTGGGACTAACACAGGAATCCTACACTATGTTCTGACTCTTACTGACAAAGACAGAGGTGAGAGAGAGTACCACAAAACAAGGTCATTTTCCAGAGCATAAGGAAACTGCTTGGGAGATTGATATGTGGAACTCTGATTTGCTAATATATTTTGTAGAAAGTTGTCTGTGTTAAGTCTTTCTAGAAGTTCTCCATTTTTTAAGAAAGATGATAATGTTTTAAATAAAGCCATCAAATAGTAAAGGCTTTTTGCAAGAAAATAAATTCTTGGTATAGGGATTGAATCCATTTAACCTGCAACCCACTGGGTCTCACACCTGTGAAATAGTACCATGACTGATGCATATAATGAATGCCTTATGCTATCAAGAAAATATAAACCATTATCCAGTGTTCTGTGCTAAAGAAGGCAGAAAGGCACACAATAACTTTAAAAATAGCTGTGCTTCCCAACATTTATCAATTTTAAGGTTTGATTCCCTGAAGTGTTAGATTAAATACTGGGGAAAACATGAGGTGAGAGGGTCTTCAAAAGTTCATGGAAAATGCATATTATGAAAAGATTACTTCTAAATTTAATTTTTTTCTTTTGCACCAAAATTAATTCTTAATTTAATTCCATTTTCCCATGAACTTTTTGAGGCCACCTCGTGCAGTTATCTAAAATAATCGTTGATGCCCAATAAACTAATTGATTTGTTCTCTAAGTAAATGATCTCTTCTGAAGAAACTATAGAATTAACTCTAGAGTGAGTTTCAGAATTTCTGTCTTGATTTTGCTCTTCCTAAATTACATGACCTTTAACTTAGTAAGTAACCTAAACTCTTCAAATCCCAATTTTCACAAGTAAAAAATGGAGATAATGTGGGTCAGCAGGTGGCATGGAGCTTAAGGCAGCTGGATCCCCCATAGCCAACTTTGTTGTTCAACTGCTGGACCCAGTGGCTTGGAAATAATGCTGGGGGTGGGCAGCAAGTGGCGTGGTGGTTGAGGCACTGGACTTCCCATGGCTGACTGTGGTTCGAGTCTCAGACCTGGTGGCTTACTTCCTCACTTTCCTTCTCTCTCTCACTCTCTCTCTCTCTCTTTGTCATTCACTAGAGAAGACGGGATTGCAGTGTGGTCATCCCCTCCCAGGAGGGGTGATCTCTTACTTTCTCTCTCTCTTTCTCTGTCTCTCTCCAGCAAGCACATACACACTCTATTGCAAGCTAAAAAAAAAAAATGGAGATAATAAAGCTTTTCTAACATTAATGTTATGTAATATACATAGATATCAACACCATGCCCGGCACACTGGACATCCTTAATAAATGATGTGTACTTTTACTTTAAGTGGCCAATTAGAAATCATTTGTATTTGGAAATAATATGTGAGTTTCTAAACATTAATTAATGCCAATATGTTTTCCAAAAACTTTGAAGTCATGCCCTCTAACTATAATTAGCATGAAACTCTCAGCACAAAGGTGTAAGTTCATCGGCAGTCATTAGTCCTGCTGTGTCCCTTCATGATCTCCAGCAGTTCAGACAGTCTCCAAAAATTCTAACTGCTAGAAGATGAGCTTCTGTGGTCAAGTGGTGTCAGGGTCACCTTATTGTTCCCCGCCCAGGCCAATGCATATGCAGCCTCAGCCTGTACAGCGAGACGATGGCAGCCAAGGGCCTGATGTGTTCACAGCTACTAAGTCAGCAATAGAAAGTTTCCTTTTACTGAGCATATGCATGCACCCGGCACTAGAAGGAACATTATGTGTGTATGAGGTCAGCATGGAGTTTGTGAAAGTGGGTTTTAGATCAGATGCTTTAGGCCGAAGTCTTGGCTCTGCCGTTGGCTGGATGACCTTGGTATGCTGTTTCTCCGTTTTTAAAACATTGATGGCAACGTATAGGCTTCAAAGGGCTGTTGTGAGACTTAAGTGGAATAATGAATGCTCAGTGTTTACCGTGGTCTGTGGTACCTTGTAAGTTTCTTTATGAACCTCTTCCTTCTTTCAGTTCTTGTGACTTCCCCTGGGTTTCCTCCAGTCATGTGGATGCTGCTTCTCCTCAGCGTCCCCAGCAGTCTTCTCTTCTGCTGGACTGGAAATGCAGTCCCTAAAGACCTGGACCTGGTCCTTCTAGCTATCCAGTCTTCCTAGTCGGTCTCATTTAATCCCTTGCCACTTATTTCCCAATGAAAGTTGTAATCTCCAACTTATCAGCATTGCTGCGATGGGTTAGAGAGCTTATGTCAATTGGACAAAGACACAGAAAGTGGTCAAGCTGGCATAAAATAACATCTATTTGAAAATGAAGGCCAACAGCAAAAAACACAGAGAGAGGCAATTAGCATACCCCAACATCAGCTCACAAACTCAACCAAAAAAGAAAGAAACTTTAAGTGTTTATTTGAGTTGCTATATCAGAAGAAATCATGCAGTTTTTCCATATGATAGTATAGCCTATCCTTTAATTAAAATTTTAAAAACTGTTTTTGAAGGTTAAGAGTTCTATCTAAAACTTCACATCATTTTCAAGGAAAATTAATGAAAATTATTAATTGTTATAGCTCATTTATAAGAAGCTAGATGAGACCATTATGAAAAATTAGTGAAATTATTATCAGATGGAATAATTAAAGATCAATTGTGAAATAATCACATAATTCTAGCTATACGCTGTATCGCTCTTCATTAATCAAAGATAATCTGGAATTGCAATACTTAATTAAATGCAAAAAAGTGTTTGTGTGTTCTGGCTCTGAAAGGAGATAATTGGAGAGTGCAGAAGCTGTACAGTTATCAGCTTTGGCTGATTTTTTGAGAGACTGGAAATAAGATTCCACAGTGTGGGGGTTGGTCATTGTGTGGACTGTTAAAAAACGGCCTAAAATAGATTTACAGATTTCAATGAGATAATATTTTTCTCTAAATTCCACAAAAAGGGAGTGTAAGAAGAAAGTAATGCAACTGATTTGGCCAGATATATTAGATTTCAAGCCAATGACCAAATTCTATCTTACTTTGCTTGTTTCACTTGTTTCAAACTGCACCTACTTAAAGTTCTGTGAGTTTTGACATATATATATATATTCCTATACAGCTTGGAAACCAATCTTTGTTCAGTTTGGAGATTTATTTTTTTCATTTGCCAAAGAGTGCATCTCCAGGTAATCACTATGACAATCAAGCTATAGAATAGTAGCCCAAGTAGTTCCTTTGAGCTCCAACCCAGTCAACCTTCCTACCATAGCATCAGGCAATCGCTGATCTTCTTTTCTGTAATTACAGATTAGATTTATCTTTTCTAAAGTTGTGTCTAATTGGAAGACTATAATGCATACTTTTTTAAGTTTGGCTTTTTTATTCAGCTCGCTGTTTTTGAGCTTTACTCTCCTAAACTCATTCCCTTTTTTTATTCTTAAGTACTATTTTATTGAATAAAAATATGTCACAATATGCCTATTGATTAACCTATTAATAGATGTTCACCTTATTTTTAGTTTTGAGTTACAAAAGTTGATATGAAACTTTGTGTAGAAGTCTTTTGTTAGGCCATATTGTACTTTATTTTTTATATTGTGTTAAGTTATTGTTTTCATCCTTGTTCACTCTATCTACTAAATCGAAATCTTTTGTTTAGTTTGTTTGTTTGTTTGTTTGTTTTTAATATTGGGCCAGTCAGTGGCATGATAGTGAAGGTGGCTGTATCCACATGCTAGTATGTATTGGGTCGTCAGGAAAATCATGATGCATTTTTACATAGAAAAATAGGTCAAGACTTTCCTGATGACCTAATAGTTCAAGTCCTGGACCTGGTGCCTTGAGAAACATGCAAGGCTCATGCACATGTGTGCCCAAAATCTGCAAAGGAGGGAGACGTGGAGGAGAAGAGATTACTGCATGAATCTTCTCCATGGGTTTTCATTTCTTAGTTCCTCTCTCTTCCTCTTCCTCTTTGTGGTGAGTGCACACACATTCTTTGGCAAATTAAAAAATAAATCTCCAGAATGAACAAAGATTGGTTTCCATGCTGTATAAGAATATGTGTGTGTGTGTGTGTGTGTGTGTGTGTGTATGCGCAATTATAAACATGTCTTCTTTTGAAAAGTAAACAATTTTTACAGTGTTTTCTTCTTTACATCATGACTTTATAAATGGTACTCTTATTTTACAAAAGTTTACAAACTCAGAAGTGTTCAGTGATTTGCTGAAGATCACACAGTTGGTAAGTGCTATAGTTAAGACCAGCATCTAGGTTATAATTTCCTAATCCAGTGCTCTTTCCACTTGGTCACATATAAAAATTTCTCTTGATTATATTTATTAAAACCATGCTGCTTGCCTAACACTGTATTAGGATGTAGGCAATCATGTAAGATTAGAAAAATACATGTGATCCCTCAAGAAACTTATGATTTAATTGAGAAGACAATACGTGTATGTGAAAAAAATGAATATAAATGTAAGGCAACAAATCAAAGATTTTAGAAACATGTAGTCTGTGTTGCATTGAATGTGGGCATTGAATTAATTAATGAATATTTAAATGGGAGTATGGCATTTATCAGGAAAAAGATTCATTAAGACAATTTTTGTGCTAGACATTAAAGAATAACCATTATGGACTGAGACAGAACAGATAAGAGGTAAAGCTGAGTGTGTATGTCTATGGACAAGGAAGATTCTGGGATCAGTAGGGCTAAGGATTTATTTTCAAGTAGAATATGTAGGGAGGGGCCAGCAGAATGTTGAGTTGAATTATGTGGCATATACTCAGTGGGAGGTAAAGACACTGTAGACTCTTAAACCGTGAAGAATAGTGAGTGATATGTTACAAATGATTTAGACAGAGTCAGTGGACCTGTTTGTGAAGAAAGGGATAGATATGGAAAAGGCCATCCAAGAGGCTAGCTCTAAGGCTATTGTAACCTAGGTATGAAGTGATAAAGACCCAGGTCCCGGAAAGAAAAAGTCTAATCTAACTGCTTTACAAAAAAGAGACAAGCTATTATAGGTGCTTTACTCACTGGTATCCTAATTCAGAGGCATTCAAATGGAATTGCTAGAAAGTAAATATTCTGTGCTAACAGAACCAGGTTTCATGGCCATAGAAATGGTTATAAAGCTAGGATGCTTTGTAAGACTTAATTTTGGCCCGGAGCTTAGGTTTTTTTTTTTTTTTTTTTTTTTTTTTTTTTTTTTTTTTTGCTACAATTGACCGCCTGTCAATTTACCAGAGGATGCACTGACTTGCTCATTTCAATTTCTCTCTTTGGAGTATAGTTTAAAATAGCACCCATCAGTCTTAATCTCAACTATTTTCCAAAATGTTTCCCAAATTAATAAGTGCAGGATTGGAAGTAGTGACCCTGTAGGGGAATATGACAAAAATAGCTCACCCATAATTAGAATTGAAATCTCCTTTCATTGAGCAATAGGAAATTGGCAAAACCCAGCAGTTTGTCATCCTGTGCTGTTCTGAGGGATTCTTAAGGCAAGTACTCCCTGAGTCTACTCTCTCCTGCTGCCCAGTGGTCTGATGGTTGCTTTTATTTTGCTCCTCGTTTTCAAGTTGCCCCATTTAGCCTTATTCACCATACCCCAACTACACACATAGGTTGGATTCTGGTAATTAAATGAGCCATCCTCAGAGGCAGACCTCAATTGAAAGTATATGTGGGTGGGGACCAGCAGTTAGCATAATGGCTATGTCGCTGGACTCCCATGTAGTCCACCATGGTTCGAGTCCTGGACCCAGTGGCTTAAAACTCACACCGGGCACGTGTGCGTGTGTGCCCAAGATCCTGAGAGGAGAATGGAGGAGAAGGGATTGCAACATTACCATCCCCCCTGGGGGGTGATTTCTTGCTTTCTGTCTCTCTGTCTGTCTCGTGAGCGCACGTGCCCTATAGCGAAATCTTCTACAAAAAAAGAAAGAAAGAAAAAAAATGTATATGTGGGTCATGACAACTTGAACATCCCTCTCTCTCTAGAACACAAGCTAAAGGTGCAACTCTTGATTGATTGGGGAGACAAAGAGGCCCTTAAACAAAGGTTGATGATAATGAAGTTAAATGCCTGTTAGTTTTCTGAAATGAGGTTCTTTGGTTCTTAGTCCAGTGACTTTGTATGTGCTATGATGGGAAAGACCACAGAATCTTGGGAAGATGAACTTCAAGTCCTATTTTATGTACGCGCTATGTATCAGAGTCACGCCATTTGGCAATGTGACTTATCTTTCTCTGCCTCAGTTTACACATCTATTAAATTAAAATAATAGTAGTACTCATGTCAAAGAGTTGAGAAATACTAAATGACTGGCCTTATCTAAAGTGGTAAGCATTAGGCCTGGGACACAGTATGCACTTAAATCTTATCATTATTTTTGGTTTCCTGCGCTTGCTATTGGTATTGTTCTTTTGTGCTTGTCATTTTTTTGCTGTAGTTGCTGTTTCAACTCAAATTTGTAGTAATTCCTCTCAGGGCATTTGCATCATAATAGAACAGAAATATAAGCACACCAGGGCAGAGTTTGAAAAGTTCTGTGGAGGGCCAGCAGCAGAGCCTGAGTAGTAACTTGCCTCTCTTTGATAAGCTGGCTTCATATGAAAAGGTCCCAGGTTTGCCTCCCGAGACCTCTTTATGCATACCAGGTGTGTGTGTGCATGCCTCTAATATGGGCTGACTGGGGCAGGAGGGTCATGGTATGGGGACCCTGTTGCAGGTATCTCTCTTTTTCTCTCTGAAGAAAGAAAGAAATAAGTTTTATAAATAAAGGCCAGCACGTGGCATACAGGTTCAGGACGTTGGATCCCACATGACCGACTGCACAGTTCACGTCCCAGACTTAGTGGCTTAAAAATCATGTCAGTTGTGTTTTGTGTGAATGCCCAAAATCCCAAGGGGAGAGTGAAGGAGAGGGGACTGTAGTGCAACCGTGCCCCTGGGAAGGGATGTGATTTCTCACTTTTCTTTTCTCTCTTCCTCTATCTCTGTCTGGCAAGTGCACACACCCTATAAAAAACTAAAACAACAACAACAAAGTTATATTAATAAATACATTAAAAAGTTTTATGTATAGGTGCAAATAATGTACTGTTTTAACACTAGAGGAAAAAATAATTTTGTAGTGGCATTAAGAGACCATTTAGTGGGTCAGATACAAAAAAGCCAAGCTTCGAAGGCTAGATAGAATTTCTAATTGAGTCCTGGGCAAAAGAGGGCTGCTGAAGTTTTTTGAAGGGACAATGCAACCTGTGTTCTAGGAAGTTAGCTTTGGCAACAGTGTGATGAAGGGATAAGATGAAAATTCAAGACACAAAAAGCATAAAAACTAGACGTGCTTATTTTGTTGCTGTTTGTTTGTTGAGATTATGGACCAGAAGCATGAAGGACACAGAGAAGTAGGAGGGAGGCTGAATAGCATGGGAGGGGCTGTAGAAAGCCCAGAAACATCTTCGATCTAGGAGCTACCCTCAAACCAGTCCACAAGTTCTATGATTGAATACTCCTGAGATAAATTTCACTTTTCATGGACCAACAGGTGACATAGTAGTTACGTTGCTGGACTCCCACATGGCAGATCGCAGTTGGAGTCTTGGACCTGGTGTCCCCAAAAATCATGCTGAGCAAATGTGCATGTATGCTCAAGATCCCAGGAGAAGAATGGAGGAGAAGGGTTTGCAGTGTGGCCATCCCCTCAAGGGGATGATTTTTCCCTTTCCCTCTCACTATCCCTGTCTGTCTCTCTGTCTGGTGAGCGCACCTACCCGATGACAAAACAAACAAACAAACAAATAAACAAAAAAGAACCCTCTAAAAAAAAAGTCACTTTTCTCCCATTTACTACGCTTGCACCCTCAGCAGCATTACTCACAATTACTCACAGAGGATCGCTCCCTGCTGGTCAAATGTCTCCCTTCTCCTGACATTCATGATACCTCTGGTTTTCCTCTAGCTCCACGGGCTCACCTTCTCCCTCTTCCTGGTGTCTTCAGCTATGTTTGCCCACTGAAAACTCTATCCTGACTCTTTCTTCTATTCACTACTCATCTAACCCTATGCCTTTGGACACCACCTATTTCCCAGTGAATATCACATTTATTTCTCCCCTTTTTTGAGTCTCCAGACTCTTGTTACTATATTCGATCTGACATATCTACATGCAGGTTATAAGAGGTGACTCAATGATAACATCCCAGCCAAACTTTTCCTCTCCAAACCTGGTCTTCCTAAGTTTGTCCATATCATAAATGATACCACATCTACTTAATTTCTGTAGTTTTCCTTGATTTGTGTCTGTTTTCCATCTTCCATATTAAATTTACCAGTAAAGACTCTTGATGTTATCTTTAAAACCTCCCCAACCTTGTCTCTGCTTTTTATACCTTCTCTCCTATGCTGGGTCTATAATCTTTAGTAATGCCAGAGTAAAATATTATGAACTGGTCTACCTATCTCTCCTATCCTCTATAATCTGTTAACCACACAAGAGCCAGAGTGCTGTATTAAAAATGAATTCCAATCACATCATTTGCCTTTACAAAAGTCTTCACTTTACATCCAAACTCATCTCCAACATAGAAAGTCCTGTTTATCTGACTTCATCTATATTTGTTCTTTCCTCTCCCAATCTATACCAATTCACTAACCTTCTTATGTTTTCTTGAACAAATCAAACTCAATCCTGCTTTATGTCATTTGCGAATGACCGGTTCTTATCAGTTAGTGCTTTGCTTTAATGTCCTCTCTTCTCTTTAGAGGACTCTACATTTCTAATGTCCCAAACTGAAGTTTCTTGCAGTGCTTCCTGAATCATATCATCCTATAATTACCTGACTAGTTTTATCTATTATTTATTCATTCTTCCTCCCAACTCCAATTAGAAATTAATATTTATTAGAAAAGAATTGTTGTTACTTGTATTCAAAACTCTTTTCCCAACAAGTAAAATAGGTTCTAACACATAGTAGATTGTCAACAAATATTTAAATAAATGACTCTTTAAGACTGTTGTTCCAAACCTAATTCACTATCCTTTCATGCTTGGAATGCGACAGGCAAGGTTGCTTAACTATTTGTTCCACTTTAATATTTATCCTGTAATTCATTCTATAGCTGTTGCTAGAATCTTTTTTTTTTTTAAGGTTTTTGCCATAGGGCACATGTGCTCACTGGAGTCAGAGAGACAGATAGTGAGAGGGAAAGTGAGAAATCACCCTCTGGGAAATTAGCAACTCCACAATCCCTTCTTCTTCAGTCTCCTCCTGGGATTTCAGGGATGCATGTACACATGTCCAGCGTGAGTTTTAAGTCGCCAGTTCTGGGACTCAAACCTGGCTGGCCATGTGGCAGTCCAGCACCCCAACCACCACACCATCCACTGGCCCTGCTAGAATCTTTTAAAATCGCATTCTGATTATGGCAGCCCCTTCTCCCTCACATACCCATGGCATCTAAGACCTGTACCTCTCCAGCTCATTTCCTCTCACTCTCCCATTAGCTCAATGTGCTTCTCCATCTTTAAAATGATATTTTTCTAAATCCACAGAGCAGAGTAGAGTTGGAGTTGGTTTCAGTATTTCAGTACATATTTTGGTCATCAGTATCCTGAATTGCTATTAGTTTTCTACTCCTGCAACTAACTGTATCGTCTCTGCACCTTGCACCAGGATGTTTTTTACAGGTTTTTTTTTTTTTTTTTTAATTTGTAAAGAGAAGGAACAGGAGTCCCAAAGGTAATTACCAGTCAAAGTAGTTCATCATTGCAAAGGTCTGAGACTTGTGGCAGGCAGATCACTGTAAGATACAGGTCAAATGGATTTTATACTATTTAGGCTCAGGCTGAATTACAAAAATTAAATAACATTCTAATTAACCGAAGTAGTTAGCACATAATTCAAATCCCTGGAACTCCAGCTAATTGTGGATTAAATTTTTTTGTATTGTATCATATACAAATAACAACCATGTACAAAGCTCCTCTGGTTGGTCTTCCATACACAAGCTTCAAGGGTAAGAAAACATTACACATTTCTGCAAAAAGAGAAATATTCTTGACTCTACAAGAGAAAAAGGGTGAATTCTGTTTTTCAAACAGAATAAAGGATTAACCTAGCAAGAGACCAAAGAAGTTTTCATTCTGTTTTTAAGCACCACGTGCATCCTGACTTGAGCCTTTCAGCACTATACTACACAAAGGAAAAGGACCGAAAGATAAAATAAAAATAATATCATACTCAAGTTTTGTAACTAAATCTGTCTCCCTGATTGCTTTCTGAAGGTAGGGAGTAGCCGTTCTACCCCAAGTATAATTTAATACTCTAGAACACAATTTAGATAGACCTCAGATTTGTTGTAAAAAACGATGACATCAACAAAAATGAAATGTGTAATAATTAGATGCAAAGCATGTTAGAAAATGGAGAGACTGAGATATGAGAGAGCACCGTGCCAACACTGGAGAAATTTTGGACTTAGAGCATGAGTACAGAAAACAAAAAGTAGCATGGTGTTTGATCTTCCTATTGTACAAAAGAAGCACTGGGCAATGACCATGAGAAGTGGACCAGTATCAAAGCTGAGATGTGGAGCAGGCCAGTAGATAATTTAGAAATTATAGAAAATATTAGTGAAGGGAAAAATGTAACAAATATTCTCTAGTCTGTGATAGTTAAAGTTCAGAGGTCAATTACAACATTAACCAGGTTTAATTTTGCACTTTTTACAACTTCACTTTATTTTATTATTTTTTTCCCTAAAGATGAGGCTAGTTATAGTAGCCAATATTTTCTGAACTTTTCCTGTGTCAGAACTGTGCTAAACTAGTGCACTATCTCATTTAAGCTCATGACTCCATAGAAGAGTGAATTACTGTACTGTACCGATGAGGGAACTGTCATTTGGCATGTATAGGATGCTGGTCTAAGATAATGAGAGGGTAAGTCATGAGTGTAAGGGTTTCTGCCTGTAACATCTATGTTTTCAACTACTACCATCTGCTACTTCTCTAACTTACATTGTGCTTTGAAGGAGAGAAAATACTTGCCAACCATATATCTAACAAGGGGTTAATATCCAAAATAGATCAGGAACTAAAACAACTCAATAATGAGAAAACAAATAACCCAATTAAAAAATAGGCAGAGGACTTGCATAGACATTTCTCAAAAGAAAGCATACAAATGGTGAAAATGTAAATGAACAATGCTCAACATCATTAATCATCTGGGAATGAAAATTAAAACAACAATGAGACTCATCAGAAAAGAAGAGATGGTGTAAGTACCCACCTCCGAAGTTGAGAAGGTTAATCATGAAATGTGAAGGGCTTAGTACAGTGCCTGGCACATAATTATAATAAGAGGGAACAGGGATTGGGATAGGTGTAATTTAAAATCTTAATACCACGAATATCCTTAGAATGTTCACAATTTACAAGCCTTTTTCTTCCCTATTTTAAGGGTCAGTTGGCTTTGTTCCTTGCCTATTTTCATATCTCTGAAAAGTCTCGGGTAAAACCCTAAATATATCCCGACATACGAGGCCTTTGTGGAGCTGGGACTTTGTACCTGCCAACATCTGGTTAGGAGCAGGGGATGTACGAAGCACTCCCTTAGTGATGAACAATAGGATTTTCTTTTCCTTATGGAGTTCACAGTTTAGTCAGGGCACATAGAGGGAGAAATTCAAACAATAGAGAAATTTCAAATAATAACAACTGCTATGAGGAATATAAAAGAAGGTGACATAATTAGGAAAAATAGTGGTGGGTAAATGTGTCCATTTTAAACATGGGGGTCAGAGAAAGTCTTATTGAAGATGTGACATTCAACCTGACATCTTTATTATAAGAAAGAATGAGCCATGCAGAGGTCTGAGAAAGAAGATTATGGGCAGAGAAAATAGGACAAAAGCCAGAAAATGAAAACAAATTTGGCGTGTTTGAGAACAAAAAGCAAGCCAGTGTGCCTAGAACATAGTGAAATGAATGCTGAGAGGAAGTAGTTGTTACAGTCAGGGGAACAATACATCTTGGTAAAGAAGTGAGATTTAATTTTAATTGCAGTAAGAAACCATTGAAGGGTAATTTGCAACTAGGAAAATTACCTTTGGGCCATGTTATTTATCTAGAAACTTCGGATGTCACAGCTAGAACAGTTTCTGAAATCCTCAAACAAAAACATGGTACGAGAAAACAACCACCACCGTGAGCCAGGGCGCACCATAGAAAGTATTGAAGAACCGAGGCCAGCCCTGGAGCACAGAGTTGAAGAGTTGAATGCTGTGCTATAGAAAGCCAAATCTCACATGATGGACCATGGTTCAGTTCCCTGCCCCAGCACTTGAAAACCATACTGGGGCATGTGTGCATGCATGCCCCGATCTTAATGGGATAGGGAAATAAAGCAGGGGGGAGCGAAGGACCATTCCCATTCGGAGGGGCTTTCTCTCTCCCCACAGACGTTGGACTGGTGAACCTACATAATTTCAGGCAATAAAAAGCAAAAGAAACAAAAACACCTGAATTTAAACCCTCACATCCATAAATTACTTTTAAGACACAATTTATACATTTAACTCACTAAGATACATATCAGGGTTAATTAGTCATTGAACCAGGCACTGTTTCGGGCACTAGGGATACAGCTATGAAGTGGGACAGATCCTTGACTTATATTCTAGGTTATAGAATGGAGGAAAGATATATAACTGAGAAGTTATTGAATAATACATGGTCCTTGTTCATCTATAACTTCAAGACACCAGCAATATTAGTCATTTCTGTTAGCTCTAGAACCTACTAAAATGTGTGGAACTTAGTAGATACTCAGTAATTCTACTAAACTGATTATAATGTTAACTTTAATCTAATTGATACACAATATTATTCTGTGATTGTATCTCCTCGTTTTCTTTTTTATAAATCGTGTCTTATTTTTGAACACAAACATATTGAGAAACCATTTCTTTTTAAAAGAAGGCTTTATGTTTTTATAGGATTTTGCTATATTAATCACTATATTATCTTCATTCTATGTCATGTAATATACCTTAAGCCTGTGAATTTAATTCTCTATGGTACATATCTATTTTAGACTTAAATTATGTGGTGTAACTTAAACTCACTTTTTGGGGGGAGGAAACAATTACTTTTACATAGCCACTGTTTTGTTTTGGGATATCATTCAGGAAGTCAGGATATAGTGAATTTATTCATTTTCTGTTTTCATCTATATTTTCTATGAAAAAAATTTCCAGTGATGACAGATCGCAGTTTAAAATGCCATTGTATAGTCACTTCTCGGTATCCACAGAAGATAGTCCAGGACCTTCATGATACTTTATGTAAAAGAGCGTAGTATTTGCATAGAAACTATACACGTTCTCTAGTATACTTTAAATCATCTCTAGATTACTTATAATATCTAATACAATGTAAACACTATGTAAACAATAGTTATACTGCATTGTTCAGGGAGTAATGACAGGAATAAGATCTTATCTTCAGTTCAGAAACACTTTTTTTTTTTTTAAGTATTTTGGACCCTTGATTGTCTGTATCTGCTAATGTGAGACCAGTGGATCTGGAGAGCTGACTATTTCAGTCTTTCTCTGGCCTTTCTTTTCCCTCTCTGTGCTCTAGGTCAATTGATCTATGGACAGTTCCCAAAAGGTCTCAGGACACTTTCATGGCTCCTATTCCACTACATCGGAACATCTTTCCCCCCTTTGAATTCTCCCTCTTAGGTAATACATTGTCAACCTTCAGGCCTTTCCTAAACTTTAAATATCTGAGAAACCTGCATTCGACCTCCCCATCTGAATTAGTAGCTCCTTTTTCTCCTATTACTAGCATTATCACATGCTAATGGAATTTCTATTTAGTCTCAATTACTTTTACTAGACTATAAACGGGACAAGATCTTGGTTACAGTTCTAACTCTATCTCCTGAGCTAAAGACTACCAAATAGTGAGTTCTTACCAAGAATCTATTGAATGAATGAGTAAATTAGCTGTCATTTTCTAAGGCAGGTTTTAATTTAATTTGTTCTTGTTGTCTGGCACATTCAAAGGGGGTCTCTGTGCATAACTGTGACTTGCCTAGTCTGAGTTCTATCTTCGTGCTTTTATTTTATATAGTTTGAAGCTTTGCATGTTACTTTTGAGTAATACAGCTTTTAAGTCTATGGTAGACAAGAAAGAAACCACAATCTTGTTTTAGTATAAGCCTGCCCTTAGGACCCATTTCTCAGGAATGAATAGTGGCTGAAGATCTAAGAACAGGGAATGTCAATTAAAAACATGAGAACAGGGCAACATGTCCACATTTACGTTCTTCATTCCTCTGATATTCCAGTTAGCAATCACTCTGGCTTGATTGTTGACAGTCAGTGTTTGAGAACAAGGGTTTTTACTGCCTTTCTACAGGAGACCACGGTGACTGTGTAAGAAAAAGTGAGAAATGGTGTTCTATCCCATGAATGAAAACCATGTATCCTGATGTTGCTGACAAAGAGTCGAAGTTACTAAACCCATGATACATTCCCACGGTAATAGAGGAAAAAAAAAAATACTTACTATTTTTTTCTTTCTCTTTTTCCTCCTCCTCTAGCTCTTTACCAGCATTTGTTCAATTCCACCCAAGAAACCAGGAAGCAAGGAGGAAGAAAGTAATTGACATTCAAAGCCTCTATTTTTAGACACCTTTACACTTTCCTTTGCTTCTAACTAGCAAGGATTTTTCCAAACAAGCTTTTAATTAGCAGGTGAGTTTAATTGATATGTGGGTTTCTCAGAAGGGAAAGGACCTCAATATGAAGAAGGAGGGAGGAGGGACTCCATCACTCTCACTCACAATAGAAGACCATTAATTCATTTGCACCTGGATGTTTTAAAGGATCAATTTACTGTAGCAAAGAAAGAAGGCAGAGAATCAAAAGGTTGGAATCTGTCAGAGAAGAAAGAGAGGTACTGTAATTTCATATGCTATATAGATGATTTAAAACTTGGAAACATATTGTGCCCATGTCTAAAGACAGAAACTATTTGGATATAGTCAAGTTCTGCCCAAGTGTTGAGAAAAGATTAGTGTTTCAAAATCAATGAAGTTAATTTTTTTTAAAAAAAAGTTTTTAGTCTTTGGGAAAGAAAGAAAGAAAACACATTAAAATCACTTTCATTGCTTTTAAGTGAGTATTTTATTAATTTACTTGAATGGTAATTTTAACTCACAAAGATGATTTAAAAGTTAAATCCAAAGTAAATAGTGCTGCTTTTTTACTGGAGGAGATGGCACACACCCTGTGTCCAATTTTGTAAAATGGGAGGCTGCAGGAAGCACAGGAAGGCACATACATCATGAATCAGTAAACTGCTGGTTTCATGCGATGGAGAAGAGTACTGACTAATATAAGTAGAAAACAAAAGAATAAATTGAATGCACATTGGCTGTCTTACAGAATCAAATGAGTAGCTAAACATTCAAGCCTTACAAAAGAGACACCCTGGAATCCAGGCAGAAGAAACTAGTGGCAGTTTCCCTGAAGGATTTGCCATCAGAATGACTAAGCTCTCAACCATTTTATTTCCTATTGCTTTTTAGATCAACATCCTAATTCCCAGGACACAGGCTCTGATTGGTCTAGCTTAATTCATATGCCCACTCATTGACATGGGAGGTGACAAACATCAGTCCTATCAATATTGTGTGTGGTGAGGGAGAACTAGTTCATAAAGTAAAAAATTCAGAATACTGATACAACCTTTGATCTACTCTCAAGCTTTCATGTGTGTGTGTGTGTGTGTGTGTGTGTGTGTGTGTGTATAAACACACAGATAATCTATACATGTATGCATAGACATACATTATTACAAAATGGTAGTTATCAAATATTCTACTAAAATTCCAGGACCAATTTTCCCTGCCTGCTTCAGTATGATTACAGGTATTGAATGGGCTGGTGGAAGTTCTTTGCTACCACCAGCATTGCTAAGGAGCATATTCTCCTTTAGTTGGAGTGGAAGTATGCATTCCTGAGGAAGAAATTCTTGGATTCCCTACAGCTAGCAACCATAAAAAATTGGCTGCACTTTCACCTTTTCAGATGCCTTTTCAGATTATTTGATATTTATTCTTTTAAAAGCCTTAAATAATAGTCTGGACCCTGCTGAGTTCACCATAGAACTGTCAGAGACTTGTATTTATTGGACAAATAGTAGTTACATAGAACACAAAGTCCTAGAAGAGAAGCATTCTACATAAACATCTCCTGTGTCTAAATTTCTGCTTTGAAGATGGGCCCAAACTGAGACCCTTAGTGTATATTATTCCGATAGAAAATAATTCATTTTTTTAATAAAAGAAAGCAAGTTTATTATTTAACAATGATCCATCCACTTCAGGATAAAATTTGTGGATTCTTAATACTTATTCTGAAGGTTATTTTTCTCTTTTCTTATTAAGAAAAAAATGAGTAAATAAATGAGTAAATAGTTTTGAAAAACTATTTCCTGACCTCATGATTGATCTAAATTTTTTTTCTAGTAGAGATGAATTGCTATTTTAGGCATATTATTTAGACTCTTAACAATGAACACAGATTAGGTATAGGAACTTTGGATATTTGTAAGAGGGATCTGAAGGGACATCATATCCAATTACAGTTCTGCCTTCTGTGATTTGTGGCCCTTCCTTTATATCCTTCCATAGAATGTTAGCAATACAAGCTCTTGTAGCAAGCTGCCATGGGGGTACAGTGTGTGCTGACGATAGGAAGGTAATGAAAATAAGAACCCTCGAATGCAGTAATTGGTGATCCAACCTCCTAGACTACTGAAAATTAATTGGCCAGATGTTCCCTACTGACTGTAATGGGGATAATATAGTAGACCAAGTCTCCAACCTTCCCCAGGTGTGCACATTTGAGCAGAGAAAAGTGATTATGAGTGACATGATGGCAGGTGCAGTGCCCATGTTCCACGGTGCCCTTGTGTATCTGTTATATATTCAGAATTTCTCCCCTGAGGCACTTCTGAGATATGGAAACAGGCAAAAACAAAACCAAAAGACCCTTAAACTAGAAAAGAAAAAGTGTGGATGTTGTGAATATTTTATGATATGTACATTAATTGTATTACTATTTTAGGTTACACCTATTCCCATCACTGTTCGCTCTTGGTATAATTATGTCACAAGCATGGTACTAAGGGCTTTAACATTCCCAACTTTGGAGGTGGGTCTTTACATCATGTCTGCCTTTTAGATATGTCAACTGACGTTCAGAAAGATGGAGTCATTTTCTCACAGTTACACTGAAAGTAGAAGAGTAGATCTTGAAAATCTAATGTCAGAGCTCATAGTTTACCTACTAAGGTATATAGTCTCTAAAATAGCATATTCATTCACCTCTTCAAGCTATAGTCACTATAATAAGTCCATTGCTTGTATTATCTCATTTAATTTTCACAACCATCAATAGACAAACAAATTACTCTCCTCATTTCACAGACAAAGTCAAGGATGCTGTGAGAATTTGCTGAACCTGATTGAAGTCACATGCTACTAAGGTCATAGAAGGTAGGCAAATCTAGTTTTCTCTGGCTCCAAAGCCAGGTCTTAGCAGTAACGAAGCAGCTACAGAAAGCATGTATCTTCTGATATCAGAATATAACATTATTACTTTGATTTAAGTCTGATTTTCTTTATTGCCTTTATTCACAAGTCTACATTCACAACAAAAATGAATATCTTTCCATCTTCTCCTATGTAATATTTCCTTGGGCTTCAATTTTGCATGGAGTCCAAAGAGTCCCCTGATTATTCTATGCAACTGCCCTCCAGGACTATTTAAGAAGAAAATGTTGTTCTTCTAATAAAACAGCACAGCTGTCTCAAAGAGCTTTTAATCCATCTTTTTAAAAGATGTGGACTTTCTAAAATAATGTCGCCCCCATTCATCTTCTATGAAAGAAGATATTTCAAAACCAGGAACACCTATCATAATAAACCATTAAGAAGACTCCAGCATTTCAGTATATTTTTAGAATTTCATATTTCACCAAATGTTGTTATATATAATTCATGGTAGTGGGATATGATGGGATGTGACAGTTATCTCATTTGTGAAGAAGGACCAAATAACTCATTGTCCCACATCCACAAATAAATTATTCTTGTCCCCTAGCATAAGATTCTGTTTACTAGTTTTCTCACCTTAATGGATTTCTTTTTTCCTTTATAATACTTTTCACAGAAGACTATGACCCTTAATATCAATTTGGCTATTGTAAGAGGAGAATTCCTGGAAATTAGCCTTACAGATCTAAAAATGGAGCTTTGACAAAGTAGTCCTACCTGTAGAAGTAAAAGGAGGCCTCAAATGATAATTGTGTTGTAGGATTTCATTCAGTGTTTCTGTCATGTGTCAAACACATGAAGAGAAAGCCTGAATTGTTCCTGCCCTTTTGGAGGGTGCCATCTGTTAGGGCTCAAAGAGGGTCTACGGCTCTGCTTTTCTTCCTTTCATCAGTTTCAAAGGATCCTAAATTTAGTTCTAACACTATATTGCTATCCTTGATTCGAGAATTTTTAAAAATTAAATTTGAGGGTCTTAATGCTTTAGTTCATGAGGTATTTAAAACTATACATGAATATAATTAAGTGAAAGGTTTTCCTAATTAAATTGCACCAATATGCGGAGCATATGCCTGACTAAGCTTTTAGTGTATTTTTACTTTTTCTTCTTCATAATTATGCATATTACTTAGAGTCCTTAATCTTACCTGGTGTGAATTATAGTCTATGATGTTCTTGTTGATCAACTTTCTTGAGGACTGATGTTTTCTGTACATTTTATTCTCAATACATTGGATATTCCCAAAAGCACTGACATTTTTCAGATTTATGTAAAATTACTTCAAGGCTATTCAGCAAAGAGAAACAATTCTATATTGCCATCTTAAGGGTAAAGGTTAACTGTCGAAGTAGAACAAGGTGAGTAGCAAGGAAGCATGTGAAGGAAGTACTAATTTATGCCTGTGTTATTTTTTGTCAAAAAATTTTTCATGGAAAATTGTGTCATGGTACGTTTTAAAAACTTTCATGATGAACAATTTCAACCAAGTATTCATAGAATCACTAAAGGTATATTTGCTTCTGTATTAGAAACAGGCATATATATTATGTAAGTAATGTATATGAGCATTTCAATTTATAATTTTATATGTATAAACTAGCATAAAAGAATTTACTTGATTGGGGCTAGTGGGTGGTCTAGTGGACTCACACATGGCTGACTGCAGTTCAAGTCTTGGATCTGGTAGCTTGAAACTCATGCCAGGGATATGTACCTGCATGCCCAAATCCCAGGAGGAGAATTGAAGAGAAGGGATTACAGCATGGTCAACCCCTCTGGGTGATGATTTCTCACTTTCCTTCACACTGTTTCTCAGTCTCTTCATGAGCCCATGTACCTGATGGCAAAAACTTTAAAAAACAAAAACAAACAGAAATCTTAAACTTGATCAACATATCCCATATTTATAGATATGTGTGACTGTATAGTAATCCAGTTGATAGGCACGTGTGTGTATTCTATTTCCTAAATGTGTTTAGGTGGTGGTATGTACATATGTACAGAGGCAAGCAACATTTACTATGTCAGGCAGAATGGATATGTTGGCTCTAACCCTTTATAATGTTATACATAGGGCAGAGGAAAAAAAAATTAAGATAATAGTCCCAGTATCAGCAATAATCACACTTCAACTGGACTGGTTACCATCTGGGCACAAGGTTAATGAGAATTTCTAGTTAGATAGCCACTGGACTCCATTAAGAATTTTCCAGAAGGGAGGACCAGCAGGCAGCATAGTGGTTAAGGTGCTGGACTCCCACATGGCCATTCTCTATTTCAGTCCCAGGCCCAGCAGCTTCGAAATCACGGTGGGCACATGTGTATTCATGCCCAAAATCCTAAGAGGAGAAAGGAAGAGAAAGGATTGCAGCTCGGCCATCCCCCTTGAGGGGTGCTTTCTCTCTCTCTCTCTCTCTCTCTCTCTCTCTCTCTCTCTCTCTCTGCCTTTTTCTAGAGAGTGCATGCACCCTATGACCAAAACTCTAAAAAACAAAGAGTTTTCCAAGGACTCTTTAAAACCCCCTGCACCTGAGAATTTTAGAGAAGTGAAAGAATCCTAGTAATATCCTTTTAATCACATATTTTGTCGCAGTCAAATTGTAAATTGTTTAATCATTTTGCATTGATTTTGGTTCGTTTTCAGTGACCAGACAATAAGGGCAAATATGCAAGCAGTGATTCTTAAACAGATTCTAAAATTTAATTGTTTATTTGGACCTGCAGTCATCAACAGAATTCTACTTACTGTCTTTAATATTTAACTTAAAGATTGAAAAGTAGAAAATTGCAGAGTTAGGAGATGATAAAGACATAAAATCAAAGATTTTTAAGATAAAGGCAGTGAAATTGGACACTTTTTGCATATCTCTGAGGTGCCAGTCCTTCTGGCAGGTGTGTTGTGTCCCTTATCATCTTTGAGATGCCGAGATGATTGATTATCTCTCGTTTCCAGATGAGGAAACTGCAATTTAGAGTGATTAAGTGACTTGCTGATGCATTTACTTCTAGGAAATTTTTATTTACCCATCAGAATTGAAGACAAGTATCCCTGTAATATAATTGGTTGTTACGGCTTCCCCTTCTCAAATTTAAACTCCTTGAGGATTTAGGATTTTTGTTTGTTTGATTGTTTTGTTTTGGTTTTAATCTTTTTCATTATTATATGCTCAGTGCCTGGTACTTTCAATAAATTTACTTAATAAATATGTATCTGTTGCCCGATCTATGCCAAACACTAAAGAAATAATCCACATATAGAAATAACACTCCAATCCTTGAAGAGCTAACAATCTAGTAAAGGGAGACAAATAACCAAACAAACATGATGGAAACTATGTAGAACATTAGATGGAGAGTGTCAGGGTGGAATATGTCAAAGCAGGGAAAGGATAGGGAAGGCATGGTTAGGGAATTCCTCACTGAGAACTTGACATTTAAGTTAAGCCCTGAAGGAAGTGAAAGAGGGAGCCTTGCAGGTACATCAAAGAGAACATTCCAGGCAGAGAGCAAATACTTTGTAGGCAGGAGGCTGAAATTAGTCAGGCACATCTTAGTACAGCAGAGATGCCAGCGTGGCTGCAAAAGAATGAATGAGAGGCAAGGTAGTGGGGTAATCAGATCAGAAAAGCTGTGGGTAGAAGAGGGTGAAGAATATCCAGGTTCTTGTCAGTCCATACCTAACCTGAGCTTTTACTTTAAGACCAGAAGGCAGTGAAGAGTATGCACAAAGAAATGATGTGACTGAGATTACCTTCACATAGGATAGTCACAGACAATATTTTGAAAATAGATTCAAAGACTGAAAGAAGGAAACCATTATGAAAGTATCAAAATAATTCGAGCAAATGTAATCACACATTACTTACACAAGAACTAGCAATGAGGGATGAGAAGTGGTGAGATTCTGGATATATTTTGAAGGTAAATCTCACAACATAGATGGTTGTGAAGGTAAGGAAGTAAGTCAAAAATGACCTGAGGTTGTTGCCTGAGAAATTGGAAAAAACAAAGGCAGCATTAACTGGTTAATTGCAAATGGTATGTTTTAGGAGCAAAACATGATGTTGAGTTTTGTGTACAGTAAATTTGAGATGCCTGCATCAGACATCCTTCCTGGGATATCAGGCTGACAATTGGATACTGAAATCATCTCAAGTTTATGTGAGAACTTGGGGCTTAGAATATAATTATGGCATCATTTTAGTACCAATTGTTTCCAAAGCCATGGAGACCGAGGGAAATATCCATTGGCAAGAGTAAGGGCCTAGTTTGTAGCAGATACTGTAAATGATTGAATGCATGCATGCAGCAGATGTGAGACTGAATGACATCTAGTTTGCTTGACATCAGCATTATTGTGTCTCTTATTCTTTGTGTGGGTTAAGGCTTTTACTTGTCATCAGCAGATAGTCTCTCTGGCTATTTGAAATAATGCCTCCTCCCCACCACCAATTTTTTTTTTTTTTTTTTTTTTTTATTAAAACAGTACTGGGGAACTCATACACTGTTTTATTCCCCCCCCCCCCCCCCCCCCCCCCCCGTGGAAACAGAGAACCAGGCATAACCAGGACATAACCAGAAATAAAGCCTACAATTACATAGCCATTTAAAAAAAAGCAATAGGTCCACTTTAGTAATGGAATGAGCATGATGATGGTAATGATATTTAAAATTGAGGAAAAAGGAATCGTATTTCATGAATACCTACTATGAGACAGATAATGATTTTTAATCACAATAAGTCATTCATTTTAATGAATGGCTACTATGCTAGCCGATTTAATCATTGTCACACCCCTTTTGTGTGATGTATAGTATTGTTCTCATTTTGCAGATGAAGCATGGGAGGGTCAAAGGTGCTAAATAATTCTCTTAGGTGACACAGATGGTAAGCACGAGAGACTGGAGTCTGATCCAGATTTGTCTCATTCCAAAACACATGCTTTTCCCATTTTACCAGTCTGCCTTTTGAAAGCAACAAACAGGCTCAGACATTCAGAAAAAGCTTTCAATTCTTTGCATAACACTGTGAAGTAGTCAGGGTAGTGACTTACTCCTGTTGAATAAGAAGGAAAACTTTAGCTAAGTGACCGGGCCCAACTCAACCCTCTTCAAAAGCAGATGAGATTTGGCTCACAATTTGCTAAGTGCGAGTCTGAGCTTTTTCACCACCGCTCAGAACCAAGTTAAGCAAACCAAATGATGATCTGAATGAAAATATCTCCTTTGTTGTTTTGCAAAAGGTTTTTACAGGTTATTGTTTGCTTTCAATCACCAAAATGTGCAGAATGTACTAAACACCTATATTTATTGATTGCAAGTTGGATTTCTTTGATGGTCTAATTGTATCTCTTTATATGCTTCCGTCCAACTTAAATCTGAATTGTGACAGACAACATTTTCCCCTAGTAACACATAATTGCGCTGGATCCTAATAATTTTTGCTTTTCACTTGCTTTCTATTTGATTTCTCTTTCTTAATTGCTTCCCCCTTCTACCAAATAACTCTTGTTTGGAAACAAGGAACTGTCTCCCCTCCCTAAGTTCCCTTACCCAGGTTCTCTTATTCTGATGTTGAGAATCAATCTCTCTTGTCAATACAATATTTCTCTGCCTGCTTTGTCATTTATTTTCGTATTGGATTGTCTTTCACTTTATTTCTGTGGTCCCTTTTCTTTTGAATCTTTTAAAAATTTATTTCTCCCAACTGAATCATTTCAGTTCAGAGGAATGAGATTTCAGTTTGCCTTTTCTCCCTCAACATGTTATGTTTATCATGAGATTAACATCTTTATTTTTTTTGGCTCCAAAGTCTCTTGAACATTTTCTCTCAGTCATTTTTATTTTCCTTCTTGTTTCCGTGGCTCTGTGTTGTTAAAGTTCTTCATTGCCTCTTTTCCACCTATCTTTCAGTTTGTCCTGTTTTCCTACATCAGCTTCTTGGGAGGTTTTATTCTTCAATTTTTTACATGATTATATCAGAAATCTTTGCTACCAGGTACAGTCAAAGAATTATAACTCCTCTGCTCTGTTCCACTCTCTGCACATGTTTATTAGTAAGTGGATAGTATTGGAAGAGGTTCCAATCTTACACTAGGCTTGTCCAGAGTTATATTTACTAAAAAAAACACTTCAATCTAAAAGAAACTCTATCTCAAAATAAGATTCGGGTTTACAGAACTCACTGTTATTCAAGGGTCTTGGCAACCTATAACAAATTTTTTTTTTGAGTAATTCATATTGAGTTATGTTAACTTTTGGTTAATATTTTTGAAATAAATGTTCAAAATTGGATACAATATATATATATATTTTTTTTAGCCAAAGTCTGCCTGTGCTTGGTAGAGAGAGTCAGAAAGAGGAAAAGAGGGTGAGAAAGAAAGAGAGACGGGATGGCGGGGGGTCCTTTCTTTGTTTCAGTTTTCTGTAGGGATTTTGGGTAAACACACATCTATGCCCAGTAATGTGTTTCAAGTCACCAAGGCCAGGGATCAGGTTCCTTTAACCACTAGGCTACTGGGTGGGCCCACAGCAGACTCTTTACAGTTCATATTGAACTTTAACAGTTTTGACAAAATGGGACACCAGATGTCTGTGGTGGGCAGAGTTGAGCTTTATTTATTCATGATAGTGTTTGTGTGCACGCATGTACAAAAGCGAGAAAGAGAGACAGAGAGAGAGACAGAGAGAGAGAAGCCCTCTTGATAGAGTCTCATCATTGTTGATCCCTTCCCCCCCAGCTCTTCAGCTCTTAAGAATCTTGAATATCCACACTCATCCCCAAAGTGATTTTAGGCCCAACCAGGTGAGCTGAACCCATGGCTGGCCTTGTGGTTTCCAGTACTGCAGCTTAGTAACCTATTGACTGTACCATGGTTGGGCCCAGAGTTGAACTTTAAACAGATATGAGTTTGAAACCTGATTTCACCTTCTAATGGAGTGTGACTTTCAGGCAAGTTGTTTAGCTTTTCTCAGCCTCTTGTTGCTTTTACTTGGATAAAAGGGAGTGAGGGGGGCGATAATCGTATATGCTTGTGGTATAGTTAAAGGAGTAAATGTGATGATGAAACTGTGTTCATCTACCAGGGCTTCATAACAAAGTCCACAAACGGAGTGGCCTAAACAACAGAACTTTATTTTTTCATGGTTTGAAGACGGAAGGTTGAGATGGTGGTGTTGGCATTGTTGATTTTTCCTGAACCTTCTCTCTTTGCAGATGGCTACCTTCTCCCTCTGCACCCATGTGGCTGTCCAGTTCTCCACATCATCTCTCTGTGCATCCTAACTTCCTGTTCTTATATAGAAACTGCATTAGGGCCCTCCCCGTGGAAGTCATTTTACCTTAATTAACTTTTTAAAAGTCTCCTCTGCAATTATAGTCATCTTCTGAGGTCCTGGAGGTTGGGACTTCAACATATGAATTTGAGGAGATACAATTCAACCCATAAACTGTCTGAAACACTTCATGCAGGCTGACACATTGTTGATGCTCTAATTTTTTCATGTACAATGTTAACCTTTCTAGTCTGTTTTTAAATTAGTATTTGAAATTTTTTTCGGAAGTAGTTATACTTTTAACTCCAGCTCTTCAGTTTCATAACTATATTTCTTCTTTCTGTTAGGCATTAATGATTATTTTTGTTATTTATTTAATATTATTTATTATTATTACAATTTGATTTTTTTAGAAAGATTTTCTTTTTGCTATAGGGCATGTGTGCTCACTGGAGAGACAGAGAGAGATAGAGAGACAGAAAGTGGGAACTCATCCCCCAGAAGGGATGGATGGCTATGCCACAGTCTCTTCTCCTCCATTCTCCTCTCAGGATCTTGGGCATGCACAGACACATCCAGCATGAGTTTTAAGCACCTGGGTCCGGGTTTGGGACTCAAACTGTGGTAAACTACATGGGAGTCCAGAGATGTAACTGATAAACCATCTGCTGGCCCAAGCATTAATTATTTTATAATTATAATTTGCATTCATACTTGTCCCAATAGGAAGAAAATATAACAGTCTAGAAAATAAGACTCAATTGGTGTCAGACAGACTTTTTTTTTTGAGAAGTTTTTGCTATAGGGCACGGTGTGCTAACCAGAGAGACAGAGAGATAGAAAGCGAGAAATCACCTCCTAAGGGGGATGGTCATGCCGCAATCCCTTCTCCTCCATTCTCCTCTCAGGACCTTGGGCACGCATGCACACGCACCTGGCGTGAGTTTAAGCCACCGGGTCCGGGACTCGAATTGCGGTAGACTACATGGGAGTTCAGCGACATAGCCATTACGCTAACTGCTGGTCCCAGACAGATTTTTATTTTCGAAAAGAAAACAAACTGGTTAAATATTTTAACCATTTTATATTTATATTTAAATCACAAAGTAGGGAAACCATAATCAAAGAAGGTCTGGATAAAATAGTGAGAATAAAGTTGCCTTAAGAACTGATATAAGGGACCAGCAGTTAGCGTAATGGCTATGTCGCTGGACTCCCATGTAGTCGACAGCGTTTCGAGTCCTGGACCCCATGGCTTAAACTCATGCCGGGCGCGTGTGCATGCATGCCCAAGATCCTGAGAGGAGAATGGAGGAGAAGGGATTGTGGTGTGGCCATTCCCTCTGGGGGGTGATTTCTCACTTTCTGTCTCTGTCTGTCTGGCAAGCACACGTGCCCTATAGCAAAAACCTCTCAAAAAAAAAAAAAAAAAAAAAAAAAAACTGATATGAGAAATCTACAAAAGCAAGAGTTTATTTAATTTTATAGAGCTCTTAATAATGATTAAGACACAATCTGTTAGTCTTTATCTGTGCCCTCTGCAGGTGGCTTCCTCGACAACTTCAGCAAAAACTAACTGGTTAAAGAATATGACATAAATGAGAGAGTCATTCTCCTAAGTTATTGCTTCATGAAAAGAGAATTAAACTCTGACTCTGAAAACATTTTCCTTCTTGGTCTTATTTTATCTACATCCAAAATCTTTATTTTCTAGATCTTCCCTCCAGAGAGTTGTTCTAGTAGGTGGATGAAATTTGATATACGCTGTTAACTTCCTCTTCCAAAGGTCAAAACATCTTCAGCCCTTTCTGGCCAATCACAACTCAAAGCAATCCTCTCCCTACACTTTCTAATGTGTGTCAACAGTCCTGTTATTTTCCTAAGTCCTTAAATCATTTGTTATTCTATCATTCAGTCATTCACTCAGTGAAGAATTCTATCATTTGGGTCTCTGTCTTTTCATTCTAATCCTTTTGATTTGTACTTTAGACCCTTAATTCATCATCTTACATATAACTGATGTGATTCCACTTTCTTTAGTACAAATAAGCCTTGGCAGATACTTTCAGATAAAGTATTTGGTCTAAGAGTCAAAACTGTAAACAGATCTGTATAAAAATGAGAGTGGTTTAACATGAGCGTGGAATGGAATAGAACTAGGAAGCATGAAGGAACATAATCTGAGCTCCTCTCCTGTCTACCACTAGGGCTTTCCTGGAGACTTTTCCTAAAGATGAAATGTTGTAGAAGCCCCTGGACATCTACACATAAATGTTTCTTTATTCCTTCATTAGTCCAGCTCTGTAGTTCTAAAAATCTCATCTGTTAAATAATTCATTCTAGGGCCCAGGTGCTAGCATAGTGGTTAAGGCACTGGACTCCTACATGGCTGACTACATTCCAAGTTCCAGACCTGGAGACTTGAAAATCACACCGGGTGAGTGCATGCCCAAAATCCTGAGAGGGTACTGGAGAAGGGATTGTGGCATGACCATCTCCCTGGGGTGGTGATTTTTCACTTTCCCTCTCTGTATGTGTCTCTCATCTCTCTTTCTCTCTCTCTGGTGAGTGCACATGCTCTATGACAAAAAAAAAAAAAAGCTAAACTAAAAACAAAAAAAGAATTTGTTCTTTAGCTCTGTTCATATAATTATCACATGAGATGCATCTCCCCCATGTTATAGATTATAAGAAATGTAAATGATTTTCATGGCTAAGTTTACCTTCGATTTATGCCTTACATGCTATTTTAAAATATAAGGTCTCCTTAATTGGATACTCTACAGTCCCATTTCCAACTCACTTGGATGGCTATTTACTAACTAAAGAATAAATTTCAATTCTTTAATCTCTTACCCAAGTTTTCAACCTCATCTTTTATTACTCCACAGACCCTCAGCGCATCAGGCTTGCTCATTTTTCTATTACAGTGTTTCTGCTTTGGAAACTTTGTCCTGTCTCCTTTATCTGCCATAATCTCCCTCCATTTCTACCTAGAGAAATCCCCCCTATCTAGTAAGTTTCAGTTAATCACCCACAGCTGGAAATAGGCTCGCCTTCCCCTGAACTGTAGCACTTGGTTTCTAGCACACTTTCATCACTTACTGCACCATATTCACAGTAGAAAATGAGCAATGTGGGGAACCAAGAAAGGAAGAAAGAAGGGAGCAAAAAGACTCATTATTTCCCTCTAGAGATAACCACCATTAATGTTCAATAATATGCCTTCCTTGATTTTTTTCATTTTTAAATATAGTATCTTCCTCCTCCTCATAATTAAGGAATAAAAATTTAAAAAATGCTATTATTATTTTATTACATGCCAGATATTAGTATAAGATTTTTAAAGCCATCGTATTCTTTCATCTTTACAACTACTATGAGTGTCTTATTTTTTAACTTTGTTCATAAGAAAAGAAACCTAAACCTTAGAAATGTTAGGTCAGTTTCCCAAGGTCAGAGGTTACAAAGCAGAGGTAGGAACTGAATGAAGCATGTTTGCTGCACTTCATTATCTCGCTCTTAAGTACAACATAATACTGTGTGTGTGTGTGTGTGTGTGTGTGTGTACTATTATATATAATTACAACAAAATTGTATTTCTATATTTAAAAAAAAACTTCACGCAAACAATGGAAAAGTGAAATTTGTAAAAGCTAATCTCATATTTGAAAGACTAATGAATCATCATCTTAAAAGGGCAGACTTGAAAATCCCTCATAAGAATAGAAATTATGGCTCATACCTAGGCAATGCTTAGCACCTGCTCGGTGGTGCTCTGAGTGTTACATTCAGGACCTGTTTAGCCTTCACAATAACTCTGTAGGAGGACTGTGACAGTCATCATTGTACAGATGAGAAAACGAGAGAGCAGACACATGAAGTCATCTACCCAGGTCGTAAGGCTACTGGGAAACCTTGGCCTACAAGAGAGGACTATACTTTTCTCCGAACTGTGATACACAAACAAGGCATCGTTCAAAAAGTTCATGGAAAATGGGATTAAAGAACAAGTTTATGTTGGTGGGGAAAATAATTGAAATCCATGCATAGTTTTCTTGTAATATGCATTTTCCATGAGCTATCTGATACCCACCTCCGTACACACTCACATAGTTAACTTCCACCTTCTGACCTTCTGTCCTTGTATCTAAAAAAAAACCCATAATGTACTTTCCATGGTTGTAACATGGTATTTAATGTGTTTCCAGTAGCTCAAAAACAGAGAATGGTTCTTGAACCTCTTTTGTTTGCGGAAGCAGAGCACTAACTTTAATTAACTTTAACTAGGACTGCTTGTAGCTGCATGTGAGAAGAGACACAAAAAGGCCCATTAACTCTGAACATCATTTCTGTGTTTTTGCTCTGTATGCCCTCAAGATAGTACTTTTTCCCCGCTGTTCCTTGATTTTTGCCTTTTTCCATTTTTTAAAATGTATTAGCAAAGAGTGTTAGTCTAAAATTAGTCATGTATCCACTGTAGCCTTTTAGTTCATCTAAACACATTACTTCTGGGGAAATAGTAGAGAGCTTAGAGGAATATTTTAAAAGCTGAAACCCCTTCTTTTTAAGAGCCCTACATTCAATTCATGGCTAAATTATCTGGTCTCTATGTTTCCTAAGTATGTGTGTTTTAAAGATGTTCTCTAAAGAACATCTTCCCTCTAAAGTAATTGTTTCAAACATGCTAACAGTAGGATATTACTCTCTGTAACATGCACTTACCTGACTTTAGAGTTACCTATTTCCTCACCGTGAGTGAAAACTGCTAATGTTCATTGATTTGGTATGTTATTGTAAAAACCTGCTACCTGATTTCACACACACACATTTTCTGGAAACTAGCATTTAAAATTACATTTTACTATTTACGTTACACGAGGATTTGAAGGAATGCTTCAGTGACAGCTGAAGTGAGACATTTAGCAGCTTCTGCCACTGTCCTTTTTGTATTCTGTGCCTGGCGCAAGGATTCCTTTCCTCTTGAAAGTTTTATCATGTACAAGGCTATTACCATTATGAGGATAGGCTGAAGCATGAATAAATCTTGAGACTTACTGATGATGTCATTACACTGGTCAATAAAATACATAGAGGCAGAGGCTTCCCGTGCTACCAGGCTCCACTAACTAAATCAGGATGCACGAGCAATTAACTCTTTAATTAAGATGAATTGGTGACATTAGCCCTCCTTAAACTCTGCTCGTCAGCATTTACAAATAGAAAAAGACGGATGCCTCCTTCCCAAGAAATGTAGGTTTTATTTTTCATTCATCGACAGAGTCTAATTTTTCCTACTTTGTAAACAAAGTCACTGAAGTATAGGGATGGCCATAGACATTGTAACAGGTTCATTTCATCAGCCATATCTTGCCATATTAAAGGCTTCATACTGGAATGTATTAGGTTTTTTATGAAGCTAATTCTATCACTATTATTATTGAATATAATTGTTTGCCCCCCCTTCCCGTTATATACAAAAAGATTCATGTTAAAATCTTGTAGAAAAAAGATGAATGCAGCACGGCATGGAAATAAGTGTCTATTTATTTGTTTTTCTAAAAATTATTTGTTGATGTCTGCCACTTTGCCAGTCATTTAGCTCAGGCCTAGAATTCTGAATACGTGGGACCAGCAGATAGTGTAGTGGTTACATCGCTGAGTCCCACAGGACAGATTGTGGTTCTTATCCTGGACCCAGTGGCTTCAAACTCACACCGGGCACGTGTGCATGTGTGCCCAAGATCCCAGGAGGAGGATGGAGAAGGGATTGCAGTTTGGCCATTCCCCCAGGGGGTGATTTCTCACTTTCTCCCTCACTGTGTCTGTCTGTCTGTCTCTCTCTCCAGCAAGTGCATACATCCTAAGGCAAAAACCTTAAAAAAAAAAAAAAAGACATGCATCCAAGTTAGGCTGCATTTCAAATTAGTTAGCCTTCTGATCCTAGGTAAGGATGTCTCTGCAACTACTTTCTCATTTGTAAAATTTGATTAATAATATTTTAATTTTCTTTCAAGAATATTTAACATAGGAAAGAAGAAAAACAACTCTATGAGTCATCCTAGGGAAAAAAAATGTCTAAACCAGCATAAAAAATATTAAGAAATCCATATATGTAACTAAACATAGGTGGAATTAAGGAATTAACTTTATTATTTAATTTAAACTAACATATGCAAAACATCGTTGCAACATATAAAATAGGTCATATAACTATCTACATAATACTATGTAACTGTCACTGTGTAAAACAAGTTATGGAGTTATGACCTATTATATATTTGTATATTATTTGTATTAAGCCTTTACGATCTTATAGTATACATCCATTCAGATAAGCCACATTTCAACTAATCAAAATAGCTAATGACTACCTTGTTGGATAGCTCAATTCCAATGTTAACAAAGAGCAAATACAAGTATATCCAGTAAACATTTGTCAGTTAAAAAAATCTTTCTACATTTATCCATGATAGAATGTGCATGTGCACATACATAAGAGAGAAAGAGAGAGAGATAGAGACAGAGAAAGAGAGATGAGCACTGTTCACAGGGGGGATGGTCACATTGGAATCCCTGGCCTCCAGTCTTCTAGCCTGTCAGATCCTGGACAACTGCACCTGTGCGTAGCATATTTTGGGTTGACTAGGCAGGAGAATCGAACTGTGGTTGCTATGTGGGCTTTGGCTTCTCTTGAATAGCACATTACTGCTATGCCATGGAGGTGACCCAGTCTTTCATTTTTGTTTAGTGGTTTTTGTTGTTGTTGTTGTTGTTTTTGCTATAGGGCACATGCACTTGCCATAGAGAGACAGAGAGAGATAAGGAGAGGAGAAGTAAGAAACCACCCACCACCATCAGGGTCTGGTCACTCTGCAATCCCTTCTTCGTTCTCCTTGTGGGATTTTGGGTATATACACATGCACCTGGCATGATTTTCAAACCACTGGGTCTAGGACTAGAACAGTGGTTAGCCATGTGGTAATCCAGTGCCTTAACCACCATGCGAACTATTGACCCCTATTTTTTTTTTTTTTTTTAGTTTCTTTCTTTCATGAGTGAGAGGGACAGAGACAGAGAGACAGAGCTTCTGACAGGGTTTTCACACAGTGGTGCACTCCCAGTCCTAGGTAACCCCTGATCACAAGCATGGGTATGTCTGTGTGCTTCTGCAGGTCAGTGAGCCCAGAACGTCCCCAGTGGGCCAGCCTCTGCCTCTGGATATGTCACATGTTACAACTTTACCACTGTCCAGCCCCTGTTTTTCCATTTTGACTAAATTTTTAAAATAAAAATATCCCAAATGTTAAAGTTTTCCTTGATTTTTAAAACCCAAATAGCTATACAAAGGAAAATAAGATAAACTTTGATCATCCACAGGCAATAGACCTTCACTGAATGAATGTGATTTCTTATAAGGAATCACTGCTAGAGAAATCTACTTACCATTACGTGGAGCAAAATAAGAAGTGCAGAAAAGAGACAACATCCTGTTAACTTGCCCACTGTCAATAATAAGAACTGCAGCTCTGCTTACAAGACCTCAGATATGTGATTACTGATTCTGCCAACTGACAAGTTAGCTATTCTGATGGATAGAAGGGTGCTATCTACACCATGTAGAAAACTGCCATTTAAAATAAATTTTCATTTCATAACTTTAATTTCTTCATTTTATTTATATTTTAAATGGAAAATTATTGAATGTGAGGGATAGTTACATATCCATATTTTCACACTCAGTGTAATCCACTCTAGGTGACCCCTCTTTTCCATTTCTCTGGTTTAACTGGACTCAACAAATACTTACGGAGTTGAAAATAAACTGGAGAAAAGTATTTTAGTTAGAGATAATAGATTTTGACTTTTCCTGATTTTTGTCATCTTACATCTGTTTTTCTGTTTTTTTTTTTTAAATTTGAGATATTTCTTCTAATAGATAATAATAACAATATTTATAATAATATTAACCAAATTTTATTTAGTTCTTATGTTAGGCACTGAATGTATTTGATATGTATGTATTGAAAAAAAATACATTGGGAAGCAACCTCTCTGATTTTAAGAAAACTCTCCTTTCCAAAAAAAAAAAAAAGAAAAAAAAAAACAATATGAAATTGTATAGATACTTTTATTTTCTATATCTATAATGCACATTATTTACTCAAATTACTTAGAATAGGAGCTAGAACACAACAATCATTCAACACATGTTTGTTAAAGAAATTATTTCAATAGAAATCATTTTTAAGTAAGGAATCAACTTGGTACATATCTACTTTCCATGTGGTAGAACCTTTTAATAGTGAACAAAATAAATATTTAAAAAAGAGAAAAAGCTATCTTGTTACGTGATGGTGATACACCTTTTACCAAGTGAAAGATTTACGTATCAAGAAGCAGCCAGTCGGTGTTCTCTGTCTTGTAGGAGCCCACAGTGTAATGGAGGACACAAATGTGGATCAGTGATCCCAGCGATTCTAAGCCCCATTATAAAATGCCACTGGAGAAGATTCAGTACAGATGGGAGGAAGAACCTAAACTTTCCAGGAGATGGTAGAACACACAGGAAAGGTGGCAATCCAGGTGGGATTCTGAGAAGCAGGAGAACATTTCTCGGTAGCAGAGCAGAGAATATCAGAAACCAAGAAAACAGACAAGAGAGAGTTCACAGTTGGGCTCTTTCATGAGTAGCCTGTGACCTGAAGGATCAGCATGCAGTGGGAATCTGCAGAATCTGAATGTGTAGTTGTACTTTCGAGCCATCGTAGGGAGGACACACCCATACATATCGTTCATCTTGGTAGTGACAGGAATGGAATGGAGACTTCCAGGTAGACATAAAGTTAGACTTGGGTTTTACACAGAATGATCATGGCATCAGAATAGTGGGTGATCTGGCAAAGGAAGAACTCTTCTCAGAGACTACTGCAATAGTTCAGGGTAGAGAAAAAGGAGAGTCCACACAAGCATTGAGGAGTAGATATGAAGGAGGTTAGGATTGTAAAACCATTTCCAAACAGATTCTACAGGGGTTTAAAACTGTTGTTGAGAGAGAGGAAGACGGGGAGTACATTCCAAAAGCTCTAACCAGGTCAATGTCAGTAATATTAAATATTTAAACAACACTGGACTTAATTCAATCATTTCTGGTTCAAAGTCACCTTTTGAATTTAGTAATATTCTCTGTCAATTACTTAAGCAGTAATTTATTGTAATGTGGAAAATACCTTCATCAGGGAGCAGGGAAAACTATTTAATATACTGCTTCTGCAAATAATGCATAAGATCCTTAATTCTAAAGGAATCAAAGACAATTGTAAACATCAAATATATAAACTATCTTTGGCTGTGGAGAAAACACTTATTTCTCTAAGTCTGATTCTTCTTTATAGTCTGGTATTTGCAGGCAAATTAGTAATTAAGCACATGTGTGTTTTCAAAATCAGTCACAGTAAGTATTCTGAAAGAAAGACCTTGAAATCATCCCAAATGTTCCAAAAAATATGAGCTATTTAAAATTTTAATGAGATTGGGGAACATAAAACAAAGTTATATGTGTGTTTTCTCACCTCGAACAAATAGAATTTTAGAGATACAAAATAACTATATAAAATGATTCTTTTTCTAATCTCAAAAGAAAAACCGAATTAAGGCATCAGTTTAAGCAAAGTCACAAACTGTCAACCCTCTATTATTAGTAGGAGTAATATAAAAATAAGTCATTATGTTTTTCATGATGCACTGTGATATCAGAGGATGGGTTCTAAACAAGACAACTGTTGGTTATGTGGCTCTTCTGAGTTACAGGGCCTGTATGGAAACCAGTGGCTCTCAGTTGCGAGTCCTTTGTTCTCCAGGAGACATTAGCAATTCATGGGTGCAAGGAGTAGGGATTGCTGTAGTCATCTGTGAGGGAGAAACAAAGGCTACTGAGAATATGTTCCAATGCATAGGACAGCCTCTGCTCACCTGCTCACCATCAACAGAAGTTAGCTGATCTAGAATACAGTGGTGCCGAGTGTATGAAATCTTGATATAGAACATGTATGAAGCTCCTTGGGAGTCTTTGAGAGTAGTTTTCATAAGGTATAGAGAGTCATTTAATACTTTAAATTAAAACATAATCAAGTGTGGCAATTCATGAATTAAACGCTCGGAGACACTCAAACGAAAATGGAAATATAAAATCTATGTTGCTTCATAGTCTCTATCAATAGCCTGTTTTTTCCTGTTCATAGGTCCAATTCTATTTGAAGCCATTCGTATGCCATTTAACATTTTCTCTGGAAAATTGCTTTTTTGAAAAAAGCCAAGGTGAAGTTGTAAGACTGAGGAAAAGTGAATCCAGAGGGATTTGGAATCGTTTTCAGTTCGGGAGTGGCACCCCTTAGTGTGGTCCCTTTATATCTGTTCAGGCAAGAGAACCTACCTTTAGAGTGAGGGTCACAAACTTAAATACCTAAGACAAGACTGCTCTTCTGTACCAGACACAGTCACATCCACATCTGTTGGAAGATAGCTGCTGCTTCAAATTCTGCAGGCACCCCCAAGCTGCCACAGGTGCCCTGGGTTATTTCCTTGCCAGCGTGCATGCAATCCTACTATAAAAGGGTTTACAACATAGCAGGGACCCTCCACCCACATTGTGCAATCAGAGCCTAAGATAATTTTGATTGGCTTCTGCCCAAGCTCTGCCCACTATTCAATACTTATCAGTCCAGGTGAAATAAATAGGTGAAGTGGCCCAGTTGTAAAATGCTACTGGGGTGATGAATTGAACCCCACTGATGCACACACACGTGGGAGGGGTGGAGAAAGAGGGCCACTGGATAATGCATGCCTCTCTAAGTATGAGCAGCCCCTACTCAGCTCCAGCAGATGGTTGCCATGTGGGAACGCAGGTCGAGAGTTGCCAGATTTTTTGAGAGAAGCAGTGAAATCTAATGATTTTTAAACATTGGCAATTAATTCAAATGTAAAACACTATTCAGCCACCACTGCAGCCTGTATAGTCCCTTCTGAGGGATAACTCAGGGGCCAGCAGTTTGCAAATGCTGCTTCAGAAAGATGGTGAGAGCAATGTCTCGATTCCCAATTCCAACATGGAATCATTTCTTGACTACAAGTCTCCTCTTCCCCACACTAACAAGGATTTCTCTGAAATATTATTGCAGGTAAAGTGAAACTGCAGTGGTATTTGAGACAACAATAGGCCTGCCTCTTAAGGAGCCAGACAATTGTCACTTTTGGTTGTGCTTTTTAAGCATAGGGCTCATATCTCCACATGACCAAACAAAGAGAGACCCATGTATTCACATTTTGAGTTTTCAGGAAGACATTTTCTGTAGATGGCATAAATATAAACTTCATGTTATGCTCAGATGGGTATGAAATTCAAGGACTATATTTATGATTTTACCTAAGGAAATGCATCAAGTAGAAAACAGATGCTAAACACTTTTTTTCTGAGTAGATGTTGCTAATGAAAATGCCCCATGAAACAATTTGAAATAAACCCAGCCAAAGGTGACAGAAACATGGGGTCAGCAGGTGGTATAGTGGTTAAAGAGGTGGACTCCAACATGGCAGACCATGATTTGAGTCCCAGATATGGCAACTTGAAATTCATGCCAGATATGTGTGTGCCCAGAATCCCAGGAGAGGAATGGAAGAGAAGGAGTTGAGACATAGTAATTCACCCAGTGGGTGGATTTCTCACTTTTCCTTCTTCTGTCTGTCTGTCTGTCTGTCTCTCTCTAGCAAGCTCCTGTGAAAAAAAGAAAGAAAAAAAAAAAAGATGACAGAAATATTTCACTTAAGGTCTGGAAAACAATGAGACAGTCACATAATTTGATTGCCAAAGAATTGATCTTCTAATGTGCGTTTCACTTTCTGCTTTTTATTGACTCAATTTTTTTGAATATTGGGGGGAACATTTGGATCTATTAAAAAAGAGAACATTTTCTTTTTTTTTTTTTTTTTTGGAGAGGTTTTTGCTATAGGGCACGTGCACTCGCCAGACAGAGAGAGAGAGACATAGAGACAGAAAGCGAGAAATCACCCCCCAGAGGGGATGGTCACGCCGCAATCCCTTCTCCTCCATTCTCCTCTTGGGATCTTGGGCACGCATGCACACGCGCCCGGCGTGAGTTTTAAGTCCCCGTGTCTGGGACGTGAACCACGGTCGACTACGTGGGAGTCCAGCGACATAGCTATTATGCTAACTGCTGGTTCCCAAAAAAGAGAACATTTTCTGTCCCATCCCCAAATTGGGCTCCCCTTCCTAGAGTAGTAATTTGAATACACAGGACTGAAGGACAAACATTTTAATAAAAACACTGAAAAAGAATACCATGAAGGGGCTGGATTGTGCTGCAGTGATAAAATGTGACAGTCTCTGAGGCTGACCCACATGGGAAGGTTCTAAGTTCATGTCTGGAGACCTCCTTGAGTATGCTTGGCATGCATGTGCCCATAATGAAGGCCTGGCTGCAACTGAGAGTGTCTTTACAGCATAACAACCCTGTTTGGGGAGGTCTCTCTCTCTTTCTCTATCCTTCTCACTTATGGAAAAAATAAATAAATAAACTTAAAGAGAAGAGGATCAACTTTTCCACAAAGGGCTAAATTGTAGAAATCCCTGTTATAAAGATAATACCATGAAGTTCAGGTAATACACCTGGAAGGTTCAAAAATTGCAGGGGGTTTTAACACTGGCTCATTCTCAGTAGCATGGTATGAAAAATTTTTAAAAAAATAAAGTATGAAAGTACTAGAGAGGATGCAGGTGAGCAAGGGACACTCAGTTCACAGAAATAATCAGATGATAGACAGTACTCCCGGAAGGTTCTCTAGAAGAAATAACCTTCAACTCTCTCCTGCTACAGCAAAGGAAACTGAGGCTCAGAAAGGTATTGACAAAGCTGGGTGTCTGATGGCTGCTTTGTTTATCCTATTTCCCCGTGCTGCGGACTTGGCCTGCCCTATTTCCTATAGCCATTTCACATGCTAGGGAAAAGAAAATATGGGAAGATACCCGTGGGGGTATGTACGCATATGACCATATGTGCATGTGTGTTATTTGCTGGTAATTCTGTTCATATGTTCCAGGGGAAGGAAGTTGCACCCCAGAAATAAAATGAGATTATAGTAGTTTAATCATTCTCAGCTCATTCTCCTATGGAGTAAGTCAAGAGGTGTTAATATTCACAATATCTTAAGTTGGTTGTGAGGAACTAAAGGTTTTCAAGGGAAAGGAAACAACATTTTCCAGGGGACTTTAATGTGCTTCCTGTAAACACGCATACTTACTTGTAGCCTCCCAGTAGTTTTTATGTGTACCGGAGGTGTCTGGGGCTCAGATAAGAAAAGTAGCTTGGCTGTCATTTTGTGGCTAAAGTAGGCAGTATGGCGTAGTGGGAAGAACTTGGTCCATAGCACATTGCTTGGGGTGAGCCCCAGGTTCTGACATTACCAAAATGGAAGCCCTCGGGCTATTTGAATCTCTGAGAGTGAGTTTCCTATCATTGAAATGGGAATAATAACAGTCTTCATAGCATTCTTAAAACCGAATAAACACTGATAATAGTTACTCTTAAAGTTATTTGAAAGGTTCAATGAGATAATTTGTGTAAAACACTTAGCTCATGCTTGGCTCAGTAAATGCTCAGAAAATACTAACTGTTGTTACTATCATCATTACTTCTGGGACTCTGGGGCGTATTTCTTGTCATCATGCCTCACATTTTCTGTACACTCCTAAGTGTGGTTTTTCACCTCTGTACACACTGACATGTTAAAATTTTATAATGATTTCCATTTGCAAGGGTCTCACAGGTATTTTAGCAATAGTTCATCTTCATAATGGTCTTCTAATGAAGACAGTATCAAAAATACTTAGTTAAAAATGAACCTGGATGATTGAACTCAAAATTTTTGAACACCCCCCCTCGTCTCCCCATTCCCGTTTTACTCATCATGAACTCCTTGACCACTTCCTTAATGTGATGTAGGCAGATTAAGTCCTTTGTTTATTGATTGACCAAATATATGCAGGGTGAATGCATGCGACTTCATCCTTGGCTCTTCCAAGGGAGACTGTTGCCATGGTAACAAAAGCATCCTTTGACTCCTATTTCTACACAGAGTTATAGAAATGCTTCTTAAAAAATACTTATGACAATATTTAATGTCGAATCTAAAGTAATTTTTCTCATTGTTTGGGGAGTAAAATTGATTTTCTGTGGGCAAAGTTTGTTTGGCTGCCCAAATGTACTGTTTATAGTAATGTGTTCCACCAAATTTCTTTAAAAGCCAGTTAAACATATTTTGTCTTAACTTCTAATCTAATTTCATCATCTGGAAGTGCTTCTTGCTGCACCGTGCCTATTTTGATTTGGAAATAGAGCACATTCCATCTTTGGTATGTCAGGGTAAGGCGGAGGGGAACAGAATGAATCATTTAATTTCTTGTATCAGGGAGGGAGGGTGAACACATGCTTGGATCTGTTCAGGAGTCTGTGACTTACTCCAAAGCTGAGATATTCAGGTGGCAGCTGGTGCCTGGTTTATGATTCCAGTGGTTCAAAACCCATTCCTTCCTCAGAGGCATCTGTTTTTAATTGTTTTCAAAATTAAAAATAACTTCTGTTGTTTTCATTACAAGAACAACACATGACTTGCAGAAGATTCAGAAAGTATAGATCAACAAAACAAATATGCCCATAATCCTGCTTCCTAGATATAAACTCGGTTACTATCCGGTAGCAAGTATCTTTTAGACTTTTGTGTATGGGTACATATTATTTTATTTCACAAAACACAACCTACTTATTTATTGTTTTGAACTTGCTTTATTCAACATCTTGAAAGATCACTTCTTTTTTTTTTTTTTTTTTTTGGAGAGGTTTTGGCTATAGGGTGCGAGCGCTCACCAGATAGACAGAGAGAGACAGAGAGACAGAAAGCGAGAAATCACCTCCCAGAGGGGATGGCCATGCCGCAATCCCTTCTCCTCCATTCTCCTCTCGGGATCTTGGGCACGCATGCACACGCGCCCGGCATGAGTTTAAGCCACCAGGTCCAGGACTTGAACCATGGTCGACTATACAGGAGTCCAGCAACATAGCCATTACGCTAACTGCTGATCCCAAAAAATCACTTCTAATGTGTTATGTTTATGGCTACAAAGGTGTAAGATATTGGCAATTTGAATTAATATTAATTTCTTGGATATTTTGATGGCTTTTAGATTTTCCCTAACTGAAGCTGAACTGTAACGAATATTTTTGTTAATGCTTTTACTCCCTTTTTTATATGTAAATAATGAAGGACAAAGCCATATTTTAGTGTCTTGCTGAGATAGAAGGGATGTGAGGGGGTGGTTGTGGTGGATTTCCAGGACTATCCACTTTCAGTTCTAAGAGGACATCCTGACAATGACAAAATAGTGTCTACACCTGGGAGTTATAGCAATAAACTTGCCATTGCTTATCCTCTGTGACACTGAGCCATTTAGATGCTAGACTTCAGCTGCCTAGGGTCTTAAGAGGGATTTTAATTTCTGTCTTTTACAAATTTTGCTTTGTTTTTAAATTTTGCCAGGGTATGCATGCCCAGGCGAGAGAGAGAGAGAGAGAGAGAGAGAGAGAGAGAGAGAACACCCCTCTCATGAGAAATGATCATGCTAAGGGACCAGCAGTTAGCGTAATGGCTATGTTGCTGGACTCCCATGTAGTTGACCGCAGTTCACGTCCCCGACCCCGTGGCTTAAAACTCACGCCGGGTGCATGTGCATGTGTGCCCCAGATCCCAAGAGGAGAATGGAGGAGAAGGAATTGCGGCGTGTCTGTCCCCTCTGGGGGGTGATTTCTCAATTTCTGTCTCTCTGCCTCTGTCTGTCTGGTGAGTGTACACGCCCTATAGCAAAAACCTCTTCAAAAAAAAAAAGAAAAGAAATGATCATGCTGCATTCCTTTTCCTCCATGTCTCCCTCCTTTTAGGATTTTGGGCTTGCATGTCCACACACGTGCCCACAGTGTTTTTCAAACCATCAGGTCTAGAATTTCAATCACATATCCAGCCATGTGGGATCAAGCCATCTTAATAACCAGCACACTATGGGCCGGACCCACAAGTATTTATTTAGAATCAGTTCTACCCTAGTATTCTGCTCTCTTCCTCGAATTATACCACTGAGCCATACCCCATCTTTGACCTTGCCATGCCCTAAAATGTACCCAAGTGTTAAGTTGCAGGACAAGCTTTTTCTTCTGAAGTCTTGTGGCTCTGAGTCCCAAGTCTCCTACTCACAGTTACTTAGCATTCGGGAGACCCGATTTTCTCATCTTTAAAATGGCAAAGATAAAACTCCTTGTTAATTTGCTTCTTTTCTTTAGGATTTGGTGACTCAATATAGGGAAAATGCTGGGCAAGATACCAAGCATATAGTATGATGATGGCAGTGATGGTGCAATTGGAAATGGGAACGCATGGAGAAGGAAGCTACTCATCCTTTCGAGGGGTATCAGGGAAGCCATCCAACTCCCAGTCTTGTGCTTAATAGACTGAGCACAGAGCTGCGAGTTTAAAACTCCATGTCTAAGTGCCAGCTCTCCATGACTCACTGCCTGACCTTGGGTTAACCACTTAATCTCTCTCTGCCTCGGTTTTCCTCTCTATAATATGAGCATAATAACTCTTACCCACCTCACTGGGGCAAGGATGATTAATCAGTGTTTATAAAGCTCAATAAATCCTTTGGGTATGAAGTGCAGTGAGATTGGAAAGCAATATTACTATTAGCTGCTTTCTTAATATCTAAACCAGCAGGCCAGGGACTGCTGAACGGAGTACTATAGAGTTAGACCCTCATCCTATATCATTGTCAAGAATCTCAGTTTCTTTAGTCCTGCCCCTGTGGATATCAGTTTTCTACTGCTATAATCCTCATTCTTCAATAAGCTGCAATCAATTTCCTGCTTATATCCAAGAGCCTATCACCACCCACACCCATAAGCAGTGCTTTATTCCATCAACAGATATTTGCTGAGCAGATGGAAGGTGCCATGCTAGATACATATGATACAGGGTGTATGTGGATCAGTATGGTCCCTACCTTCAAGGTTCTTAGTGCCTGTAATATAGAATACCTAGGATCCTAGGGGCCCACATACATGCACATGTGTGGTCAGAAAACTCTTCCTTCTGGAGATGTTCTCTAACTGAAAACTGGGAGGAAACCAACTTTATGACCAGGAAAATATAGGAGGAAGTAGAAAGAAAAAAAAAAAAAACATTCTAGGCAGAAGGAAATGATCATGAAAGACCCAAATGACAGGGGGCAGCACGGTTAAGGAAATCAAAAGAAATTTCATAGGGCTAAAGCTAAAGAAAGGACAGGTGATCTGTAAGAGGATATTTTTAATGCCATCTACTTCTTTCTTTTGATAAAGCTCAGCCTCCTGACTAGATCACTGGGGATACTTTTTAAAATGTACCTCATAGCCCGGGGTCCTGGCTTCTCTTCAGCCTGGACATCGGAAGTGATGGCTTTCCTCAACTCCCAGTTCTTTAGTTTCTTTTTTCTTTAGAGGTTTTTGTGATAGGGCACATGCGCTTGCCCGAAAGACAGAGAGAGACAGAGACAGAAAGCGAGAAATCCCTCCCCCCCAGGGAGAAGGGCCATGCTGCAATCCCTTTTCCTCCATTCTCCTCTTGGGATCTTGGGCATGTACGCACACATGCCCGGTGTGAGTTTATGCCACCAGGTCCAGGACTCGAACCATGGTCAACTACATGGGAGTCCAGTGACATAGCTATTATGCTAACTGCTGGTCCCTCAGTCATTTATTTTCTTAGTGTTGACACTAGTAAGCATTTTTTGGCCTTACTACTTTGTATTATCCAATCTCTATCTGACTTTCTTTGTAGGTATCACCTGTCCTTATTATGGCTGTCAGTCTTGTCTCAAAGATAACATGTAAATCAGGAGCTCCAATTTGTAAATCAGGAGCTCCAATTTCTAAAAACCAAAAGTCTGTACACACACACACACACACACACACACACAAAAAAAAAAAAAAAAAAAAAAAAAAAAAAGGAATGAAAGATGAAAGGACTGAGAAACAGAAAGAGATGTTAAGTTGAATGTCATGATGGTTCTCCTAGGCAGAGCTATAAAAGGAATGCATGTAATTTAGGTTCTCACTATGTAATGCATATTGGACATTAAGTTTGCAAGCATACAATAGAGAGTCTTTGAAAATAGCACCAGTAAGTGTATATATCAAAATCTAAGTTGCATAATAAAATCTTAAACAGGAGGTGAAAATTGTATCGAGAGAACTAAACCCCCAATAAGAGAAAAGAAAAAAAAAAAAAGAAAGAAACTTGTCAGCAATAAAAACATAGAATAAAACTTTAATCAACATCGGAGTTAATCACCTCATTTGGTAACTGACAGTTCAATGAAGTTTCTGTTTTAAAATCATGGGCAAAGCAGACTGCCAAGTTTTATTTGTCATCTGATATAAGTCGAGCTATAGTCCGAGATGGTAGAAAACCTTTCTTGTTGGATTTTACCTCTTTAATCTCAAATGAAAACTGGCACTCCATCTGGATAATGTCCAACGTGACACATTTTGGGAGCCATCAACTACCTAGCCTTACAAATCAAGAACACTGATTAAATAATCAAGATTTCTGAAAAGCCTTGAGGGAGCGCTACGTTTTTTGCATCAGTAATTGCCCTTCTGTTTGTAACACACGATGTTTTTGAGCTCTGGATGAAAACTTGTGTTTGATGTGCTGGTGCTGAGTATTTTCTTTGTGAGTTAGCAGTGGCTGACATATTAGTAGTCATAGGATAGCAAATAGAGAAAGTGTGGGGTTTAAGAAACGTCTTAAACTAATGAAATTTGTCACTAAGAAAGTGACACCAGGTAAGTACTTGTTAATTATGTATTTTGAGGAGAGAATAAGGGTAATGATATTTTGCTGAGCATCAATTAAAATAAAAGCTGCTATTGTTCTGTCTAATGGTATGTAATGCACAACAAATATCTGCATAATTATTAATTCTTCATACATAAATTTAAAAGTCAACTCTCCCTTGTAATGAATGAAAATATAAAGAGAGAAAAGTCTTTTGGTGACACCTGGTCAAATACACTTTCATGGTGATTTAAAATAACCACTTCTCAAATTAACAAGACATTGATTAGTATAAAAACTGATTTCCCAGAATTGCATTCATAAAGGAATAATTCCTTCATTAAAAATGTCAAAAGTAATCCAGAACATATCAATGAATATTATAAATGTTACATTTAGCTTTGGCTCTAGGCAAAATTGTCAATTTGGTGAAGTTATTCTTTGCCATTTCTCAACATCCCTTTGAAGGACTGTATTTATGCTGGTATTCAATCTTTTATTCGTTCAACATTTTTTTATTGAGAGCCTACTTAGATAGCAGGCACAATTTCCAGAGCTAGAGACACAGCAATGAAAAAGGTAGGCAAACACCTTATTCATAAGGAAACTTGGGTGGAGCCAGACTACCATAAATAAATAAATAAATAAATAAATAAATAAATAAATAAATAAGTGAATAAATAAGAAATTTCAGGATAATAGTAAATACAATGACAATAAAAAATACTATGAGGATGTCTGGTCTATCTTAAGTCTTGTGGATCAAGGGACAACTTCTCCACCAGATTGAGATGTTTGACCCAACCTTGGGAAAATTTAGGGGAGCAAGATTCCAAATAGTAGTAACCAGGCGAATGCATAAAACTCCAAGGCCCTGGTTCTAAGATGAGGAGCATGTTTGGACTTAGATGGCCAGGAAGAAGATCTATGACTGGAGTATGACAAGCAGTGTGAGATAAAGTAAGAGAGTCAGACACGGGCCTCTTGATCAGAAAGGCTCTACTAGGCTGTCAGTGAAAACAATTCTATTTTCAATCTGAAGAGAACACATTGCCGAGTTTCAGTAACTGTCTATATTCCTTCTTCTCTGTTAGAACTTTCGTTCCCTTGTTCTTGAGTCTCCTCCTATTGTAGCTCTCCTGTCAGCCCCTTGGCTTGAAATCTGTTATAGTCTCTTCTTATAAAATGTCCCTTTCAACTTCTTACTCTCTCAGGTAATTTGTAAACTAATCTGATAAGCCAATGTGAATTAGAGCATTCACAAGTAATGTGGCTTAAAATGATACCCCTCTAAGATAGCATCTTTTCTTTAAAATAGCCTGTATTATCTAGACTTCAAGGAGTAAATATGTTGGAAATTATAGCTGTTTAATAGAAGGGGAAAAAAAAGAAAACAACATAATTTAAGCAACTGCATTTTCCTCTCCTATGCCAGGGACTATCCTCAATTGTGTGAACTCTTCATTTCAGTTAGCTGTAAATCACCATGATTTATTATTGTCTTTGGTTTTATACACTATGATTTAAGCCCCTCTTGTACACTAGTCACTATACTATTTGGCATATATATATATACACACACACACACATACATATACTATATATGGTATATAGTAACTACAATTCTCACTACTGATCTTATAGATTCCCAGTTTATAGATTAAAGAAAGTGAGTCTCAAAGACTTAATTGTTTCACATGGACCTGTCATGAGAGTAAGTCTACAAATATAAAAGTCGATCAATAGCAATTTGCTGAATAAACACCTGATTGGTAAAAATAAATAAATAAAGATAAAAATGGCTGCTTAGTCTAGAAGTCAGAAGGGAGAGCTGTGATTGGATTAACCCCTCACCAATTTAGAAGCTCACACTGCTCTCTATAACACTGCCTTCATTTAGTACATGATAGATTTGGTTTTCCAATCAACAGTTGAGACAATAGTTTATTCCAAGGCAAGAAGAAAGCACAGACTTCAGTCAGTTGGATGATCCCTCCCTTTTATTTATTTATTTTTCAATTCTGGGGAGATATTTGCTGTATCTTCGGGGGGAATCAAGCTGACTAGATGACTACGATCTGATAATAAAGTTGTTTTGATAAGGCTAAAATTTGCCCAAAGGTGTTTGCAAGGAACATACATACTCAAACACACGTGCACACACAGTTATATACACACTTGCTGAAAACGGGAAAATGCCACACAGAACACAGAAGGATGTAGCTCTTGCCTCCAGTCAGTGTCTATAACAAAGCAAGCTTGTTTTTGGGTGATGTTCAATATCTTACCAGTTACGAGGAAAATACCCCTGTGGTGTCTAAGAATGTGATAAGAGTTATCTTCAAGGAATACAATTTTGTTCTTTGATTATAGTGAGATCTACACATCTCTGTCAGAAGCTGAACAAGTGCCAGAGTCTTTAAAACAGAAACAAACAAGTGTGTGGCTCTGATTCATCCTTTCAGAAATAGTGCCGAACTCTAGGATGGGCACTCTCCTGAAGAGATGCTGCTTCTATTTGTTTTTTAAACCTGAACCAAAGGATAAGTTAGAGGAGGTTTCCCTCAAAATGTTTGCAAAACACTCATTCTGTGTGTGACTATGTCGGTAGGAAATGTTCCTCAAACAAATGTGTTTAGGGAGTCAAGTGAATTATCTGACTTCTTAGAAATTTACAAAGATCATTGTAAAAAAATTTAAGAGGTCCCAGGGCCGGCAGGTGGCACGGAGGGTAAGGTATCAGATACCACATAACCAAATGCTCAGTTCAAGTCCCGAGCCTAGTGGTTTGAAAATCATGCTGGGGGACCAGCAGTTTACATAATGGCTATGTTGCTAAACTCCCATATAGTCAACCACGGTTTGAGTCCCAGAACCGGTGGCTTAAACTCATGCCAGGCACGTGTGTGTGCATGCCAAAGATCCTGAGAGCAGAACGGAGGAGAAGGGATTGCAGCATGGCCATCCTCCCGGGGGTGATTTCTTGCTTTCTGTCTCTCCGTTTCTCTCTTTCTGGTGAGCACATGTACCCTATAGCAAAAACCTCTCCAAAAAGAAAAAAAAAATCATACTGGGCACGTGTGTGGAGCATGTCCAAAATCGCAAAAGGAGAATGGAGATTACAGCATAGCCATCCCCACCTCAGGCCAGAAAGTGAATTACCACGTTCTCTCTCTCTCTCTCTGTCTCTCTCCAGCAAACACACACACACACTATAGGAAAACAAAAAAAAAGTAAAGGGTTCTAAAAGAGAAATAAATAAATGACAACTACTGCTTATAACACATCACTTACCCAGTGAATCCCATGCTAATTTGGCCACAAGACACCATCGTAAGGCGATAAAATGTGGCTTGGGATTTTAATTTTTATTGATTTATTGATTTTTGAAAAATGCTGATTTAGGAACTATAATTGGTTCATGAGAGAAAAGTAAAGTTTTTTATTTTTTATTTTTCATTTTTTGAGAGGTTTTTGCTATAGGGAGCTTGCACTCGCCAAAAAGATAGAGAGAGACAGAGAGACAGAAAGCAAGAAATCATCCCCAAGGGGGGATGGCCATGTCTCAGTCCCTTCTCCTCCGTTCTCCTCCTGGGATCTTGGGTATGCACGCACATGTGCCCGGCATGAGTTTAAGCCATCAGGTCTGGGACTCGAACCGTGGCCTACATGGGGGTCCAGGCAATATAGCCAGTACGCCAACTGCTGGTCCCGAAAAGTAAAGTTCTTACAGGTAGATATAGCTATCATAACCACTAGCGACTTATGGGATAATTTATAAAATCTTAGAGGAAAATGTCTTTAATGTATGCTATTTTTATATATGACAACATTATTTCTGACTCTTAACTGTAGATGCTGCAAGATGACAGATAAGAACACAGGCTGTACTGTCAGGTCCTACCACTGCCACTTACAGCCACCATTACTTTATAGTACACTTCAATTCATCGAACCCAACTTCGTTCAAATAGTACTTCGTTCAAAGGAAATTACAGAGATGATGTAAACAAAGTGCTAAGCATGATGCTGGGCCAGTCGTGAGTGCTCAATAAGAGGGGACATAATTATTTTTTCTTTTTTGCTAATGCTTCGCAGGGGTTTGCGCAGAATCATGCAGGCTGTTATAGAGGCCTCCTCTAGTCAGAGCACGCATGTATAAGAAGGCTAAGGGGGCATTAAGTATGTCCTATATAGACTTCCTTAGGACAATTCACAAACCAAGACCAGAGTTTGACAGAGTCCAGAATTATTTCTCACAGGGCCACCCACATCCTTCTTTTGCTATAATGTCCAGTTAAGTGGTACTCTAAAAAATTATTAACACAAAAATCTCTCATAATAAAACTAGTCTTAACGTTAAAAATAATTTTTCTATAAAATCTATGAATATCCTATTAGCTGTTATTAACCCCATGCAAGGATGTCCCCTTCAAAACTAAAATGAGTCCCTTGAAATACTCTCCCAGCAAATTTATAGTAGGACACAGGGATGGATGCTTACTAAGTACAGACCCGCAATAGCCAATCAAACATTTGTGTGTGCCACACATGCAAGTCATTGGTGGAACAGAATAAGTACTTTAGGTTATCCACAAAGACATCTGCAGCTCACACATCCGTAACTGACATTTATGAAGGAAAAATGCCATTGAAGGTTTATAAAGATAGTTTGCGCTTGAGTTCGTAAGTGCTTAAGTAGGATGCCTATACTACATGTTAGGTTTATTATTTATTTTGGAGGCAGAGCATGACAACAGTTATTAGTATTTCAAAGTGATCCTATATTGTTAATCTTGTTATTACTCTGCTCCAATCCAAAGATGTCCCATGTCATTCAGAATAAAGTGCAAGTCCTTGAAATGGGCTACAAGGCCCTCTGATCTCATCTAACCACAGCCCGGCTCCTCACTTGCTCACTCTGCTAAGAACATGCCGTCCTATTTGCTGTCTCAGGCCTTTGTATTTTGTCTTCCTCCTGCTTTGAATTCTCTTCTTCCAGACTACTCACAGAATTGCCCACCCCTGCTTCTTCAAGTCTGTGTGTCGTTGGACCACCCTATGTACTCCACTGTGGCCTCCCCAGAATATCTTCACATGCACCTCTCCTTTATATTTCGCCATAGCACTTAGTATTAGCTGACATAATCATACCTGTGTATAAGTCAGTTACTAAATTTTCAAAACGTTTTGTCAGGTGATTGTTAAAACATTAAAACTTAAAAATCGGCCGTGTTGGAAATACATTTACACCATGGAAATGGGCTAAGGCTACCAATTAGGGCTATCATTTTGTTGCAGAGCTGGCTTACCAAAACATACCATAGATATAATAAATTTACTTGTTTATGTATTTACTTTCTTTCACTGCTGGTATGACTTTTTTTTGATAAAAATCATTTATATTTCATTTCCAAGGAAAATGAAAGGTAAAAAAGGAAACAAACTGAGGAAAAAAAGGAAGAAACTGTTTTATGGATATTAAGACAAGAATGCTCAATTTACTCTAAAAGTATGCTTGTTTTTAAAAAGGTTAACTTTTTTTCTCTTAATTGTGTGGGTGTTTTGCCCAAATTACCAGCTAGATCAAAGGACTTGCCTCTAAGAGCTGACTTGACATGTGGCAGAAAGCATTTATTTTACTTAAGATTTTTTTTCATGGTTTGAGATCTGATTTTACCATAACTCAAACTGACAAATTTGGTCATTTCTGTGACAAACTACATTAGAACTATTTAACATTACACGTATGACTAGTAACATACTCTTACATAATAAATATTTAAGAATTGCATACAATTTTGGAACACCCATTGACACAAATTTTGATACACAGAGAGCTAAACACTATTTCGTATTTGACAGTGTTTCTCATATAATTTCCTAATGATTAGTGTGTTTCAGTCTATATCACCTTTTAGATCTAGCTGTCTTTCCCATACACATTTGGATACTCTTGGGTGCATAGATATTTATAAGCATTATATCTTGATGAATTAGCTCTTTTACTACTGCATAATGCCCTTCTTTGTCTCTTCTTACAGTTTTTGTCTTAGGGCCTATTGAAATCAGTATTGCAACTCTAGCCCTTTTTTGGTTTCCATTTGTATGGAATACCTTTTTCTAGCCATTCACTTTTAGTCTATGTATGTCCCTTTTTTTTTTTTTAAGAATTATTAAATTAATTAATTAATTAATTTACTTATTTTAATTTGACCAGAAAGCGACAGGGAGAGAGAAAGAAGGAAAGTAAGAAAGCAAGCCACCAGGTCCAGGACTCCAACTGCAATTAGCCATGTGGGAGTCCAGCGCTCTTAACCACCACGCCAACTGCCGGCTCCTCTATGTATGTCTTTATCCATGAGGTATGTTTCCTGTAGACATAGACAGAAGGTTTATGTTTTTTAATCCATTTAGCCAGTCTGTGTCTCTTGATTGGAGAATTTAATCCATTAACATTCAACATTATTATCCATATTTCCCTACCATTATTATTAGTGTGTAGTATATAGTCACCTTTAGGTATTGCTTCCTTTCCTAGTCCCTTGAAACCAGGTACACCTGGGGTTAACCTGGAGATTTTCAGATGAAAGAAGGGAAAGGAGACACGCAGCAGGTTGTGCTGCATGGTTCAGAAAACAATGAAGTCTTAGAATATTCCTGGGATGACTTGGGAGACAGAAAGAAGCCTGGAATGGTCTGCTCAGCTCCCCTCACCAACACTGCTGATATCATCTTTTTCCCTGACTGAATTATCCCACATGTTTGTCTTCTAGGTCTTAGATTCTTTCTTCTGCTTGATCAAGTCTGCTTTTGAAGCTCTCTGTATTATTATTATTATTATCATTATTATTATTATTATTAGATTTTTGCCATAGGGCACATGCACTCATTGGAGAAAGCAAGAGACAGAGAGAGAGGTAAAGTGAGAAATCTCCCCCCAGAAGGAATGGCCACAGTGTGATCCCTTCTCCTCCGTTCTCCTCTCTGCATTTTGGGCATACATGCATAAGCACCTAGCATGTTTTTCAAGATGCTGAGTCTTAGAATAGAACTGCAGAGTCAGCCATGTGGGATCTAGTACTTCAACCACCCTGCCACCTGTTGGCCCCTCTCTTGCATTTTAATTTCAGTTTTTAAGTGTAGATTGAGGGTTTATATTTGTTTGTTTTTTTAAAATAATTTCTATCTCTGTTAAATTTTTCCTTCTGATTTTGTGATTTTGTATTATTTGCTCTGTTGAATTGTCTTTCAGTATTTTTCTGTTTATCACTAAGTTTCTTTAGAATCTCTATTTTGGGACCAGCAGTTGGCATAATGGCTATGTTGCTGGACTCTTGTGTAGTCAACCGCAGTTAGAGTCCTGGACCCAGAGGCTTAAACTCATGCCGGGCACGTGTGTATGTTTGCCCAAGATCCTGAGAGGAGAATGGAGGAGAAGGGACTGTGGTGTGGCCATCCCCCCTGGGGGGTGATTTCTTGCTTTCTGTCTCTCTGTCTCTCTCTGTCTTTCTGGCAAGCGCATGTGCCCAATAACAAAAGCAAAGTAAAAAAAAAAAACTGTCCAAAAAAAAAAAAAAATGAAGACGAATCCCTATTTTGAGTTAACTTTTAGGCATTTTGAAAATTTTTTTTTTTGGAACCTATTACTGGGGGATTATATTCCTTCAGAGATAGCAAAAATATCCTTGCCTTTTCATGTTTCTTTAGTGTATATATACATTGATATCTTCATGTGTGGTAGGATAGTTGCCTCTTCCAATATTGGAGGGTAGCTTGCTTGCTTCCTTCTTTCCTTCCTTTCTGTCTTTTTAATCGTCAGAGAGCATTTACGCTCAGTAGAAAGAGAGGACAAAATAAAATAACCCCCAGTGAGGTTTGGTCACATCACAATCCCTTCTTTTCCATGTCTCCATGCTGTCAGGATTGTGAGCACACATATGTTCACCCAGAGTGTTTTTCATCAGGTCTGGAATTTGAACCACAGTCAGAGATTGGGATCCAGTTCCCTTGATCCCAAGACTAGGGGACTGGCCTATGGCATTGTTTTCTTAATTGATGTTTTTCTTGAGGATTTGTCCTTTAGTGTCAAGTAGATAGGCTGTTTTGGTTTTGAGTGTGTATAGTAGTATAGTCTCTTCAGGATTTCTCCTGTTGTATTTGGTGTCAGAGATAACTGTGAGTGTCTCAATATCCTAGACTTTAAGTATTTATGGTGCTATTATTTATGGTGCTATTTTGTTAGGTGTGTGAATTACCACTTAGCTATAAGCAGCCATAGGAATTGGGAGTGGTAGCCTGTATTCTACAGGGAAACTCCTGGTCTCAGCAGTGTCAAGAAAGTGGTCACCTGGGCCAAGAAGACTGAGAGTGAAGGCCTGCGGTCTAGAGGGACCTTAGCTGGGGACAGGGACCTGTGAACTCTGACTGAAGTGAGTACTGGGCTCAGTGCTGGCCAGAGTTGGAGACTGGCCAAGCCTGGAGGGTTCCTGCAGTGGGGAGAAGCTTGTGCACTATGATAGTGGTGTGTACCAAGATCAGCACCTGTGAGTAGCAGAAGCCTACAAAGCCTGAAGGGCACCCACAGGGGATAGGAGTCTGTGTGCTCAAGCTGGTACATTTGCCAAACCCAGCAGGAGCCAACGGTTGCATCTGGCAGAGCTGAAGGGCTCTTGCAACGAGGAGGGATCTGCTCAGTCAAGCTACAGAGTATATCAGGCTTAGCAGTTGTCATTAGTGAAGGCCTACAGAGCCTGGAGAGCTTTTGCAGAAGGCAGGGACCCTTGAGCTAAAGCTGCTGTGTGAGGTAGACTCTGTACAGAGACTGACAGTGACTGAAGGTCTCTCATGGGAGACAGGGGACATTTTTGTTGGAGATGCTGAGATCTGGGTTCTGAACAGTAGCCAATAGTGCCTGCAGGACTCCCATGAAAGGACCGCCTGTGCTCTCCAGTGGAGACATGTGCCAAGTCTAGAGTAACAGAGGGCCAAGGAGGCAGAGGGCATATGCTTAAGCTGCAGTGTAAGCTGCTTCCCCTGGAGAGCTCCTGTTTTCCTTTTCTTTCGAGGAATTGTCCCACTGTGCTGGTGAGTGTGCATTTTGCAGTGTATAATGCAGGATGGACTTGGGTACAGGGGTCACCTTCCTACTACTCGGTCTAGCTGTAGTGGTAGTTGCAGCGATTCGTTCACACTTGACTTTTGGTGGGTTCTCAGGATGTGAAGATGCGAGGACTATCAGGCCTTAGTGCAGGATGGACTCTACTAGTTGTACTGTTGCTCAAATGGCACATCTTAGCAGCAGCATGGGTTCTAGGTGATTGGGTATTCCCGGGAAAGACCCTTCCCATAGAGTTACACAGCCCTGTGGCTGTTGAGAACTTTCTAGGCTGGGCCCAAGTCTGCGTAGAATACATGCCTCTAAGCAGCTGGAAGTGCTGTTGTCCACTGAGGTATCAGAGGTTTTGGGGATCCGTTTGCTCACTTTTTCCTAGCAAAAAGAAGTTTCTCCTGATTTCAGGCTGCCAATCTTGGCCAGTTGGCCATCTTACTCCCTTTCTATGCTGTTTCTCTTAAGTTTTCACATTTTGCAAAACTTCTAATATTTCCTTGGTGGATTCTTGTGCTCTTCCTTAGATATTCCTTCTGAATGCCATCTAGTTGTTGTTTTATTCTTTTGTTGTATGGAAGACCACAGTTGGGAACTTCCCCTTGGCTACCTTAATCCCCTTTCCCCAGGTACAGTCTGTGTGAGTTAATATTAGAACTGAGACATGAGTGTAATGATAAAGCTGGCCAAACTCAAGTCTAAGGAAAGAGCATTCCAAGCAGAGGGCACAGCAACATGCAAGGGCCTGAGGTAGGAATGAATTTGGTGAGTTTGACGAACAGCATGAGAATCGCTAATCTTGAAGCAAAATGGGTTAGGGAGAGAAAGGTTACAGATAAGGTCTAGACAGGACAGGTCATTCAGGGCTTTATAGGGCATGATTTCTCATTTCTCAAACTTTAGAGAATGACTCAATCTCTTAAAGTTTACAAAGATCATCCTAGCAGTGGAGAATATTAAGAGACCAATTAAAAGCTACTTCAGTGGTTCAGCACATGAACTGCAGAAATGTAAAACATATCGGTGGATAATATGGACCATGAAGGGTCCTGATCATTTTAGAGATGAATTGAACTAAACTTACCGTGAACATAAAGTCTTTGACTTTGTCACAACCAAAAGAGAGAGGAAGAAAAAAATTTTATTGAAAGGTAAGATAAGGAGCTGGCAGGAGGCATGGTGTTTGAAGTACTGGACTCCCACATGACTGACCTGGGTTTGAGTCCTGGACTTAAAGGCTTGCTTTCTCACTTTCTGTTTTTCTTTCTCTCTCTCTATCTGGTCAAATTAAAAATAATAATAATAACAAATGGAATTAAATAATTCTTTTTTTATAAAAAAGGGTAATATAACCTTGATATGCAAACAAAACTAGGAAAGTATGAGAAAAGAAAATTATAGCATATCTCAATTAAAATTTTATTCGACAGAATCCTAGATGAAATATTAGCCTGCCAAATAATGCAATGTGTAAACAATACTTTGCAACAAGATATGAGAAAAGAAAATCATAGGGTATCTCAATTAAAATTTTATATGACAGAATCCTAGATGAAATAGTAGCCTGACAAATAATGTGATGTGCAAACAATACTTTGTAACAAGATAGAGTTTCCTTCGAGAAATCATGGATGGTTTACCATTAGAGAATCTACTAATGTACTGGGTCATCAGAAAAGCCATGACACATTTTTTTCATAGAGAAACATAGAAAAATATGTCACGACTTTTCTGAAGACCAAATAATTAAATATGTTATAGGTTAAAGGTGGGAAAATTATTTAGTCTTCTTGAAAGACACAAAATAAAATAATTTAATAATATTACATATCCATTCTTAATTTGAAAAAAAAATCCAGAAATTCTAAGAAGATATTCCTGGACCATCCATGGCCTCATGGGTAAGGTGACTTAAACCCACGAAGCATATTGCATGGTTTAAGTTCTGGACAGGGCTGCTTGGAAAACACACTGAATGGGTATGAATGCATGCCCAAGATCCTAAAGGGAAAAAGAGATATAGGAGGAGGGAGTGCAGCATGACCTTGTTGTGTGGGGGTGGGTTGAGGGGAGCTTTTTCACTCTCTCTCTCTCTTTCTCTCTCTCTCCCCCTCCAGTGAAGCACACACCCTCTGGAAAATTAAAAAAAAAATAAAATAAAAGAAGAAGAGAGAGAAGTTATCCTTAATGTGATTAAAGTGTCTACTCCAAACTTTCAGTAAATATTTTAATAATAAAAGCTAAAAATATTCTATTTTGAAGGGAAGAAAAATTCAACAATGTTTTTTCTTTTCCCTTGTACTTCACACTGTATAGATATCCTAACTAGTACAAAAAAAAAAGTAAGAAAAAATGTAGGGGGTGGAAAAAATAGGGAGTGAAAAGGGAGATAAAACACATTCATTATTCCAAGAAAATTTAAAACATATAAAGCCCCAAAACCGATTTATTCAAAATCTAATAACGTCCTGCATACCAATAGTAAACAACTAGAGCACATACTTCTCCAGAAGATATTTAAATTTATGAAGTTCCTAACAATACATGTGACAAAAGAGGGCCAGCCTGTGACCTGGAGGTTAAGGCAGCTGAATCTCACAGGGCCAAATATGTGTTTCAAGTCTTGGACCTAGTGGTTTGAAAATAATGTCAGCATATCTGTGTGAGTGCCCAAAAATCCCAAGAGGGGAGAAATGGAGGAGAAGGTATAGCAGTATGACCATTCCTCATTGTGGGTACTTTCTTGCTTTCTCTCTCTCTCTTTATCTCTCTCTGTCCAGCAAATGTATGTGCCCTTTGGCAAAAATTAGAAGAAAAAACTAGAAAGAAAACTATAAATCCCCTCAAATTCAAATGATCATATAAATTTTGAAATTTTAGAATTCAATTATATAAAAATTTTAAACCTCTGTTATAAAATAGACCATGAACAAAGTAAATGAGAAGTCTCAAACTGAGAGAATTTTGCTAGTCATGTAATTCTCAAAGGATTAGAATCCCTAAAATATTAAGAACTCCTACAATACTTAAAGTTGGACCAGCCCAGAACCCAGTTCTTTTTAATTTCTGGCTAATTTATTCCCTAGCTGATTCTATCCAGCCTCATGCCAACTATGCTTTTGATCACTAATAGGCCTCTCGAACTGTGATCCACCCGCAGCCTGCCTCATTTCAGTTGATACACCTCCATCCTTCCAGAGGCTCAAGGCAAACTCTAGCCTAGAGCAACCCGTGACTCCTCATTTCTTTCACATTTCACATCTAAACAATCTCTACTTTTAAAATATGTCCAAATTTACTTCTTAGCCACTTTTTATCATGTGTGTGGCTACCATCCTGGCCAAATCATCATCATTTCTTGCCAGCAAAAAATGTAAAGTCCTAGTCTCCCAATTAGTCTCCTTGTTTCTGTTCTTCTTGTTGTTAGAATTGTTTTTTTCCACACACAAAACATTGTAGGTAATTACTGTATACAAGTCAAAGATTTTGGAAATAAATGTACACTTGTGAAACCATCACCACAGTCTATGCCATGAATACCTGTCCATCACCTCTAGAAGATTCCTCTTTCTTTCCTTATTTTTTAACTTATTACTACTATTTTGTGAAAAGAACATTTAACATAAGATCTACTCTCTTAGCAAAATTTTGAATATACAATGCTGTATTATTTATTGTATGCACCATGCTGTAGAGCAGATCTCTACAACTTCTTTATCTTTTTTTTAACTATTGACTGAGAGCTCCTCATTTTCCCTCTTCTCGGCCCCTAGCAATCACCATCTCATTCTTTGCTTCTATGTGTTTGACTGTATTATATTTATCATATAAATGGTATTATATAGTATTTGTCCTTTGCATCTTAATTATTTTACTTTGCATAATTGGCCTCCAGGTTCATCCATATTGTCTCAAAAGATAGGATTTCCTTTTCGTTTAAGGTTGGATAATATTCTATTGTATGTATGTACCATATTTTTATTCAGCATCACTTACCATCAGGGAAATGCAACTTAAATACATAATGAGATATCACCTTGTACCTGTTAGGATAGATATTTATGGGGGGAAAATAAAAGACAAATACAGACGAGGGTGCAGGAAAAAGTGAACACTTGTAAACCGTTGGTGGGAATAAAAATTGGTACAACTATCATGGAAGGCAGAGTGAAAGTTCAACAAAAAAAATACAAATAAAATTACTATATGACCCAGCAATTCCACTTTGGGCTACACATTCAAAAGAACTGAAATCAAGATCATGAAAAGCTGTTTGTATCCCCATGCTCATTACAGCATTATTCACAATCACCAAACGTGAAGGAAAACTAAGTGTCCATCTTTACTTCTGTTTTTATACCAGAGCAACAGCGATCCTTTAAAATCTTAAATTAGATTACAGATCAGAACCTACAGTAGTTCTCTGATCACCATTCAGACTTCTTCCTCTCTTACTCATTCACTTCGCATAAACAGCCTCCAGGTTCATCTATATTGTCACAAAAGGGCTCCTTTTGTGTAAGTTTGAATAATATTCTATTATATACCAGGTTTATACTCAGCATTGCTTACCATTAGAGAAGTGCAAATTAAATCCATAATGAAATATGAATTATCTCTGGTCCAGCCATATACTCTCCTCCATTTAATATGACTACTATTAATATTTGTTAATTGCTTTTCTTAGGTGCTTCCATCTTAAAGACTTGGTTCTAGCTGTCTCTTTCCTTGGAAATGCTTTTTATTGACAAAAATTATTTGGCTAGTTCCTATGGCAATTTCAGATGTGATCAAATCTCCCTCAGTGAAACAACTGTGACTATAATAATAATAATAATGCTTTACAATGCAACTTGCATGGTTCTTATTACTATGCTCTCTTTTTCATCAATTTGCAACACACTGTATTTTGCTTATGTTTTTACATTCTGTACTTGTCTATACACCCGCTAGAATGTAAGCTCCATAAGGGCAAATATTTTCTTGTTGCTGTATATTGATGTTTTACAGCATCTGAAAGAATGCCTAGAAATAGTGGGTGTTCAGTAAGGATTTGTTGAATAAATGAATGAATGAAAATCAATGAGACAAAAGAAAAATAGAAAATGGGCAAGTGACACACATAGCAATTGATTGAGTAGAACACCCAAATGAAAAACAAACACAGAAAAAGCTGTTCAACCTAGTAATAATCAATACAATGAAAAACTAAATCAAGATAACATGTATTCTCATTTGATTGGCAAAACGAATTAAGTCTAATAACAAACAATGCTGGTGAGGGTATGTGAAGTAAGCAATGATACATCATCTGGCTTGAATGTAAATTGGAACAGATATATTTTTAGTTCATTGTAGAATACTGAATGAATTTACCCATACTCTTTTACCCGGTGACCTTGCTTCTAGATCCTTTGCCAAATAAACTCTCCCATATGGACAAGGAGATGCGGGCAGCCTCATTTGTCATAGTAAAATTGGAAAAACAATCTCAATCCTTCTGTACAAAAAATAAATATAAACTGCTTCTTTTCATATAATGCAGTTTTATAGAACTATTAAAATTAATAAATCAGAACTACATACATTAACATGAATTAATTTAAAAACAGAATGTGGAATAAAAACAAGTTGAAAAAGAGCAGTTTACTATGCTATTTGAATTTTTTGAAAACACAAGTATCTGTATTTTATATGGCTTTATATGTGTGTATGAGAATACCACAAGATTGGCAACATTGCAAGAGAATGACAATGTTTGGGAGGGAATAAGGAAAGGTTTGGGTAGTAGGACCTTTATGCTCTTATTTATTTTTTGCTAAAAATATTTTTAGGGAAATATGATACCTATTAATATTTGTTGAATCTGAGTCGTGGGTGTCTTTCATATTATTTTCTGTGACATTTCAAATTTAAATGAAAAATTTTTAAATTAACATATTGGCAACTATGAACAAAATAAAGGAGGCAAAAATAGACATAGGATGATAGCTTAAGGGAGCAGCAAGGAGAATATAAAATTCTATTGGGGGAGAAGAGATCTAAGTATATTTGTAAGCAGGAGAGAAGAGGCTTTGAACAAGAGGGAAACAGACAATGTAAGAGAAAAAGTAAAAACAAGTAAAATCCTGAAGACATGTGTAGAATGTCAAAACAAAGGCACTCAGGTAGCTGTTAGTTTTGACAAGAGGGAGTCAGTCATATTTCTCCTACAAGAAGAGGGAGGAAGGAAATACTGATTGGAGGTACAGAGTTAAACTGAGATACAGAAAAGAAAGATAAAGGGAACTTGAGCAAACACTGTTCTCAGCAAAGCTGAAGACAATGGGATATCAAGACTATTTCCAGCCAGTAAAGTAATCAAGGGTTTTGGGAATCTGAAGAGACCTGGAAGGTTTGAAATCTCTGCCAGTATCCAATAAGAAGCTGTAACATAAACAGTAGAGTTACCAAGCAGCCTTGTAAACCCATTTGTGATAGAAATTAGTAAGTTTCATGCTATACTTGATTTTGTAACTTCCTTCAGCAATGATCAGCAGCCAAGGAGAACAGAAAGTGGATAGAGTGACTTACTCATGGTTGAAAATCCATAAAATTTCAAAAGCAAAAAGTAAAGAGAAGCCATGAATCTATGGTACTAATGAGAGCATTGATGACAAGACCCTGTGAAACCTCATGGGACAGGGCATGGGAAGAAGCTGAAGACATGAAGAAGCTGAAGTCCTCTTGAGGACAAACGAACATTTTCAGCAAGACTGGAGTGACATGGAGAGTGAAAGAAGAAAAATGCTTTTACACCAGGATGTTGGAGATAGTCATCTAAGATAATTAGTTTAGGATAAATTCAAGACATGTTTACAGATGTGAAAAATCGAGTGAAAATGATTATGAAAATGTAGACGAGTCATATGAAACCTAAGCATTAGATGACATCTTAAGCATAAATGCTGAGGAAGCTGATGGTGATGGAAATGATGGTGTGGAAAGGACTCCAGGAGAGCTGTTGAATTATTAAAAAGAGAATATTGCTCTCATTTTAGGAATGAGGGTAAAGAGTGAATGTTATCTTTACTCAAATTTTTATAATTATTTTACTCAGTATGGTAATTGAGATTTATCTATATAGATAACACATAAATCCAATCTAGTTATTTGAATTTTTCTATAGTTTTCACTTGTATAAATACCCTAATTTATTATATATTCTGTTACTGATGAATGTTTTCCATTTTGTTGCCCTAATAAAATAAAGTAAAAATAAAACTTATTTTATTTTATTTTATTTTATTTTATTTTAGAAATTTTTGCTATAGCGCATGTGCACTCGCTGGAGAGACAAAAAATGAAAAATCACCCCCTGTGGGGGAGGGTCACACCTCAATGCTTTGTTTTCAGTTCTCCTCTAAGGATCTTGGGCACACAGCCATATGGGCCTAGCCTGAATTTCAAGCTTCTAGGTTTAGGACTTCAACTGGGGTTGGCCACATAGGAGTCCAGCACCTTAACCACTTTGCTGCCTGCTGATCCAAAATAAAATACATTTTAAAATACATTTTATTTTATAACCATGAGGGTATATCTGTATGGCATTTATGTGGAAGAGAAATTCCTGTGTCATGAGTCACAAACATCTTCAACTTGAATATGTAAGCTGTAGAATAATATATAAGTACCATTTTTGTAAATGTTTAAAACACACAAACTTTATATACATGCATATCAACTAGAAACATAACATTTGGTCACTAATAAATGTGAGGGAAACAGTTTCTCTGAAGTAAGGAATTAGATATTTATTCTTTTCTTTATGGATATTTGAAGTTTTTCATAATAAAAAGATAAAATAGTATGTTTCCAAAATAAAAATGTTGTAAAAAATTTAGAAAGCATAATGAAATAAGTTGATTATTAAAAACAAAAACAAAAACAAAAAACTAATCTCAGTACCCAGAAATAAAAGCTATTCATATTTAGGTTTATGTTTTCTGTTATACACACATGTAAGTATAAATGACCTCTATTGTATGTCATATTTAAGAATATGCTTTTATTTTACTTAATAATACATCATTAGAATGTTATTTGAATTCAAGATTTAGCTCCGCTATGTAACTACCTTAGAAGTTATCTCTATTCTCCAACAAGAAAAATATGAATAAATTGAAAACCATTGGCTTTCGTGGACCCATTAGAGAACTGAGATCTTAGGACACATCACTTCTGTAAAATCTAGAAAAACAAGAGTCCAGAGAGTCAGAGCCTCGTCTGCATACTGAAACAGTTCATATGCTGGAGCCATAAACTGGTAGATATACCTATATGGTAATTGTAGCACACTGTTGAAGGTTGAGTGTGGATTAGTTTGAGAGTGTGCAAGTTCTGGAGGGCATAGTCCTAGCGGCTTCCCATACACTCACAAGTGTTACCTCCATAAACCTCACCACGTTCTCATGGTTAAGAAACAGTAAAGACTCCTTCATGGCTATGGCAAAGGAGAGGTAGTGTAACCATTGTAAAATATGTCCAGTATGTTTTCTATAACAAAGGTATCCAAAGGAAAATAGTAGGAATTTATCTCCTAGGGGAAACTAGAGCTTTTCCCAAGCAAAGCTACTAGGGACGTGATAGAGAAGAAAATTTAAGAAATACTTGAAAGGTGTACATGGATCACACAGGAACACTACAATACTAAGATTGTATCCTGTGATTATAGAATCCCTCCCCTCTCCTATATTTTGTCATCACATGAACAAGTCTCCAAAAAATAAGAATGGATGAAAGCTGAAAGAGCTTTGAGACACAGATTTTAACCCAGGAGAAGTTCAAGAACCCCATAGGAGTCAAAAACAAGGATGCTGAAGAAACTTGAAGTTCTGGAACTGATAGGTAAAGCAAGCATTAAGCAAAGGAGAACTCTAGTCAAACTAACAAAATCTCACACAAACAGCTTATCTGTTTCACTTCCAATCACACTACATTATGTCCAGCTGTCAATGAAAATTTACAAGGTATGCTAAAAAGTCAGGAAAAGATAGTCTGAAGAGACAAAGAAAACATCTGATCTCAGGGCCAGCAGGTGGCATGGTGGTTAAGATGATGGACTCCCACATGGCTGACCATGGTTCGAGTCTCAGACCTGGTGGCTTGCTTTCTCACTTTCTCTTTCTCTCTCTCTTTCTCTTTCTCTCTCAATCCCTCTCTCTGGTGAGCACATATACCCTATAACAAAATTAAAATAATAATAATGATAATAAATAAAACATTAAAAAAAGAAAACATCTGATCTGAACTGAAATTAATACAGACTTTTGGAATTATCAAGCAGAATTTAAAATAATCGTGTTCAATATGTTTAAAGCTCTAAGGAAAAAAGTAGAGAACATGCAAAAATAGATGGTTAAGTAATAATGGAAAATATAAGAAAGAATCTGAATGAGATGGTACAAATAAAAACCACTATAACAGAAATGGAGAATGCCTTTAAAAGACTCAATAGTAGACTGGATATGGCCCACAAAAGAATCAGTAAATTGGGTGATAGGTTCATAGAAAGTCTCCCAATTAAAATATAAAGAAAAATTTCTAACGTAGGTCTTACAGTGGCACAGGGCTAAAAAATACATCCTGTGAGGCTGACCAACATGGGAAAGTCCCAGGGTGACATCCAGAGAACATCCTGAGTACACAGGGCACACGTATGCCATGATTCAGGGCTGGCTGAGGCTCAGGCGCATTGTGGCATCAAGACTTCTTGGGGGTCTTCTCTCTGTTTGTCTCACTCACTCACTCAAGAAAGAAAGGAATAAATTAGCTTTTGAAAAAAGTTTTAAAAATAAAACAGAATTGAAACCCCCAAACTGGGACAGCTTCAAAAGTTGAACATACGCAGAAGAATACTAGAGGAAATGAGAGGGAGTGGAGCAGAAGAAATATTTGAACTAATAACAGTCAAGAAAATTGCAAAATTAATGAAAGACATCTAACTACAGATTCAGGAAGCTCAAGGAATATCACCAGGATAACTATTGAAACATCTACATTTAGGTATATCATATTCCAACTAAACAAAACAGAGAAAATTTTGAAAGATGCTGGGGATATGAAGGCTATTTATATAATCCATAGATACATCTTTATCTGTAAAAGAAATGAAGTTAGTGGACTTTTACTAAAGACATGAAAGGAACAAAAGAGTAGAGTGAAATAGATAAACCATGGAAAGTATTAAACAACCAAACTAAAATTTTATATCCAACACAAACAGTGAGAGAGAACTAAAGGCTTCCTTGGGCAAACAAAAATTGAGAGAATTAATCTAGAGGAGATCTGTTTGTAAAAATTATTATAAAGAGTTTTTCAGGTAGAAGGAAAATGTTACAGGTTAGAAACTTGGATTTACACACCAAAAAGAACGAGTGTTAGAGGGAGAATAAACGGTAGTCAAATAGCGCATCTTATTGTTTATATTCTTAAGTGATCTAAGTGAAAGATGCCAGTTTGAAAAAGTAACAAATTGTATGATCCAATTAAATGACATTCTGGAAAAGGCAAAAGTGAGAGCAACATTGTAAAGGTCAGTGGTTGCCAGGAATTCAGGGAGTAATGGTGGGTTGAATAGGTGAAGTATAGGGTAATTTTCAGGGGAATAAAACTATTCTGTATGGTCCTATAATCCTGGATAGATGACATTGTGCATTCGTCAAAACATTACAGCACAGAGAGTGAAACTTCATGTGCACAATTAAAAAAAATAATAATTTAGGAGTTCTGAAGATTCCAAGATGGAAATCAGAATGTGATGAGACAATTGAAGTGTTTTACAGATGTATGTATGAAACAATGTCTCTGCAGGCTGCGGGAGAAAGGTGCTGACCTGAAGAACACTAGAAATGAGTAGAATCTGTAAGATTCAAATCAAAACAAAGTGCACATAAGTACTACTCTCTAGTTGATAAAGTTGATTCTCACAGGGGCATAAATTAACAATTCTGAAACTACCAAAGTGAATTAAGTAAATGGATAGCAGAAAGTTAACACTCTTAAGATCTGATAAAAATGACACTTTACGGGTCTTCCCCTAAATCCATACCAGCAGTCTATTCCTTAGCAAAAACATCAAATCTCAGTTAAAGGATAGTCTAACTACAAAATGCCTGACTGTAACTCCTCAAAACCGTCAAGGTTAGACCAGCCCAGTGACCTGCTGGATAGGATAGCTGGATCCCATATGGCTGACCATGTGGTTTAAATCCTGGCTCAGGGTGACTTGAAAACCATGCTAGGGGGAACCAGCAGTTAGCGTAATGGCTATGTCGCTGGACTCCCACGTAGTCGACCGCGGTTCGTGTCTCGGACCCGGTGGCTTACAACTCACGCCGGGCGCGTGTGCGTGCGTGCCCAAGATCCCAGGAGGAGAATGGAGAAGGGATTGCGGCGTGACCATCCCCCCTGGGGGGTGATTTCTCGCTTTCTGTCTCTAATGTCTCTGTCTGTCTGGCGAGCACACGCGCCCTATAGCGAAAATCTCTCAAAAAAAAAAAAAAAAAAACCATGCTAGGCACAAGAGTGTGCATGCCCCAAATCCCAATATGGTGGAGAGACAGATGGGAAGGATTGCAGCATACCACACCCCAGCAGGATGCTTTCTTCCTCTCCCTTTCTGTGTCTTTCTCTGGAGAGTACACACAGTACACACACTGTCAGGCAAATTTTAAAAACAAAATGAAGCAAAACAAAATATGATTAAATGTAATGCAGTAACTTAAATGGGATCTCGAAATAGAAAAAGAACATTAGGTAAAAAGTAAGGAGACCTGAATGACACATAGATGTTAATTAATAACAAATTGTCAATATTAGTACACTAATTGTGAGAAATGTACCCTAAGATGTTAGGAACATGGGAAACTGGATGTAGATATTTGGGAACTATCTACACTATCATCAAACTTTTTCTGTAAAATCTAAAACTTTTCTAAAATAGAAAGGTTATTTAAAAACTAATCTAAACGATTAAATAACTACATACTGATGCTTTCCATAACTAATGCATTTAAATAATCCGCTGTTATAAACAATCAGTTGTTTCTGACTTTTGACTTTATGAACAATGCTATGGTAAAGCTCTATTGTAAATCTTTTTGTATATGAAGTTACTCACTTAAAAGGAGTATTTGTTACTAAGTTTCTCTAAATAACTTGTGTCCATTTACATACTCATAGATACCATAAAACTCCAATTTCCCCACACTATCAGCAGCATTGATTATTATTATCTATTTTTATGGCAATTGAAATAGGTGAAAATTGTACTTAATTTCACTTAAAGTTGTATAATTTTCCAAGTATTTTTATTGGTTATTTAAATGTGTTTATCCCTTTATAAATTTGAAGTTGGTTTTAAAGTACAGATTTAATGAACTCCCATTTTGTCCCAGAGAACTTTCACATGCATTATCTCACATTATCTTTATTATCCCTTGCATCTGGCTGCAAGTAATAGGAAACGCAATTAAATCTGGCTTAAACAACAAGAAGAAGCCGTTATCTCCAATAAGAAGCAGCCCAGAGGGAAGATGGTAGTAGGAATAATCCACCTGCTTAATAGTGTCAAGGTTCTGGTATTCCAGCAAGACTTGCTGCTCATTCATGCAAAATAGCTATAGAAATTCCAGAATTTCCAGTTAGCGTAATGGCTATGTCACTGGACTCCCACGTAGTCGACCGCAGTTCGCGTCCCGGACCCGGTGACTTAAAAATCATGCCGGGTGCTTGTGTGTGCGTGCCCAAGATCCCGAGAGGAGAATGGAGAAAAAGGGATTGCAGCGTGACCATCCCCCCTGGGGGGTGATTTCTCGCTTTCTGTCTCTCTGTCTCTCTCTGTCTGTCTGGCAAGCGCACACGCCCTATAGTGAAAACCTCTCCAAAAAAAAAAAGAATAGGACACTCTGAAAGAGCGAACAAAATAAGGAAGGAAAAAAAAAATTAAAATGGCTGTAGGATGAGCAACCAACAATATTTTCTCAGTAGTGACAGGAAGCCACTTTAAATGAACTGTTTTTATGCTAATTGGCCCATTGAGAAGACTGTACCTCAGAAAATGTAAGTAACTTGCTCAAGACCACCCAGTAAGTATGACCAATCAGCTTGCACTTAAAATCTCTAAACTAGACCCACCATAATGGTGGAGCAGTAGCCTGCTGCCCTGCAATGTTGGTTCTTGGGTTGAGTTATACATGCCAGGCAAGCACATGTATTACCAAGAACCTAGTTACTGGAAATACTACGAGGAGGATTGAGGCTTGAGATCCTATGAAAAGTACTCGTTTTTTTCTTTGTGTCTCTCTTATGAAATAAATAAGTAAATTAACTAAAAAAAAAAAAAAAAAACCCTCTATCCTCTCTAATTCTAAACTATCTCTAATTGTATCTAGCATCCATTAGAAACAAATTCCTCAACATAGATGATTAGTGTAGGTTGCAAAAAATTTTACAATATGATCAACACTAAGGGAGGCAAGTATTAGGATTTATGTCATTTTGGGAGAGTAAATAGAATTTGGGTGGAAGAACTGGGAAGTCTTCTTGACAAGGTAACATCTGCATTAAGCCCTAAATGGTGAGGGCTACCTCCACGAATCATAACCCCTTTACAATAGTAACACCTGAACTATTGTTTCTCAATTTTTCATGGATGTGACCTGTGTATCATGGTAATATAATCACAGCTCTATAACTGGAATTGTTGAAAGTGAGAGGCCTTGTAGTATGGGAGGCATGAGGAAGCGCCTCTGAAAACAGAAGGTAGGTCTTCAGGAATGTTCTTGAACCTACTTGAGGTGGGTTCAGTGAGCTGAACAACACTTCAGTGCCCGGTAGGCTGAACATCCCTTTCATGAGATTCTGTTCTTGATCACAGGACAATGCTAGTGAGTCATCAGTGGCTTAAATGCTTGATATTCCTTTTATTATTCTGGTCTTTATTTTCATTTTTTTCTGCCTTTATTTATTTATTTTTAATTTAAATTTTATTTATGTTCATACACTGTATATCATTACAGCATACAAAATGAGATTTTTCCATTCAGAATACACTGTATATTGGTTCAATCAAGCACATCAACCTATGTATTATTGTCAACAAATAATTTTCCATTTCTTGTTTCCTGTATATTTTGCTTTTTTCCCTTATCCTTGATTCCCTATCTCTCACCCTCTGCCATCTCTCACCCTCCTCCCACACTGTCTCTGGTATCTATGGTTGCTTTCTATGCCTTCCTCCCCACACACATTTTATTGATTCACTAAAGATCTTGATTAATCTAAATATTTTGAATAGCAAGCACAGCATATATACACATATCCGTGAACACAAGTCTGACTTTAGGCATAAACCTCAGTGAGTAGAATGAACATACTATAAAGTTGCACCTAGCTGGGGCTATATATCTTAGTGCAGTCATCAAATAGGTATTTTTGATGCATTTTTTTTTAATTTCAAGAAAAACAGTTTCAGTTTTTTTTTTATGAAACTTTTTTAAAAACTTAATTAATTTACATTCATTCCCTAAGCATCGTCACAGCATACAAAATGTGATTACCCATCCAGAATATACTGCATAGTGGCTTAATCATGCATGTTATCGTCAAAAATTTTCCATTTATAGTTTCATACACACACACACACACACACACACACACACATATATATATATATATATATATATATACATATTTTAACCCAACCCCTATTTCTGACCCTCTGTCCTTTTCCACCCTCTTCTCACGCTATCTCTGGTGTTTACAGTTGTCTTCTATTCCTCCCCCACACACACATTGTATTGATCACACAATTTCTTAAATAATCTAACTACTTTCTTTTTTTCTTTTTTCTTATTTATTTATTTTTTTTGGAGAGGTTTTCACTATAGAGTGCATGCGCTCACCAGACAGAGAGAGACAGAGAGACAGAAAGCGAGAAATCACCCCCCCCAAAGGGGATGGTCACGCTGTAATCCCTTCTCCTCCATTCTCCTCTCGGGATCTTGGGCACACACGCACACACGCCCGGCGTGAGTTTTAAGCCACCGGGTCCGGGACGTGAACCGTGGTCAACTACGTGGGAGTCCAGCAACATAGCCATTACGCTAACTGCTGGTTCCCAATAATCTAGCTACTTTCAATAGTAAGTTCTGCTGGTAATTTCAAGAAAAGCAGTTTTAACTTAAATCAAAGAAATGCTAAGGAACTTTGCTTAAAACTTAAAGCCAGGAAACAGGTTAGGATTCTCTTCAAATGGTAGGTACATGAACTTATTGACAGCTCAAGACAGGACACAAATCCTTAAAACCGGACAACAAAGCCTAGAAGAAAATCAGCAATGTTTTAGTCAAAAGTCATAAAATTCTATTTCATCAGTTCAGTCTCATGTACTTTATCTTCTGTTGTCATTTGATTTTCCTGATTAAATTTGGGGATATAATATTCAACTCCAGACTTGTCCCTATGATTAAGTTGGCCATTTTCTTAGTTTTTGAACTCTTATTTCTGTGTGTCTGTATTTAATTTTCCTGGTATAGTACTCCCTTGAGAACGTCTTGGAGATCTGGTCTGGTGCTGGTAAATTCTTTCAGGTTTTGTTTATCTGAGAATGTTCTTGTCTTTTCTTCCCACATGAAGGATAATCTTGCTGGGTACAGTATTCTTGGTTGAAATTGCTTTTCCTTTAACACTTTGAATATATTTTCCCATTCTTTCCTCGCTCACATTGTTTGCGATGAGAGATCTGCTGTTATCCTGATGGGATATCCTTTCTAGGTAACTTGCTGTTTCTCTCTTGCCAATCTTAGTACCTTGTCTTTGTCTGTGGTTTTGGTCAATCTGGCTATAATGTGCCTTGGAGAAGATCGTGTGGGTTGATTCTATTTGGGGTCCTTTGTATTTCTTCAGACTGGATCTTTGAGTGCCTCTCTAGATTTGGAAAGTTTTCTTGCAGGATTTCATGGAATAGATTACCAATGCCCTTATGAGTCTCTTTGCCTTCAATGATACAACTTATCTGGACACTCTGGTCTCTATTTTAAAATGTAGTGAGCATCAGTGTCCTAAAGTGCAACTTACAAGTCAGAGAACCTAGATATCTACTTATGTTCAGTGGATGGGTGGAAGAAAGAAAGGAAGGAAAGAAGTAGAAAAAAAGAGATGGAGGGAACAAAAAAAAAACAAAAAAACAAAAACAAAAAAATATTTTCAACTCATTTTAATACATTTTTTATTATTTAGATATAATAATATTAATATTATAATATTATTAATAATAATATATAATATTATTTATTATTTAGATATAATAAAGCCCACAGACCAGGACATGACTGCCATTGGGAAAAAAAAAAACAGCATTTTATTCACGAGTAGATTTATAGTTTATTCTATGTGCAATAGTTTATTCCATTCCTAAGAGGTTAGACCTGGAGGATGGCACACAATGAATGAATCGTGGGGATCTATCATGAAGCAGAATGAGAAGGAGGGACTGTGGGTAAGTGCCTTCATTGTGAATTCCATGGGAATAAATGGGTGAGTAAAAGCTTAAGTAAGCAAGCTTAGATTTCTTACTTTGAGTTAGATCTGTGGACACTGAGGCATTGGGCTATCCCTGGTTGCTTGTTACTTGGCCCTGGGTTTATAAAGATGAGTATATAGTGACCCAGAGTTTGAAAGTCAGTAAGGGGAGGTAGTTGAGAGTGTGGACTTTATTGGGTGCTCAAGAAGATGAACTGACGGGTCTCTACCAAGGGCCTCAAAACTGCGTCATGAAATAGCATTTTAAAACATGACCCAGACATGATGGCACCAGGATTACTGAACTGATATTCAGTGCTAGAAGTCACACGGCCAACGATGGGTTTGGTTCCCAAGTTGATCTGAAAAGACATTGTTTGGAATATGTTCAAGATCCCGACTAGCTGGAAGATTAGGGGAAGGTGAGTGGTGTGATGAGACCCTGTGGAGGCTGGCTGTCTCAGTGATAATACTCTAACTCTCTCTCATTGCACACTTCACAAAAGAAATGATAGAAATTTAAAAATAGTGGAATATAACTGAATACCACCAGATCCAAAGAAGCAATTTATATGTTCTTTCTTGAATTAGGAGGTGAGGGAAAGTATTCTCAATTTCACCCAATAATTTTTTTTAGCTAATTTAACAAACACAATATCCAATCTAAAAATACTTAAGTTTATAGAGAATTTTTTTTATCACTTTGATTATTAAAAGAAGTGAAAATCAGCTACTACATACCAATTAAAACTTCTTATTTTAAACAGAGAGCAGGAGCTTTCTCAAACAAAGGTGGAATAACTACTCTCCATTAATTACATTAATGTTTAGTTTACATTATTCACAAACGTGAAGCTGTTGCTGCAGTATTATTTATCAGCATAGTTTATTTGAAAACCTTTAAATTCTAGTCTGCTATTACTAGTGTCAAAGCAGGTTCTGTGTAAAGGTTCAGGGAAAAGAAGTGAAATGAATTTGTGTACCCCGAAGGCTAATCTGCAGGTGATATAGAAATACCCAGTAATGTAAGCAATCACCAAGCCCATTAATTCTTGGATTTACTAATAAAAATGGTGCTTTAATGAATTGGGAAAATTAAGGGAACAAGGACAGGGAATTAATTCTGTTGTTAGGTATATGACTTTCCATCTGTCCAAATGGCTTATATTGACATAATTTTTAATATGAATAAAACATCACTAAAATCAATACCTAGTGTGTGTTCCAACCAAAATGTGACAATAATCTATCCATGGTAGCATTTATTTGATCAAAGACTTTATGGTTACTCAATCTATTTACCAAAAAAGCAATAACATTTTACTGAAAATTAAATTAGGTTTTACATGCAAGGCAGTATTTCCTCTAAAAGTATTTTGGCAGGAATCAGTCATTCCAACAGGGACATCTTTATGTAATGATATCTAGCACTTACAAGACATTTTCATATTTCAAGTGTTTTACTAACATCAGTTGATTAATTTTCATTATATTGCAACAAGATAGGTAAATACAAGTTAAGGGAAAAGCAAATTATTTTCCAGTCCAGATGGGAAGTCAGTGTCAACATTTAAATTATATTCAGCATTTTGGCTTTTGCCCTTTTTGTCTTGATCATTGAGTAAAACATACCTACCTTAGTTTTGTCAAATGCTATGAAATCATGTTTGTTTTTTGTTTTTTGTTTTTCAATTTATGAACTTGGGACCAGCAGTGAGTGTAATGGCTATGTAGCTGGACTCCCATGTAGTTGACCGCAGTTCGAGTCCTGGACCTGGTGGCTTAAAACTCACGCTGGGCCCGTGTGCGTGCGTGCCCAAGATCCCGAGAGGAGAATTAAGGAGAAGGGATTGCGGCATGGCCATCTCCCCTGGGGGGTGATTTCTCGCTTTCTGTCTCTCTGTCTCTCTCTGTCTGTCTGGCGAGCGCATGTGCCCTATAGCAAAAACCTCCCCCCCCAAAAAAAAATAATTCATGAACTTAAGAACCAGAACTGAAAAAGTGGTTTAAATTTTTCAGATCTTCCTCTGTGTGCTCTTAAAAAAAAAAGTAAAAAATAAATAAAAAATAAAAAGTATAGTGCTTCTCTTCTTTTCCTTTTGATAAAATAGTGTTATAGTCTTGATAATGTCAAACTGTAGTCCCTACAATATGAAGTATGGTAGTTTTCAAATTATCTTTAAAATAACAGAGCATTTTTCATAAAAGTGTTGGTGAGAAAATACTGAAGAGAATCAGATGTGCAAACTATTTGTTACAGCTCAAGGATGTCTGCATAACAATGTGGGAAAAAGAATTCTTTTCAAATACACTTAAACTCAAAGTATTTTTATATACCTGAGACTAAAAATATAAAATTGTTGTAAGTTTGAATAAGTATACATTCTTTTGTCATAGATGCATTCCTTAAATAAATAATAAACATCTCATACATGCAAGTTTCAAATTATGGTTAACTGAAATGAAGGCATTACTTTTGTAGAAATGACCGAGATACAGTACAGACATGACTTTATACATGCTAAATAAATGTCCATTTTCCCAAGTCATAAGTATAATTCAGATCAGTGTTAAAGCCAAACAAACAAACAAACAAAAAGTCTCTAGGCTATGTGCTGGAAAAGCTTCTGCTTTTTGTTTTTCAGGAGTTAGCAAACTATGGCCCAGGGACAAATCTAGCCATCCACCTGCTTTTGTAAATAAAGTTTTATTATAATACTGCCATGCCATTTGTTCCCACATTGCCTGTAGCTACTTTTGAGCTTCAACGGCAGACTTGAGTAGTTGTAAAAAAAGGCCATATGGCTCACAAAATATTTACTGTCTGGCCCTTTACAGAAATCTTTTGCCAACCCTTTTCTATACCAAGAATGATGTGTTGATTCCCTGAGGGAAGGCAGGGGACATTTACTTAGGCTACCAAATATAAAATACAAATCAATTTGAATTTGTACTTTTATAGGGAGTACCCAATTTCTTAGCCACGTGTGATCCAAAATTAATTTGTAAGTCATTGATTCTTCACTCTAATGTATGCATTAACTTGTAATATGGCTTATTAACCAAGAGTACAGAACAAATTGGATTTATGGGCTAGAGTATGGAGATTTAAACATTATTATGCCCATTTTTTGTGAACTCCTGTGTGTTTTAGAGAAGAATAAAACAAATTCTACTCAGAAAATTTTATCCTATGAAGTCGGCAGATCCCATTGGGCATAAGCAGTGTAGCATATCTAACTTGTGTCAGAGTACATTTTACTTGGGTTTGTAGAGATCATAAAAATGGTTTCTTCACAAGAAGACAGCAGGAAGGAGACTCCGTATATCCATCTTCTCTAGGGTTGTACATTTTGTATGGTATTCATGTAAAATACCATCCTCTGATGTTTCTGATATTTTTAGAGTCTCTTGAGCCAGATAAAATCTTGTCTAACTTTTAGTGATGATTATGATGATAATGCCATTAATGATACATAATACTTACGGAATGTGTACCATGTTCTCTCCTTTGTTCTAAGTTCTTGAATCAATCCTCATTACAATTCCATGAAGGAAAAATTTTATTTTCTTTATGTTACAAATAGACATAGAGATAATAAGTAATTTGTAAAACGTTATGCAGTTTGGGGCCAGCAGGTGGTATGGGAGTTAAGACGCTGAACTCCCACATGGTCGACCACAGTTCAAGTCCTGGTCCTGGCAAATTTCCTTGTCACTTTCTCTCTCCCTCCCTTTTTCTCTCTCTGGTGAATGCCTGTATCAAATTTAAAAAACGATAAATAAAATTAAATAATTTTCTAAAAAAAAAAGATTATGCAGTTCATAAGTAATAAAAGGAAAAATAAATCACTATCAAAGCCTTAATGATGAACTAATTTCTCTCAGGGTAATGAAAGCTAAGGGAAGAAAAAAAAAAAAAATATATATATATGTGATATATATATACATATATATATGTGTGTGTATACATATATATATATTCTTTTATAAAAAATGATTATTTTATTTAACTTTGTTTATTTTTTAATTTGAACAGAGAGGACAGAGAGAGAGAGAGAGAGAGACAATTTGAGAAAGCAAGCCACCAGGTCCAGGACTTGAACCTTGGTCGGCCATGTGGGAGTTCAGTGCCTTAACCACTGTGCCACCTGGTGGATCCTATACTATATATATTCTTAATAAAAGGGCCATATGTGCTAAAAATTTTTTGTTGTTGTTTGACTATTAATGCTAGCTACCATCTCAGTTTTAGTAATAGTAATACAACAAGTATTAGTTTCCTTCACTTTCTCATTTTCTGATAATTTCCTAATATGCAATGTTATTTTTATTAATTCTAGTAAGAAAATATGACTTTTAAATATTTTAGTTTATCACATAAATGATATAAATTTTTTTATGAAGAATTACATTGTATTATTCTATATTAGTGTAAGACTACTAGGACTTTAGATTCTAGCAATAAATAAGAGTAATACAGTCCATTCTTTACCATGAATTCCTCTAGAAATAGACATGACCTAATAAATGCCTAATTGAGCCATGGGAGAACAAATCAAATTTCTGGCCAGGATCTGTAAGATGGCAGAGGCCCAGAGGAAAATCTAATCCTTAGGGTTGTTCTTCTGGTTGTATTTTCTGCTGTTAAGTAGATCACTTGAGAGACTGAAGGCTAGCTAGCACTTTTAAGTAGCTTATGTACTAATATATACCAGGTCTTCAGAAAGTTTGTGGAAGCTATGTATAGTAAAACCATTGTGCATAGATTTCAAAACATTTTATACTAAAATAAACTCATACTTTAATGTCATTTTTCTATGAATGTTTTGAAGCAAATGAAATCCAGAGCCCAGAAAGGGAAGGTGAGAGGGGTAGCTTTTGAACTTTTATCATTTAAATTTGTTACTTTGAGAGTTCAGTTCATTAGAATACTGAAAACTATATATATTGTCTTAGTAACTTCCATCAGTTTCAAACTAAGTCAAGGCCGAAACTGAATGGACAAATTAAAGTTTAACTGTTCCTCTTAGCATCTTATAAAAGCAAACACTAATTTTTCATAGGAGAAGAATAATATCATCCTAGTCTTCAAATTAATTCTGTATTTTAATTTAAGTATTTTTTATGCATTTTTAAAAATCATACAAAGTTATAGTTACATAATACAAATGACATTTACTGTGAATAAAAATCAATGCAAAAAAACAGATGATAAAAAACAGATTTACTGGGACTTAAGGTACTGAACTTATGAAACATAAATTTAAAAAGTAGTCCTTTTAATTATCACAGAAATAGTAGCAATTATGGAAAAAACTGGAAATGAGAGAAAGTAAGTGTAAGAATTGATAACTGGGACCAGCAGATGGCATAATGGTTACATCACTGGACTCCCACATAACTGAATACCATTCAAGTCCTGGCCCTGGCAGCTTGAAACTCATACCAGGTGCATGTGTGTGCATACACAGAATTCCAAGAGGAGAATTTAGAAGGAGAGATTGTGGTGGTGCCATCATCCCTGGAAGATGATTTCTCATTCTCTCTCTCTCTCTCTCTCTCTCTCTCTCTCTCTCTCTCTCTCTGGCAAGTGCACACACCCTGTAACAAAAATCCCCCACCCAAAAATAAATAAATAATAAAGAAAAAAGAAAGAATTAAGAACTGAAAAACTGCAATGGCCAGAATTAAGTACACAGTGGTTAGCTTTATCAGCAGATTAGACATAAATAAAAAGAGATTCCATGATCTGGAAGGCAAATAAGAAGAAAATATCCAGAATGAACCTTAGAGAAACAAAAATATTTAAGAATCACTGAATAATACAAAATAAAGAAAGCATACAATTAGGAGTGCAAGCATGCAGACAGGTAGGTTCCAACAATAAAAGAAAGAAGCAATTGGAAGAAAAGAAGAATCTGAAAAGATAATGACTGAGAACTTTGCAAAACTGATAAAAGCTCTCAAGCCTTAGATTTTAAAATCTCTATGAACTACAAGTAGTAGTTAAATGTGTAAAAAGTAATTCATGTGAAGACACATAATATTAAACTATGCAAACCAAAGACAGGGAGAAAAAGCAATACAACCACATAGAAAGGACAGATTGTCTTTAAAAAGCAAATATAAGACCCACAGCTGACTTCTAAATACCACAACACAGTCAGAAGATAAATTGTCAAGTGTCAAGGAAAAATAGTCACCAAACTAGAGTTCTATACAAAGAAAAAAATATTCTTCAAGGTCCTAAAAATAAACATTTTCAGACAAGTGAAAACTGAAGAAATGTGTTACCGGCATTCCTGTGGAAAAGAACTTTTAAATTCTGTTTCTTAAACCAAGCAAAAATGATTCCAAATATAAGATCAGTTATAGGAAGCAATGAGAACTATAAAATGGTAAACATGTGGATAAACATAAATGCCTGCGTAATAATAATATTAAGGATAATATTAAATAATATGATGGTGTATATTAAAAATAATGTAAATATGTAATTTGGGTTTAAATACACACACACACACACACACACACACACACACACATAAAGTAAAATGAGGATAAATAGTAAATGAAGGGGCCGGCTCTGCCTTGTGGTAAAAGCAGCAGATCCCACATGGCTGACTATGCAATTTGAATCCCAGACCTAGCAAATATGTGAGCAAGTGTGCCCAAAATTCCAAAAAGGAGGAAGAATTGGAGGAGAAAGTATGCAGCATGACTATTCTCCACAGAGGGTTGGGAAGGAGTGGGGATGCTTTCTTGCTCTCTCCCTCTCTCTCATAATCTTTCTCTCTCTCTCTGGTGAATACTTTAAATAAAGTAAACTAATGCCCAATTCATATTAGACTTTGAGAAGCCAAAGATGCAAGTTACGATTTCTAGGTAACCTCTAAAATAATTGTGGAAGACCGTGTAACTCCTCAAATAATAGGGATCAAAATAAGAATAACCTGGGGCCAGCAGGTGGCCTGGTGGTTAAGGCGCTGAACTCCCATGTGGCTGACCACGGTTCAACTCCTGGACCTGGTGACTTGAAAATCACACCAGGCACATGCATGAGCATGCTCAAAATCACAGGTAGAGGGGAATAGAGGGGAAGGGATTGCAGCATGGCTATTTCCCCTGGGGGGTGATTTCACACTTTTCCTCTCACTATTCTCTCTGGCAAGTGCACATGCCCTATGGCAAAAATCTAAAAAAAAAAAAAAAAAAAAAAAAAAAAAAAAAAAAAAAAGAAAGAATAGTCTCACCCAAGAAGTCAATAAGTTGAAGAGGAAGTATGAAGAGACAAAAGAAAATGTTAAGACAAAATATATGCTTGATTCAGATTTAAACTCAAATATTATTATTTTTTAAACTTTGGCCAGAAAGTATGTGAGCTCATCAGAGAGAAAGACAGAAACACAAAGGGAAAAGGGGAAATCACCCCTTAATGGGACACCCCACCACAATCCCTTCTCTTGCATCTCTCTACCCCTTCAGGATTTTGGGCATGCATGCACACATTCCTCATGTATTTTTCGATCTGCTTATTCTAGGATTTGAACTGCATGGTTGGCATGTGGGATCTAACTCCCTTAACCACTGGACCAAATGTATGTAAAACAACTAGGTGCTCAAATTAAAGAGAAAAACAATTGGGCTTGGGTATATGTTTTTCTAAAATTTATTTTTTTATAATTTGATTTTTATAAAAGCCTTATATAAAAATATAAAGACTACAAATAGTTGTAAGTTTAAAAGAAAACAGAATTATTTACCCTGCAGATGTGATCCTAAAGAAACTGTGTAGTTATATTAACATCAATGTCAATAAGCTTTAAGATAAGCAAAATTACCAAAAATAAAGAGGGATGCTTTATAATGATCGTAGGTTGAATTCATCAGGAAGATATAACAATTCTGAATCTGCATGCACGAGAAACTTAGCTTCAATATGTATAAATGAAGAGCAGACAGAACTATAAGGAGGAAAAAAAATGTTTGGTAGAATATCTTTACACACCTTTTTAAGAAATAGGTGAGAAAACAACACAAATATTTTTCAAAATTGAATAATTTAATGAGGAACTGTGATCTAATAGCATATTTTTCTGTTTTGTATTTATTTATTTATTTATTTATTTTTTGCTACAGGGTGCGTGTGCTTGCCAGACAGACAGAGAGAGACAGAGAGATAGAAAGCGAGAAATCACCCCCCAGGGGGGATGGCCATGCCACAATCCCTTCTCCTCCATTCTCCTCTCGGGATCTTGAGCACGCACGCACACACGCCCTGCGTGAGTTTAAGCCACTGGGTCTGGGACGCGAACCGCAGTCAACTATGTGGGAGTCCAGCGACATAGCCATTACGCTAACTGCTGGTCCCTGTTTTTCTATACAAAAATGCATCATGGCCTTTCCAGTGACCCAACCATTACAACCCCCACCATTACTAACAAAACTGTGAAGTGCATACTCAATGCACATTTAACTCTCACAATTAGAGTAATTCCCAAGTCATCAGGTAAATCTCAAGCCAGGGCTAAAATCATAGAGTGTGATCCTTGACCTCGAAGAAATTACTATAAAGTATTATAAAAAGACAATCAGAAAATTTTATCAAAGGATGAAAATCAAGAAGTATTCTTATAGAAGATGCATTAAAGAACAGATCAATAGAGAAATTAAAATATTCTGAATGAAAAAATACTGAAAATTTTATATAAAACGTGTGGGCTATAGCAAAAAACATTCTTAGATGCTAATTTATACCATTAAATGCATCTATTAGCAAAGAAGATGAACTGATAATTAGCTTTTCCAGAATTTGGGAAATAACCACATATTGAATGTAAAATAGAAAAATGTAAAGAAAAAGTTCAAAATTGAATGAAGTAGAAAACAAAGACAGATAGTAAGAAATGCCAAAACATAGACCTTAAAATGATTTATTAAGTTGATGAGCTTTTGTTGAGACAAATAAGGGAAGAGACAAAATGCACACACGCAAAAAACAAATGTCAGGAATAAAAAGGGGGTCAGTTCCACATATCTACAAATCTTAAAGATACTTTTAGCGTGTCTTTATTCCATTAGATATGAACATTTGGGTTAGATAAATCCACAAAAAGTTATTTAAGAAGAAATAGAAAATGTAACCATACCTGTAATTATTAAATAGATTCAATCATAAATGAAAACATTCCCCAAAATAAAATGCTAACCCAGGAAATTCTAGCACATATTTTAGAAAGAAATGTGTCAGTCTAACTTGAACTCTTGCAGACTCCTAGAAAATGAAGTAGTTATTTCCCTTTTTATTCTGTGAGTTCAATATAACCTTTATAACAAAAGTACAGAAGGGCAAGAAAAGAAAAGAAATTAATGGCCAATGTCACATGAGCATAGACAAAAGTATCCTAAATAATTAGCAAACCAGATCCAACAATTTACAAGGATAATGTATCAGGAGCAGGCTTATGTCATGTAAGCAAGGTTTGCTTAAAATGTAAAAACTATGTACAGTGTATTAACAGAGAAAAAGGATAGTATCATACAATCTCTCATAAGAGATAACTTTTTTTTTTTTTTTTTGAGAGGTTTTTGCTATAGGATGCATGCGCTCACCAGAAAGACAGAGAAAGACAGAGAGACACCGGGTCTGGGACTCAAACCTCTGTGGGCTACATGTGAGTCCAGTGACATAGCCATTACGCCAACTGCTGGTCCCAAAATATAACTTTTTTATTGATTAAAAAGCTTAGCAAACTAGGAAGAAAGAAGCATTCCTTTTATAAAAGTTATTCACAGATAAATAAGTAAATAAATTATAGTCAAGATCATATTTAATGTAAAATGATGCAAGCTTTCCCTTTGAGGTTGGGAACAATACAAGTATGTTTTGTCGTATGGCTTCTATTCCACATTGCATGAAAGGTTGTACCTTGTAAACTAAAGCAAGGGGAGAAAATGAAGAATGTAATATCGATCACAAAGAAATAATTGGTTAGTATTTGCAGATGACATGCTTTTTTATGTGAAAAGGTTTTAAAAAAACTGCATAAAAATGTTGGAGTTGGGACCAGTAGGTAGCGTGGTGGTTCAGGTGTTGGGCATCCATATGGCAGACTGTGGTATGAGTCCCAGACCTGGATGCTTGCTTTCTTACTTTCTCTCTTTCTTTATCTCTCTCTCTTTTTCTCTCGGGTGAGTGCACATATGCTTAATGGCAAATTAAAAAATAAATAGCAATAAATAAAATAAAATAAATAATTATAAAAATAGAAAAAAATGTTGGAGTTAATAAGGTCAGTATAAAAAGTCAACTGCATTGCTTTAAATGAGCAATTAGAAAATGAATTTTATAAAAGTACACTATTTATGAAAGCACCAGAAAAACAAACCATCTAAGAACAAATCAAATGAAAGTTGTGTGTAACTCTACAAATATTAGTAAGAGTAGATCAAGATTACTTAAATAAATAAATCAGAAGTTTTAATATTTTCTTGTCTTGGTCTAATTTAAAAAGTTGATGATGATAAATGCATGTGAAAATGTCAAAGGCCAAGAATCGCTATAAAAAACCTGAAAAGCAAAAAAAAGAAAAAAATTGAAAGATTTATTCTACCCACTATCACAACATTATTATAAACCTGTTAGAAGAACTTTGTGTAACCTCAACAAATTGAGCTTTAAAACAAAGTAAAAATTTCATAAACAGATCCACCCTGATACTTATTCTTGATTTCTGACACAGTTGGTATTACAAGATGGGAGAAGTACAGTATTTTCAATAAATGTTGTGTTTTCAATGGGACATTCAGAAAGAAAAAATATGACCCTCACCCCTTATCTTACACAGAAACTAATTCCAGGGGAATAAAACTTAAATTTAAAAACAGATTTAAAAAAAAAAAAGAATGTTTCTAGAACATACAGTTTGGAATAAGGAAATTGTTGTAGTGTGATAAATAGACAAAACACAAAGAAAACATTGGTAATTAGACCACATTTATATTAGGAAATTGGCATATTAAAGCACAGGAATAGTAGGGTAAAAAAATCAAGCATAGAGTGGGAGAATATATTTTTAATACATATTACACACAGAGGACTTAAATCCAAAATATAGAAAGAACTCCTCCAAATCAATTAGGAAACGAGATACAACACTGTAGGGGAAAAAAAAGTGAATGAGTGCTTGAGTAGACAGTCATTTCACAAAAGAAGATACATAAATGACTAATAAATCATGCTCAGACTCTTATTTTAGTCCATCCTCTGTTGCTTAATAACAGATTATTATAGCCTAGGTAATTTATAATGAATAAAGGTTTATTCAGCTCATGGTTTTAGAGGTCCAACGTCAAGGGGTCATATCTGGTAAGAGTCTTCTTGTGATTTGGAGATTTTCTGCAAAGTCCTATGGTTGTACAGGGCAACACATGGTCAGGGAATGACTACGTGTCCAATTGCAGGAGCGTGAGAGCAGTGTCTGTGTCCTTGTGTCTGTGTCTGTAGTCTCACTCGCTCTCTTTATAAACCCACTAGTATTCAATCACTTGTTCCCCTCCCTAATTGACTTTGCCTACTCTTAATCACCTTCCAAATGTTGCACCTCTTAAATCTATAGTCAGATTGAGTTCTACCTTTTTAAGACCATCACAACTAAATTTCAACAGAGAAATTTTTGGAAGATGCATTCCAACGATAGGATCCTTATTAGTTATCAGGGTTATGTACCTTGAAATCACAAATGAATAGCACTGCCCATCCAGCAGAATGACTAACAATGAATGTATAGGGAATATCAAATGCCAGCAAGGACAATGAGCAACTGAAACACTCATACATTGCTGGTAAATTGGCACATCATCTTTGGGAAACTAAAGTTGGGAATACAAATAACCAGACATTACACACACACACACACACACACACACACGTGTGTGTGTGTGTGTGTGCGCTATGTGTAAAAATATGCATTGTGATAATATTTATGATAGCTTTAAACTAAAAGCAACGTAACTGTTAATCAACAGTAGAGTAAATTAAAAAATTGTGGTACATTCACCCAGTGCAATACAATATAGTAATGGAAATAAATAAACTACAGCTATGCACAATTAGGTAGATATAGGTAGATATAAAAATGCACTTTATTATTTTCTTAATAAATTGGGAATAATTATAGGAATGAAATAATGAGCCATGTGAATGGTGAAGAATTTTAGGTCATTCAGTTTCCAGTTATTCCTTCCTTGATCTCCCTCACCCACTCTGATTTCCATTCCTACTTGTCATTGTGTCTTCACTTTTCCATTGGCCCAGTTTCAGTGTTGAATAAGACCTTAGTGCTCCTAATCAGGGAATGACTACATGTCCAACAGCTATACGTAAATCAAAGTAAGAGTAAACTAAACCTAAACACAAAACATAGATGTGGATATCAAAAATAGGTTTCTATTTTTTTTTCAAATTAAACAAAATATATTTATCTCTAGTGTGAGTGAGAAAGATGGAAAAAAAGAGAGTCTCAAATAGAGTTGCAGTCCACTCTGAACCTCAGGCAGGGACACTTGTGTGACCTGTGTACTCAGGGACACAAACCCAGAACCTTCCATCTGGGTCAGCTTCACAGAGCACTGTGTTTTACCACTGCACCATCATCCCACACCTTCAGTATTTCTTTTATTACGAAACTCTAGGTAAGCTCATTAGACGTGTCCTGTCCTTTTTGTCTTCCTCTATTACGGCATTCTCTGCCGTGAAGCTAATGCCCTAAGTCATACTTCACTTGCCTGGTGGGTAACCTAGCATGGGAAATGAGAAAAGGCAGAAAAATTAGTGTTCACATGAAACAAGAATCTAACAAAGCTGTAATTTTAGCATTTACTTGGAAGAGGTTTTCTTTTAAAAATTAATTTGCTTCTGCCATAAATCCCTGACTAGAATCTCTCTGTCTCTGTCAGTATAAAAAGATATCTTAAGCAGTCATGAGGGAGTAGGCCAAAGAGTTTGACTAGTTATGGGGAAAAAGTGGTAAGAATTTATAAATTGGTAAATCTACTTTTCTTGTAGATTTCAACAAAAACGAAGGAGGGTGATAGAAAACATCATCAGCATACACAAGCAAGCATAAACCTTGTCTGCCTGTGTTCTCATAATGATTGAATCATTAGGAGTGCCATATTGTATCGGTATCTTCCACTCTGCCTTAGGCATGACAGTCAAAATGTGACTACTGCATCCATTGACAGTTTGACAGTTTAGACCTGATTCGAAATCCCAAGAAAAGCTCGCTGTTTTAGAAAGCGGCTTCCATCACAAAATTAAACCTAAAATAATTGACAAATACACCAGCAGTTACTTTTTAAGCAATCACTCCATAATCAGCATTGTTCTAGACCATGTTAAGGTTTTTATTCGTTTATGTATTATTTTCTTTCATGCAGTGTGTTAAGAAACTCTTCTTTGGACAATTAAAATCAAGAAAAAAATTAATAAGATGAAAAATAATAGAATGCCAAACATTTATTAAAATATGGAAATGGTAAAAATATATTGTTTTAAAAATAATACCCCCCAAAAAAAGGCAACTGGAAAAAAAAAAAAAAAAAAAAAGAAGAAACTAAAATGTATGAGAGATTTTATCTGCTTCATCCATATGTTAAACTTCATGAAAATTCAGTCTCAATTTTATAATTCCGGAACCTTTTTCATTATTCTTTCTCCAGTAACTAACCTGTATTTACTCAGAATATCAATCAGCTGCATTTTTGTAGTGCATAAAACACTCTCTAATTAAGCTTTATTTAATTTGTTTTAACTCAGAGTGCAAAGGAGATGACACAATGTGAATTACTCATTATAGTAACCTCTCCTCCAAACTACACATGGGTATGAAGGGATGTTTCTGTACTATGACATCAGTTGCAGCAGCAGTTACTCAGAAAAGATAACAGTAATAATGACACTTAGCATTTTTATAGCATTTTCTATCTTCACAACATTTTATAAACGTTAACTAAATAACCGTACTTGCAGGATTTAGGTTACACCACCAATGAGTCAGCAAATCCCTAGCTGTAACATTAGCCCTCAGAAACGACCCTGGAAGGAGTTCGGCGATAGGTACCGCCTCATGATGGATTAACACCAGATACAATTAATTGGCTAGTCTAAAGGAACCTCCATAGCCTTTGGATGTTTGTTCTGATTAATGCAAAGAGAGCCCCTTTATTTGGGGGTTTCAGATCAGCCCTCCATCGACATAGCCAAGTGGAGAGTTTAAGGTGATTATTTGGACAACTCCGGCCCAAGTCTCTACTCATTCTAAAGTGTCAGTCCTCTGTATCTGCCCTTCTCAAACTTTGCAGTCATGGACATTTGGGACTGGAAAAGTCGTTGCTGTGGAGCGCTGTCCCGTGTTCCGCAGGGTGTTCAGTAGCATCCTTGGCTTCTACCCACTAGGTGCCAGCAGCGTCTATCTCCTCAGACTCCTCCTCCATCCTCACTGTGAAAACAAAATGTGTCCAGACATTGTCAAGTGATTCTGGTGAAGCAAAATATTTCACATGCTTTTGTGCTTTGCTGGTGGCTAGACATTTTCACTCTGTGTTTTAACAGTGCTTATCTCTCCCTAGTGGGGCCTCCTTTGGCAGTGGTTTTCAGGTATGTTTTTCCACTTAGACTTTTAGAAACTAGTAAACACCAATGATTTGGTTTAAGTAACTTTCATTTCAAGTCAGTTGGGATGACACATTGCCTCACTACTCCCTCCTGTACCCAGAGTAAGGTATTCTTCCACACTGAGCACAAAACAGCAGCATAAACCTACCCTGAAAATCAGTTTAGCATTACAGTTTATGAAAAACTTATTTCACAGGGTTTTGAGATAAGTTGACAGAGGCTAGTTTGAAAGCTCAGCCTTACACATTTTGCTTCTCAGCTGGGCTTAGAAAATTGTTGCAACTGTAGTTGTAAGGAAAATACTACCTCAAGGCTCGATCATAAAAGCTTCTATCAGACAGATGTCTACAGTTATTTTTGGTTCTATATTCAGTAAGTTTTATATGGGACCTAATTCCCAGAAAAACTCCCCAATCTGTTTACATAGACAGGATAAACTGGCTGTGTTTTCTTTGTATGCCTAGTGTGAGCTGGTAATTATCCATCTACTGCTGGGATATTTCATGTAACTGGTGGACATTTTAGACACCATGTGCATCCTTAATCTCCCTAGGATTCTCTAGGAACAAAATTATTTGATATGGAAACCTTTGATATTACAAGTTGTGTTTAACATTTCAAGCTTCATTTACATCAGTTCAGTTCACTGAGCTGCTAAGCACACCAGACGACACATCATGGACAGAAGGAAACCTATAGATGCCCTCAGTAGCCCTGAGGAATATTATACAAAATAATAAAAGAGAGCTGCTGAAGAAGTATGGAAAATTTATTAGCACAGGGTGCTGTTAGGGAGACTGTTGAACACCAACCCAAATATTTTTTTCCAAATAAATACATAATTGAAAAAATAAGAGGTTGGCAAAATGAGTAAGAAATTCTTGATGTATAGCTTCTGTGTATTATGCATATGGCATATTCTAGTATGACCCAATTATCTAAGCATGAATATACCAAATTCCCTATTGATCTAAGTGCTACAGGATAAAGTCTTGGTTGTTTTTATTTTCTGCAAATCACTGAAGATTTTGACAATTTCCACATGGCCTAGAACGAGGCAAGCAGTTGAACAGCTCCTGTACATCAAGGAAGTACTCACTAATGGCTGTAGCCAGAACACCTGCTAACCTGCTATTGTAAGCATTTATCCGGGATTTGCCTGTGGCAGAAATGAATGAATAAATAAACTTTCAATAGTCATATTACATGAGTTAATGTATTATAGCATTATGTAAAGTAGCAAAGCACATTTTTCTGGGGCTTTTTTAAAATCATTATTTGTGGCAGATTAGAACATATCTACTAGCTTCTCTGCTCCCTTTTCCTCTCTTAGTTTTCTTTTTCATTTTCTTTTTTTTTTCCCAGAACCCTCACAACTACAGGGCTAGTTGCCCTTTGCTCTCTGCAGAATACCCTTGAGAAAAACTGCCTTCCTAATCCTCACAGAGTTTTAAAATGGCATTGCAAAGAGAATGGATATATTAAACACCTCAGCTGTCAATGAGTGGAATCAATAACTGTGGGTACATAGCTTACATTATGTCTACTTACACAGGACTTGCAATATTTGGAAAGGAGAGCTTTTCCTTTGACAAGTTGGCACCAGCTGGTCCAAGAAATAACACAGCTGTATATCCTTAACACACCTGCCGCTCCTTCCATAATTTGGAAGAAAAAGATATAAAGCAATGACCAGGGAGGGCAGAGCACTGCTATAAGCCTTATTTTCAGCAGTACTTTCATTTAAAAGTTTAAAAGTGTAAAGGATAGATTACCAATTAAGGTTAAAAACAAAGATCTAGAGTTGGTGGCTCCGATACTTTAAATTTCTTAGGGAACAGTATACTTCAGTCAGTTGAATGTATAAAATATATCACTGGGCATCTGTATCATTAAACACAATTCTTATAATGAATAACATCTCTAAATATAAATAAGAAATGTGGGCCAGTTGGTGGCATGGTGGTCAAAGCAGCTGGATCCCACATGGTTAACCATGCAGTTTGAGTCGGGACCAGGTAGCTTGAAAAACACACTGTGTGTGTGTGTGTGCTCAAAATCCCAAAAAGAGAGTGAAATAGAAGACTAAGGATTACAGCTTGACCATCCCTCATTTCTCACTTTCCCTTTCTCTCTCTGGTGAGCACTTACACTCTTGGGCAAATTTTAAAAATGAAAAAATAAAAGGGATGAACTGTGCTGTGCGCTACGCTTCCATAGACTTGTCTTGATTTACGCTTTGAAGGCTACATTTAATTTTATGTTTTCTATAAAATTTGTTACAGTTTTAGAAAAATCTCCTTTCTAATTCAGAAAACCTGTGAGGAAGACCACATGTATCAATACCTTATATGAGAGCATGCTTCTACTGATACATTCTGCCTATAATTAAAAAAGAGGGTTTAACCCTCATCGTATCTTTAAACATCTGGCATTTTCCTGCCTAAAGGAGAAATGTTGCTTCTTTAATTTCTTTAGTTGTTGTTGCCTAATTTTCTTATATGGCAACAGGAGTACAATAATTGGAATTAAAAACGAATAACATCCTTGTTGGCATTATACAGATTTTCACAAAATCAGCTGTGCATCTTATTTTCTTGCAAGGCATGACCTATTTCATTTGTGTTAATGTATCACATTTTGTATATATCTACCAATTAAGAAAACAATTTCATTTCCAATAGAACCAAAAAGAATAGATAGAGAAAATATATCAATGGAGTATTAGTATGTATACTTAAGACCACAAAATATTGTTGTGAGAAATTTGAGAAGGTCAAAATAAATGGAAAAACAAAGAATAGCCATTAATAATAAGACTTAATATTATAAAAATGGCAATATTCATCAAATCGACCAATTCAACATAATCCCTATCAAAATCCAAGTTATTTTTCCCTCAAACTTGACAAACTCATCCAAAAATTCTTGTGGAAATGTGAATAACCTACAATATTCAAAGTGATTTTGTAAAAATGAAGAACAAAGTTGAAGAATTCATACTTCCTGATTTTTAAATTTACTATTATATAAAGCTCTAATAGTGAAAACTGTGGTACTGGCATAAAGATAGAATTCCAGAAATAAACCCTTGCATTTATGGCTAACTACTTTTACATATGGGCAGCAAGATAATGTACTGAGGAAAGAATTGTGTGCTTTTTTTTTTTTTTTTTTTTTTAAACAAATGGTGCTAGGACAAATAGATAGCCATATGCAAAAGAATAACTTAGATCATTAAATATTGGGTTGTCAGAAAAGTCATGACATTTTTCTATTTTTCTATGCAAAAATATATAATTTTTGCAACGACCTATTAGTCAAACATTGACTTATGATGTAGCAATTCTATTACTAGATATATAACCTAGGAGTATATAGATAGATTAAAAAGTATACATCTGCATAAAAATTTGCATGTGAATATTTATAGCAGCATTATTCATGATAACCAAAGTGTAAACAACTAAAATGCCCATCAGCTGATGAATGGATAAATAGAATGTGGTATATCCATTCAATGGAGTATTATTCAGCAATTAAAAGAATAACTAGATATAGAGCCTCTTTGTTTTCTTCAGCATTTTTCTTCAATAACAACCTTAGTGCTTTTGATACCCATAAAATAAATAATATAATGGTTAATAGTGATATCAAAGGAAATATTATTCTCATTAGAAACAAAATTTTCACTGATTTTTTTTTTTTTTTTTCCACAAGAGGGAAGAGTCTTATAATTTTGGTCAGAGTATCGGTATTACTGCATGTCGTGTGTAAAAACAGTTTTTAGAAAAGTGAGCAAGTGCTACTTTCATTCATTTATTTAAACAAAACTGTGTATTGAACCCTTCCAAGGTATTGAGTCCTGTTTAAAGACAAGGATCTTTAATGATGAATAAGCTTCTTTGAAAACAGATGCTAAATTAGTAAATAGTAAACAAGTAAAATAATAAAATACTCGAAGATGGTGGTAAGTGCTATGAAGAAACTAAAGGAGGGCAATGAGATAGTGAGCACCCGCAGTAAGACTGAATGAGGGGAAAGATGCAAAAGCCAAGGAAAGAGAACTACAGGCAAGTGCGAAAGAGTAAAGTCAGAAAGCAATGAGAGGTGAGCCTGCTGCTGTCAGGAGCAGGACAAAAGCCCGCAGGGCTGTGGCTGCGAGGTGACCGCATAGCATGGAAAGAGGTCAAATGATTAGGCAAGCCTGGACTAGCTGAGGTCTAGTAAGACCACTAAGGAGTCTGGATTTCATTCAAAGTAACGTAGGAAGTCACGGGAGGGTTTTAAGTGGGACAGTGCCATGATCAGATAGAATTTTAAAATTATATTGACTGTGGAGGAAGAAAGAGGGGGCAGGGGGCCATGTAGCAGCTCTTCAGGCAAAGGTCGATGAGGCCGGGAACTCGGCCGGCAGCGACAGAGTTAGTGAAACGTGCTCAGATACAAGTGACTTAAGACATTTCTTTTCCTGTTTGATTTTATTCTTGTGGGATGTAAGAATATCGAACATTTGTTTAGAGTTTAAAAGTGAATTTCTGACTGATTATCTGGCCTTGCCAAAATGAAAGGCACACAATGGCATCTGACTATTTTTCTGGGCAGCTCTAGCCACCTCTACCTCAATACTTAGGGTGTAATCAATAAACATAACAGAAGCTATTCATTCCACCAGGATGGATTCCAACAAAAGGGCGCTATTCACACTGGTAATAGGCAGACTTCACCCGTTCCATCACATTATGTATTATGTCTAGCAGACTTCAGTCACCTACCTACTTTACTGCTCAATAGTGATGAAATGCTCTGTTGGCATAAGAATGATTATAAAGCTGAGCTGTTTACACTTCTGGTGGCCAAGACAATGACCCTCCCATGGAAACTGAGGTACTACTCATTGCTAAAGGAGGGATAGTCACGCATTTTCAGGATTATAAAGTTGAGTGCTTGCTGAGGTTTACATTGGGTTTTAATGTCCTCCAGAAAAGAATATGTTCAGTGCAATCTTTTAAACGTATGTCAATAGGTTTAGTGAATGTTCGTGGGTACACAGTACGGAGAATGTTTAAAATCTTTTTGTTGAGACATATGTGGTCACTGTTTTCTTTCATCAGCTCTCTCCCATGGTAAAGAGACCATCTACCTTTTCTCAGAATTAAATTCACTAGGTCAGTGACCACAAAGAGGATGACAAGCACTTATAAAGAGTTAACATTAAAAAAAAAAAAAAAAGGAGTTAACATTTATTAACTTGAAGCTTTCAGTAGAAAGCTGGCTGTTCTGAGTTTATTTTAGAGCAATTAAATATGATTTATTTGCCATCATTTATTGACTTATTCATCCAGGAAATACTTATTGACTGCTTACTGCCATGTTATACAATGTGAGACAAACAAAGAAGGCTAATTAATAATGATAATGGCTAATACTGTTTGAGGAGACACTGCGAACCAGCACTCATGGAGTGCTTCATCTGTTATCTCAATTTTTAAAAACGCCTTATGATACAGTTGCCATTATTTCCAATTTATGGAGAAGAAGACTGAGGCATAGAGAACTTAAAAAAACAAGCCCAGGACCAGCAGTTAGCGTAATGGCTATGTCGCTGGACTCCCACGTAGTCAACCGCGGTTCGCAACCTGGACCTGGTGGCTTAAAACTCACACCTGGTGTGTGTGCGTGCGTGCCCAAGATCCCGAGAGGAGAATGGAGGAGAAGGGATTGCATTGTGTCCATCCCCCGTGGGGGGTGATTTCTCGCTTTCTATCCCTCTGTCTCTCTCTGTCTTTCTGGCGAGCGCACGTGCCCTAAAGCAAAAACCTCTCCAAAAAACCAAAAAAACAAGCACAAGGATACCAAAGTAAATGTCGCAGTTCTGGGAATTAAACTCATGGACTCTGCCTCAACAGCTCATCTGTGTGTCCAAAGGTATGCAGCCTACCAAGTGATGGTAGACATGTTGTCCTCAAAATCTTTGTAGGGTAGTAGGTGAAATAAACATTTATGAAGTCAAGAATAATTTACAATAAATTAAAATACAAACACTGATAAAGACAAAGAACTACAGGGATTGAAAAAATCAATTTCATCCAACAGCAGTGGTCCTCAAACTTCGCTGTAATCACCTAAAGATATAAAAATAATGATAATTGATATCCTGATCTCAACCAGAGTTCTGACTTAGTAGATCTGACATGAATTTGTACAGATGGATTTATTTCTTTTAATTTCCAAAGGGCATGTGTGCTTCCCAGAGAAAGAGTGGGAGAGTGAGAAAGCACACGCCCCATAGGGATGATCCTGCTGTAATCCCTTCTCCTTCATCTCTCCCTCCTTTTAGGATTCTGGGAATTCAAGCACACATACCTGGCATGTTTCTCTTACTGCTAGGTCTACAACTTGGACTGTGTGATTGGCCAGGTCATATCCAGATGCCTTACCCACCCTGCCATACTGGTCCACAGCTAGATATTTCAGAGTTCTCCAGATGATTCCGTGCCGCCAAGTAAAAAACCACTAGAGATATTAGAGGAAATGTTTGGGAAGAGAGAGGTTCAAAGGTGACTTTTCAAGAGTAAGTCACTTTTTTTTTTTTGGAGAGGTTTTTGCTATAGGGCGCGTGCACTCGCCAGACAGACAGAGACATAGAGACAGAAAGCAAGAAATCACCCCCAAGGATGGATGGTCACGCCGCAATCCCTTCTCCTCCATTCTCCTCTCAGGATCTTGGGCATGCACGCACAAGCACCCGGCATGAGTTTTAAGCCACCGGGTCCAGGACGCGAACCGCGGTCGACTACATGGGAGTCCAGCGACATAGCCATTACGCTAACTGCTGGTTCCCAGTCATTTTTTTTTTTTTTAATAATTTTTTTTTTGGAGAGATTTTTGCCATAGGGCGTGTGTGCTTGACAGACAGACAGAGAGAGACAGAGAGACAGAAATCGAGAAATCACCCCCCAGTAGGGATGGCCACGCCACAATCCCTTCTCCTCCACTCTCCACTAGGGATCTTGGGCACGTACGCACAAGCGCCTGGCGTGAGTTTTAAGCGACCGGGTCCGGGACTTGAACAGTGGTCGACTACATGGGAGTCCAGTGACATAGCCATTATGCTAACTGCTGGTCCCAAGAGTAAGTCACTTTTCAAAGTCAGAAATGTCAGGTGGTGAGAATGGAGTGGGTGGGTATGTTGAGCTTGGGAGCAGGTCCTTGCTGCTCAAGCTGCGGACCTAGGACCAGTAGCTCTGGTATTGTCACTGAGTTGGTTAGAAATGTGGTCTCTCTGGCTCTGCCCCAGACTTCCTGAATCAAAATCTGCACCCTCAAATGATTTGGATGTACATTATAGTTTGAGAAGCACTATCATCAGGGGAGAAATCAAGATAAGGAACCATAGAGCATATTTGATGATTAGCAGACTGAACCCATTGCCAAGAGATGACGGAGAGAGGACAGCGAATGGGGCAGGTGGTACCAAAAATTGGAGCCCAGGTCAACGCCTTCACTGCTACAGTAAGCAGTTAACAATTTGTTCTGTGGAAGATTGGAATTCTAAAACCTTCTGGATAAAAGTGATATGTCCAGCAGTGGTTTAGGATGATAATCTGGTGACCAGTTGCAGAGCAGATTAGGGAAGGAAGAGGCCAGGCGCATAGGGGTTGTTACAGAGGGCTCTGCATGAATTCTCAATTCACAAATGCACAGAAAGCGAAACTCAGATGGGGTGCAATTCTGAAGGCAAGTCCTTATCTTCAAAACACATTGTTTTACTTCCAGGAATTCTTATCTCTTCCAGCAGTCTGAGTTTGGGGTTACATTATGTATCTGAATAGAGATATACGCTACATCTTACTCTGAGTGGCAACCAGTGTATGTAGAGAGCTTTGTTATTCATCTATATTGTACTTTCCCCACAATATTGGAAGACTTTATAGAGGAACAAGAAGAGAATTTTAATGATGCAAGAAAGGCATTTTTGTTTGTCTAGCAGCAATATGATAACTGTCGTACCGTAAATTCCCCATGCAATCATGGTCTAGGGTATTGTGTGTGATAACACAATATTCTGGTTGAGGATTACTATTAATTCTTGGGAAATGATATCTTTAGATATTACACCAACTGAATATTTTTAATCCTGAACTTATACTGAATGTAATTTTTATTTGATAATCTTTTCAGGTCAATAGCAACTACAGCCTAAGTACCTTAATTATAAAGTCCAGCAATTATTTTAGTCTTAAAACTGTGGGAATTTATGACAATTTTTGGTTGGTCAAGTGCTGGATACATGCATTGACACTGAATTATTTTTAACTTAAGAGAAAACTTCTCATAATGCAGTATCTAAAACATTGTTTTGCATGTAGTTGGTTCATTTGTGGTTTTTTTGGATTGGTTTTTGAGAGATTTTTGCTAGAGGGTGTGTACACTTGTCAGAGAGAGACAAAGAGACAGAAAGCAAGAAATTACCCCCCAACTGGATGGCTATATCTCAATTCCTTCTCCTCCATTCCCCTCTTGGAATCTTGGATATGCATGCACACTCATCTGGCATAAGTTTTAAGTCACCGGGTCCAGGAATTGAACCATGGTCAACTATGTGGGAGTTCAGTGACATAACCATTATGCCATTTGCTAGCCCCCTTGTTGGTTTATTTGTTTTAAAAAAAGGTGCAAAGCTACTATATAATGATATTACATTTAAAAAGAAAAAGAATTTTCAAGAATTATTTAATTTTATTACTTATTATTTTAAAATTTGCTACAGGGCACATGGTGCTCACTATTATAGAGAGACAGAAAGAGAAAGAGGGAAATGAAAAAGCAAGCCACCATGTCTGAGACTTGAACCACAGTTGGCCATGTGGGAGTCCAGTGCCCCAACCACCATGCCATCTGCTGGCCCCAAGATACTGCATTTTAACTAGACTTTTTTTTTTTTTTTTTTTTTTTTTAAGTTCATTTATTTCTTCTTTGAGAATGAGAGAAAGAGAAAAAGAAAGGGAACCAGCAGTTAGCGTAATGGCTATGTCACTGGACTCCCATGTAGTCGACCACGGTTCACGTCCCGGACCTGGTGGCTTAAAACTCACGCTGGGCACATGTGCGTGCGTGCCCAAGATCCCGAGAGGAGAATGGAGGAGAAGGGATTGCGGCATGACCATCCCCCCTGGGGGATGAATTTCTCGCTTTCTGTCTCTATGTCTCTGTCTGTCTGGCGAGCACACGCGCCCTATAGCGAAAACCTCTCCAAAAAAAAAAAAAAAGAGAGAGAGAGAAAGAGAGACAGGCATCCCTAACAGGGTCACCATGCCTGATCCACCTCCAGTCTCAGCCAGTCCAGATCATGGGTGCACACATGCATCCAGCATTCTCAGGGAGGTACTGAGACACGAACTCAGGACCTTTACCTTGTGGGTTCAGTTGTATTACTGTTGTGCTACTGCCTTCCCCCTTCCCCAATAGACTTTTTAAAAATTAGCTTGAAGTCTGGTCCTATAGCCTAGTAGTTAAGGGAGTCAGATTCCACATGGCTAACTTGTAGTTCAAGTCCCGGTCCCAGTGGCTTGAAAAACATGCTGGACTCATGAGCATGCATGTCTAAAATCTGGACTGGAAGGAAAAATATAAAAGGGATTGCCACGTGACCATTCCCCATTGGGGAATGCTTTCTTTCTCTCTCTTTGTCTTTCTGTCAATTGTACACAATTTCTGACAATTTAAAGAATTAAACTTCATAAAATTTATGTAAAACAAATGCATCCATGTAAGTATAGCAATAGAATTTTAAAATCAAAAATAACTGGAGAAACTGAATAAATACAGTACAAGTATCTATGAAGGCATCCATTAAACATCCATGTAAGAATATGTTATAGGGGCCAGCAGGTGGTGGTGTCATGGCTAAGGCACTGGACTCCCACACAGCCAAACAAGGTTCAAGTCTCAGACCCAGCAGCTTTAAATTCATACTGGGCACATATGCATGTGTGACCAAAATCCCAGGAGGAAAATAGCGGAAAAGGGATTGCAGCATGGCCATCTTCCTGGGGGGTGATTTGTCACTCTCTCTCTCTCACTGTCTCTCTCTGTATCCAGCAAACACACATGCTTTATGGCAAAAATTTAAAAAAAAAAGTTACCTAAATGGTCATAGTCATAAAGTGGTAAATCTGAGGGTTGTCACTATTTTTAAAATTTGTGGATTTCTTCCATGAGCAAGAGAGACATAGAGAGAGTACACCTCCAACAAGGTCCCACCGTGATCATCCCTAGCCCCAGCCATCCCCACCATCCCCACATCAAGGGCACATATATCATGTCACAGTTTATTGCTGTACTACCAGACCCTTGTCAGTATTTAAAAACTCAAGCTTACAGGTAGAAATTTTCATAAAATTTAAAACTTGATACTGCAATTTGTATATGTTGGCTCTAGATGGTGGTGTGTGTTTTAGTCATGATCACATGATTTTAGTCATTAAAAACATAAAACCAGTAAACTTATTCTCAAACTATGCATATACAAGTCCTTTATTCATTTGGGGATACAATAATTTTGGATTGCTTTCTTAGGTAAGTCATTCATCATATGAACAAGATATGGAGCCAAGCCAGTAAATAATTCAACATTCAAATAAGATGTTAGAAAAATAAGTATTATGATACCCAAAATGATATATAGTACAAAGTGTTTTAATTATAAGATAAGGTGGGGACCAGTAGATGGTGTAATGGTTACATCTCTAGACTCCCATGTAGCCAGCCATGGTTTGAGTCCTGGAGCTGGTGACTTAAATAAAACTCACACTGGGCACATGTGCATGTGTGCTCAAGATCCTGAGAGGAGAATGGAGGAGAAGGGATTGTAGCATGGCTATCCCTCCTAGGTGGTGATTTCTTGCTCTCCATCCCTGTCTTTCTGGTGAGTACACATACCCTATAGCAAAAATCTCTCTCTCTCTAAAAAAAAACCCCACATATATTATATATAATGTATGTGTGTATAATATATACTATATAGTATATATTATATAGCAAAGTATTATATAGTATATGATATATAATTATTATATTATATATACTGTAGTATTACATAATATAATTATTATATTATATATAATTATTATATTATATAAGATATAATATTTAATATATTATATATACTGTATACTGTATTATATATAGTATATATAATTATTATATATAGTATATAATGTATATATTATATATAATATATATGTGTGTATAATATTATATATGTTTATATATGTATATATATATATCCCAGAAATCTGGGAGAATTTTGGAATACTGTTACTCTTTTAAGTAAAATTTTGAAAGAAACATTGTCCACCAAACATGGAGAAGAAAGAGCATTGAAAGAGAAGGAAACAAGACAATTGCGACACAGAGTTCGATGTGTTTACAAAGAGGCAGTGAGTGATCTATGTGACTCAAATGTGCAGAGTTCGCTGTACTTACAGAAAGTCAGGGAGCGAGTCTTCGCGGTTAAGACATGGGGTGTATGTTTGGGATGTGATGGAGACAGTACATGATAGTAGGTTTAACATACATGACCAAGACCAAGGCGTGCTGATCTACTGTTGGGTTTGGGTATCAATTTAAAGGCGATAGAGAGCCCTTGAAGGTATTTAAGAAGGAGATGATGACATGATGAGAATAAGGTAAAGAGATTTAGAGAAATAAATACATGTATATGATTTTTGTTTTAAAAGAGAAATGGCTCCTAAGGAGTTCATTGGTGAAGAAACATTCTCAACAAGAATTTTCTAGTAGTCTCTTATTCCCGCTGCTTTTTTCAATTTGTGCTATATTCATCTACCTTCCGCATTAACATTCAGGGAATAGTTCCTTGCTGGAACCGCTGTCTTGTGCCTGCCCCATGATCTTCTCTCCAACTGAAACGTGAATTGAGATACCACATTGGCCCTATTTTTGCTCTTCCTTTTTTTAATTCCAATGACCACAGCTGTGCCCTGGGCTGTTCCTGCTCTGGATAAAGGTTTGAAACCTTTTGGGGTGCAGTTGGTGGTAGGAATGGGATAATTACATATCCTAATCTAAATCCTTTAATGGCTACTTTGTTTATTGCTTGCCATTACTGCGTGTTTGGTCTTTATCAAAGAATAGAAATGAGGGCAGCATGCCTATAGCCAGTCTGCTCTGAGAATAGGTGGTCTGCTCATAGGGGGTGCTAAATGCTGCCTAAATCCAGGTGCCCTGGGACGAGAGTTACTTCTCTGTTCTCCATAGAAACCACTTTTTGGAGTTGGCGATGTTTTCCACTCTGGCTTGCCAGAAGACCAAAGGCTCACAGTTTGGTCACTGATAATACTAATCCTCTCTGACAATTACTTGGCAACCTTTCCTATTAGAATATCTTTGAAATGTTCCTGGTTAAGGGTGGAGGTTGGGGTGGAATCTGGACTGGCAGGAAAGGACAAGCGCCTATTAATCTCAGCATCCAAAATCCTCCGAGTCCTTATTTCTCAAACCTCATCCAATGATGTTCTGCTCCTCAGAGTCACGATGACATAATTGCAGGCACTTCCCTGTGCTTTGGGAAGCCCTGCAGGGAACGCTGTCTCCTTCTCTGGAGACACAAGGCTGGGAGGATGGAGAGAGCGCAGCAATCTGATAATAACTCGCCTCATGGGTTCTGGGCAGTGCACGAGCCTACCCTTCACCTGTTTCTTCTCTGAGGATGCTGTTGATGGCTGTAAACTGTTCAAAGGCTTTTTGGAGGAAAAAAAAAAAGAAAAAACAGCATGTTGAATTCATATCATTCAGTAACTCCTATCTGAGCAAGCTCACAGCCGACTGTGCCTCTCAGAACCTGGGTGTATGAGAAGGCAGCCAGAGGTTCCTGAGGCCCTCGAAAATGCAGACAGAGGAGAGCAGCTTCTCAACCCTTTTGCAGCTCCTTAACAGAATTGCACACTGGAAGAAAGGTCTTTCTTGGTCCTGCTGCCATTGCTCTGCCCCTTGCGAGCCCTAGCTTCCCACAAACAGTTCACATGCAGCCCCTCACCTCCCTGAGAGGGTTGGCTTTTACCGCACCTATGAGCCCACTGCCCACACTTGGACACTGGTCTAAGCCCTTCCCTTGGGTTAATTCATTTTCTACTCACAGCTTCCTCAAGTAAGTGGTAGTGATCATTTCTTTAATGATAGAATCTGAGGCTTGACGAGGTGGTACCACTGGCTTGAGACCACTTGGCTGGGGAATGCAGGGTAGAATGTCCTCCTCTGCCTTCCTCTCATGATTCTGTGGCTTTAGCATCTTTATGTCTCATACTTGAAAAGAGCTTTGTTAATTACACCCACTTTAATGAGAACCCTGCAGCCAAGAAGCTAGTAAATTATGCACACCTGTCTTACTTTTCGCCTTTGTCCTTGTACCAAATCCTTGTGCTCAGTATTCCGACATTCTCATTAGTTTACCTATGTTAGAGACCACACTTCCTGGTCATGCCATTGATGTTTAATGTGGCCAGGGGGTGGCAGGAGAAGTGGGCACAGCTGAACCAAGAATCGGGTTTGATGACATTACGACTCACCCATCACTTTTGCATTCTGGAAATGATTTCATAATTTCCCATTTCCCGTCCTGGGTGCTTGTTGGCACGTTCAGTAGGCCAGGGAGAGGAGCTTGAGCGGGAGGGAAAAAGGAAGAGGAGGAGAAGGAAAAGGAATGTTAGAATGACTTTTTTCAATGGAGCAGCTTCTATATTCTAAGTATTTCTAGGTGTTTTCCATGTATTTACAGAAATAATTGTCACAACAAGGGGAGAAGCTTTTTCCAGTCCGTTTTTATAAATGGAATGTTTGAGGGTCAGAGATGTTAAGTCATGAAGATCAGGACACAGCTAGTAAAGGACTGAAATGATTTGAAGCTGGCACTGGAAACTCTTGCTATTTTCACTTTAACAGGAAGGGGTTTTTTGTTGTTGTTTTTGTTTTTGTTTTGTGAGGTATTTGCTATAGAGTGCGTGCGCTTGCCAGAAAGACAGAGAGAGACAGAAAGTGAGATATCACCTCCGGGGGAGGGGGAGAGTGGCCACGCCGCACACGCGCCCAGTGTGAGTTTAAGCCACTGGGTTCAGGACTCAAACTGCGGTGGAGCACATGGGAGTTCAGCCACATAGCCATTACGCCAACTGCTGGTCCCAACAGGAAGTTTTATAAAAACAATAATATGTCAGTTGCTTTTAGGCAGAGGGAAATCAGGTGCTCACTCTGGAGCCCTTAGATGGTAATGAACATTTGAGGGACCTGGGTCTGTGGACAGACTAGAGGGTGACGCTGTGGGTTTTAAATACATAGATTTGGGTCTGGGAGGTGGTGTGGCAGTTAAGGTGCTGGACTCCCATATGGCTGACTGTGATTCAAGTCAGTCATTCAAGTCCTGGACCTGGTGGCTTACTTTCTTGCTTTCCCTCTCTCTCTACTCTTATTTTAAAAAGTAATGATGATGATGAATATCATTAAATAAATAAATCCTTAAAAATAAGTAACTCTTGGAGAAAATTCTGCAAGAGTATATACCAAAACTAAATAAATAAATGCAGAGCTTCACTTTCTGCGTGAGGCTACATCCTCTTTGCCATGTGAATTAGTTTCACCAATAGACACATTGGTCTCATTTATTCTCCATTATTCATCTCTTTGTGTGTCATTGGGCATTGTTATAGCCAATATTTCTAATACTCAGCACTCTGAAGATCTTGGTTCATTTCTGTCTCTCCTTTCTCTCTCCTTCAAATCCCTTCCTCTTACTTCCTCTCTTTTCCCCACATTCCCCTTGACCCTTTTCCTTCCTTCCAGGCCAAGTGTTGGGTGTGTTTCTTACAAGCTATAGATGGCCTTAGGTGAGTCACTTAGACTATCTCATCCTCATTTTTCTTCATCTGTAAAATGTGTATAATATTAGTGGCTTGGGATCAGCAGGTGGTGTGGTAGTTAAGGGCACTGGACTCCCACACGGCAGACTGTGGTTCGAGTCCCAGACTTGGTGGTTTTCTCTCTCATTTTCCCTCTTTCTCTCTCTCTCGTAATCTCTCTCTCTGGTCAAATTAAAATTAAATAAATAAGTAAATAAATAAAGTTAAAATAATTCTTAAAAACATAGTGGTTTTGAAGAGAAAGTTCACTAAGTACTAGCTTACTACTCAGAATATAGTAATCACTTAAAGTTAGTCATTTTTATTCCTTAAACCAACAAGTATTAATCAAGGCATTGTGTAAGGTGTTTAGAGTTCTTCGTTAGGGAGCAATTTCCCTTGTTAAAGGATGTGACTAGTTTTCAACATGATATTCCTCTCCATTCTGTTCTATTTCAAATATATGTCAAATATAATTTTAAAATATATTCTTTTCAGAGTTGGGATTTTCCCCCGTAGTTCTTGCTCATTAATAATTCATCTCTCTGTCTCTGCTCTCAGACAGCATTGTGCACCATAGCTCTGTGTGGGGGCATGGGCTTGGTGAGCTGCCCCAAGGAAAGCAGATCTAAGAACATGGAAAACTGAGGTACATAGGAAAAATAGCAATTATGTAGCCTTCACAAAATGTTTTTCATCTTGAAAGTGCTTTGAAAACATTAACTAATTAATTAATCAGAAAGAATTTCTACCAATCAGTGAAAATGCTCTTTACAATGTTTTAAGCCTCTTGAAAGGTATTATTTATTCAATGATGTTTTCTCTTTAGTCTTAAGGGAATTGTTACTTTCTTTTGGGGAGATGAGGAGAGGAACCTATTTCAGTAGATGTTGTGAATTCTTTGCATACCCCACTCATGCTCACAACCCAACAAGTACAGGCATGTGAACGTGTGCACATGTACATACAAGCACACGTGCATAAACACACTAACAAACACAAAATATTCATTTATTTTTGTGCCCCTTGACAGCAAATGCATTAAAATATTACACAAGATTCCCTAATCCACTGTGTTTATCAGCTTTTTATTGACCTGCCAGTAAATGCAAGATAAGGATTCTCTGTTGAATCTCAAGCACCAAGGTCACCGCTGTCTGTCTACTACCCTGTCTCTTTTACTGCCCTGTGAGCACCTCCCAAGCTGGTGCTCCTTTCTTGCTGTCTTCCTGTAGTCCAGCTACTCATAGAGCCTCCGAAACATTAGCCCTATTTTCTAGCCTACAAAATGTAACTTAATCTCTTTGTGACATAGCAGGAGAGTAGTAATAATAATTTTATGTTCATTAATTCAACAGATATTGAGCACCCACCATTCATTTGTTTATATATTCCTATAGCATACACTTCACTCAGTGCAGGTCTTTGTGTGAATCATGGTGATGGATTCAAAGATGATCCGGATAGGGTTATTGCATTCAAGGAGTTTGTTGTCCAGCAGGAAAGCAAAGGCAAGAACATAAATAACTTTAACATAAAGGAGACGTGATGAACACTGACAAGAAAGCACCTTCAGAGAGAGAGCAAGGATTTCTGGCTGGGGCTTTTTCGTGTAGATGACACTCAAGTGGGATATTGAGAGAGGGACTTGCTTGTGGAAATAATGAGAAGGGAGTATTGTTCCAGATGGAGGTAAAACGGAGGCTGGGCCAGGAGCCAAAGATAAAGGGAAGCATGGTTGTGTAAGAAGCATTGACTTTGATGGGGGCTAGGTGGAGAAAGAAGGATAGAGGACGTAATCTAGAAATGTGATTGGGAAATACATGGCATTTGCAGAACTATACTGGGTCCCCACCAGCAGCCACCATCACTTATCAGTCCGTTTTAGCCTATTATTGTGTTGTTGGATAGAAATACCTCAGGATGGTTGATACAATAGGAAGGAAGATTTATTGGGATCATGATTCTGGTGAGAGGAAAACCCAAAGGAGTGGGGCCAGCATCTGACTAGCCTCTCCTGCATCACAACATAGCAAAGGGAAGTGATAGGGTCTGGAGGCATGTGAAGTTTGAGCAATCTGTCAGCAGCCATCTTATTTTAATAACAATGTGCTCTGCCAGGAACTAACCCATTTCCATCAGACTAAGAACTCACTCCTTCCCAATGAGATGGCATTAACCCAGTCATTATGGTGGTGCCCCAATGATCCAAGCACTGCTTGCCTCCTTAGAGATCCCATTACACTGGGGACCAAGTTTTCAGTACTTGAACCTTTGGGGGACAAACCATATCCAAAGCATAGCACAATCTCGTCACATCCAACAATGTGAATTGCAAGGATATGGCCTCCAAATGTCTTCTAAGACCTCTCTTTAGGCAAATGCTATTAGTGAAACGCATCGGAGTGCATAGGATCATAAGAGGAAAAGCATATGCCATTATGGGGGCGCAATATGGAAAGCCTTAAGTGACAGGCTGAGGAATCTAGGCTTTATTTTTCTGGTGTTAGGTAGCAATCAAAGCATGGATTCAGGGTTGACATCATATAATACCATTTGCTGTTCTACAGTACTGTAATCTGCAGATATCTAGAAGTTCTATTAAATGTAGTATTGGAAGGCTTACCTGCACATTAAATTAAACTTTCAAATATTTAAAGAAAAATTTAAATTTTATATCCTTCTTCATTCTCTGTTTTTCAGTCTCTGCTTCTTGCTATTATTAATTTCCTAACAACCTCTTGTTTTCTAATTCCCTATGGGCTTGTAAATTCAGACATGAAGGAATACGGCATAAAATTAAAGTACGTAGCCTCTGAGCAACTATGTGATGGATTTTCAGAATTTAAATTCAGAAACTATCATATCTCTATGAGCCGCTTAGACATCATTTCTTTTATCTGACTGATTTCTGGAAAGATGAATGATTACTGTACAAGATGTCATACAAGAGTGCTACCCTTAAGTTACAGAAGCCAGATCTCATCAGTTATATTTCTCTGTATAATGTACCCTATGCAGAAATACAAGTGCTGGCATGTGGGTGAACTGTGTGCCGTCACACTCATCTGGCTGACTGGGATCACATTCCGAAGGGTCTTCCCTGACCTCCTTTAAAAGCTGGAAATTATATCATCTACTAAATCTTTTAAAGGGCTTTTAAGACACTGGAAACAAACATGGGAAACTTCAGTGAGTTAAAAATAAAAACCAAGTTTGTTTCTACTTTTAAATGTGCCATTCTTATGAAAGTCAAAATCTTCTAGTGTACTCACCTTATAAAGGAGTCTAGGAAACGGAGGGCGATGTCTACGGAGAGTGACCTGGAGAGTGGCTGATAATTACACTGTAATGCTGTTTTGTTTTCTTTTTTGTTTGGCTATAGGGCACATACACTCACCAAAGAGAAAGAAAGAGAGTGAGAAAGAAAGTGAGAAATCAGCCCCCTAGCAGGGATGGTCATGCTGCAATCCTTTCTCCTCCTATCTCCTCTCTGGATTTTTGGGCACACATTCACACATGCCTGGCATGATTTTCAAACCGCTTGGTCTGGGACTAGAACCATGCAGGCAGTCATGTGGGATCCAGCACCCTAACCTCTATGCCACCTGCTGGCCCTCTGCAATGCTTTGTAAAAGCAAAAGGAATAAAGGCTTATCAACTAGGACTCAGAAGCTTTAGCTCTAGTGACATTCCTTTTGGTCCTGCTCACCAGGCTCCATAGGTATATGTTTTCCAATTTGCTAAGTAAACCAAATAATGCTCCTTTAGAGAAGCTATCCAAACTGAATTAGGTGTTCTTGGAGAACAGTGATATTAATGCACCTGAAGTATTGTGCATACTAAGCACAATACACCATCACCCACATCTGCCTCACATGCAAAGGGATGCCGGAAGTTAGGGGCAGCAGAATGCAGAGTTGGCCATAAAGATTTTGGCATCAGACAGATGTGGACTTGTATCCCAGCTCAGTAACTTAAGAATTGTATGGCTTTGCTGTAGATGATTTGCTTTTTTTAAAGATTTTTTTTTTTTCCATCAAGAGTGTTCACTCACCAGGGAGAGATAGAGATAAGTGAAAGTGAGAAATCCTCTCCCATGGGGAAAGCCCATGCTGCAGTCCCTCCTCATTTTTCTCTCGGGATTTTGGGCATGCACCTGACGTGCTTTCCAAGCTGCTGGGTCTGGACCTCAAGCTGGGAGTCAGCCACGCGGGATCCAGCACCTTTACCACCACACCGCCCACTGTGCCTGACTTGCTCTTTCAGAGCCTCTGTTTCCTCATCTACACAATAGGGATCTCGATCGAACCAGCCCCCGGGGAATTGCTATGAGGAATGACTGCAGCGATCTATGTGAAGTGCTCAGCATTACAAAGTGTAAGGGGACGTCTCGAAAAGCTAAAGGTTTGTGTCCTGGGTGCCACAGTAGAATGTCAACTAATGCTTCAAGTTTTCAGCAAAATTTCCTTTGATGGTTGCCCTTCATAACTTTCTTACTGGGCTATTCTCATTGTGAGTTAAAGATTCTGCTGTGCTTGTGACAAAAACCAACATAACATATACATAGGCAGCAGTTTTCAAGAATCCCAGGCCCAGGCTTGTTGGCACAGCAATGGCACAGTGCTCTGCAGCGCTGGGAGCCATAGAGACCGCGGCAGTTTGGTTCCTGATGACCAGGATACACTGCAGTCCTGGCGGGCTGGGAAGGCTGGGGGAGGATTGTGGCGTGAGAGATACCTGTTGAGGATCTTGCCTCACTCTCTCTCGTTCTCTCACACACACAAAAATAAACTAACAAACAAAAGAACCCAAAGACCTTCTGCCTTCTCAAACATTCTTTTGGGAATACATGTTTTTTTTTTTTGAGAGGGAAGGAAACAGGGTTAAAATTTAACTTTTCTTTCTTTTATTATTATTATTATTTTATTACTATTATTATTTTAAATTTTATTTATTCACTCATTTATTTTAACTTGACCAGAGAGAGACAGAGGGAGAGTGAGAGACAAAGTGAGAAAGCAAGCCACCAGGTCTGAGACTTGAACCATGGTCAGCCACGTGGAAGTGTCCAGCGCCTTAACCACCACACTGCCTATGGTCCCCAACATTTAACTTTTCTTAGCAACTCCTCACTCACTTAATTCATAATATTTCAGTGTAGAGCAAGTTAATAGCCAAACAATTGCAAGCAACAAATCCACAGTTGAGGGTGTGTATTCATAGCTGGATGCATGTGTCTGTAGCTATGAGGTATGTAGATAGAATGAATACAATCTGTGAATGCTCTCTGTGTCCACCTACAGAGAGAACAGAACAGGGAGATGGATATTGGAGACAGGGTAGAGAATGCAAGGGATAGAGATATGTTTCCATATCTAAGGATCTCATTCTCTCAGACCTGACTGGTGTAGGCTAGGAATCTCTCTGCAAAGGGCTACATACCGTTTCGGTTACCAAGTAATACTTCAAAATAGAAAGGTGTTTAACAAAAGCTTCCTATTTGTAATCAAAGCTTCCCCCTGTCACTGAGCATGCCCAGCAGACGACTAGAAGCAGAGCTGTACAAAATGCAGTTTTTTGCTTTCTTATGGTTTGTAGCCACGGCTGCTGCTGAAAATGAGCAGGGAGGCAGGGAAGCACTGGGTTCAAGGTAAGGCCTGAAAAAGCACAGGAACGGGGGCCTGGATAAAGGTCGAGCTTTGAGTGGTCACAAGTGGGGAGGGGGAGAACAGTATCTGCAAGTGCCAGCAGCATTTCTTGTCCAAGTGAGGGCTCCCCCGGCCCTCCTAGCCAGGCCCCCTGGACATCTTAGATGCTCACTCTGCCACTCATGTCCTGCACCACAAGTCTGCAGTGAGAGAGGCTCTGCAGTATGACACTGGCTGTGACCTTGGTCAAATAACTTAAAGTCTCTGAATTTTGGATTCCTTATAAAATTTAATGAGATAGAAAAAGCACAGTGGCTTTTCCTCCTGGTAGACACAGACCTATCCTCGGACACTATAGTGTACCTAAGCTGCAAACACATTGACCACTGCCCCTACCCACTCCCCTCATCCCAACCTCTTCTAAAACTCTGAAGTCAATAGGCCTGGGTTCAAATCCCGGTTCTGCTACTTAATAACTATAGGACTCTGGGCAATTTGCTTTGTGTGTGTAAGAGAGAGAGAAAGAGAGAGAGAGAGAGAGGGGAAAGCAGAGAGAAGGGGACAGAGAATGAACTTAATATCTGCCAGATAATATGGGATAAAATAGAAAACAAGAATAGATATATTGCCATCCTTCTAGGTTTGGATTTGTTAAGTCTTAGTTTTATCATCTATAAAATGAGAATAAATAGCACACAGCCGGAAGAATTGATATTAAGGTTAAAATGTGAAAAGATCTGAACAAGATGTCTAGCGTATGGTGGTGCTTAGAGGTAGATGATCAGTATCCTGTTGCATGACTTTTTAATTCCTACAATATCGAATCATCTATTTCTGTATTCTCCTGTAAGGCCATCTCTAGCATCAATCTGTCTTATTTCCCATGAGCCCCTTTCATGGAGTCCAATTAGCTTCTGGGTAATAATATGAGGTTAATTATATGAACTTTAGCACTACAGAGATCTGAGATCAAGTCCTCCAACATTATCCAGGTATGTATCCTTTGGCATGCTATTAATCTTTAACTCTCTCAGTCCCATCTTACTCCTCTGTTAAATGGGAACAAAACAAGGTCCTATCCTAAAAGTTAGTATTCCTAATCCAAGAGTAATGTGTTTGTGTGTATGTATGTATGTGCACATAAGAAAGACAGCATGAGAGAACATGTTTAATATCCACCAGATCCTATGGAGTGAATGGAAAATAAAAAATAGACTAATTCATGCCCCCAATGAGCTTACAGTCTCAAAGATTGGTGTGTGCCTGGAAAACATAGACTAGTGAAATCATTAGCACAAAAGGAAAAAAAGGTTCCTACAATACTTTTTAAAAGGAAAAGTGACACGATGTCTTGAAAGCCTGTCATACAAAGGTTTGATCTGCACAGAGATCACAGATGGCTTACCTGAAGAAGTGCTGCTGGAGCAGAGAGATGAAGAATGCATAGGAGTTTGCTAGATGAATACGGAGGGAAACGCATTTCCAGCGAGCTCCCGGTAAATGTCCCTCATTAGCATCACAGGATGGTCATCTTCTTGCTGGAATAAACTTAAGGTCAAAGAGCACAGGGATGTCAACTCTTGTCGCCTCCAAGTTAGTGATTTGAAGGAAGTAAATAGTATTGTTGAATGAATATTAGAAAATCAAGGGGTTTGTTGATGAGATTAAAAGCAACTGCAATGCCCTTATCTCATGGTTTTATTTGGAATGCAACTAAGGACAACATATATTTTAGTAAAAACAGCATGGATCTTACAGTAGGACAAACCTCACCTCTAGTCAGGTCTTGTCCCCTCAGGGAAGTAACACCACATTCTCAGGCTCCTTACGTGTGGAATGGGTGTAAGGATCACTTCTTTACAGTCTGCTTTAAAGGTTAAGATGATAAGTACGCCCTGCCTAAGAAGAGGGTGGCCTTGTAGTCTGGAGACAAGTATTAGTATTGCAGTGACATTGGTAAATTTCGGGCATGTGAGCTCTCCAGGTTTGTAGGTTATTGGAGACAAGCCTGGTAGAATTCGAAGGCCAGAAGTTGTCACTCAAATCCAGGGCATCGTTACCTTGCCCTGCATACCTAGATCCATCAAGGTGCTGCAGCACACCTCTAGGCAGACTGTTCAGATTCTGGGGTTCAATGGTTATTTATAACCAACTGGCAGTTTGGTAACATTCTGGGGCCTCAGTTTCCATATCGGGTTGATCGTGATGATGTTTGAACAGGATAAAAGTCAGATAATTCCGGGGCCTCGCATACCACAGAGCTTGCATACGGAAGCAAGCAATACACGTTCAGTTGTTACTATCACAACTGCCAAGCCCTGCTGGATTTTCTGTCAATTACCCTGTAACTGAATCAGCCTTTCCAGGACTGGGAATAGCTTCCTTTTGGAATTCCCTTTCTGAAAAGAAGAGCATCAAGTCCTCTGAGGTCTGGAAGCCAGTTTTCCCATCACCCCACCCTTGGGTGCTGGCTCAGGGCCACTGGGCAGTGTAGGTGAGGCAGGTCAGTTGCAGCGGTAAGCTCTGAAACCTCTGCTTTCCCTCTCCAAGCCACAGAACTCGGCTCTGCCCTCCCGACTCTCTGCGTTCCTAACCCTGGAAGGAGCGATCTGAGTCCAGCGGAGCACTGGGCATGCTCGGGAGTCAGGGCAGGTTCTCGGGTCGTCCGCAGGACGCGCCGGCTTGCTGTGCTCCTCTATTTGCAGAGACCCGGGTGCAGCTGCGGCGTATTGGGTTTCGCAGAGAACCCTCGGTGCATGCAGCCAAGGAACCGAGCCTACCCCAGGCCAACCCCAGAGCGGAACTGAACTCTTTGCCGCTTGGGGGTTTGCGCGCTCAGTGTTTGCTCTCGAAAACGCCCGGCTGGGGTTCTCTCTGCAGACAAAGGGGTACACGTGCCCCTAGCGCCCCTCTTTCGCAGCCCTGAGCCCCTCCCTTGCTTCATACCCCGCAACCACAGCCGCTGCAGCCCCAGCGCCACCACCCAACCTGGGCGACTGGGGCCTATGCGCGCGTTCGGGGCCCAGGGATTGGCTCACACTCCCCATTCAGGGGCCGCGCTGGCAAGCAGGCGGGCGGCGCGCAGCGCTCGGTGTGTGTGTTTATGTGTGTGTGTGTGTGTGTGTGTGTGTGTGTCCGCGCGCGCGCGCATATGTGCATGTGTGTGTGCGCGTGTGTGTGTGCGGCGCGCGGGCGGGCGCGTGTGTGCGCGCAAGGGTTCGCGTGCAGGAGCCACTGGGTGTGCGTGCGTGTGTTATGGGTTTGATTCCAGAGCAGGTTGCACATTGGTCCTGGGTGGCTCGCAGGCTCAGGTCGTGCTTGGGCGTCCTCCTCCTAATCGTTTCCGAAGTAGCAGCAGCACCAGCAGCAACAGCAGCAGCAGCCGCGGCAGCATCGGCAGCGGCAGCAGCAGCTCAGCGGCACAGCGGGCAGAACTGTGCAGAAGCGAGCACCGTTTGGGGAGTCCGGGGGGCGGGTAAGAGGGAGGAGGGGGAAAGCCTGTCTTGGTCTTTGGGATTATTTTTCCCCTTCTTTCCCTCTCTCTTTCTCTTTCTTGAGGGTGTGTGTTACCCCCTCGAAGTGAAGGAATTTTGCTCCAAAGCGAGCTGGGACCGAAGACTCTAGGCTAAGTTATCTCTCTATGTAGATGGTGTCAGGGAGCGAAGCTACTGACCGAGCTGCTGGTAAATGTTTTTCACTTCTTACTCTTTAATGCTTAAGGCTTTTTTTTTTCCTTTTCTTTCTTCCTTGTTTCCTTTCTGTTGCTCCTCATTCTGCAATCGCTCCTGAATCAGCTGCAGTTCTCTTTCTCTCTCTCCTTGCGTTTGTGCAGTTTGCAACTTGTTTCATGGTTTTCTATGTATTTTTTTCCTCCTTCATCCTCAGATGAATGCTGGAACATTTAAATTCGGCACTTCGGGAGGTCATCATTAGTTGCATGAGTTTGGGGGTCGGGGGGGAGGGGAAAAATTGGTAGAGCAGACGGTTGTTTCCCTGCAGAAGGACTGCCGGTTTCTTTCTAATGTTCATCGCAATTATAGGGATTTTCTTTTTTAGGATGCATTTTTAACATTGCATTGATGTTTAAGGTTATCGTTCCCCAGGATTACAATGCATTTTGACTCAGTTTTGACAGCATGACAGATGCCAGTGATTCCAGAACTACTGTATGGTACATGCTGGCTAAAATATTCAAAATTGCAGGAAGAATCATTTGCATTCCAAAGGAGAATTTCTTTAAAATGCTGTTTTGCATCACATTGCTGCAGATTTGCAGGAGGCAGTAATAGACAGCACTACTCATGTTGCTTGCAAGGATAATAAACATATAACTGGCTTAGTGCATCAAATGCTGTCCTGTTGTCCAGTGATTGAGCTATTGCTAAATTTACTTAATAAATTTAGGGCTATGGAGAAAGAGGGAGAATGCTCGTATTGTTTTATTTGAAATTGTGAGACATGTATAGCACTTGCTAACCCCAGACGAGCCCTCTCTTAGATCTTACTTGAAGTGGCATCTTGTCAATTGGGAAGGGGGAGGGCAGTTTCTGTCATACACATGGAATAAAATTATTTAAAATAGCCAGCATAATGCATGCAAATTGAACTCTAACTCTTTTCTTAAAAATAGAACTCACTCTGCAACTCTTGCTGCCAGGATCTGTTTTAAATATTAGTTAAAAATTAATATACACTTGTTCTTTAATGCATTCATTTTATTTAAGTTTTTTGGAGGGTTCTTAGTAGTTACCATGTTTCATTTCTTTTGCCCCCCACCCCCTCGCCCCAAGTTTTCAGTTCCAGTTCAGTAGATACACTGAAGGGTCAGTAAGTAAAGAGAAATCAGCAATTTAGAAAGAAATCAGTTTATAGTTGTAAATTTTCTGCTAAGCCATGGAAAAATGAGCTACTATAATGGCAGCTTGAATGAGGGAGGGAGCGTGGTAGAGCAGGTTGCACTTTCAATACATGCATTGTCACTGGAGGAGCTCTGAACTCTGGACTCAGGTGAAGGTATCCAGTTCAGGGATCTCGGAAGCACACACATTTTCCAGAGGGAGCATACTGATATTTAAGGAAGCTTCCTCCTGCTGTGTAGTAGCCACATCAAAGAGCAGCAAGGTACCTGTGTGCAAAGGGTATGTTTGCAATAATGCCATTAAACTTTGTTTTAACGTAAACTTAGCTGATGTTAGAAGAACTACATAAAACAGTGCAGCCTGTTCAGGACTAAAAAACAAAACAAACTATAAATTAACTAGTCAAATCCTCTTTACACAGAAGAAAACCTACTCTAAGGCACCATGCAAATTCACCTGTTCTGGATCCTCTGTGTTCACAAAAGCCTTTCTTAAAAGTGAACAGGATTCCTGATATCTAAAGCTTATTTTTTTTTCTTCCTTTGTAGTCTGTTGATGATAAGAAGGCATTTTATTTGGAATGTAAGCTCAGCTTATGTACAGGTCCCTTGAGATAGCAATATTGCTGTTTTTAAAATAATGGATCCTTGAATCTATCATTTTGATCAAGCTGAGGAGAAAGACCCCCATTTCTATTCATTAAGATCATAGTTGTCTTTGGATGAAGTATTTGGGTACTAAAGAAAAATGAATTCATGCAGTAAACTCTGATCCTAAGAACCCAAGGATCTAAAGTATCATGGTTTTCTCATTCTAGAACCAAAATAATAAAGCAATATACCTCATGCTGAGCAGCTGCATTATTATTTTTTTTTTCTGGCATATTCTACACACATGGGCAGGAAGAGATAACTGACCGGGCTAAGGACTTATTTTGCTGGGCCCATGGGACAGAATTTCTAATTGTTATGTAACATATTCAGAGCATACATTTATTTATGAAACATTAAAATTAGCTTCAGTTTCAGTATCTTTACTAGATGTGAAGACCAAGAGCACATTGATTTAAAGAACATGTTCTTTCCTGCTGAGGTTGGTTTTTTACCCACCCACTGCTCTTTCTACTTCTAGTTTCCTGGCAACTTCTGAAAAGCTCTGAGCATTTGTGTTAAAATATTAAACATATCTATGTTTTGGGTGTAATGCCAGGTTAGCTGAGTATTAAATCAACTGGATTTGTGTTATTCTTCCATGGTTCTGTGTGGTATTGGATTTGTGTTGGTGGGTTTCTTATTATTATTAAGTCTTTCATTACGTCTGAACTAGGCTCATTTTAACTTTTTGAGCCTGGTATTGATTTCGGGTTAATGCATTGAAATAATATCATCGTCTTGAGGATTTGTTAATAAATTTCGTAGTTTACTTTTGATGGATGCTTGTGTTGAGTTTTAGCATGTGCGAAAGCCTAGCATAGGACATTTGGAGGAGGGGCAAAGGTAACTTCTTCTGGGGGAGAAGGCAATGTGTGAAGACAGGTTTCTCAGGCTGTTGATTCATGGAACTTGACAATCACATTTGCCTGTATGGTTAGAGCTCCTATTTCCATTTTGAAAAGAACGGAGGTTTCTCTGCATGTGTGAAGTGTTTATTATGCTAGAGCTACTGAATGTTTCTTAAAATTAATTGGTGTTTTGTTCATCGTGTAATTGAAATGAACTTTGAACTACTCGTGTGATTTTAAGGAAAACCCGACTTGGCTAGCTTTGTCCTTATTTTCTGTTCTGTATAGACTAATTGTGAGAAGTGATTTTTGGTGAAATGTGGTCAAGGTCATTTCCAAGGGCCTTTTTATCTTCCCCACTTGAGAGCTAAAACTTAAACTTCGAGTGAGATTTAAAGAGGCAAAACTTGGTGTCAAGCTACTCACCTCAAATGGAGCTATGTGAAGAGCATGTTTTTCTGTCTCTTTACTTTGTGTGAAGCAACAGTTTTATTCTTTGAACTGCTGGTTCCTAGTAGCCCTGATGTACTCACAAGAAGCCCTCCATTCTGTACTGAGAGTACATGCAACAGATTTGCAACCCTTGGAGAACAGAGCAGGACCTCATTTTTGGAGGATGTCTTTTGATACTGTCTTGGTGGAAGGGGGCGTAGCAACATTTCATTGAATGTGATATATTTTCTATCTCCATAATACTCCACTTACAGTTTTGTGGCACCAATCGTAATTTCGTAAGATTTTTGTGTGGCAAGGACAAACAGTAGCTTTGTCAAAAAAGTATTCTTTGTACTCCTGGTTTCTATCCTGTCTGACAAAAGGAACATGCATATTTTGTACTGTACACTATCAATAGCATACTTTTATATTATTTGAAGTTGTTGATGTAACAAAAATCAATCACTACCTAACATAATTATTTTAGTTGTGCTAAGAGTGTGTAATAGGAAAACGATATAGCTAGTTCTGCTCATGTCTGTAAATATTTCATGAAGAGGTATAAAATATTTTCCCTAAAATCCATGTCCCTTACTGCCCCTGTCTATTTAATATACTGTATGTGATTCTGAACCTGAAATCTTGAATCCTTTCTATGAATTCTTAATGGCAAAAAAAAAGAGAAGCACCTCGAGAATTAGTTTGCAAACAATGTTTCTTTATTTTTGTTAAAGATTTATGTTGGTCCACTTCTTATATGTGGGATTATGAGCTGTTTAGGCAAAAAGAACGATGAAGAAAAATGAAGTATACTTAGGTGCTTTCCGACTGTACTGTGAGTGGAAAGAGAGCAGGTGTTTTAACTCTTTTCTAGTGAATGTAGTAAAGAAAAATTGAGATCAAATAATGCAACCAATATGTTAGAGTAAAATCTGTTTTCCCTAGTAAAGATTTTTCTCCTGAACAATATGAATTGCTCTTTGACTCTGATGGGACAATTGACAGGAGCCCTCATCAGAGCTTTGTAGCCCCTGCTAGAATATTTGTGATGAGTGCTAAAGCATCAACTCTATCTGGAGAAAACGTAACAGTGCTTTGTTTGGGAAAAGAGAGATGATTTCTTTCCAAGTTTGGACTTCCTAGGTTTCGACTGCAATTCTTTAGGAAGAGACTTGGCTTTCTTGTTGTTCAGATGACCTATGGAGGTGAGCAGCACTAATCCCTCATCTCTAATTTAGTGCCTTTCCAGGTTTCTAGAGCAGAAACATGAAGTTAGTTTCTTCAGCCCATTTCTTTTTTTTTTCTTGCAGGAATTTTTGACTTCTGTAATGTGACAAAGATGTGTAAAAGTTTGGGACTCAGTTTTCCAGAAGAGAATCTATCTTTCTGCTTTGATGACTAAATTATTTAGCTATGCATAAGCGTACAGCTATTTTTTAAAATATTAGAAATTTTATACAACCCTTTTCTGTTCATGTGATCTTTCCAAAGCACAAATTTTAAAGTTATATAAAAGGGAGTTAAGTATCCTGAAAAATAAATAACTTATTTATGATCTTGATTCAAAAGAATAAGTCTTTTTAAAAAAAAATAGATTTGTCAATCTTTAATGTACCTATTAGCAGGCAAACACCAAAGCGAGAAAATATAACTCATATGATGAAGATGAAATTGATACTGAAGTAATACACTGATTCTAAATCTTGAAGAGGTCAACTCTGTAAAGAATACTTTAGGAAAAGGATTATGTTAAAATATAATTTTATTATTGGTCAGACTTGTCTGATTCTCATTGTTTTGACATCTCTCCTTCAATTAGAAGAATAAGGGAATACATGGAGAAAAGAATTATACCATTAAATAGAAACAATTTCATCAGAGCTTAAAAAAATCCCATAATATAAAAATAAACATTTCATAAAACTATATAACCTCTTGCTATATGTTTACCATTTTTAAAGCAACTTTAAAATTTTATCGTACATGTTGGAAATAGTCAAATTAGGTTCCTAGATTATTTCTAAGATCAAAACTGTATTATTAGAAAAGATGGCAAAGACAAAGAGTAAATATCTACATAGTTAAAATCATACTTATTATTAGAAGATGCATTGCAAAAGACTGCCCAATCGTAACTATGATTATTTTTCTAAACTCTTTCAAATATATGGGTATATATTGCACATTTCAGTAGAAATTACGTGTAGTATAGGCAAAGTTAAGGAAAAGTATATTGCAGTCATTATTTTATTTTTTGTGCCTTCAATAAACAATAACCAGGTTTTGGATTCATAAAATAGACCAAGTCTTGTGCACTGCTAAGAATCATATCTAAGAATCAGAGCAATTCCATGCCAAAAGGATGCCTAAGAAAATAAATGGGAATAGAGGTAGGTCTTTTAGAAAAGAATACAAGATTTAACTTTGTTCTTTGTATCTTGAATATCTTAGCAAAGCAACTTAATTTTATTTCATTTTAGGATTTGCTCAGGCAGTAATTGTGTACAAATATCTACCCATTCTCTGCCATCCCATATGTCCAACTCATTTTTATTCACGTACCTTGGTGTGATGACACCTGGAACTGGAGAGTCAAGTCAAGGTTTGGTGCTGCTGGCATGATTCAGTGGGGGCACAAGTGAAGGGCAGTGGGATTGGGGAAAGAGGGTGCAAATGAGAGGATTTATTCTGTAGTTGCCTACCATTTTCTTCCAGTAATCACCACACCATCGGTTTTATTTTTAACCCCACTGAAACTTCTTGGAAAGATATACACTGCTTCTCTCTATTTTAACCCTGAGAATAATAACATAATTATCACAAAAACATTTCACAGTGGTTAGGGTTTCTACAGTTTGTGTGACCCAGCATCTAATTTTTCTCCTCTCTAATCCTGTTTATATATCCCCACACATAATCAGACTCAGTCAAATGAAACCAATTACTAAGGGGGGAAAAATCAAATTTATTTATTATATTTATTGGCTGTGTCTGTTGCTTAATTATCCATTGGCGAATTTACATGTGGCCACAAAGAGGGCTGTCGATGACTGTGGAAAAACGATCAATCATCACTTCTCACAGTCCAGAGGAGGTGGCTGAGAAAACAAGGAAAAAAAAGAAGAAAGAAAAGAAAAACATATCTTTTGTAATTGTTATCATGGTGAGACGCTAAAGACTGAAAGTCATCACTCCAAAAAGTGAAGTGTGTTTGGCATAACGTTTTCCCAACCACTTTGTGACGTAGGAAATGTAAGGTGCTCTGTACCCTCTGAAACAAATAATGGTTTAGATGTTCAAAAGTCAGTGTTGGAAAACTTACCCAAACTATCCTACAAAGACGACCTGATGCATCCTGGATGTGCAGCAGGGGTCAAAAGTGGTAGAACAGTAGATGAGAACGAGTGAGGGGACTTACCAGCCAGTGTGAGCCAAGTTTTATTTACCATTGCGAGTAGCTCAGGTGAGCAGATACAAAGATGACACCGCTACAGGGGTTAGCCCACTTTATTGCAGTGGGTTGCTTTATAGATAACTGCATCTGTGCTTTGGTGGCAAATACAAACACACTGTCAGTTTTGGTCTTGTGAGTTTTGTTTAAAAAATTTTTTTTTCTTACCATGTGGCCATTTTTGTGATCTGGTGATTAAGGCAGCTGGAGCCCACATGGCTGGCAGTTCTAGACCCAGTGGCTTAAGATACACACAGGGAGTATGTGTGTCCAAAATCCCAAAAGGAGGGAGAGTTGAGAGAGAAGGGAATGCAGTGTGACCATTTCCAATGGGAGGGTGCTTTCTCTCTCTCTCTCTCTGCTGAGTACATGAGCCCTCTAGCAATTAATTAATTAATTAATTAATTAAAATTGCCATTGCAACAACAACAAACATTGTTGTATCCCTCCCCTGGTTTAATGGCATCAATTTTGATTATTTAATATTTTTTCTTACTTCCTCTCATCAGACATTTTTGGAAATTTATTGGCGTGAAAATTGCCCCTCAAAATAGATAATAACTGAAGTAACTAGCATTTGGAGGAGATGTAGTAAAGTTAAACTGTTAACAGAAGTATCATCTTATCTATGTAATTCTTCCATTCCAGTACCATTAAAATTTTCTAAATCCGTTCCATTGACACCCTTAAGATAGGAAGTATATAAGAACATTAGGGTTGAAAAGAAACCACTTTGGAAGCAGGGGAACTTGAAAGCTGTCTTTTAAGAAACAGTGAATGAAATTAGTTTTAAGAAATTGCAGCATTTCATTAACTTGTTGTTTAGAGAAGATACTGGGTAAATTATGATTTATTGCTCATCACCATTTATTTGCGGGACGCCACTGTTGAGGAAACTAAGCTCAGCGTTATATAGGTGATGCTTTCATCCTTTAGATACAGGGAAATTAAAATGATAACATAAGCCTTGAGAATCGAAAGGGTTTTGATAATTGTAGACTTAGCAAGAAAATATTAGAGATGAGCAAATGTTTGCATTTGTTCCAATCTATATTTTAAAAGTTCTTCTGCAGGAACTTTTATTACGGAATAAAAGTTGCTCTCAGCTGGATTCGCTGCAGAAGCCAAACAGTAAATAGATAGGGAGCCTGAACTCTCCTTCTTAGAACAGTGATTTTTCACTAAGCTATTCCCTAAGGCCACTCTAGGTATATGAGGGGCACCAGTTCTTTTTATATGATTTGTGTATGTTCCCATAGATTGTGAAGTCTATTCCTGGGCAATTTTCAAGTTAAAATTGTGTTACAGCTACCCTGAAGGTTGTCATTTCTTGGTTTTTCTCTTGTCAGTCAATTCATAAGTGTTTATTAAGCCCCCATGGGGTGTACACAGAATCGCACACAGTTTGGGAGATGTGTGTGTGAATGATTGGTCTCTGGACTCGAAGCTTATCGACTACAGGCAAAAATATCATTGTGCGTGTGTGTGTGCACGTGCACACACACACACACACACACACACACACACGATGATATTTTAATTACAGGAGTTTAGTAGTATTTTTGTTGTTGTTGTGTAAGTTTTTATAGCAAAGCCCTGGAACTCCAAATGCATTTACTCTGGAAAAAAAAAAAAATAGTTGCAGGCAAAGTCAGGAACATACAGTCTCAGTTTTCTTTCCTTTTATATCTTTTTTTTAAATTCACATACCTAATAACAGATATGTTTAAGTATGGGTAAAGCCAGAGGGTCGGTCTGAAACTGTCTATCCTTGCCAGGAGGAGTCAGGTCATTCTAAACATTGGAGCCTCTGAGTCAGGACAAATTCTGATGTTGGTCACTTTTAGGATGTGACTCTTGCCTATGTAAAAGTGGACGAATAAATGACTATGACCCAAAGCTGTCAGTTTGCATTCTTCATGAGCAATGAATTCATTTAGGATTTAAGTTGTTTTTTTTTTTTTTAAAGAGATTTTAGAACAATTGCAGAAATTGAAAAGAAAAGGAAATACTTAACTATTCGCAAAAGGTTACAGAGGAAAACTGTTCTCTAAAGGAATTCTTTTCCTCTTGAACTCGAAAGCATATGGTGAATATGTAGTTTTGAGATTTTTCACACTCTCCAATTCATCTTTTACCAATCATTTGTGAGAAGGGTAATAGTCTTGAAAAGTATCAGGTGAATAGCTCGGAAAGTGGATGGCAAAGGGAGAATGTCTGGAAGCCCCGACCCTTTCCACAGCCCCAGGTAATAGCTTCTTGGACTTTAGGCGGTCAGCTCTGATTCTTGGTATCTCTGGTCAGGCTCTTGATTAATGCTCATTCTGAGTGTGATTTTTGAAGATGTGCATATCTCATTGCCCGCAAATCATAGCGGGAATTTCTTTTCCATCTTCTGTTCCTTCTTGATCTGAATCAGAGAAGCAGTGGCTGAAAAGAACAGGAAGAGTCTTTGCTGATATATTCGTCATTTAAACTTGGGCTAGCGTTTCTTTTCCTGTTGAGTACGTGTATTTCTAAGGATTTATGAGATCATTTATCTGTTGCTGCTGGGGTCTCTTCTGGATGTGGAATCTTTATGATGAGAGAATGTTCTTTACAACTCACAGTATTGTAGGAATCTCTTCACTTAGTTTCCAACAGTATATAGAATTAACCAACACAAAATAAAAAAACACAATTTAAATACTTCTTTTCGATTCTGGTTTTGGGCTGTGTTCTCTCATGTAAGCTAAAGAGACTACTTCTGGCTAATGTAAATGGGAAAGGGATGTGTTGGAAGGATATTGAAAATCACAGCATCGCCAGGGAAGATGAACCAAGCACTTCTGGTCTGCCACTGAGTCCTGAGTGCCCAGCTGGAACCCTCCACACCCCTCACACTGGACATTGCCATTAGTGTCCCCAGCACTGTAGCCCCAGAAATGTGGCTGGACCCTGCCTGGAAGAAACTTGCCCTGCTCCTTGCTTCTGGAAGTCCTGGCTCTCCATTCCAAGTTCCGGGGTGGTGCATTTACCTGATTGGCTTTTTCTTGATTGTCCATATGCTTTTGACTAGGAAGTCTAGAAAATTGAGAGTCTGGCCTTTTCACAGACTGGAAGGATGAAGACTTTGGCTTCCCTTTCATAAAATATGAAGTTCCTTCAAAGTAAAAGGGGGACAGGACATCAACAAAATGACAATCAAAAGGCCTCTGGCAAACATTTCCCAAGAGAGTGACTTGTAGGATCTTTGGGGAAGATAGCAAGTGCCTCAAAGTATGAACTGAAAGGTTCATAGCAAGAACTTCTGTCTTGCTTAAATGAATTGGAGGACATTCCTGATTATAAAGAGATTAGCACACATCAATCTCAACTATGTTTCTTATATAGAATTCTATTTATTATCACCAAGAATCATAGTAAAAGGTTATCCATTTGAAATCCACTTATTCTGAAGTTAAAGATGATTTACCTAGAGGGGCCTAATGTGTGACTGTCTAGATATACAAAGTTGATAAATGGTCTATAAAAATGTGGAGGGAAATTGTTCTAAGTACGTAATGGGACCATCTAGATGATCCAGGAATTGCCTATAAACAAATTAATAATAAAAATTCTGACTAATATATCAGGCATATAAATCTGCCCATAATCAGTAATAAGAATCATTATGATACTTTAAAGAATAGAACTGCATTTCTTTTTTTCTGTAGTTTAGACTCTGGATAGTACCCACAGGTCTTCCACTCACAAAATTATTATAAACCTAGTGAAGCCCACATAAGTAATCCACAGCAGTAGTAGAACTTTTGCATCTGAAGGCTCAGCCTTTAATTCTTCAATTCTAAATTAATATATTTATCCTTCCATCACTGTCTCCCAAGGATTTTGAGAATTAATTAGAAACAAAATCACTTTCAGTCCTTGGATGTTACATTCTGTACTGAAAAAAATATGAGATACTGAAGTGTTATTAATAATGACAAAGGTTCATCCAATAAAATAATCCAACTGGCTGAATTCTCACATGGTTGGTATTTTCTAATATAAATTACTGTAGGATTAGATAGTTAAATATTGAATATTGTCTCATTTAATGCAGTTCCATGAAATATTAATGATAATGATGATTCTCCAGTTTGAGGAATACGGAGATGGTTTTTCACTGACTAATAGCTTTGGCCGGTAACATAATACATTTTACAAAATGATAATGAAGATATTTAAATGAAGGTGAAACAGGAAATAAATGGCCACTGAGTTGATAGATTTCAAATAGGTCAAGCGTCACAAAAATTTTTTATTCTTCATGAAATAGTTTTCTCTTTGTTCTCTGACCCTACTGTGATCATTGTGAATAGCTTTGAGAATTTGTTAAAAAGAACAAATCTACTCTATTAGGGTCTCGAAGAAGAGAACCGTTGATGTTGTTTAGTTGGCATGAGGTGTAAAAGTCTGAAAATTGGATTGGGCTTTGAAGGAAGGCTCGCCGTGTTGAGTGTGACAGTTGAAATGGGATTGGGCATGAAGTTAAAAAAAAAAAGAAAAGAAAAGAAAGGGGAAAAGCAAAGGGGAAAGAAAAAACAGAAACAGTAAAAAAGAAAAGAAAGAGCAATATTGAGCAAATAGCCCAACTGAAACACTGTGGGCTTTCTTAGAATGAATATTTAATGCACAAAGCAAAAACTTTTTTTTATAAAGACTAACTTCTTCAAATTTTTTTTTCTTTTTCTAATTTTCCTTGTTTTGACTTTTCTTCATGTTTCTGATTCTGTGAGTTTATATCTCAGATTAGGGAACTAAAACCTGATGATAAATAGCATAAGTGACTCTTGTTGAAACATTTTGTCATGAGTAGAGAATAAGAACGTATACTAGTGCTTCAAATTGGTTTAAATCGAGTGTTTGTATTTTTTTCCCCCTCCAGGGAGAAACTTTAATCTTTTGTGAGATGATTTTATTTGAAATCGCAGTTATCCTTGTTTCAGACCTAGTAATTTAACAGTTGAAAAAGCTCACATTTTTGTTCTATGTAGTTAATGTATGTGGTATGAGTGAATACATTTTATTTAAAAAAAAAAAAAAAAAAACGTGCTTTGGGGGTTGTATTCTTTTACCACAAACTTATTTCTTGATAAAGGAACTGGCTATAATTTGCAGAAATGACTGTTTCTTTTTCTTTAGTTGTTGGATAATTGCTCTTTGTATACACTGTGAAAATGTTCATATAGACCAGTGACAAAGCCTAGCAGATGCACTTGCAATTATCTGGAATTTAAGTAAATTCTGCATCTGATACACACAAAGCAAATGCTTTGTCCAAGCAGGCTCACATACTGGCATGTGGATTGCTGTGAATACAATGAGTAGATTTTTAATGGAAAACAAATGGAACTATTAGTAAGTCTTGTCTTTTACTTGAAAAGACACCAGCTTTAGGCATGGCCTCCAACTTATTCATATTCATCGTGGTTCAGTTCTCAATATGACCTTTGAAACTGAAAAGAAAAATTTAATGTTTAAAACAAAATGTGTAGCTTTGTTTTTATTGGAGCAACGTTCAGAGCTTTCTGGAAAAGGAATGGGGAAATAAATATTTGTTTCATATTCTAATGTTATTTTTTTCTGACTATTAAGGAGAGCATTCAATGATTACAACTCTAAAAATGTAAAAGGGAATTTCATTTTATAAATAAATCATGCTATAGATAAAAGATAATTACAATGTTATTTTAACAACCTCTATTCACAAGGGGGACCATAAGAAGGAATATATAATGGGTCCAAATTCTACTTTTTATTGTAAACAAAGGGGATCTAGCCAGAGGAATAGTTTTCTGCAAAAGCCTCTTTTCCTGAGTTTTGTTTGAGATTAATCCTTTCCACTGTGTGTGTTTTTTGTTGTTGTCTGACTTACATAAGTGAGATCTTTGAAGGCTTAATCTTTTTCTCTGTATTTATTCGTAGAAAATATTAAATGTATGGAGCTACATGGACTCTCTTAAATGCCTTTAGGTCTTCCGAGGAGTTTAAATTATTTTTTACTTTCATTGAGAGAGTTGCAAATAATTGGTCCAGTAGACTTTTTATTTCCTAGTTTGAAGATGCTCCATTTGATTGCAGCTTTTAACTGAGGCCAATTTCGAAAGCATCTCAGGCAACATAAAGGCGTGCCCATCTCGTCCGCTTTCTGCGTTCTTCTCCATCTAAAATGGAATCTAATAATAACAGGCGATCTCTTCTAATTCTTTTCAGAACCAGGAGCCTCCGGGGAATCTAAGAGTTGAGTCACTGTTTGGAAAAAAAAAAGTAGATTTGGGAAAAAAATTTTTAAGAAGGAAAGGGAGAGCCTGTCAGAAGTAGCTTCGGCTCTGACTTAAAAGAGAACGGGTGTGCCATTACTGGTGTCTTGGTCCTACAAAAGTATGTCTCTACCTTAACCACCGTTCCAGAAACAAAGGATCCAACTTCTCCAGCTATGCACTGTGCCCAACATTTCAGAAATGACAGAACTTGCTCAATGTGCACTGCCAGATTATTCTGTGCAGGCCACGGTCTCCCTAGTGCCATCCTTGGCCTTCCTGCTGCCCGTTCCCCTCCCCCACTCCCGCTTACATTTCTTAAACCATCACAGGCTATCTTTAGGCTTGGAGAGGGACCAGGTGCTTTCCTTGGTATTTAAGCAACTTGCTATTTTGAAATTCCCTTAGAGAGCTGTGGGCATTTTTATTTCTGTGTCTTGAAGCATCTCTTTTCCTTTCTGAAGGGGAAGCTGCTTACATAATACCCAGAAGCAGACCCTTGGGAACTGCCAAGCTATTTTATGGATATTTTACAAGAAAAGGAATGCGAAGGCTCCTATGTCCTGTGTGCCCTCCCACGAGGGCCTCGATTGGAGATATTTGCACAATAGCAGATTCTCAGAAGGAGAAATATATACAAATCCGTCTTTCAGATGAGAAGGAATCAGTAGGAAGTAGCACCTTGGAGGACCAGAGCCCACTAGTAGCTTAGCCCGAAAGAGCTTCTTGAACAGTTCCAGAGCCGGGACCCAACTGTCAGCAGAGCTTGCCAGGGAGACAGATGCCGCAGTTGGAAGACACTTTTCCTCAGTTAGATATTTTGTTCTTGTAGATGGCCAACCATGACTCATGGGGGAAACAGGAGAGAGAGAGGAGAAGAGAAGAGTAAATTAATCATTTTATTAATCTCTAGTTAGAATTCAGTCATGTAAGTCAATTTCAACCTGGTGAACTTTTTATGAAACCAGAAATGTTGTCAAGACAGTTGCAAGGTTTCTAAGTTATGCCAGGTGATACAGGCATCTAATTTAACCTGGTGATCAAATAACTGACATCATTTCCAAAGGATATCCGTGGAAAACAGTAATGCAGGAATTATCTAATAAACGAGGTTCAAAAGAAGCACACTTTTGAAGGACTGAAAGGACATGAATCATTTTTCTTTGACAGATGATAGGTTGGTTCTCTGTTCTCCGTTTCTGCTCTGTGTGTATTTATGGATAGTGTTAGTATGTGATATTTGTATGTGAATGGCTGTCTTTTTTTTCACTGCTCTTTCTTTTTCTTTCTTTACCTCTCTCTCATAGCTAAGTGTGTATGTATGTGCATGTATACATACGAGATAAACGCACATATCATGCCTACTCAGATGTGTTACATTAAGCCCAGGTTACCAGTGCATCCTGAAATATCAGCTTTCATCTACATTTATCATTCATTTCCAGATTTCCTAACTCTTTAGCTACACGCAGTTGGTTAGATAAAAGCAGAATATCTGCTGTCTGAGAGATAGCGGGATTCAGTTCTTGTAACTCGTGTCCATTGCCAGATTGTGAGTTTCCTTCAAATTCCCAGAAAGGGGCTGATATTGTAGGCAATTGTCTCAGCTTCCTCTGTTTTCTTCTCTTTGAACGATTCCTCATTTCCTTTGAAAATAAACAAAAGGTTGGCACAGTTTCCCTGATTCTAATTTGTTTGGGACCGAGTACTTCAGGCTCCCATTGAGCCAAGTTTATTTCAGTGATCTGCTGTAGGTCTCCCAAACCAGAATAAGTTATGTGCTTGAGTGTCCCTATGCCAAACTCTTGATAGGCCATTTTTCTGATAGAACCTCAGAAGTGTCCCTTTTTAAATCTGCAAGTCCTTCAGGGGTTGGAATGGCAGATCGCCAAAAGGTACATGTTTAGGGGAGAAGCCGGCTTTTATTTTTTCTCCATAACCAGTTATTTGGAGGGTGCTCTAGGAACTGAAAATCACAGCTGTGGAGCCAATTTAGAGAGAGTAATTCACAATTGACTTTTGGGAGAAGGAGCTTGCCTTCTTGAGCCACCGTGCTCCTCTGGCTAGTATGGAACTGTCTGAGACGAGGCTCTTCACCCTGAGGTTTGCGTGTCTTTCGCCGTGTCTCTTGTCAATTCAAGCACTAAGAGACTATCCTGTCAATTTGTAGCACTCCCTGGAGAACTTTGAGTCTTGAAAACTGTGGGTCATATTGATTCTTGAGTGAAGGCGGTGCATCTTTTCTGAGGTTTATCAAAATAAGATGACATTTCCTATTTAACTGTTTCAGATACTTATTTGTGCATGCACACAACAGATGAAGGATTCTAGTACAAATGCTAGAAGTTTACTGCAATTCACATGGTCTTACACATGCATAGCATACCCTCGGTAAATATCTGCTGAGTGAAAGCAACATGGGTTTCTTTTTCTTTGGGAATATAGGAAGAATTTGATTTTATTATTATCTTTTTGTATCATGAATGGCTGAATGAGTTAGCTTGGATTCATGGACAGGTATTGAAATTTCATCATTACATTAGCTTCTTGTAAATAAGGCAATCGTTACATATCGGACTGAGGGACAGAAGCTGAGTATTGAACAGTCAGTGTGTGGAGGAATCAGGATTAATAGTCTTTCAATGAATTACCCATCAAATATGTTCATATACAAATATTTTGAATAATCTTACAAAATTGCTTTACAATGAGAAAAAGATTTGCCATAGTAGTTACTCTATAGGATTTACAAAATCTTTTTGGTAAGAGAAACTCCATCATTAGCACTTTGTATTTATGAAGAGAATTGTGTTTTTCTAGAAGTTAGGAAAAGAACTAGTATAATTGATTTAATATAGGGGTTGACAAACTATGGTCCATGGGCCAAATCTGACTGGACACAGAGGCTTTAATGACTATGAGTAAAAAATGTTTTTATATTTTAAAATTATTTTAAAAGGCCATCCAGTGGCAAGATAGTTAAAGCAACTGGATCCTATAAACCACTGTATGGTTTGAGTCCTGGACCCTGGGGTTTGAAAAACACCCTGGGAGGGACCAGCAGATGAAGTAATGATTATGTCGCTGGACTCCCACTTAGTAAACGGTGGTTCAAGTCCCAGAACCAGTGAATTAAACTTCACGCTGGGCACAAGCATGTGTGCCCAATATCCTGAAAGGAGAGTGAAGGAGAAGGGATTGTGGCATGGTCATCTCCCCAAAGGGTAATTTCTTGCTTTCTGCCTCTCTGTTTCTCTCTGTCCCTCTGGCGAGTGCATGTGCCCTATAGCAAAAATCTCGCTTAAATATATATATATATATATATATATATATATATATATATATATTTAAAGGAATAAAGAAAAGCACACTGAGGGGTGGTGAGAGGGTGGCAATTTGGTGTGGTGGTTAAGGTACTGGACTCCCACATGGCCAACTGAGGTTTGAGTTCTGAGCCCAGTGGTTTGAAAATCATTCAGGTTGCAGGCGTGTGCATGCCTAAAATCCTGAGAGGAGATTGGAGGAGAAGGGATTGTGGTATGGCCATCCCTTGGGGGGGTAATTTCTCACTTTTCCTCTCTCTGTCTCTGTCTCTTTCTTTCTGGTGAGTGTGCATGTTCTATGGCAAAAAAGTATTAAGAAAGAAAGAAAGAAAGAATAACATACTGAGTGTGTACATGAGTGCCCCAACTTCTGAAACGAGTAACAGAAGAGAAGGGCTTGTAGTATGTCCACCCCCATGTGGTGCTTTTCTCTTTTCTCTCTTTCTCTATCTGGCAAATGAATGTGCCCTCTAGCAATATTTTTTAATGGTTAAAATATTTTTTTAAAAAAGTATTATTTCATGGCGCATAACAATTACATAAAATTAAAATGTCTGTGTCCATAAATAAAGCTTTATTAGAACACAACTGTACCCATTTGATGACATGTTTCTGGTGGCTGCTTTTCAGTACTACATCTGTGCTATTATAGTTCACAAGCCTAAAATATTTACTATATGATTCTTTCCAGAAAAAGTGTACCAGCCCTTACCTAATGTGTGGTTTTATGTCATTAAGAGGCAATGCAACAAAGCCTCAGCTCACTCTCCTGGGTTCACAGTATATTATTGGTTCTAGCCTGCTTTGTGATTTTTGTTTATGGATTATTGAATATGTGAAACCAAGAAAGGTTTCGTGCCCAGATAAAATGACGCTATTCCTAACATTAGCTCTTTGTGTTACAGAAAAGTAAATTGATTGAAAGTTTCCCTCTGAGGTGGGAATGAGATGTGTTCAAAGAATAGGGTTTTCCATTAGGGTTTGAACTTTCCATTCCTTCTTTTCTCTAAACCATGGAGGCAAGTTGGAGCACCTACCTCATCTCCCTCTCCAAACATAGAGCAGTTATTTTTGACCGATTTTAATGATTTTTGTAAGTTAATCTCTTCCTTGAGAGAGAAAGAGACAAGGACCCCCAACAAGGTATCTATGCTGTAAACCATCCCCAGCCTTGGCCAGCCCAAATCATGGACACATTGCTCACATGCTGTGTGTTTAGGAAGGCCTCCAGATACGAACCCGGTACCTTTCCATGTAGGTTCAGTTGTGTCACCACTGCACCACCATCTGGCTCTAATTTTATTTTTCAGTGAATTTTCAGGTTATATATTACTATTCTTAATTGATCACCTCGCCCTCACCCCAACCTCTGGTATTTTTGGCCCAGGGAAATCAGGTTTACCTATAATCCCTGAAGAAACCTATATGGAAGACTGTGATGTGTCAGGAACTATGCCCAGGCCTGAGATTAGAAAGCTGAAAGAAAGAAAAAGTTTTTTTCCACCATGCCTCAAAGACATGAAGTAAGAAGCAGCCATGGAACCAGCAGATGGCATAATAGTTAAGTTGCTGGACTCCCATGTAGTCGACTACAGTTTGGTTCCTGGACCCGGCAGCTTAAAACTCACATTGGGCATGTGTGCATGCATGCCCAAGATCCTGAGAGGAAAATGGAAAAGGGATTGCAGCATGGCCATCCCCCCTCAGGGGCTGATTTCTCATTTTCTTTCTCTTTGTGTCTCTGGAGAGCATTTGCGTCCTATAGCAAAAATCTTTCTCTAAAAAAAAAGAAGCAACCACAAGACAAATCACTTCAATATGAGATGTTATGTAAAGTACATAATAATTAACAAGAATAAGAACATGTATTTATTGATCAAATGCTCTAAATTTATTATATGTATCATATTATACAGCCCTCAAGAGTCCAATGAGGTTATTACATTAACACCATTCTTTTTAAGAGGATGGAATGGATGCCTAGAGGTTTTATGGCATTTACCTGAATTTATAAGTGATGGAGCAGAGACTGGAGCTAGGACATATGACTCCTGACCAGTATTCTTCAGAGTTTCCCTGAAGTTCATACAACGTATCTTACATGTACAGTATATGAAGGACATGGCATACATGGATGGTTTTCCATGTTCAACTAAACATAAAAAATGGGTCAAAAAATATGAGAAGAAAGTAGGAAATTATAGACTAAGTACTATACACAAAGGTGCAGAGATCAGAGAGAACATGACGGATTTGGGGGAGACTTTACTGTTTGAAACATGACATCAGTAAAGGAAAGGGCTAAAAATGGGAGGAACTGGATAATTCATTGAGTTGTTTATTCATTCACCAGTTATTGAATTTACTGTAAATACCAGGCACTGGTTTCAGCACTAGGGTAGGAAATAAGCTTGTAGTTTCTGATCTAGAAGAATGACAGACAAAAAAATAAGTAAACACATTAGAGATCAAGCTAGTTTCAGAGAATGATAAAGACTTTGAAAGCTAGAGGGAATGATCCACATCTATGTGGGTACATACCCTGTTAATTTAGATAGGGTACTAGAGAAGCCTTCTCAGAAGATATGGCATTTGAGCTATGACCTCAAGTGGCTAGAAAGTATCAAGTACTTGGAGAGGTGTTAGATCCTTTCAGACATAAGAAACAGTGAGTACAAGGGCCCTGAGGTGTTAATGCAAGTGGAATGTCTGACACAATAGAAAGAAAGCCAGATGTGGTTACTGGAAGTCAGTGAGGAAGAGTGGTCCACAATTAGCTCAAGCAGGTGGTTGGTGACCAGATCATGAAGAACTCCAGGCCCTGGTAAGAAAATTCTAGGTCTTATTCTCCATTCACTAAGAATGTATTGGAGGATTTAAAGTATAGGAATGCCATGATCTTAGTAATACTTTTTTAAAAAATTATTGTACTCACTTGAACATCACTGTATTTAAATTATACCTCAATGGCGGCCAGCAGATGGCATAATGGCTATGTCACTGGACTCCCATGTAGTTGACCACAGTTTGAGTCGCGGACCCAGTGGCTTAAACTCGCGCCAGGAACGTGTGAGTGCATGCCAAAGATCCCGAGAGAATGGTGGAGGAGAAGGGATTGTGTCGTGGCCATCCCCAGGGGGAGAGGGTGGTGATTTCTCGTTTTCTGTCTCTCTCTTTCTGGGGAGCGCATGTGCCCTATAGCAAAAACCTCTCAAATAAACAAAGCAAAAGAAACTTAAATTATACCTCAATGAACCTGACTTTAAATTTCAGATGCCAATAATCAATTGATAGGAAGTAGTGGGAAAGAGGACTATGTTTAAATGACACTACAGGGTTATAATCAGCACAATTCTGAGTTTGTCCTGAACTCTACAAAAGAAGAGTTCAGTTCTTCAATGTAGCTGCAAGAAAAAATAGCTAGAGGAGAAACTTACAGATTGTAAGAGCCTCAAGAGACATATTAATCACAAAGCCTTGGACTTATTTGATGCTGATTCAAGTTGTTAAATAAACAAACAAATGGACAGTTGGGGGGCCAGCAGATGGCATAGCAGTTATGTAACATTGCTAGACTCCCACATACTGACCACGATTTGAGTCCCAGACCTGGTAGCTTGAAAATCATGCCGTGTGTGTGTGCAGGATCCTGTGCCCAGGATCCCAGGAGGAAAATTGAGGAGAAGGGATTGGAGTGTAGCCGTTCCCCCTGGGGGGTGAGTTCTCATTTTCCCTCTCACTGTCATTGACTCTATCTGGTGAGCGCACATGCCCTATGGCAAAAACTTCTAAAAAAACGGACAATCAGAAAAATATGAATTCAGAGTGCATGTGATATTAAGGAATTTGTTCTTTTGGGTGTAATATTACATGTTTATTTAAAAAGTATAGAGAGTATGCTTTAGAAATCAGATTTCTGCAGATGGAGAAGGTAGGATTGTAGAGAAAACAGGATTGCCCATGTTCAAATCAATTAATGAATTCTGGGAGTACATAATATTATTATGTTTGCACTTTATGTCACTGTATTATGTAACATTTATTGTCACATGAGGGACTTCAAAAGTTTGTGGAAAAATGGAATTAAATTCCAAATTTATTTTGGTGCAAAAAAGAATTGAAATCCACATATAGCTTTCCATAATATGCATTTTTACAAACTTTTATAAGACACCCTATATATTATAGTATTTCTATATCTATTTAGAGTTTTCAGTAATAGTTGTTTATGTTAAAAGTGTTTTGTGGGGGACTGGCAGTTGGCATAATGGCTATGTCGCTGGACTCCCATGTAGTCAACTGCGGTTCGTGTCCTGGACCCAGTGGCTTAAACTCACGCTGGGCACGTGTGTGTGCATACCCAAGATCCCAAGAAGAGAATGGAGGAGAAAGGATTGTGGCTTGGTCATCCCCCCTGGGGGCTGATTTCTCGCTTTCAGTCTCTCAATCTGTCTCTGTCTTTCTGGTGAGCACACATGCCCTATACCAAAAACCGCTCAAAAAATAAATAAATAAAACCCAAAAAGTATTTTGTGGAAATGGAATGTAGGGTGTCAGAAGTAGAAAAGACGGAAAATCAGTGGACTCAGTTTTCCAGACACAGATGGTGAACTCAGGTGACCATTGTAGCAGTGGTAGGATCAGATGGATGTGGGATGTATTTTGGAGTTGCAGTTGACAGCCAGTGTCAATGTACCAGATGCAAGAAGTGAGGATAAGAGAGGACACAGGTGTGATCTCTAAATTTGGGCAGAGTAAAGGTGGTACCATTTACTAAGGGGCAAATTTGGAGACCTACGCCAGAGTCACACTTAAAAGTAATGGTGGTCTACTGCAGGCAGATTATCTGGAGCAGGGTCCATCAAGAAGAGATGAAAGAGAGAAGTTCAGCTTGGAATCAGGAATCTGAGGGAAGAGATCACTGTGGGGATTCTGGTGACACAGAGAGGAACGTTAGCATGGAGAGACAGCAACAGATATCCCTGGGAGTGTCCTTGGGAGGAGGACTCACCACGATGTGATCGGAAGTGGGCAGAAATGAGTACGAACACAGCATGTTTTTGGCTTTATTGGGGAGTGTATGAAGTATGGTAAGTAGTACCTGGAGTAGCAAAGAACATTTTGAAAGAATCAAAGTCCAGGTTTCATATGAAAAGGCTTCAGTAGGGATGTCCTGCTACATGAGCTTAAGGGGAAAACATGGACAAGAGCCCACGGGTGGTAAAGCTGAGAACAGAATTGCCCACGGGGCCTTTTAGGAAAAAGGAGAAATTGAGAAAGATTGAGAAGTAGTATTTCCAGCAAAAGATCAGAAAGAAGAGTGAGGGGAAAGATTGAAAAGTGACAAAAGAGGAGAACCCTATGCAGATAAGGCAGAAAAAGAATGTGAAGCAGCAGGGCACTGAGGCCAGTGTCAGGTACCACAGAAAGTCTGTAAGGTTAGGATTAGGACAAGCGCATCATATTGCAGTGCAGAAGCGTGGCAGGGCTTAGCAAGATCACTGTCAGTGGAAGATGTGCTACAGTGGATTAAGTCAATATCGAAAGTGCAGAAGATGGGAATAGGAACACCTCATCTAGAAAAAAGTTAGGTGAAAACCAAATAGAAATTTGAAAAAGAAAAGAAAAAGGCCTATCAATACCTGTTGGTATTGTTACAGATTTTCCTGTAGTTCCTGTACTTAAATGTGTTCATAAAACTGGACAGATCATATAAAGGTTTATGTTTTAAATCACATTTAAGAATGATTTCTGAAATAAATCTGCATCTAGACCTCTATATGTTAAAGTAACCCCTAACTACTAAACTTTTGTGTATATATACATTATTTTTTTTCCTTAAAGAAAAGTTTGCCAAGAATGTAATAAAGAATCCTTTGTGCAGAAAATAATAGATGTTTGGGCCATCACGGACATTTTTTGAGCATATTATATATTTATTCTGGCCTGATTGCTTGATTATGAATTACTTACAATGGATAAAATAGGTTGGAAAATGTAGAACAGTACTTTTCAAGTGGGCGTATCCCAGTACTTTGTACAGAGCTTGTGTGTGGAATGAATGAATGATTGAATTTGTGACTACATGTAACAGAGAAGCTTATCAGCTCTCCTAGTTCTATTAATAGAAAGTTACTCTTCACACATTGCTTGAGTGAGTTCATAATACCTCTGGTAAAAGCTCCCTGACTCTTAGACTTTCCTGAAGAAAATTTGTTCTTTTATATGTCTTAAAAATTTTTGTTTGTGTTGTCATTTTATTTTTTAATATATCCGGGATTTGTATTTTGTCTGACACAAATAACAGCTTAGTTATTTATCTAAAGTCTAGATAACCAGTTATTGATTGATTGATTGCTTTGGCATGGTATGAAAGTTTTGATATGGAAATCTATGTTAATGCAAAAGGTACCTGAAAGTACTTCCAAAATTGAGAAGTAGCATGTTTCTAAATTAAGAGTTATGATTTGACGACAGTCCCTTCCGTTTTAATATTACAAGTATAAGTTTTCGTAAAAGAGTTTGACCAAGTTGCTTTCTTGTGTAAGCCTTGGTTGGAGGTGCTGAAGGTTGGTAATGGAAAGGAAATCACCTCCTAATACTGAAAGTATCATGGGTTGCTCTCATTTTCTTAGAGCTAATGGGAAAATTATTCTCAAGGCATCCGTATTTCATGATTTTTATTCTCAAGTGTGTAGGTAGTCATCTTGGATCTTGATTCCTGACTTCTTACCTCTTCAGATCAGTACTGACCTGATGTATGGGCCTGGAGGAGGTATCTCTTAGGACATTTCATTGCATGCAAAGAGCATTGTGCGAGACCTACCCAAAGTCGAATTAAAAAAAAAAAAAAGATGTCGTAACAGAAACAGATGAAATATTCCTAACTTTTGTATAGTCCTTGACCATTAGATTTAATTAAATTTTTAAAAATTTTTCTGAAGCAGACTGCAAAATCTCTCCTGTTACAATTCGTTGCAAATGTTTTTTCCTGTGTTATCCATGAGAATGGCCTGTCTGATCAAAAGAAATAATATTGTATCGGTGCTAGTGGTTGCATTATACAGCAGAGCACACGGCGCAAGCTTGTTGGTAGTTGTGATTTGAGTACCCTTTTAGTTGTCTCTATTTTATTTCTAGATAAATCTCTTTGGAATCTCTAGATGCTTATTTTATTTTGCTTTCTGCTGCTCTTGCCTTTACTCATTCAGTAAGTCACTTACGGAAAGTTACTTGCTTGAGTTGATTTAATTCATATCATATAAAAATTCTTTTTGCACTTATAGCAAATTGATTCTATTATTCATAATAATATTTTACCCTTCTTGTAACGGTAAAATGACAAGGGACAGACTCTAGTTCCTATGAAAAAGAACTAGGAAAAAATGTTTTCTTACAGAAAAATATCACTGGAGAAGCATAGCCATTTCAGAACTGTGAATCACTTAGAGGAATGTTCAGTTTAACCCCTAAAGAGGGAAATTTGACCCTGAAGAAGTGAAGTAACTTGAAAAAATATCTATAAAACTTGATATGTTGCCTAACTGAAGCTAATCATGTGGTTTTAAACTGTATGTTAATTCTTATTTTCAAAACAGAAAATTAACAGCATAAAGTCTCATCTTGATGAAGAAAAATACAGCTGCCAATGGGTTAAATCAAGTAAAATGAATCATAGACATTCAAAATTTATTAATAATCAATGAATAGTAATAATATCCTTTAATTATTTCAGGCAGGACCTTTCTCTCAAGGAGTATTACACACCCAAGAGGTCATTTTGCAGCGATATGGATATTCTCCCCTAAATTTAAGGTTTTTCTACATAAAAAATAATTCAATACAATTAATATATTTAAAATTCTTTTTGCTTCACGACATTATTTTAATATATAAAACCCTCTAGGACTCATTTGCAAAGCTGCTTTGAAGTTAATTTCATGCAGATCTTCCTGATTTGTACTTGTGGTGAATTATTGTTAGGTTAAAAGAAAAATATCTGAAAAACTCAAATCTTCAAAACTTGCCATTTATTTCATCTTTTGTTCAAATTGGTTTACTTTAAACCATGCAAGTGATACCAAGTACTTCAAGTCTCTAATAAATTAAACAGAAGTGATAAAATCTTGCTATGAATTAATATAGGATACGGCAGAATTGCTGCTTAATAATCCAGGTGTCTTCACCCAAGAACACTTATTAAGATACCTATCACCTCATTAAAACATTCCTACAAATAAAAACCTCTTCTTGAGTGTTCTTTTCCTTTTAAACTATAATTTGAATAATTGGGGGAAGGGTGTTTCCATTATGCAAATGATTTCTGGTGCTCAAATCAGAGTTGCTTAATTGTCAGTGAATAGGTCAGTTTCTATTTCCTCATTAATATTTGAAGTTTTACTTGAAACCACTGCATGGCAGAAATGACAAGCTTCTGTCTTGTAGCATTAATTTAATTTGTTGTGACCACGATACCAAGTTTACTTTAAACTATGCTGTGGATTGGTGACTGACAATCACCATTTGTTGCTGGTTAGTACGGCAGAACTTCTTTTATGTCTTAAAATTAGAAGAGCAATTTGCGGATATGTATAATTCCAGGGAAGACCGTTGACAACCCTGCACGTGCCTCATTTCTAGAAATATAATAAAATTTAGTGCCTAAATACTTAAAATGATGATCTTAGAAGGGGAACTCATTGTACAATAGAATGTAAAATGCTTTACATAGTACATGTACTCTTTTCAGATGGTTCATTATTCACATGGAGTGTGTCTAATGAGCGTTTTAGCTTCTTACTTAGAAAATACACTCAACTCTCAGTTATAGGCTTTTGGATTCTCTAGTTTGTGGATTATCTGTAACAAAATGTTAATCCCAGCCATGATTCCGAGTCAATTCCTTTGCTCAGGAATTGTAATTCATTTTTAATATTAGCCTTAGGGGTAGAAACATGATTAGAAATGCAGAATAATGCTTTCATTCAAAACCAATTAAAACAACTTCTGGATTTTCCAACATAATGGATAACTCACAGCACTGCACTTCTCCATTAAGGTATATCAAGTCTGATGCATTAAAAGATGATTTAAAACTCAGTCACTGAAATATTTTTCAAGAAAGCCTTTGATTTTGGTTTTTACTGATGAGTAAAATGCTTATTTTTGTTACCAACTGGAAAAATGCGAAATTTCTTCATCTCTTGGCAAAACAAAAGTTTAGTTTCTGCTTTGGGCCATTACAGAAGTCCGCATTTGCTTTAATAAAGCAAATATGCCATGGCCAGGCTGATCAGATATGTGTACTTTAATAAAGCAAACATGCAATAGCCATATGTTATCTTTCAATAAAGTGTTATTTTACAGTAAATAGGGAAACCCTCATTTTATAAACGTTATTTATCTGAGGCTGTGTTAACTAATCTGGTAGGTTTTTATTTCAGCCAGGAGGAAAGCACGGTGGAAAGATAGTACAAGGCGCCTTCTGTAAGTTCCTATCATATCTGCTGGATTCACTGACGTTCTCTTTTGAGAGATCTTCATGCTGAAAACCAAAGGTGGTAACTGTTATTGCCCAATGAATAAATAAGAGGCTCATTATATGTTTTGATAGGAGTGAGATCGGTGGTGGTGAAATGAAACTTGATATCTGCAAAGATGTTTAACAGTTTCCCAGCGTGCAGCATGTGTGCATTTCAGGAAGTACGCGCCACTGGGCTAGAAGGGCCTCACATTGTTGAATGTCAAAGAAGTGCTTTTCTTCAACTGTGCAGCATGCTTGTGCAAGACGAATGCGGGAAGGAAGCCTGTCAGATGTGTTTTAAAATACATAAAAAGAAATCAGTCTAACCATCTTATTCACCCAGGCCTTACCTTTGAACTGACCTTTCTTTTCAGCAGGGCTTTTTTTTTTTTTTTTTTTCCCTCATTGGAATACTGAATTAACACATGTAGATGATAGATAGATAGATAGATAGATAGATAGATAGATAGATAGATAAAATTTAAAAGGTCAATAAAAGGTCTGCAATGAAAGTCATTAAGAAAAACTAAAGCAAAAAAAATTGTTAAACACAAAATAATCTAGAAAAGGCTTTTCTTTTTCCATTCAATGAGAACATGTGAGTCTTCTCTTTGCTGTCTCACTGTTTCCAAGGCGATGCAGTATGGATTCAAGCAGGGGCTTTTTTTCCATGGTGTCTCGCGTTATTTCTCCTTGCAGTGTGTGAAGATTCATGGAAAGGTTTCTTGAGTGTTGGAAATAGTCTGCTGAGGCCATGTCTGAAAGATGTAGAGGACAATCGCTGCCCCACCTGGACCACCTAGTACACACATCTCATTTGTCTGTCTGTCAAGGGAATGCCAGCTTTTGACTAGAAACCTGCATAACATTCTTTAGTAGCACTATTGACATTTAGTAATAATGGTAGATGTTGCTCTATTTCCACCATCTTAGACTTTTTGAAATATGGCTTCCGCGACTTGCAAGGGTATGGAAGAGAAGATAGTCTCCTTCCATCAATAATATATACTACACTGAATAACTCAGTGTTAGGTCTCTGGTGTGCTTCATTATTTTTAAGTGAATCTATTCATTTTGTTCTATGTAGAGGTACCTGCTGACAGGGACTGCCCATTCTTATTTTAAGTTCTGAGGTCTTTCCGTTTGGGTAGGACATCACAGAGAGGATGCAAATGCAGGTCTGTAAGCTTGGACTAGCCTTCCCATTTTCACAAGGCCTGCAGTTTTACCCCCACCCCCAAAACTTCCTTTGGAACCAACCTACAATTGTACTCTCAAATCTCAGATACTCTATAGCTAGGCTGGCCGATATTTATATACTCAATGCGATTTTTATTAAAATGTCATAGGGCGGGCGCCACCACGCTCTGATTTTTATTAAAATTGTAAGAATAACCAGCCACCAGGTATTTTTTAGGGAATTTGATTTGGTCAGTCTAAGAGTTGAGGAGAATGAGCATAATCTTTCCCATTGTTCATCTGCCCCAACTGCTCGGTGGATGGGAGTTGGTTTCTTTAGAACTAATTCTTTGTCTTTTTCCTTTGAAGTAAGGTGATTTATCATTCGATTTGGTTTTACTTGATGAGCATGGCAAGGCATGGCATTGACTAAAAGTGAGAGTACAGAAAAGTAAAAAGAAGAAAGACTTCAAATCAGCCATAGCACCGCATATAGGCCTGACCAGTACTCATATTCAGATGGTGTGCATTCTTCCAGAGAAGTCCGTTTTTCTAGGCATGTGTGAATACATATGTACATATAGGAATTTCGGTACATGATATATTTATCAGTATGTGAGAAGAATCACATTTCCTTTTTACAGAAGTACACATTCTATTTTTAACCTCACATTCTATCATGCTTCCTTTTAAAGTTAATATAATTTCCAGATATGTCATTTACTACCTGCACATACATAATTCTGTTTAGTACCTTTTGGATTCATTTACCTATTTTTTTAAAGAGGTTTTTGCTATAGGATGTGTACACTCACCAGAAAGACAGAGAGAGACAGAGAGATAGAAAGCGAGAAATCACCCCCCTCCAGGGGGGATGGCCATGCCACAATCCCTTCTCCTCCATTCTCCTGTCCAAATCTTGGGCACACACACATACACGTCCAGTGTGAATTTAAGCCACCGGGCCTGGGGCTTGAACCACGGTCAACTACATGGGAGTTCAGTGACATAGCCATTACGCTAACTGCTGGTCCCTCATTTACCTATAGTTCTGCTACTGATAACTTCCACATTTATAAATAATGGAGATGCTTTCTTTTGAATATTGTTATTGCAGTGTTTTAATGTACATATTTCCATTTCTTTTTGCCTATTCTCCCATTGCCCAGAATGATAGTCTCTGTTTGTCTGTCAGTGTCAGAATCACAAATACAGACTTTAGCCCCAAAGGCCTTTCTCAGCTCATAGCTGAAAGGAGAAGCCTGTTAGCTCTGAGGAAATATTTTAATCTGAGCCTTGCCAATATAAGGAAAAGAGCTTATACACATTCATTTAGACAAAGCAAATTTAGTCGTTTGCCTTACTGACTATTGCCTATCAGTGCAATGTATGCATAAGACAAATGAATGTACAAAAATATGTAACAACAACAAAAACAAAGCCCAGTTACTATTTATCCCTGTTCACCATTTTTTCATTGTTCCCCTTTCCACCAACCTGTAGAAAATTTAATGTTAATATTTTGATATTTCATTCTACATTTTACTGTAATATTTGTATTCATGAATGATTAAATAAGGCTTTTCCCTCTTCTAATCCCTTCACTGATGTTTTACCATTCATATTGTTGTTCTCTAATATGCTGTTCCCCATTTCCACTAGTTTATCAAGGTCAATTCTACAATGAAGTTCCTGAATCTAATTCTTTCTTCTTTCTTTTTCTTTTCTTACAGGTTTTTGCTATAGGGTGTGTGCGCTCATCAGAGAGAGACAGTGCGAGGGAAAGTAAGAAATCACCCACCAAGGGTGATGGCCATGTAGCAATCTCTTCTCTTCCATTCTCCTCCTGGGATTTTGGATGTGCATGCTCACATGTCCAGTGTGATTTTCAAGCTGCCAGATCCTAGACTTAAACCGCAGTCAGTCATGCGGTATATTCATTCCTTCTAATAGTGCATGACAAACCGTCAAGCCACAGGTGAGGCAGGATCTTGCCACCCTTCCTGTGTCCACGGCCTTTGGTGTGCTCACTCTCACCGGTCACCACCTGCTTCTCTCTCTGAAGGTCTGACCTTCGGCTCTTAGACTGAGTTTTACATTCTTTTGGGGGCAGCCCAGAATCACTGAGTGACAATTGCAAGGGACTACCTCGGGGACAACACCAAATGTGACCCGAGCTAGCTCTAAAACGTCCCTGTGCAACTGAGCCAGAGTTACCCTTTGTGGGACATTCTGGAAATGTCATGCTGATCTTTCCTGTTCTTCTTTCTCATGTGTTTTTTTCCTGAGAATATTTATAAATAAATCACTTTTACAGGAATCACATCTCAGGATCTGTTTCTGGGCACCTCACTCCAAGACATATAATGTATATCATAATTTTCTTCCCTGTTAAAAGACCCATCAGGAGTTTATATGATTGGTTATTAAAAACTTTCCTTCAGCATTCACACTTGTACTTACATCCTTGTATGTGTCTGTGTCTATCATAGGATAGGTCTCCCGACACTGAGATTGCTGAATGAAAGAGTTGATACGGCTTTTTAATTTCATGAAACAGCCAGAAGACGATCTAAAAAAAGGTGACAGCAATACATACTCCTTCCAGCAATAGACGAAGTTGCTTGTTCTCCCATACTTAAAACAGCACCGGGATTACCAATTACATTTTTCTTATGCTAATCAGTCGAAATGATTTTTATGATCATTTCCATTCACCTGATTCCTAGAAGAGTCACGTCTCCTTTCCCATGTGGTTTTGTCTGTTAGTGCTCAGTTTGCCGTTTGTATTATCTGTGTGACTTGGCGATTTATTTCATTGGCCCATTTATCTATGGAGAGGGTTGCCTTTTCCTTATCCATTTGTAGATCCTGCGTGTGCTGGGATATCTTAACTCATCTGCATGCATGTTGGACAGTTCTCCGAGTTGCCGTCTGTTTGGACTTGGTCTCAGACATCTCCTAGGAGGAGAGGCAGAGAGAAATGCGAAGATGTTTCTGAGGAAACATCCAGGGGTTGAGAGCGGCGCCGGCCTGTTTGGTTCACAGCGTATTGATGTACACATTTGTGAATCACATGCATCATTCCTATTTGGGTCAGTGTGCACAACTTAAGTGAGTGCAGTCGGTGCTATTTATAGGAATATGCTTTAGGGATTCCCACAACAAAGCTTTTAGCATCGGTCCTGCGGGCTGTCCCACTTACGGCTTTGTGCTCCACAACCAGACGTGAGAGGAGGAAACGGATCAGCGGCCTGGCCGTCCAAGTGTGGGGTTACCAAGCACTTGTAAGAAAATGAGCCTCCACCAGAAAACGTGAGAGGATCAACTCCATTGTGCCTTCCAGATCAAATCATTTACACCCTTCAGCCAAGATGTGAGCTTCCAAGTTAGATTTTAGGCTTTAATTATTGTGTTCTGATAGTTTGTATTGATCCAATGAGCTGATGCACGCACATGTGTGCACATGCACGCGTACACACCACACAACACACACATGCTACTCTTTTTATTCTTTCTTATAGTTAATTTGAGGGAAAAAAAAAGAATAGAAACATTCTTCCTTGTACTTCTTACTCCTTTGTGATCACTCTTCACCTTTAATTTCCTTCCTGTCCTGTTATTTTTTTTCATAATATTATGCCCCTTGGCTGAGTTTTCATAATTAGAAGCATAAAAAATACTTGCTGTCAAAACAAATAAATGACTACATAATTAACAGGCTTTTTGTGAATACACTTTTCTCTTTGGAATAAAGTGTTAAAAACATCTAATTAATATTATTTAAGCAAAGGATTTCTATATCTAGTTTGTAGCCTCAATGATAGAATAATTAAATGGCGTGGTCCCAGGTTTATGGAGATAATCTTTTTAATCTCCAGATTCCTCAAAGCTTTTTTGGCCTTGGGGTTGTCAAACTTGCTTTTTATTGATCTCTACATTTCAACTCACACACATACAAAAAAAAATTTCCCCCTGATCACAGGAAAGGAGCAACGCTGTGATATATACGTTTCCTAATTAAAGCTTAAATCTAGTTCCCTGCGATTGCACTTCTGAAATGTTGGAACCACAGAGTGAAATATTTTTAACTTTTTCCATCCATCATACTGGTTTTTAGGTTGCAGTAATGTCAGCCAGAAAAGTATCTGAATTAGGAGCATTTTTCATAGAGATTTCTACTACACTTCTTAAATGGGTAAGTTAGTATTAAAGATATCACTGGAATTTATCCCAAAATGTAATTGAATTTTTTATTGTTTTTAGGATATAGTTCTTAGTTGTTCAGTTCAGGCTTGAAGTAAAAGAATGTGGCACAAGTTGGTGTCAGAACAGCAGTAAAATTTTACAAAGCAACTACATCTTTCAGGAAGTCAAACCCTTTTCCCAGGGATACTGTCCATTTGGCATTTTAATGGTCAGTCTCTTGGGTGTGTGAAAGAGGATAGAAGCGCTAGGAGAGAACGTGGGGAGTATTCGATTTGGGAAAATAATTCATTATTTCAAAAGGTGAACAAAGATCTCCTACTTGGATACTTAATAAAGTTGACTCTTCTGCCACTTTATGGCTATTTGAACAAATCTATGTCATTAGTGCTAATAGTTTCTCCTTTAAAAACTTCAACCTACTATTTTATATTCTCCTCATAAGGAATCACATATTTGTTTTAAAAGGGAACAAAGGTTTTGATTCTGATTCTTTTATTTGTGTGTGTGTGTGTGTGTGTGTGTGTGTGACACAGCTTCTAGAATCTAGATCTGCAGTTTTAATATTCACAGCTTTTTGGATAAATGATATTACAATGAAACAATAGCAAATATGTACCTCATACTTTGCTCAGTACTTTTGGAGAGTTAGTTTTTTTTATTTTGTTTTGCTATATGGCTTGTGTACTCGCTGGAATACAGAGAGATAGTAAGAAATACCCTCACGGGGGGATGGCCACCCTACAGCCTCTTCTCCTCCACTCTCTTCCCGGAATCTCGGGTACGCATGTACATGGGTCAGGCGTGAGTTTTAAGCCGCCGAGTCTGGGACTCAAACTGCAGTTGACTATGTGGGAATCCAATGACTTTTCTCAGTCCTTTATAAACATTAGCGTATTGTATTCCATGTAGCACTCATGTGTCGCAGGTGGTTCACTTATCCTTACTTTATAAGTGTGAAGAAAAAACAAAAGTAGGTTAAGTAATCCGGTCAGTTTAATAATATACCTTAGCTACTAAAATGAAATTTCCTAAATCCTTATTTGGCTTTTAGGGCTTCCTGAAATATAAATTCTTTGGAAAGATAAAACTTAACGCTGTTTGGACCTTGCAGAAACTTAAACCTACAGGTTATGTTGCTGTGTCCCCTGCTTTCCTTGTACAAGCAAATAGTGAACACTCCTTATCTTGAACATTGTAACTGGAATAAAATGGCATAATACATGAACTTCCAAATAATGAATTATACTTGTGTAATTCTTTATACTAATGCTCCTGTTTAATAAATCCTGTATGTATCACATGAAGACAAACTTGAACTAAACTCTGGGTCATGTGAATGTCTAAATGTTTAGGGTTTATTCCCAGGAGCATAGGCAAATGCAGAGCTTCAGCTTTTATGGAGAGATGTGAGCTTCAGCTTTTATGGAGAGATGCACACTGATTTTTGAAAATAGAGATTTACGTGCAAATGATAGTGACTATCAGGATAGTGCCCTTTGGGATCTTGATAAGGGAGGGATAAGTCCTGAGCCTGAATACCTAACCTCAGATGGGGCACAGGTAAGAGCAGGCCATTCTTGTGTGTGCTCACCCCAACAGCCAAAGTTTGGGAGCCCCCTTGTCTCTTTTAACTGGGCTACTCTGGGAGCTAGAGGCTTTGAGCCCTCTATTAGGGATTCAGAGTTTTGTTGATTTCTTTGGTGAACTCACTTGGCAGGTGACATATATTATGATTTCATTTCCTATCCGAGAAACTAATGTTAGTAGTATAGATTTATGTCACAGGATGTGATTTGTTATTAGATTATTTCTGTCTTTGTTGTGAAGACCAAGGTTATTGACTTGTAAAAGTACATTGTCCTATTGGTTTTGAATTAACTAAGGCATATTGTCATGTAGGTTGATGGTCATAAAACCATTTCAGCTTAGTCTTCTTTTCTGACTGATAGCTCTGTTGCTATCAGGATTCATCTTTTCATGGAATTGTGGCCTCTCGGTAACCATAAAATCAAAATACAGAAGACAAGAACAGTTTGGATGACAGAATCATAAGAAATTTTATTGGTCTTTTCCCATTGCTTACTCTATAGACTTCTTGTAATGCCCCAGATCAAACATACTCAGAATGAAATGCTTTCACAAAGGTTATCACTATAACTTCTAAATATGTCCATTGAATTCTGTTTTCCTTCCACCCTAAACTCTGGGCCCTGAATCCATTCATCACTTCAAGAGGTATTTCTTAAATGCCTACAACACTCCAGACATGCCATTGGTTCTGAAGATATCATGGTGACCCAAACTGACAAGACCCCCTTGTTCTTGGAGCTCATAATCTACTGAGAAGACAGATAATAAACATTTATACAACCAGTAAGGCGAGATAATGTCAGATAGTAGCAATGCTATGGAGAGAATCAAAGCACAGTATGTATGGAAAACAGTGGGAACCAGAAAGAGGTTTATTGTAGTCAGGGATGAACTGTAAGAGGAAGTGGCATTAAACCTAAGATCTGAGTGATAAGAAAGAAACAGACAGGGATTAGCAGATGGTATAATGATTACATCGTTGGACTCCCAAGTAGTTGACCATGGTGTGAGTCCCAGACCTGGTGGCTTAAAACTCATGACGGGGACATGTGTGGGTGTGTGCCCAAGGTCCCGAGAGGAGACCTTGGATTACTGGAGGAGAGGGGATTGAAATGTGGCCTCTTCCCCCCTGGGATAAATTTTCACTTTCTATCTCTCTGTGTCTCTGTTTCTCCAGCCAGTGCATGCATCCTATACCAAAAATATCTCAAAAAAAAAAAAAAAAAAAAAGAAAGAAAAGAAAAGCATGTCATGACTTTTCAGACAACCCAATAAATAGAGGCCATTGGAGGGTCTTACTTGGGAGGCTGCATAATTGTAACTATGTTTTTAAAAGATTACTCAGATTTTTAAAGTAGTAGAGCTAGTATTACCAGGACAAAAAGTACATGTATATTATTTTAGCAATATTTCATTTCCTTATTCACTCTCCCTCAGTGCTGAAAAATTTCTAATCCTGGCTCTTAATGGCCTTCGGTCTTCTATCAATAATCACAATAGGCCATATCTAGAATCTTTTGTACTGTGTCAAAAGAAAAAAGGGCATATAAGCATTATATTCAAGAAGTATCTATTTCACACTTTCCCCATCTATAGCCTATGCACATAGCTCCTTTGTTTGACAGTGATATTCTGATTTGATGGAAATGAAATAAATGAATGGATGCTGGTTTTTGTTTTTGTTTTATTTTTCAGGAGATCCAACCCATATAAATTTGAACAGAGATTGTAGGCTTGACCACAATCTGGGCATGTTTACTTGAAACTCTGTGTTTGTATTTAATTGTAAGATTATTAATATGAGACATTATTGTGACTAGCATATAACAAAGTTTTCCAAAATAATTTGTAAGGGTACATTGAAAAGCTTCTGTTGAAGACATAGCAAGTTGACATACTGAAGTATGTCCCTGGCATCGCGAAAAGCCAGTGCCATCGATGAAATCTGAGGTTGGACGAGTACATTGTCATCACCTAAATGAATCAGGATTAAAATGGATTTAGAGAAGTTTATTTTGTGAAAATAAAGTATTATTTGTATTAGATTGTAAGACTTAGGGATTATTTACTTGTCCTTGCTGGCATCTAAGAAAACCAATAATTCCCCCCAAAATAGTTGTTAACTTTATAAAAAGACCTGGATGAACATTTTTGGACCTAAAATTTGGAAAGGTCACAGAATTAGACTTTTATCATGGTTTTTACAGAATGATGAAATAAGAAATGGAATATGTTAAGCTTAATTACAGAAGATTTCTGTAGTCTGTGCTTAGTCCTAAGAGAAGGATATGAGGAAGAAAACATAAAACACACATACACACATGCAATGTAATGGAGCCAAGTCTTCCACCTTTTTTTTTTTTTTCGCTTTCCCGTTACTAAGTTATAAAAGATCTGTTCCAATAAAGTTTAAGAATTAGTTCCTTATTCACACAGGAGAGGCGATAGTATGGGCAGACTATCTATCATCCCATTAAATTTGGAATTTTTATGAATCCTCCTCCTGTTTCACCTCTCCTCTTCCCAGAGTTAGGAGAGGTAAGGAATGAATAGACCAAACAGAGCAAACAGCGTAATAACCCACAGAACCCTGTTACATAAGAGAAATAACTCAGACTGGGTACTCCAAAGGGAACAGATGTGGCTGGTTAATTCAGTTGCCGTGACCAGGCGATTAAGGGAATTAAACCTGGCCCGTTTCATTACGCTGAGTATCCTTACACGCGCTCTTCTTTCCAGATACAATGCTGCTTAGAGTCTAAAAGTTATCATTGAAGACCAGGGTGAGACTAAACACTATCAATCGCAGAAGTGACATTTCACCTTTTGCCCTAAATAAATGCATTTGTGACTTTAGAAACCTTCTGCTACATCTACCTAAATTAATCCCCTCTTAAAAGGGTACAGAAAAACGGTTGTAGTTTTGCTTTATGATTTGGCTGTCAGTTAAAAGGTTCTAAAAAATTTATTTAAACCATCATACAACCCTGTTTTCCTGCTTTAATACAAAACTTTCTTGGGTGCAGTTAACCGCTTATATATAAATTATATAGATGGTTTAAATGTTTTTCCAGCATGTACTAGGCTCTCAGTAAACATTTTTAATTAAGGAATGACTGTAATAAAATGACTAGTTTATCTTACTGGTTTCCTATTATATCTTAAAAATCTAGCTGTATTTTATTAGTTCAGTGGTTAAAAAATATAAGGATTTCATAATTATTTTTTAGTTATATCTCACAGAGAGAAACATTGAGATCATTGTTTGGATGTAAGTAGAGGTAGTAAAAATTGCTTGCCCACTGGTATTGTAGCATGTGGGTTTTTGGCTGAGGTTGCAACCCAGAAATCAGTTTTTAAACATAGGCATTTCTCCACTGTGCATGCAGAATTTCATTAACATAGCATAAGAATATATTTCATGATACATTTACTAGCTATTTAAATACTTCTTGGAATTACTGACTGAATGGTCTTGTTATTAGTGAATTACTTATAAAGTTGAAAAAAATTATTTATTACTTAGAAAATTGTTATTATATAAGATAATACATACTTTTGTACAGTATTTACAAATTTTAGTTGGCTTGTGTGTTTGACGTCTTGCCTTTTCACGATGACCATGTTTCATGGTAAGGAGAATACCTGTGGAGAACATCATGCGCTGGGTTGAAATGGGTAAATCAAGTCTTTATGCTTCGAGGACAAGAGGTGCATAGCTCCCTTCCATTTGAATAGATGGTCACTGCTTCCCTGGTCCACCATGCTGAGTCATCATAATGCTAACTCCAGTTATACCAAGGTCATTTCTCTTTCTTTTTTTTTAAATAATTATTTTATTTAAATTTATTTATTCATTTATTTTAATTTGACTAGAGAGGGACAAAGCAAGAGTAAGAGCGAGAGCGAGAGAGAGAGAGAAGGAAAGTGAGAAAGCAAGTCACCAGGTAGGGGACTCGAATCACGGTCGACTATGTGGGAGTCCAGTGCCCTCACCACCATGCCGCCTGCTGGTCTCAGGTCATTTCTCTTTCAATCTCTCTTAGACCAGTTTGCTTTCCCTTGTCTTCCCTAAGTAATCCTAAGGGGCCCACAAAGCAAGAATTCCATTGTTGGACAAGGTAGTGGAGCCTTCCATTTACTATCCTTTCCTGAAAAAGAAAATCTCTTTGTTATTCATATCAACTATAGTAGTCTCCTTTTGTCCATGGGCTATGTGCTCCAAGACCCCCAGAGGTTACCTGAAACAATGGAGAGTACCAAGCTCTGTATATACTGCATAATAGTAAAGGAAAGTGATTGACATATTTTTCTATACAAAAATGCATCATGACTTTCTCAACAATCCAATATTTCCCTATTGATTTTTATCTTTGAAATTAACCTAATTTTTTAATTAGGCGTAGTAAGACATTTTAAAAATTATTTTATTTAGCTTTGTTTATTTTAATTTGATCAGAGAGGGATAGAGAGAGAAAGCAAGAGTGAGAGCGAGAGCAAGAGAGTGAAAGCAAGCTGCCAGATCTGGGACTTAAACCATGGTCAGCCATGTGAGAGTCCAGTGCCCTTAACCACTACACCACCTGTTGGCGCTAGGTGTAGTGAGATGAACAACAATAATAATATAATGGAACAATTATAAAAATATACTAGAATAACAATTATGTAAATGTGTTCTCACTCAGAGGATCCGAGTGTATTGTACTGATCTATTTCTGGACATGGTTGATGGCAGGTAACTGAGATAATGGAAAGTAAAACCACTGGGAAGGGAGGACTACTGTAATGCCAGTTCTCATGCTGTTCTGTTTAATTCTGTTTCTGGGTGAAATAGAAAGGACATAGGACCAAAACCAAGATAACTCCTGAAATGAATACATGGATTGACTTGACATTAGCAAGCGATCGTTTTCCCCTCTTTATCTTTTGGGCTGAATGAAAAGTCGAGAAACCTGAGTTACTTTTATCTGATTAAATTAAAAATGTGAAATAGTATTCAACCTGAAAAAAGAAGGAAATTGGGAACTAGCAGTTAGCCTAATGGCTATGTTGCTGGACTCCCATGTAGTCGACCGCGGTTTGCATCCTGGACCCGGTGGCTTAACACTCAAGCTGGGCGCGTGTGCGTGTGTGCCCAAGATCCCGAGAGGAGAATGGAGGAGAAGGGATTGCGGCGTGACCATCCCCGCTGGGGGTTGATTTCTCGCTTTCTGTCTCTATGTCTCTCTCTCTCTCTGTCTGGCGAGCGCACGAGCCCTATAGCGAAAACCTCTCAAAAAAAAGAAAAGAAGAAGGAAATTATGCAGTGTGTGACGACATGGATAAACACTAATGGCATTATTCTACATGAAATAAGCCAGCCACAGAAGCACAAATACTGGTTTACCTTTTTTTTTCTTTTTTTTCTCATTACTCTATTCAGTCTGCACTAGTATCTCTGTCAGCTTTGTCCTTAGACTGTTTTCCCTGTTTAGAAGTTAGGCTGCTAAGAGTGACTGCAGCAAAATACTGTCTTGTTACATCTGGTAAAGAGAGAAACTGGCTGCCTATTAATCTCTCAAGAAAGGTAGAATTCTCCAGGAAACCTAGAGTAACCCTTTATTCAGATTGGTCATTCTTAATCTTTCCATTCCTGAGCCAATCACCAGCAAGAGGGAAGGGATTTACTACAAAATTTATAAAAACCAGAACTCATTCCTGAAGGTGGAAGGGAGATCAGCTTTCTCCTCCCATTAATTGTTTACAGAAGGGGTGACTTTACGTCGTTAAAAATCTGGAAGAAGGAGGAAGGAGTGAACAGATTTTGGGTAAAAAATTATCAATAGTGGAAGGGCAAGGTAACCTTCTTAAGATCTTAAAACTGCTTAATGGTAGTCCTTAAATTCAATTTCAGATCTTTTACATTCAGCTCAGGCTTCTATTGGGTATCAGAAAACTCATGGCACATTTTTTGCATAGAAAAACATTTAAAAAATGACTTTCCTGATGGCCTAATATATTATTTCTTTTTCTTTCTTTCTTTCTTGATTTTTTTTTTTTTTTTGAGAGATTTTTTGTTACAGGGCATGTGTGCTCACTGGAGAGACAGAGAGAGACAGATAGAAAAAGAGAAATCACCCCCCAGGGGGTATGATCACATCACAATCCCCTCTCCTCCAGTCTCCTCTTGGAATTTTAGGCCCACACACACATGTATTTAGCATGAGTTTTAAGCCATCGGGTCTGGGACTTGAACCACAGTCAACTATGTGAGAGTCTTTTGATGACCATTACGACATCTCCTGGTCCCCGTATATAGTTTCTTATTTCTTTTTGTTTCTCTCTCACTTCTTTTTCAATTGCTAGAGGGTATATACACTGGCCAGAGAGACAGAGATAGAGAAAATACCTCCCTACAACAAGGCATGGTTGCACTGTAATAATTTTTCCATTCCATTCTCCATCCTAAGAGTATATTTTCAATAAAACTCTTAAAATATTGAGGCCAATAGGTGCCGTGGTGGTTAAGGCATTGGACTTTCGCATGGATGACCATGTTTGAATCCCAGACCTACTGGCTTGAAAATCACAGGGATGTGAGCATGGATGCCCAAAATCCTGAGAGGAGAATGGAAGAAAAGGGATTTGGGTGTGGCCATCCCCCCATGGGAGGGAGGGGTGATTCCTCATTTTCTCTCTTTCTGTCTCTCTTTGTCTCTTTCCGGTGAGTGCACACACTCTATGGGCAAAACCTAAAATCTATCTATCTATCTGTCTCTATCTTTAAAAATAATCAGTGCAACTTAGGACAAGGGATTCTCTCTCGGGCTTAGTATCCTTATGCAAACAACAAAGACTGAACTAAGTATTTTAGGTTTTCTGAACAAGGTTTTTTTGTCACAATTAACTACTCAACTCTGACCTTACGACATGAAAGCAGTCACGGGCGGTATGTAGACATGCAGGCGTGGCTGTGTCCTATGAGACTCTGTACAGTAAAGGTCGAGCCCACACCTAGTTGCCAGTCCTGAACTAGCTCTTCTCTAGACTTCCCAATCTAGACTTCAGTAGCAATTTTAATAAACTTTTTAAATCAGAAAACTTTTATACCATTTGAATTTCTACATTTGATATCAGAGATATTTAAATTCATAGGTATTCAACTTTTAGATATGTCCTAGTGTAATATTTTAAACTTTATTCTCTGTAATAAGAATACATACAGGACCAGCAAATGGTATAATGGTTCTGTTGTTGGACTTCCATGTAGTTGACCGTGGTTCGAGTTCCAGACCAAGTGGCTTCAACTCACGTTGGGCACATATATGTACATGCTCAGGATCCTGAGAGGAGACTGAAAGAGAAGGGCTGTTGTGTGGGAGGGTGATTTCTTGCTTTCTGTCTGTCTCTTCAGCGAGCACACATACACACACACGCTATTGCAAAAATCTCTCTTAAAAAAAAAAAGAATGCATAATGCAGAAAAAAATGTTCTTATTTTGTGATGTTGTAGCACTCTAGAAACCTGTTCTCACAGGTCATATTGACCTTTATTTTATTCCTGTGTTAACTGGCATGCGAACTTGCTAAAGATGATAATCAAGTCAATGAAATAAATGTAGGAGAAAAGGCGTAGGAAACTCTATTAACTGTCTGTTATGTGATTATCAGTTATCTAATTTTTATTAAAACACAAATTTCTTGGTGGAAAATAACACTAAATAGTCCTTTAAGATTCTTCTTCATAATATATTCTTCCTTAATTATAAACTATATTGGTAGATTAAAGGTATAGCAAGCCACATGATTACCTTCATTAACCTTACATGAGCTACATTGTGTATAAAAAAAAGTGTACAGTCAATTTCTCCTGAAATAATGTATCACACTTTTAGTTACTCCAAAAGTAAAATAAATTAGTTTCAGTGTTTTGTTGCAAGGGATCATTATTACACCCATAAATGGCAGGCACTCAGTGTTGCTCTTCAGAAAACAGTAAAACTAATCATCAAAGAGTATGATAGTTGAAAGGCCATTTTAGGTATCTTCCCCCCACCCCAAACAATGCCATTTAAGAAAAAAAATCAACAACATAAATAAGACATCATCTTTAAGTCATAGACTGAAGAAATCAATGAAGGTATATTATAATCATTGCATACTCCTTTGCTTCTAATAGGAACAATAATGAAGAATAAAGATTTTCATTGTGTGAGTATGAGCAGGTAGTCACACATTCATGTGTCCCCATGTTAAAAATCAAACATGTAAGGGCACGAGACGCCTCCTTTAATATTATCTTGATATCTCTGTTCACCCTCATTGCCGTGGAAATCATTTGGAAAATATACAGAAAGTTTAGGGTAAACAAAAGTGAAAGAAAAATTTTAAATGATATGAGCTTTTAAAGAGAGCGACAGGTAACAGAAGTCTGGGAGATCTGTGATCTTGTAAAAGACCATCAAGCTGATCTCAAAAAAAGAAAATTCTGTTCTTGCAACTTCAATCCCTACATTCATAAATGGTACAAATAATACCTTCCCTGGGTGCTTTAGAGGTTTGGTAAAAACAAAACAGATAATACTTATGACAATGCTTTATAATCTAATATAGTTATACAGAAATGAAGGATTGTATTCATTTATTTACATATTTATATTTTACTGTAGGGTTTTTGTGCTCACTAGAGAGAGAATAACAGAAAGGTAGAGAGGGAAATTGAAAAATCACCCCCTGGCAGTATTGCCTTACCACAATTCCATCTCTATACCCCTTTAGGGATTTGGGACATGCATGTTCATGTGCCTGGCATGCTTTTTGAGACCCTGGACCAGGACTTGAGCTGCACATTTGACCATGTGGGATCCAGCCACCTTAACCTCCCCATGTCACCAGCTGACCTGAAATGAAGAACTTAAAAATCTTGCCCAAATCAGATCCTTTCTGAGTTGGCCTGTATTTGCTTCATTACAAACTCTATCCTACTATTTTCTTTTAGAGAGAGTTTTTTTTTTTTTTTTTTTTTTTTTGGAGAGGTTTTTGCTATAGGGCGCGTGCGCTTGCCAGACAGACAGAGCGAGACCGAGAGACAGAAAGCGAGAAATCACCCCCCAGGGGGGATGGCCACGCCGCAATCCCTTTTCCTTCATTCCCCTCTCTGGATCTTGGGTACGCATGCACACGTGCCCAGTCATGAGTTTTAAGCCACCGGGTCCGGGACGCGAACCGTGGTCGACTACATGGGAGTTCAGCGACATAGCCATTACGCTAACTACTGGTCCCAGAGAGAGATTTTTGCTATAGGGCATGTACACTGGCCAGAGAGACAGAGATACAGAAAGGGAGAAATCACCCCACAGGGGGATGGCCACACTGTAATCCCTGCTCCTCCATCTTCTCTCAGGATTGTTGGGCACTATTTTCTACCAGTGCTACTGATTCTGCTCGTCATGTTGACTTACTTTACCTAAATCTCACAAATCAGCAATTTGAAGATTTAGTCTGTTTATCTATGCTTTCATCTACCCATTCAGTTTATTCATTCAGCATCCATTTTATGCCACTTGGGTGGAGGTGAGTCTCTAAGAAAGCAGCAGCAATTAACGGTCTCGATGAATGTTTCTAAGTAGAGAAGGGTCTTCCAACTTGGGAAACCAGATGAGCAAGGCCAAAATAAGAACATGACCAGCAAGCTATTTAGTGTGGTTAGGTCGCTGAGGAAGATGTCAAACAGGCCGGTGAGGCTGGCAGTGGAGAGATTGCAAAAGACCTTGCTTAGCAATTTGGACATTTTCATGGAGAAAACAAATAGCAGAGGTTTAAACAATTTAGTCAACTTCCAGGAGGGCTCTCAAGGCCTCAAAATTAGGATAAGTAATAATCTAACAAGGGAAAATTAATTCTGTCAAGGGCCAAGAGCAAGTAAATAATTTACCAAATTCTAGTCCATTGGGGATAGGAGATGATTTATTCAACATATTGAAAAAAAAGAAAGAAAGAAAGGGAATTAGAATAATGTAATATGGGAGAGTATCAAAAACATTTTCTCTGTTTCTAACTTCACATAGATCTATCCCTTGACTTGAAAGAAAAATGCTCACCTAGTATTAAAGTTTTTATTTTTTTTCCTTAATATTTTGGACCATCTTGTCATGCCACCAAATATACTTTTTCTATTGAAAATCATTCCAGGTATAATTTTGCTCACAAACACTTTCAGAACATAATGTAAATATTTGTGAGTAGGTAACTTCGAGGTCGGGAAAATTTTTGCTCTCTGCACCAAAGGACTTAAAGGTTAGCATTCTGTATGTCTGATGGTTCAAGTTATCAGAAGTCATTCTGAAACTTATAGAGTATTAAAAATCCTAGGAAGAAAGTAGGAAATGCTTTTTTCTGTTCTCTCATTTTATAGCTGGAGAAAGAGTGGTTTACAAGTACACATTCTCTGGGTATTCTTGATCTAGCCCAGTACTCCAATCCTAGGCCTACGGGCAAACTATGACCCACTGTGTAGGATGAAGGAAAGAAATAGAAACATTTCCAATATGATGTAAAAAGTTATACTGATTATCATTTCATTTCTTTGGACCTCTATTTCTTTTTACTTTTATTTTTAATTGTGTATTGATATAGGATATCAGAAAGAGAGAGAGAGAAAGTTCTCCCCAGTGGGTCATGGTCATGCCACCCTTTTTCTTTCCTCCTTTTCTTCATCCAGTAGGATTCTGGGCACACACGTATATGTGCCTGACATGTTTTCCAAGCCATCAGGGCCAGGATTAGAACTGCTCTCTGCCATGTGGAATCTAGCTCCCTGTGCACAGCACTTAACAGCTGAGCTACGGGGTTAGCCCTGGACCTCAGTTTCTAATCTATAACATAGTGTGGGCCATATGCATTACAAGAACTCTTTGCACAACTGATCAAGACTTCCTTTTGGAGGTGCAAGTCTTAATTGGTTTGTGTCAGAGGCAAAGTGAATTACCTCCCATGTCTGTCTATTACCAAAGTTTGCCTCTGGCTGGTTTCTTAAGGAAGTATGTCAGAAGGAGATCAAAGTTTTTATATATCTGTGACTTCAGTATGCCTTATTCAGTCATTAAAAAAAAGTGGTATTCTTGGGAACCAGCAGTTAGCGTAATGGCTATGTTGCTGGACTCCCACGTAGTCGACCGCGGTTCGCGTCCCGGACCCGGTGGCTTAAAACTCACACCGGGTACGTGTACGTGCGTGCCCAAGATCCCGAGAGGAGAATGGAGGAGAAGGGATTGTGGCGTGACCATCCCCTCTGTGGGGTGATTTCTCGCTTTCTGTCTCTCTGTCTCTCTGTCTGTCTGGCGAGCGCAAGCGCCCTATAGTGAAAACCTCTCCAAAAAAAAAAAAAAAAAAGTGGTATTCTATATTAGAGGATTAGAGAACACCTTTAGAAGAAAACCTAAACTTCTTCTTACTTTAAAGTGCAAAAGAATCCTATACCCCATAACCTTTCACATAAAATAAAGCAAACAGGTGGGTCATTACAAAGTAAGTCTGGGGAGAAAAATGGCACTCTTTGATTTGGTGTGTGGAATTATGCATCTGAGTTAAATTTACTCAAATGATTACTGCAGAGCCAAAATACAGTAGTACAGGAAATTAATTGTGGTAAAAATTTAAAATGCTATAAAGAACTGTGTTAATTTAATTTCCCATTACTTTGTAGAATTCACAGAACATAAAATTCACAGAACAACTCATAAAGCCACGGCTATACTTTATTCTCCTGACTCTGAGGCTGTACCTTCACCTTTATGTTGTTGTAGTTTTTCTTAATAAGATTATCTTAAAAGACTATTTTCTTTTTTTTTTCTTTTTGGCCATGCATGTCAAAGGACCAGTGTAAATTACACTGTATGTTATACTTTCTACCTGAAAATGTTTTGTCATGAATCTAAACCGGGAACAAATTTCTCTGTCTCAGCTTTCTGTGAAACTGGATATTGCCTAGAATTTCTTCTCTTTGAGAAGCTCCTGTTGACTGAGTTTAGCTCATAGTTGAAAGATAATAGGATAAATTGACTCTGGAGCCATAATATGAGTTAGAATCCTGATTCTGCTTTGTACCGCCCTGGGCTAGATATTTAACTTCTCTGTGCCTCAGTATTTCAACTGAAAAATGAGAATAATGGTAGTTCCAATGAGTCATGAAAACAAATGGATTAAGTAATTTCCTGCATAAATTGTTCAGAACAAGATCTGACACATAGTATATCTTTAATAGGTGCTAGTTATTATTATTTTGTCTTTGATTGAAACTATCCACATTATTTTATACCACGGATGTTGACTTAAGTCTGTCTCTTTTAACACTCATATATTCGGGTCTTTCTATCACAAGTTTATCCATTATTGAACTTAAACTCTATGGATCTACTATCAAAGAAAGAAGTTCTTACATTCAAGGGACATTAATTTCTACTCAATAAAATAAACCCCAAAGAAACAGAAATCAAATAACAATCTCTAATACAGTGGATCAAGTTGAAAACCCAATGAAGGGTTTATTGGAATTCATGAAGGCAGTGTTTTATTTTAACTTCCTTCCCTTTTTCTTTCCTTCCTTCCATGAGAGAGAAAGAGAGAGAGAGAGAGAGAGAGAGTGAGAGAGAGAGAAGCATCCTCAAAAGGGCCTCACACTGTGATCTCCCCTACCCTAGATTTTTACCCAAGCAGGAATTTGGGTGCATGTTCCTAGTGGGGTACAAGTCAATGTGGAAACGGAACCAAATCTTCCACCTATTGATAGTTTCCGGCATGGCAGAGTAGTACCCTACTGCTGTCCCAGCACAGCTGGGCCGAGGAAATATTTTTACTTACTTAATAAATTTAAATTTGCCAAAGGGTGTGTGTGCTAATCAGAGAGATACAAAAAAATAAGGAGGGAGACAGCTTCTCCCACAATGGGGCCCAGGACTCTTAACTGCACATGTGGTCAACCATGTTAAATCTTGCTCTCTTAACCATAAAATCACAGGCCAGTCTGTAAAGCAGAATTTTAAAAACATAGATGCAGTCCCTTGATTAATCTAATCTGCAATTATTGTTCACATGTGTGATGTCCAGAACAACTATTGCTAGATACAATAGAGGACACACAGTTAAATTGTGAATTTCAAAATAAATAACCGATCGTGTATGTGTGTGTATGTCTTGTGCTATGTCTAGGACGTACTTACGCTAAAACGTTGTTTATTGTTGCTCTAAAAACTTAGGTTTAACTTCACATTCTATAATTCTTATTTGCTAACTAATTCTGACCACCCAATTCATATCACATTCACATCTTTACAGAAATGGGATTATTGGTTTTCTACTTCAAAATTTGGGAGATTTTACATAGAAATACAAATTCTCATCTTCCTTTGAAAAATTCAAAGATCTGGCAAAACTGAGCCTATTGACAGCGATGACCTGGCTGTGCCACCTCCTTTTTATGAAGCATGTACTTACTCTCCATGGGCTCCCACTGTCCCTTCCACTGATCATTGTCTTTCTCCTGGATGTTTCACCAACTAACGTCACTGTTTTCTATAGATCATTGACTCTGAGATTCTCACTATAAGGGCTAAAAAGGAATTTAGAATTTTAACATTTTTTGCTCATTTTAGCATGAACATCTTAATAAAGGTTCAAATGTACACTAAATTAGTAAAGACTAAGGCAGAATCTATTTACTCTAAGATCTGTGGATACTCTGCCAAGCATCATCTAGCTTGATGAAAACATTTCCCTCAGAGCTGTGGTGTACTAATACAGCCTCTGGGACTTATTACCCACTGACCCTCTTAAATGCTCCATCCCCCTTCCGAGAATTTCAGCCTCTAAGACTCTGGCAACTGACAGATGAGGAATAATAATTCTAACGTTCTGCACTACTGGGTCCAATCCAAGGACAATAACAGGAATTTTTGCACTCCCTTGCAACTAAACTTCTTCATTAGCAATTTCCAGATTACAGTGTTTTAATGCATGCATTCAGAAGTGGTTAAAATGAAATGGAGGGTATTAACTTACATTAGTAATTTCTTGAATTATGCTTGGCTTAATATGTGAAGAGTATTGGTCACATTATGCCTGTCACAGATGAGAAAGCCATATACCTGGATAAATGTAATCCTTTTATTGGTTTGTGTGGACACAAACCGGCAGAGTGTTATTTTTAAAATCTTTTGAAATTCAGGGAAATTAGATGATATTAATACTATAAATGCACTATGGAAGTGAAAAAGTGTAGATTATTTTCAAAGGTAAAAAAAATGCTCTTAATAAAAATGTCATTCTTTTGTTCCTTTATCCTTGATGGATGACTGTTTATGTTGTTGACCAGAATGACAGTAGAATCCGAGTCAATGAATTAAAATAATCTCTTTTCAAAACCATTCTTTGTTATCTTTTCAGTTTTATGCACCTCCAAGCTAACATGTGCTCTGAGAATGCAGCTATATGTCCAAAATAGAAATTGCAATGTGACAGTGTCCAAGTTATTATCAGAAGGTAAATGAACCACATATTAATAAAAGCCTACACCTCTAGATTCAACTGCACTCTTCTGCTCTATGTTAGGAAATAAACAGAATTTTCATAGTGATTTGTCCTCTGGTCAACATGGAGATTTTAAAAGCAAATTATTCAAGAAGGCTTGGTGATGGAAGAATATTATCAGCAAATAAATACATATTTATATATTGGAATTGCAAAAAACTAACAAGTCTGGCATTTCACTCAAAGGAAACAAGTTTAGATAAATTTTAATAAATCTACCTTTCAAACTCAGGTAATAGGCTATTCAAACAAGCAATCAAATTAGCCTAAAGAACAGAACTTTACCAGGAGTGAATGTTAATCAATGCTATCATTCTTTCTACTGGATTTAGTCTTTAGCTCTAGACTTGAGAAAAATTATCTCAAAATTTTGGCAAATCATTAGAAAATTAAAGCATCCTAGTTACAATTTCCTGTTAAATATTATATGTGCATCTTTATTTTTGGAGAGATTTTTACTATAGGTTATGTGTGCTCACCAGAGAGACAGAGAGAGAGAGAGGGAAAGGAGAAAGCATCCTCTGTAGTGAGAAATCACTGCCTGGGGGATGGCCACTCCACAATCCCTTCTCTTTTTCTCTTTCATTCTTCTCTCAGGATTCTGGGCACACACACATACACACACACACACACACACACACACACTCCAGTATGAGTTTTAAGTCACTGGGTCTTGAACCATAATCAGCTACCTGGGTCCTGCAACATAACCATTAAGCCATCTGTTGGTCCCATATGTGCATTCTTTTATCTACTAAATATCAGTAGTATTGAGGTGCCTCCACTTGCAGGTTACTATTCTAGGTACTAGGGAGAGAAGAGTCATGTTCTCTCCTCCTAAGCTCCCATTGTGGTAGGAGAGACCTCCCACAAGCAATAAGCAAGAGGTTCTCCAAAAGTGACCTGGAGTCATGGAGAAAATAAAATGGAGACTAGGGTGACAGGCACCACGTGTCGGGGATGACCAGACTGTTTTACATTCAATTTGGGCAGTCACATTTGGGCAGAGAGATGTAGGTAACAGAATGGAGCCAACCACGAAGGGATCTGCACTAAGCGTGACAGGCATAAACAATAGCAAATATAAAAATATAAAAGCCAACTTGGACTTAGCTTCTCCAGTTCAAGGAGCTGAAAGAAAGCACTGTGACTGGATGCTTGTGAGACAGGGGTACGATGGGAAAGGTGAAGCTGAGGGGTAAGCAGTTTGGACTGATGGGACATCCAGGCATGTATTTGTTTCCACCCGGGACTCCTGGTTCCACCCTCTTTAACACCGGATAACCTGTTACCTCCTCTTCCAAAAACTCCTTAGCATCTTCGCACTGCCTAGAGAATGAAGTTCCGTTTCTTCACTATGGCACCTCGATCCTGGCTGCCCTTTAGAATCACTGAGACATTTTTTTAAAAATGCGAGCATTTGGGTCTCACCCTAAACTGATTAAACTGTAGGCTTGACACTGATATTTTCATCTACCTCCCAGTTGATTCTAAGGTACACCCAAGGTTGGAAGGACTGAGGTACACTTGTTCAATTCGATAGAGACATAATAGGGCTCACAATATTCTAGTGGTTCATTAAAAATGTAAAATGAGGGGACAGTCTGTGGCTTGGTAGCTATATGAGCTGGACTCCACATGGCCAGTTATGCAGTTCAAGTCTCAGACCTGGATGCTTGGACAACATGCCAGGCCAGCGTGTGTGCCCAACATCTCAAAAGGAAGGAGAGATGGAGCTCAGAAGGATTGAGGTTCAGCCATGCCCTACTGGGGGTGCCATTTCACTTTCACTTTCTGTCTGTTTCTCTCCTCTCACTCCCATAAGTACAAGCAGCCACTGACAAATTAAAAGAAAGAAAACATAAAATCAAACAGATAATGGTAATGTTTATAATATATTTTGTGTAGATAAGTAATGTAACACATCACTATTTCAACACATAGTTAATCTAAAATATTTAAAATATTTTACACCCTTTTTTGGTATGTTTTTGGAATCTAGTGCATATTTTACACTTAGATGCATCTCAGTTCTGATGTTACGTGCTCACCAGAAATACTCCATTTATATTTGTGGATTTATAAAATTTGTAGTTCAAGAAGTAGATTCCCATACCCACTTGTCCTCTGGTCAGCACTCTGCTTTTTGTTCATTACATACTTAAAAAAACATTCAGCTTGTGGCATGGGATTGAGATGTTTGATCCCAGGACCAGCAGATGACATTGTCTTTACATCACTGGATTCACACATGGCCTACCAGAATTTGAGTCCTGCACCTGGTTGCTTCAAACTCACACTGGGCATGTGTGCATGCATGCCCAAAATCCCAAGGAGAAGAAGGGATTGTGGCATGGCCATCCCTCTGGGGTCAATTTCTTGCTTTCTGTCTCTCTGCCTCCCTCTCTCCAGCATGTGCACATGCCCTATTAGCAAATAAAAACTCTCTCTCTCAAAAAAATGAAATAAAATAAAAAAGATGGTGGATCCTACAAGGCCAGCCATGAAATTCAAGTCCTGAACCTCATGGCTTGAAAAACATGCCAGGCACATGTGCATATATGCTCAAAGTCCTGAGAGGAAAATAGAGGAGAAGAGATTGTAGTGTGGACATCCCTCTGAAGGGGTGCATCCTTTTCTTTTCTTTTCTTTTCTTTTCTTTTCTTTTCTTTTCTTTTCTTTTCTTTTCCTTTCTCTCTCTCATGCCTTGTAGAAAAACAAATACATTTTTTTTTTTTTTTGGGAGAGGTTTTTTGCTATAGGGCGCGTGCGCTCACCAGACAGACAGAGAGAGACATAGAGACAGAAAGCGAGAAATCACCCCCCAGGGGGGTTGGTCACGCCGCAATCCCTTCTCCTCCATTCTCCTCTCGGGATCTTGGGCACGCACGCACACGCGCCCGGCGTGAGTTGTAAGCCACCGGGTCCGAGACGCGAACCGCGGTCGACTACGTGGGAGTCCAGCGACATAGCCATTACACTAACTGCTGGTTCCCAACAAATACATTTTTCATAACTGAATTATGTATCATTTCTAGTTAATAGAAATTAATTAAAATTGAATTAACTGGAAAGCTAAGTTTATTAGTCACATTAGGCACATTTCAGGTTTCTCAGTGGTTGCATTTTGCTAATGGCTTCTCTACTGAACAGTGAAGTTCTAGACTATAAATCCAACCAACTTTTCAGCATTACAGAGTCCTGGATTAAGAAACAAAAACAAAAAATCCCCCAAAATTCTTCAATTTTATAGTCAGACACAAATTCATTTTGATTTCACCTCTACTGTGGGATTATAGATTGGTGTCTGCCCTTTTTAGTGTTCACATCTATAAAATAAGAATACTATTTTGGGGGACTAGCCAGTGGTGTAGTGGTTGAGGCATGGACTCCCACATGGTCAACTGCAGTTCTAGTCGCGGACCTGGTGGCTTGAAACTCACACCGGGTGCATGTGCGTGCGTGCCCAACATCCCAAGAGGAGAATAAGAGGATATTGCAGCATGACCATCCCTTATGGGGCTAATTTCTTGCTTTCTGTCCCTTTGTCTTTCTGATTAGTGAACACACCCGATAGCAAAAATCTCTTTCTGAAAAAAAAATATTTTTTACCTTATTATCATTAGAATTATATATATAAAACATAGGCAACGTACCTGTTACAGTGTCTGCTATACAAGGGATCTTCAAAAGGTTCATGGAAATGTACATTATGAAAAAAACTGGGGACCAGCAGTTAGCGTAATGGCTATGTCGCTGGACTCCCACATAGTCGACCGCGGTTCGAGTCCCGGACCCGGCGGCTTAAACTCACGCCGGGCGCGTGTGCGTGCGTGCCCAAGATCCCAAGAGGAGAATGGAGGAGAAGGGATTGCGGCGTGGCCATCCCCCCTGGGGGGTGATTTCCTGCTTTCTGTCTCTCTGTCTCTCTCTGTCTGTCTGGCGAGCGCACGCGCCCTGTAGCGAAAACCTCTCCAAAAAAGAAAAAGAAAAAAAACAAAACTGTATACAGAGTTTAAAAATATTTGCACCAAAATAAACCTGTTCTTTAATTTCATTTTCCACAAACTTTTTGAAATGCTCTGGTATAACAGGCTTTCCATTAATTACATCTACTCCACACCACTCCAACTACCCCATCCCTAATCCTTTAACTTAGTTGGATCTCTATATTAAATAAAACTGATTATGAAATAAAAACAATGAAGACTTTCATGTATGTATTCTTTTGTTATGTTTCTCTGTAGATTTCCTTCATCCAGATCGTTTCTTCTCTTCTTATTCATATTGCCCATGAAAATCCCCACCAAACAAGATGACACATATATATTCATATTTATTTTAAGATCCTTAGATTGTTTTTAAAGGTTATTTTATTTAACTTTATTTATTTATTTGTTTCTTTTAATTTGAGCAGAGAGACAGAGTGAGAGTGAGAGAGAGGACAAGTGAGACAGCAAGCCACCAAGTCTGGCACTCAAACCACAGTCGGCCATGTGGAAGTCCAGCACCCTTAACCAACACGCCACCTACTGGCCCCAATATACTTTGACTTTAAAACACTTTGCATATATTTTGTACTTTCCTTATCTAAGGCAGGAGCTGCACACGGGTAGCCCACAGGCCAACCTGTCCTACCATCCTGTTTTATTTTACCCAATGCTGTTCAGGCTCATAAAATATTTAAAAATTGGTAGCTAATACTTAGGAATCAGGTAGATTAGCATAGAAATTGGATTTGCAACTCCTCATGAGAGAAAAATACAGAGAAGCATTGGTACCATGAGGCCCATATTTCCACGTAACAACAGTCTTCTGATCTGAGCTGCAGTTATCCCCTTCAGCCAACATGTGTCCTCTGTACATCCTCAGTCTCCACCATTCCCTCTTGCCTTTCTTATCCTGAAGGCAAATATCAGTTGGTATTTATCACCATTGCTATACTAGCAATATTATGATGGTTGTTACCATGACTTCTTTGGCCAAAGTATGCCAACGATTTTAGGACGTCTGGTCTGTTTCAATGTTAGATCTGCCCTTACAAATTCCACACCCCCTTTTCATCTTTCAAAGGTAGCTAGGTAAGGGCTTCAACATATACAGACATTAGATCATTTTCCTCTGATTCTTAATGCTGTTGATTGACTTTCGGAGATGGAGCTTGAGTGAATTATTATTATACAGAAGTCCTAAAATATGTATCTTTTATACTTAGAAATATCTGAATGTTTTCCACTTTTAGTATAAATGGTACATTGAAGGATTTTTCAAGCCCAAAGTACAAACGATGTTCTCATCAGTTCTAAACAGGATTTGTGAAGAATAATAGTAACAGTGAATGAGCAACTGGAAGCAGAGTCCACTGATAAGCTTTTGTAGATCAGTCACCATTTTGGTGACAATGCTCAATTATATCTAGGATGCTAGCAAAGCCCTCTGGACGCCAAAGTACAGATACCACTTACCAATTCTGTCATTTGAATAAGACACCCAAAGTAGGGGGTTTTATGTTGCTTAATTCATAAGGGTCGTTCCAAGGACTTCTGGAGGAATTTTTAATTTGTGTAGTCCCACTGAGTCTTTGAAATATGATTTCATCCTATGGGTCCTAGAGCTGTACTCAGACAATGGGTTGGGGGTCATCTTGTGGGTATATGAATTACTGAGGGTTTATTTTGCATTTTCAAGTTTAGGAACTTTTTTTTTTTTTTTTTAAGCAGAAATGCCTTCAGAGACCATCAATCTTGAATTCCTTATTTAATGCTTTAGGAAGTGAAGTCTAGAGGATGTTCACCGGCTAAGGCCAGTTTTCTTACGTAGTTGGGCAGTGATGATGTTTCTGTTTGAATTCAAATATCCTCTCCTCCAGTGGCATTCTGGATGCATAATATTTATCCACTCACATTTACTTTATATAAAAAATTATGATAGGATCATAAAAATGATTCCATTTACTTTTAAAAAATGGCAAACATTAAAAGCTATTTGAAAAGAATTATACAATTGGTATAGATCATCTTGTACTTTTTTTTTTTTAATAATATACCTTTAGGGCTAGCCTGGTGGCCTGGTGGTTAAGGAAATCACATCCCCCATTGCTGAACATGGTTCAAATTCTGGACCTGATAGTTTAGAAACTATGCCAGGCATATGTGCATGGATGCCAAGAACCCTAAAGGATGGAAAGGCAGAGGAGGGACTGATGTGTGACCACACTCCATCTCTCTGTCTTTGGCAAGTACAATGCGCCCACTGGCAATTAAGAAAAAAGAAAAAAATTTACTTCTATTTTACTAAACATTCAAACTAAAAATATATTTAATTTTTTTTCTGATTGTACTGGATAATTATTTCAATTTGATTTATAACCAGGAACAAACCAAAAAGAATATAAATATGAAAAATCTTATTTGCAAATATTATCAGTGTTAATATTTTGGTGCATGGGATGAACAGATGATGGGTGTAATGGTTATATTGCTTGACTCCTACATAGTTGGCAATGGATCGAGTCCCAGACACGGTGGTTTGAAACTCATGCTAGGTGCCTGTGTGTGCATGCCCAAAATCCCAAGGAGAATGGAGGAGAAGGGATTACAGTGTGGCCAACCCCCCCTGGGGGAGATGATTTCTTGCTTTCTGTCTCTCTGTCTCCAGTGAACCCATGAGCCCTATAACAAAAATGTCTCTGAAGAAAATAATGGTGCATATTGCTCCAGATACCTTTTTATTCACATTATATGAAATTTCACATAAATGTAATTGAATATTTATATTTTAACATCTGTTTTGTCCCTTCTCATTTTTAGAAATGTACCATCATTCCTATAAATATAAGCAATATAATGTTTTATAGTGGCCTAAGGATATTGTAAAATAAATATAATTCATTTTGTCAATATGATCTGTAAATTGTAATTTTTTACTGGACACATGCAAGTGAACATCCATACTCATGTAATTTTAGACAACTGATTTAAAAAAATAACCCCTAGTATGAAATTCAATGAATCTAAAAGTATAAACACATATATATTTTAACACATGTTATGAAATTTCTCTCTACAGAATTAACAACAATACATTTTGTGTTGATCTAGCTCTATCTTTACCAAGAATGTGTTTTATCATGTTTGTACTCTTTGCCAATCTACATGGAAAAGCATATTACTTTGATCTTCAGTCTTTTTAAAGTTTTACTTAGTTATTCTATGAATTAGAGAGCGCTAGCACCCTGACAGGGTCCTGAGACCACAGTCTCAGCCCAGCTGCAGGCAGGGGATGGGTCATGGGCTTGGGCATACACAGTGTACTCAGAGCAGTCTCCAGAGGTGAACAGACAACTTTCCACAGCTCTGCGGATCTGCCTCTCAGAGCATTGTGCTTTACTGCCATGCTACCGTCCGATTTTCTATCTCTGATTAATATTTGTATTCAAAATTGCATTAGCTGATTATTTGTAGCTGGATGTTTAGATTTTCTTATAAAAGTATAAGAACACAATATATGGGGCCAGCAGGTGATGTGATGGTAATGGCACTAGAGTCCCATATGGTTGATGGCAGTTTAAATCCTGGACATGGCAGCTTGAAAATCATGCTAGATGTGTACATGCCCCAAAATCCTGGGAAGGGATTACAGCATGGCCAGCCCCTATGATGGGTGATTTATCACTCTCCCTCTCACTGTCTCTTTCTCTGTATCGCTCTGGTGAGTGCATATACCCTATTGGGAAAAAAAAAAAAAAAAAAAAAAAAAAAAAACAACTTAGAGTTCACTATATTAGATTTATTTGATAGTGTATTTGTGTGTGTGTGTATGTGTGTATATATGTGTGTGTGTATATACATACACACACATACACTATTGAATACATACACACATTTTAGTTTTTTATTACATTCTGTGAAGAAAATTATGTGCATGCACACATATATCAAGTAGTAGCATTTTTTTTTTTTTTTTTTTTTTTTTTCTTGTCACAAGGCATGTGCACTCTCTGAGAGAGAAACAGAGACAATGAGAGAAGAACTGAGAAGTCGCTGCCCAGGGTCATGGCCACACCACACTCCTTTCACCTCCATTCTCCTCTGGGAATTCTGGTACCCATACACATGTGCCCAGAGTGATTTTCAAGCCACTAGATCCAGGACTTGAACTGCTGTAGGAATGGGAGTCCAATACCTTAACCACCATGCCACCTACTGGCCCCTAAAATAGTAGTATTTATTAACTGTTTCTTTTATTTTTCCTTAAAAATCGAGATCAAATTCAGTGGGCTAATTTCATTACTGAAGTAACAGGAGACTCTAAGTTCCTTCATCGTGAGAGGGTCAGTTCTGCCACTACAGAGGCCGGTGATTTGGGGCTATGTTCTCATTCTTTCTAAATCTAAATTCCCTTATTACATGAGAATCATATGAAATTATTTATAAGGACCCTTCCATGTATGAAATTCTTTGAATTTGTGTATTTTATTTTGTTTCTGTATTATCACTGAAGCTTTGAAGATGATGACTAAATCTTTTATTAATTTGCTGGAGGACAAGTGCACTCTTCAGAGAGAGACAGAGAGAAAAGGGAAGTGAGAAAAGCACCCTCCCTTCCCCCCATGTGAGGTGATCACAGCACAATCCCATCTCCATTTGTTCTTTCAGGATTTTAGGCACACACACATATGTGCCCAGCATGTGTTTTGAAGACACTAGTTCCGGGACTTGAAATTTGCAGTCCACCATGTAGGAGCCTGCTGCCTTAACCACCACACCACTGGTTGATCCCCAAAGCTTTTTAATAACAGGACATTACATATTACTCAGCAGTCTAATTTGATCAGTTAAGCAGAGTCGTACTTAATTTCAGTCTTTATCCTAGCCTGTCAAAGCACTTGAGTTGTACGGCTCTTATGAACTAGGTGTATGTGATCAAAGAATAAATTTCCCAGTAAATAAATCTCTTTATTTATTGTTCTGTAACTTACCATATGGGAAGCTGAGCAAACCGCTTTCTTTTTCCCTGCTATTCCATCTAATAATGCAGACCCTTGACTTTTGCTGATTCACCTGCTCATGAACCTAGCGAGTACATCATTTTCATCCCGACGTGGAATAAAGAACAACTGTACATTTTAAACCTGCTTTGTTGTTCACTAATTAAGTCAATAGATGCAGGAGAATCAATGCTTAGGTTTTCTGGCCATTTTGGAAGGGTGGAAGGGGAGCGGTTCAGTTTCTCCACATGAATTGTCTGCCCCTTCTTCTCATCTACCATTAGAACTAGAAGTGTAGCCAAGTGAGTTGAGACTCCCAAGCCTGGATCCATTGTTTCCTGAGTACAGGGGCAAGTCACTTGCCAAGCTCTGTCTCAGTTTTCGCATCTTTGAATTTTCACATATATATATATATATATATATACGTTTATATGTGTGTATATATATATATATATATATATATATATATATATATATATGGTTTTTTGGGGTTTTTTTTTGGAGAGGTTTTTGCCATAGGGCATGTGTGCTCGCCAGAAAGAGAGACAGAAAGCAAGAAATCACCCCCTGGGGGGATGGCCATGCCACAATCCCTTCTCCTCCATTCCCCTCTCGGGATCTTGGGCACCCAGGCACATGCACCGGGTGTGAGTTTAAGTCACCGGGTCTGGTCGACTACATGGGAGTCCAGCGACATAGCCATTACGCTAACTGCTGGTCCCTGAATCTGCATAACATAAATGCCATCTTCATGAGACCCTGTCAGGGCTAACTGAGATGTCAAAGTTGGCTTTTATTCAGTGTTGTGTGCCAGGGTTTCACGGTTCTCATGAGCTTTGTGCACTCAACACTTGGTCTTCCTTGAAGGTTAGGTTATTTCTACAACCATTTTTTTATAGGTGAAAATAATGAGACATTTTATTCAGTTTATGTAAAGTTTCTACTTGCAAGGAATGAAAATTATGTTCTTCCAAGGAGTGAAAATTAGGTTCTAGGGTCGTGGTTGGCCCTTCATGAATACCAAGTCCTTGGAGCAACTCTCTGGTCAGTGCTTTAAACCTTTATTATGGCAAAATGTTTAAAAGCCACATGGATGTTCTTCCCATTTTGCCAGATACAGCCCAGTGGTTTCTCAAAAACAAACAAGTTAAATCTACAATTGTCAGGGGTGGAGCTAACATCCTAGCTAATCTTTAACAATTTTCTAATCCTCTATTCAACTGTAGGTGCAGATCAATTTGTTTTCACTCATTCTGCATTGTATTTTGTTTTGTTCTGATTTTTTCCTCCTGAACTTGTTCCTTCTTCACTGATCACCTTCTCAACTCACACATCTCCTCAGCCAGTAAGCACAGGCTAGAAACTGATTTTGTTGATGGAGTTTTCTTCTTTTCTTTTTGAATGTTTTAATTAGTTATATACCTTTAAATGTTAGGGGTTTCAAATATAATACAATCTAGGGGCTGGTAGGTGGCATGGTGGTTGAGGGTGCTGGATTCCCACATGGCTGATCATGGTTCAAATCCCAGACTTGGTGACTTGCTTTCTCACTTTCCCCTGTCCCTGATCAAATTAAAATAAATAAATAAAGTTAAATAAAATATTCCTAAACAAAAAATACATATAATACAATCCAAATTTCTGAATTATTTTTTAAAAAACAAGAACAGCTAGACCCAGAAGCCCTGGGCTCTAGGCTCCATCACTGCAGATAGCCGGTGACCTCTTCCGATGGATCACACACTCCTGTCCCCTATTATCCCCACTGTTCTGCCTTTTCCATCTCCCCAGCTTTATTTTCTATTACTTCCCAGCCCCTGCAGACATACTGGCCTGCTCTCTACCCTGTGTGAATTTGCTCCTTTCCTCTTGACTTCCATTTGCTCATCTCTTTCTTCTAACATTGCTCCTACCTTCCCCACTCTTAGGAGCCAGCTCTAGGTTTGCATCTTGCATTTGCTTAAAAAAACTCTTCCAGCTTCTGTCTTGATAGTAACAGGAAGCTATCAGGAAAGTGAGAAATGCTGGGTCTCTCCAACAGGCGCTGGAAGAGTCCTCAGAAGAAAATAGAGTCTTTGTAGGAAAAAAAAATGGCAACCCCATCCTACATGTGATCATTGGAAGCCACCCTTTATTTACCACTCCTCACCCCGCTCCTTCTTCTTGCTTAGGAGCCCTTTCCTGCGGGGTTCCTTGGGATGCCATAAGGTGTTAGCGCTGAAGGGCCCAATCCAGAGTCACCCAGAGTGAGACCAACAACCTGTCAAATCACCTGGGCATCAGAATGGTATAAGGACTTAACAGCCACACAGCTTCCTGGACCTCACCTTTTGATTCAGTAGAAGTGGAACTAGGCCAGGGAGCATGTAGCATGTAGCTTTTAGAGGTGATCCAGGTCTTCAGAGAAGCTGGTCCCCAGAAAGGCACTTGGAAACCAATAAAAGCTTCCTTTCAAATGTGAGAAAATGGAGATCCAGACAAGGGACAAGGTTTTCTTAAAGGCTCATTCTGCAGAATAGTGTTGAAGTCTAGCATCTAAGACAGCCCCTTCAGGTGAATATTGATTGGAAGTACTAGAGCGTATCAGTGTTTTAGTTCAGTATCCAATTTAGGCCAGCTTTCATTTCAATCAGAGCTGTGAAGACTCTCAATGTTGGAAGTTTCACATTAAAAAAAAAAAAAAAAAAAAAAAAAATCCAGATTTCTGAGACGTGGCAACCCTGAGTCTGCATCCCTGCCTGACATTACGTAAGTTAGTAAACTTGGAGTCATCTGAGTGAGTTGATAGTTGATTTTGAAAGAGGACAATGTCGTGCACACATATAATTAAACTTAGAACACGAACAAAATAAATGGCTTGCTCTAATTGGGAAGATTTCTTTCTCCACGCACTTCCTTTTATTCAGTTGCCTATTGTGAATTCATTAAAAGCTTTGTGAACTGTTCAGTTCTTCTTCTTACTACAATGACCTCCATGGCGGTTCATTTCATAGGTGCAGGCTGTGAGCAGCAGGACGTTTGCTAATCTTGCGTGGCTATAGTTAGAAGATAGATAGCCATGATTGCTGGATTAAAACACCTAGGTATGTGAATATTAAATTCAATGTTTTGTCAGAATTCCACAGAGAACCAAGAAAAGAATGTTAATTTTAAGTGAATAAGTACAATTTTATTCACAGTCTAGGGAATATTATAAGATTACAGGGATAGCTAATTTCAAGAACGTTATGAGCTTTGGTAGAATGCATACTCCAGGGTAAAACCACCAAGAAATTGCATGCAATTGAACAACAAGTAAGCCACAGTAGAGATGCTCAGTGGTCCAATCTGCAGAGCTGTCCTCAGAATTCAGGTTAAACGCTGTCCCTAGGATTTGGTATGTTTTAGCTGCCTTTGCTTTGGGATTTCTGTATTGTCAAGGGCAGGTCACAAAACAATTTGATCATTGGTGGGAGGGCTTTGTGAAGGGAGAGAGAATCCTCGAAAGTAAAATCTTAGAAATCAACTAAATGCCCTTGTGTTTTATTAGCTAGCATTTTTTTATAGCTTGTAATAAAGTCAGCTCGGAAGGTCACTTCTTGAACATGGCTATGAATACTGTAGTACGTGAGTTCTCAAATTGTTTATAAGCAGACTGGGTGAGGGTTTTTAATAAATACTTGGCCAAGAGGACTCTTCTGATATGTATGTATATGAATCATGCAGTGGAAAGTTGAATTGGATTCCTCTCTCTCCCTTTTCTGCCCTCACCCCAGGGCAGCAAGTTTCAACTGCATTGAAGCTGCGCGTACGATATTCTTATTTTTCTTTTTGCATTTGATATTTGTAGAAATTGTGGGGTATTACAGAGCTATTTACATACTTTATTTCTAACTCAGCTGAAGGATTTTGTCACCTTTATTCTTGCCATCTTATGTCTATTTTTCAAAGTTCCTCTGTGGTAAATACAAGACTCCTACAGATAAAATTCTCACCTGAATGACTTTCTTTTTCAACTCAGAAATTGACATGTAATTATTGGAAGCAATACCAAGTAGGCTCATGTAGGCAGGGCAATGGGAAAACTTCAGTAAGAGACAGAAGTTAAAAGTAGAAAGCATATAAGCTTGCTGAAATAATTTTCTTAGTGTCACAAGCTGGACAGACAAGTGTTAGATCAAAAGGAGAGGATTTGGGTTAGTAATATCTGCAGGAACAGCATTAAAGTTAGAGTCAATTGTGTAATGTGACGAAGCCCATATATAATTCACATCTCTTTATTCAAGCTATTTTTTGGCGAAAGTTCACTTCATGAAATAATGCAATTCAGTTCAATAAAACTGAACTAATATACAACATTGCTGATGTTCAGATATTCTTCTACTTGATTTATGGAACAAGGTGACTAGGATAAAGCAGTTTGGCCCAAACTCAGCTCGTACTCATTTGAACTCCATCTTTCAAGCCGTAGATTTAGGCATTGTGCTGCTACTTATTTTGTCTTCCTCAGATATGAAGTTAATTATGACAAGCTGATTGTCATCTTTAGCATGATGAGTGGCCTTTGAAAGATTTGCTGGCAAGTTCACTTGATATTCCTTTTGGTTGAGGGTGCAGGTTCAAAAGCAAAAGCCAGCTAGTGAGTTTTCATTTATTTTGCAGTGATTTTATTCTTCCTCTTCCTGTCTTTTTCATGAAACTACATCGTAGATTTTTTTTTTATTCCTAATGCTAAAAAGAGATGACAATGGGACTTTTTAAATGGCATCAGTTGAAAGAATGTAAGCATATGAACATAAGTAATTTAACTGTATTATCCTGGGCAACACTGATACTCATGAGGGAAAGCATTTTTGTTTTTTTGCAAATATACGTAGACACACTGCCAGCACCTAATGACCACACTGTCATTCAACATTTGCAACTCAATACATTTTGGGAGAGATTGTGTTTGGTGTTCAGAATTTTTAGACATGATAAATGATATCACAGGATAAAACTCTGGTATCATATTGTAGGACCCATAGATTTTCATGATTCTTTTTCAGTTTAAATAAAATGAATATTTAAACAAATAAGAGGAAAATCTTTTGGATGAATCATTTTTCTAACATGTATTATGCAAGGAAATATCCAATTCTTTTGACTATAAATGCAGCTTAATTTTCTCAAGCTTCATAATAATCATAAAAATAATTATTTGACTATATATATAAGACTAATCCTTTGATAAAAGGCAACATATTAAAGTTGGGTCTATCAGGTGGGAACCTGATACATCCTGGGGAGTTGCAGGAAAATGAGATGTATCCAGTCTGAACTCTGAAGAGAAAACTTAGAGTTCTTGGCTATAACAGGAAGTCGGAAAATGACACCGGATATTTTGATGTGGTACCTGCTCTCCAGACCAGTCATAATGCTCTCACCAGCTATGTAGACTCTGCTGTCTAACAGAACCTTGAGGATTCAAAAGCAAAGACTGGTTCATCCTTTCAGAGGTTTACTTATATATGTTAGAATTAGACAATAAAATAACTTATGATCTGGAATTGATACCAATATGGTTCTTCTTTTAATTGCCAGAAGGCATTTGTGTTTGCCAGAGAAAATGACAGGGAGAAAGCACCTTCCAATGGGACATGATCATGTCACAGTCCTTCCTTTCTCCTTTATTTCTCTATCTTATTGAGTGTTTGGACCCAGTATTTTTTTTTCCTTAGGTTTTTGCCATAAACTTAACGGGAGAGAGAGAGAGAGAGAGAGAGAGAGAGAGAAAGATGGAAAGTGATAAATCACCCCGTAAGGGGGTTATCCATACCACAATCCCTTCTCCATTTTCTTCTTGGTATTTTGGGCATGTACACACATGTGCTAGATGTGATTTTGAAGCCACCCAATCTGGGACTCAAACCGGGGTCAACCATGTGGGATCTGGTGCCTTAACCACCATGTGCCTGCTGGACCCAGGCCTAGTTTTTATTTTATTTTTTTTTCTTTTTCCAAGCCTTTGGGGCCTAGATTTGAACTGTGGTCAGTGATTTGGGTTCTGGCTCACTCAACCACTAGGCTATGGGACTGGCCCGTCCTCCTCCTTCTGAGAATCAGGAAGTAAAGACGGAAAACAGAGAGGCAGGTATGCATGTGAAATGATTTTGAAATGATTTTAAACTGCTTTAGGAAAAGCAATTTGAATTATTATTTTCTTCCATCGTTTGCAACGAGAGACTCTATTACTGTGTTGATAATCTGAGTTTCTCTGAGGTTGAGAGTCATGGGTTGGCTAGAGTTCTCGACTTGATTTGAGGCTCTGGTCACATCTCAGGATCTTAAAGACTCTGAGCTACCATTAGGATTAGTAGTCAAAGATTCCAGCTTTCCTCCTCAAAAGGGAGAAATATTCTTTGAAGTGGGTTCAAAACTTCAGTGTTGGTGGTTTTATTTTGTTATAGATGAATGAATGTGTTTTAATTCCTTGGTTTTGGGGGCAAGCTATGTTTTCTTGTAACTACACAACAAACCCGTATACACATAACAATGTTTTCGGGGAGGTGCATTAAACAATCATTTTTTTTTTTTCATAGATTGACATTACGCTTAGGTACCCAGCTGCAATTTGAAATCTAATAGCAATTTAATTTTGCTTCTCATTCTTTTCATTCCTGAAATGTCACCACAGACTCTACTTTATTTGAAACATATACAAGCAGAGATATTACTATGCATAGTAGTTTTTTAATTGCAGCATATTTTATTAGGTTGCACACATTAATTCCACTCCATTGGAAAAAGAAAAAGAAAACTGGAAGTAACCACATGGTGGTTAGCTTCATATGAATTTTCATGAGTAAATATACACATTGGTTTGATGCTATTAGATGCGTGATCCTCTAAATTTCATTATTTGAGGCTAATACGACCAAATGTGTAATTACGGAGTTGGAAGCTTAACCATTCTAAAGAATTTGTGTTAATGCAAATGCTTATTTAAAACTTTCATCTAAATTCAGATTCTTTGCTGTTAGACATTGGTAGTGATGTCATTCACCTCCATTTTTGGTTATATCTGCTTTATATTGCTAGTATTTTTACGGTTTCCTATCACTGGGGTTATCTTGAGGGGGGGGGGGGTCTTCAAAAGTTCGTGGAAAATGAGTATCATGAAAAAACTATGCAAAAATTTCAAAACTGTTTTGCACTAAATAAACCAGTTCTTTTATTCTGTTTTCTCTTTAATAAACCTTTAAAAATTCCCTCATGAATTCATTTATTCCATGATCATATGTAAAGGGCTGATAAGTGTCAGGAGCTGCTATTGAAGAAGATGCATGATCTCATAGAGCTTATCTAAGGAATGGAGAAGGGGAGACAGAAATTATGTGAGTAAAAAACAACAAATCCACTCTAAGAATTTTTGATAATGCTAAGTCCTGCAAAGAAAATGAAATAGGATGGGGCTGCCAGGTGGCATGGTGGTTAAGGTGCTGGACTCTCACATGGCTGACTGTGGTTCTGACCAGTAGGCCTGGTGGCTTACTTTCTCACTTTCTCTCTCTCTACGCCTCTCTCTGGTGAGCTCATGTGAATTATAGCAAATGAAAAATAATAAATAAAATTAAGTAATTCTTTAAAAAAAAAAAAAAGAAAATTAAACAGGATGAAAACTAGATACTGACTTGATAGGAAGGCCAACTTTACGTATGAGGTTTAGAAGACTCTTTGGGGAGGGGGCATTTGACCCAACACCAACCTGCTGGGAGGAGTAAAGTTTTGAGTCACGGGAAGAGCAAGAGCAAAGGTCATGGGGCAGGGCCATGCCCAAGGTGTGTTTTCGGATGAAAAGGAAGATCAGTGGCTGGATTACAGAATTAAGGTTAAAGAGAGGTGCTTAGGGCCAGTAGGTGGCAGAGTGGTTAAGGTGCTGGACTCCCACATGGCCGATGGTGATTTGAGTCCTGGACCCAGAGGCTTAAAACTTAGGCTAGGTGTATGTGTGTGTACATGCCCAAAATGGTGTGGTCATCCTTCCTAGGGGGTGATTTCTTGCTTTCAGTCTGTCTGTCTCTCCAGCGAGTATACACAACCTATAGCAAAAATCTCACTTGAAAAAAAAAGTGATGAAGCTCGGCAAGTATATGTAATAGGTTATATTACACTATATTTCTTCTCTGTCAATCCCATTTACTTTGTCTCGAATATTTGCCAAGCATTTCCAGGATGGCTTACTTTTAGATTATACTGTTCAGAGACCAGCAGTTGGTGTAATGGCTATGCCACTGGACTCCCATGTAGTTGACCGCGGTTCAAGTCCCAGGCCGGGTGGCTTAAACTCATGCCGGGCGTGTGTGCGTGCATCCCCAAAACCCCAAGAGGAGAATAGAGGAGAAGGGATTGTGGTGTGACCATCCTCCCTGGGGTGGGGGGGTGATTTCTCGCTTTCTGTCTCTGTGTGTCTCTCTGTCTTTCTGGTGAGTGCATGTGCCCTATAGCAAAAACTTCTCAAAAAAAAAAAAAATTATGCTGTTAAAATTCTTCTTCTTCTTCTTCTTCTTTTTTTAACTGTGTAGACCAATAAAAAAATTCCATTTGGGACCAGCAGATGGCATAATGGTTACATTGCTGGACTCCCACATAGTCAACCGTTTCAAGTCCCGGATCCAGCAACTTAAAACTCAGGTTAGGCACATGTGCATGCTTGGCCAAAAATCCCAAGAGGAGAATGGAGAAGAAGGGATTGCAGCATGGCCATTCCCCTGGAGGGTAAATTCACACTTTCTGTCTCTCTGTCTCTCATTGTATCTCCAGCAAGCTCACACGCCCTGTAGCAAAAATCTCTCTTTCTCTCAAAAAAATAAAGATCTCATTTAAATATGTAATATCAATTTATCTATCTTATCTTAAGTTATATGATGGATTCTCAAGTTACCCCAATAAAAAGGTCTTTGCTTTAAATTCTTACCATATTCCGTCTACTTGCAAACATTTTCTCTCCAGAATAGAGGTATTCTCTTACAAAGTTTTTCTCCTCTTATTATTTTATATCTCTGACTGGAAAGGCCAAATGATGTTGGTGGTTATTTTTCTGCAGTACTGAATCTAGGATATATTTAATTGTCTGCATAATCAGTTGAATTTGCTTTTAGCTGTTCTGTTTTCCAAGGGCCTTATCCTGTTAAGTATATGTACTTTCTCAAATTCTTTTTTATTTGCTGCTTCTGTTTCTAACCTCCAAAGACTTCTTATTATCTCTCACCAGTCTTTGCTCCTTATGCCAATATAATACTACCTGTAGGTTTAATTAACTTGTTGTTTATTTCTCTGCCCGAGATCATTAATGAAGATGTTAAGAGAGACTTGGAAAAACCTCCCACACTGAATATACTTTGTCATTTAAATTCTATTTTGCTTTGGGATCCACGATCCCCTTTTTATCCAAGTATTTCTCCCTTGATCTGAATTAGGTTTAAAAGCCAAATTCCTTAGTTTCTGCTTTTAAAAATTAATCTAGGGTGCATAATGTAAATAAGATTTATTGGTTTCTTCAATTTGGGTAAGGCCATTTGTCATTATATTGTGAGAAAGATTTTAGTTAATCACTTCATAGACTTCTATCTTCCATGCTTTAAAAAAGACTCCACTCCAGTAGTAGTATTACTATTATTTTCATTAAGTTTTGTAATTAGTGATTTTGTAATTCTTTATTTACATACTTATTCAAGTATATCTTAAAAGAACAATATTTTATAGATTATTGCTGGTGATTTTCAGTTTGTAATTATAGCAGGAAATTAGACAAGAATTTTCTCGGTCCCTTTTCCACCTTAGGCCCCAGTGGCCTTCCTTGGACTCTAAGGGCCTAGGCCCACCAAGCAAAACATGCAGAAGAGTCTCTGAGACCTGACTTTGCCTCCTTCAGTTGACCCTCTACTTCTTTCCTATGAAAGAAGCTAGAGAGAAAGAGAGGCACTGGAAATGGAAGGTCAAATTTCTTACAAGGAGTTGCAGAGCCTTTCGGGGAGCAAGGAGTGAGCCTGTCACCTCAGGCCCACTGGCAAGTCTACAGGGAATGATTGGCCCAGGCCTGCAGTCTCCTAGGCACAGAGTTCTAGGCCCATTTCTGAAGAAGAGAAGATGAGAAAACATGACTAAGACTAGGGAACAAGGAAAGGGGCTGTTTTGGGAATGGCCCTGGCCCCTGGATTCTCCTGAATAAAAGGGAGTGTGTTTGCTGTGGGCTTGGTGGGGGTAACATTTCCAAAAGAAACCTCCAGAAGGTACCGGACACAAAGGCACAGCAAAAAGAGACTGTAGATGTCTGTGGGGTGAGGACTGAGGGACACTCCTCGTTGCAGGCAATGGCTATAGCAGCTTCTCTGAGCAGGTCACAGTCCAGAGGTCCTCAGAGCAGCAGCAGGTGCAGGAGGAAGTCCTTGGACAGTCAGGCATTGAACATCTCCATGCCCAGAAGGCTCCAAGGCCAGTGCTAATCAAGTGAGCTCTTAGACACCCTTTACTTCTGATCTCTTCTGTTTCCCTGCTCCCACCCTGGAAGGAGCATAAATCAAGGGAGCAGCAGAGCTGGGACTAGAGGAAGAAGAGAAATACGAAGCAATGAACAGATGCGAGGACCATGACAGTCCTCTGTCCTCCGTGACCATCGGCTTTAGGTTTGAAACAGAGTTGAGGAAACAGAGTAGTGACAATTTAACTCTAAATGAATATTGGAGCTTAAATTAGGAACTGGGCTGGGTTTTTTTCTTTTTGTTTTGCTATATGGCACACGCCCTCAACAGAGAGACAACCCCTTCTCCTCCATGGTCTTCTCAGGATTTGGGGCACACACATTGGCATGATTTTCAAGCTGCCAGGTCCAGGCCTCAGAGCACAGAGTTGGGCATGTGGAATCCATCACCTTACCCTCCAGCCTAGGTTGGCCATTTTAACTATTGAATAAGAACATTTTTCTTAACTAAAAACATCACTTGTGGATTTTTCTTATCTGACAATGAACAGAAAAGCCATGGGGTGAGGCTAGATTACAGTGGCTGGGAATATCCATCCCCACAGGAATGCGCTGGAGGCATGGTGGTCCAGTCTAGTTTCTCTTCACCTCATACCTTCTATAGTTCTACTCCTCCAATGCAAGATTTATCATGTGTGCTCTTAGAGATTCCTGAGAACATAAAATCAGTGCTCAGACTTTCTTCAAGTGAAACTGCTTGAAATTTCCTCAGAGTTCACATACTCAGCCTTTATTTACCATCTGCTCTTTGTCTCTTTGGTTTGTAGAAATGAAGTCCAAATATGGCTGCAGAGCAATCCTGTAGAAATGTAAATATCAAGTGAAGATGACAGGATGATGAAGGATCTGACATCCTTACGTGTTAAGGAACACATACAGAGATAAGGGGCCTATTTAGCCTGTAAAATAACAGATATAAAGAGACGGGAATACCTATATTTATATATTGTAGAAGAAACTCTATCGGCTAGTATATGTCTTCATAGAATTAAACCAGGAGCATTCTCTAAAGGGAGAGCAAATACCAACCAAAATCACAGCTTTAGTATGTCCAGAGATGTGTACGTGTGTGTGTGTGTGCGTGTATACATTTTCCAGGGGGCACAGGTGCTTCTAGTGCCAGAGTGAGAGAGAACCCCTCAGTGAGGCCTGGTAACTCCTCGTTCCTTCTTCTCCATTTCTTCATCCTGTCAGGATTTTGAGTGAGCACGCATATGTACCCATATACCCAGCATGTCTTTCAAGCTGCCAGATCCAGGACTCAAACTCTGGTCAGCCAGGTGGGATCTGGCTCCCATTTCACTGTTCCCTGGGGCCAGCCTCGGAGGTATTTTTAAATACTGGAACTGGATGCTCCTGTGCGAATGAACTGCTGTTTCTAAATATTTTCAAGCTGAGATTGGCTAAATGCAAGGAATTCTGGAGTGGACTCCTGCACTGGGGCCATCTTGGATTTCGTAACCTTCGCCTCCTTAGTCAGTGCTGAGATTCTTGGTGTTGATAGGGTATCCTTTGAAGAGGTCCTAGCTAGGAACCTCAGTCCACCATACTCTGCCATTAACACTGCAATGTGCAGGGGAGGCACCTGTGCTCACAGAAACTGGCAGTAACAAGGTTGTTCATCTGAGACCAATATGACTATGACCCGTACTAAAGTTATATAGTTGGGTTTTGCTTTCCTTTCTGGCTATAGTAGGAAAGAGAACAAAGCAGAAAGTAAATGCAATATTACTTACAAACATAGGAGACTGAGGTGACATCAGATTTTGATTTGGCATCACCGAAACATCTGTGCACCCATAATGTGTGAAGACTTATGTCAGTATTAACTTTGGTTTCATTTTAAAGACTTACATTTTTCCTAAGTTGTAACCGTATCTATAACTAAAATAATGAAAGGTTCTGAAATAAAATTTCTGTGCAGAGAAGTTAATCTTTTATAAGTGAAAAAAGACAAGTGCTTGTCTGCTGGGTTGTGCGGCATCACCATGCAGCCTGAGAGAAGTTGGGTTAGAAGACTTGTCTATGTTTTATTTGCTTCTTTGGGGGTCACTGTCTAAATGGGGACTCTATTATCTTCTGTTCCTGGTATTTGCAAAGGTGTGAAGGTAGAGACCCAGCTTACTATCTGGAAGCAGAAATAGGATTTATAGGGTTCATTTACTCATCTGTGTTTTCGGTTATGGTGGGTTTTTTACTTTATTAAAAAATGAAACAAAACAAAAACCCATCTTCATCTTAATACTCTGTTTCTGGGCTGCACTTCATAGCAAAACTTTCCAAGAGCTATACGCATTATCTTCAACACTCCTATCCTATTCTTTCTTGAACTCTTTCACATTAGTGATTGGAAACATTTGTTATAGTTTTAAATAATGATCACCCCTAATTTGTACTACTACCCCAGACCTTTTCCCTATCAAGACCAGAAACAGTTCCTGGAGAAAGTAAACCTTGATGCAAATCCTAAAGTTGAGATTAACAATTTAGGCAAGCTTGTAGTAGGTTGAGAGAAGACGGAAGGAGAAGTCCCCAGGTCAATGCTTGGCCTCGAGAGGCTAAGCCCTAAACTGAAACAGTGAACAGCCATCACCTTGTGAGAGTAAGGTCAGGAACACAGAAGCCAAAAAGACTTGACCACACAGAGGCGAGACGGCATATCCTGTGGGAAGACACAGTAGCAGACACTCTGAGGCCTATTAGAGACATTAAAATCTGTGTATGCCAGGGGCCAGCAGGGCACAGGATTCCCACATGGTCGACCACGATTAAAATCCCAGAACTGGCAGTTTGAACCTCGTGCTGGGTGTGTGTCCATGTGTGTGCCCAAAATCCCAAGAGGAGAATGGAGAATAAGGGATTTCAGCTCTCTGTCTATCCAGTGAGCACACATACCCTATAGCAAAATATCTGTCTTTCTCTCTCAAAAAAAAAAAAAAAAAAAAGAGAAAGAATAAAAAGGCTATGTACACCTTATGATTTCCATGTCTGGCACTGGAAAATCCTTCTTTTTCAACAGTTTTTTTCTCTTGTAGAGGTCTAAATGAGCTACCAGGCAAAGGGACAAAAATAGATTTCTATACAATGTATTTTAATTAATGCTAAACATTATATGAATACTTCCCCCACTGACAGTTACTAATCTCCCTTTACTGTGGTTAGAAAGCTATAAATACATTGAGCTTTAATGAATCTTTAAACTAAATTATTGATGATCATGAATTTCCTCACACCAAAGCCAACGAAAGCTATGCCCCTGCAGCTTTAGGAAAGTAAATGGTGTCTGTATATTATAAGTCTATTAAGAGAATCACGACTTCCTGCTGTTGAGAGCTGCGGTTCCGATGATTTAGCAATGTGGTGGGCAGTTTTCAGTAACCTTTAGGTTATTAGATACTGGTCAGGAGCATTCTCTTTTCCATGACACATCAGGCATTTGCTGAGAAGCAGGCAGGACATGATAAAAAAAAATGGCCACATGCATGTAGGTGGGTAATCATGTCATAATCATTGTGCTTTTCTTCAGTTGTTAGCATAGAAGTTGTGACAGGATGGCTTCTTCCGGGGCATTCCCTGGGTGTATTCAACATTTATCTGGCACTAATCACTGATATCAGTATAGATCTTGTTAGAAGTGTGGAAACAAAACGTAAGGAATGCTTTAAAGTACTACCTTTGAGAGGGAAGACAGTCCAACAGGCCATAATTTACGCAGCCAGCACTAACTAAAGGTCTCAAATATTCACAATGACGGCCAGTGTTTTGGAAAGTGGAATTTCCGAAGTCGATTCTGCTATTTTGGACTGGAGCTAGAGAAATGTGCAAATACTGATTTTCTTGGCTGCAAGCATCATTCACCTACACCTTGTCCACTAAGTCTTCAGTTACCTACTAGGCAAACTGTCAGGTGCTTATGGTCCCAGGAAGGCAGGGATACCAAAACGTTTTGAACGATTCAGTTAAAAAGAATTCTTGAGGGCCAGAGGTGGTGTGATAATCTCTTACATAGCCGACCCCAGTTCGAATTCCAGACCCGGCATCTGGAAACTCACACTGGGTGTGTGTGTGCGTGCATGCCCAAAATCCCAGGAGGAGAATGGAAGGGATTGTGGTGTGGCCATCACCTTTGAGGGATGATTTCTCATTTTCTCTCTCTCTGTCTGTCTCTGTGTCTTTGGTGAGCACAAGTCCCGTATAGCAAAAAAAGCTCTCTCTAAAAATAAATAAAAAATAAATAAATAAATAAATTCTTAAATTTTGGAGAACAAAATTCATTTTAATTTCAGCACCTATATGAAATTATGTGTTTTATAGTTCAGCATTTTTTTTCCTTAAAATTGCAAACGAAGGAGGAAGTACACTAATTTTATAGTTTTAGGGCGGCTAAGGGCCTTTAGCTGACCTGTTCCCTACTGAAACGGAAGCAAAGCCTCTGTCTGGCAGTGCATGCGTGACCCACGCTGTGTGCTGGCCCAGCAGTGTCTCTGTGACCCAGAGGTAATTAGTCTGAGCCAAGAAGGATGACTGGATTCCCCTTATCTAGATGTGAGCTTGTGGCACGACCAACGTTATTAATGGTCATAAAATGATCTGATCCCTTTTTAACACCAGCCTTGGCATTTGTCTCTCTGACCTCTTGTGGCAGTTATTCCCACAGGCTGACCAATGAGCTGGGGGAAGATGAATTCCTTTTTATTGGTTTGAAATTTATTGCCTGCTAATTTTATTGATCAAAGGGAATAAAAGATCAAAGAAAGGGTAGCCCATTACATGAAGATACAAATCATTATTACTTTCTTTAATATTTTTGACATTAACATTAATCACTATGAATTATGGTGGTGTTCCTTTGGATGTAATATGCAACTTCAAACACTTTTCATTTTAACACCACATTATTGAAGCAAGTTTTCTTTCAGCACAGTTTTTTTCCTCATTGACAACCAAATGGCAAGAAGGGGAAGCATCTTGTTTATATCTCTGGAGGTTGTGATCACACAGCTGTGTACCTGTGTCTGTTTTTGCAGCAAAATACTTAATATTTAATAGATGTGACTGAACTACGTTCTTTCTTCAATAAACTACATTGACTTGAAAGGTATATAAATATTCAAGATCTGTGGAATCAAAGACAAATTTGATATTTTGGGGGGAATCTTAGAACCACAAATGATAATATGATTGTGTGCTTGATTCAAAAATGTGTGGGAAAAGACGTAGAGATTCCTTTGATGTGTCTATAAAGATGTGCATTTCCTAGCCACTGTCTGTTCCCCAAGACAGTGTTGTAGAGAGATTTTTTTGTTGTTGTTTTTTGTTTTTAATAGTTAAGTATGAAAAGGCACAGTTATAGAAATACTTTGGGGAAGATGGTTGAAAGCAATTTCAATTGTAAATATCTCTGGTTATTTACAATAAATGGAATTTTTGGGGGGTGGGGTAGGTCAGCTATTTACTAAGATTGATCTTTACTTTTGAAAGTCTGCCCTATGTGATCAGTTATGACCTCATAACAAAATAGATATATACAAGTCAGAGAGATTTTGAAGTTTATCTTGTTCAACTCACTCTGTAGGTGGGATGCTTGGCCCACTCAGAGACTAATGATCTGACCAAGGACTTCTAGTCGATCAATGGTACCATCGTCTCAAAGAGCAATACATTCCTGACTTGCAATTATTGATCCCCCAAATAAATGTCATTTGTTCTGTGGCTAATTTGCTTATAAACCATATTGATTATTTTTTAAAATAATTGAGATTGCCTGTTTATTTGTCTGAGCTTAAAACGGAAGGTCCTGGGGCTGGATGGTGGTGCAGCAGTGAAGCCTGACGTTCTGTGAGACAGATACACAGAAGAGGGTTTCAGGTTCACTTCCAGAGACGCTCCCCAGAGACGCCAGGGTTGGGTGTGCTATGGCCCAGGGGTGATTGGGACTGGAGGTGGATCTTGGCTTGCGGACCCTGTTGGGAATGTTGTTTCTCTCTTGCTTTCTCTTTCTCTTTCACACACCCCTTTTACTCATGGAAGAAATAGATAAATGGACTTTACATATTAAACAAAAGTAGGGCCAGCAGGTGGTGTAGTGGTTAAGATGCGGAACTCCCACATGGGTGACTGCAGTTGGAGTCCTAGATCCAGTGGCTTGAAACTCACACTGGGTATGAGTGTATATGTGCTCAGAATCCTGAGAGGAGAATGGAGGAAAAGGGATTCTGATGTGGCCATTGATTTCTCACTTTGTATCTCTGTCTTTCCAGTGAGCACATGCGCCCTATAAGAAAAATCTCTCTCTAAATAAATAAATAAACAAAAGCAAAACTAGTGGTCGTTATCAATCAAGTTACTGGTTATATGTCAAGTTTAAAAGAATTTAGTAAGTGGTAAGTTACTACTGCGTAGTAGGTAGGCTCCGTGTTGCATAGTGGAAATAATAAAGGGATTGAGGAGGCGGGCCACTTCTACTGTGTTACACGAACGTGCTGCTCAAGAGAAGCCAGATCTGAGATGGCAACTGCTGTTCAGACCTGGGGCCCAGACAGCCTGAAACACGCTGGGCAAGTGCATGTGTGCCCAAATCCGGGAAGCTGGAGGACTGGAGCACACTGAGTCATATGGATCAAATGAGATAGTGCCTGTTAAACTCTCAGGTTAAGACCTGACATTGAAGGGAACCAGCAGTTAGCGTAATGGCTATGTCACTGGACTCCCACGTAGTCAACCGCGGTTTGCGTCCTGGACCCGATGGCTTAAAACTCACGCCAGGCGCGTGTGCGTACATTCCCAAGATCCCGAGAGGAGAATGGAGGAGAAGGGATTGAGGCATGACCATCCCCCCGGGGGGTGATTTCTCGCTTTCTGTTTCTATGTCTCTCTCTGTCTGTCTGGCAAGCACACGCGCCCTATAGCAAAAACCTCTCCAGAAAAAAAAAAACCTGACATTGAAGTGCTATCATTACAGGTGAGTTGAAGAGTCCTTTTGTTTCTACATTCTTCCTTATTTTTTAATTCCCTTCTGTACACAGTCTCTCCTTTCCCTGGCAGTGCTACCTCGATCCCTTCTTCTGCCCATCCTGGGATGGCTGATTACAGTTGAACATCAATTTATTATGAAAGTCATCTTGTTCGCCTATGCCTAAGTCCGTACCTGGGTTAGAAGGAAAAACACAGCTCATCTATGACTATCTGCTGTCACCTTTTATCCTGTTCTTTCACTCAACTAGTTTGCATTAAGTCACCCCAAGCCAGGCAAAGGGCATGTTACAGTGTTGAGAGACCTGCCCATCCTAGGGAAGCATGCCGATGCGGCATCTGGGGATAACCAGTGGGTTATCTGCCCAACTCTGAGCTCTCAACATAGAGGGTCCAGTCTGTACTCTGTGCCACTAAACGTTGCTTAGTTCTTTATTTGTCCCTAGGTATTAGGTCGTTGAGAAAGTCATGATGTATTTTTCTATACAAAACTGCATCATGATTTTCCCCGATGATCTAGTAGAATTAGTAATGGAAGGGGGATGAGTGGAGAGAACAAAACATACTCATTTTCCTGGTCAGTTGCTTCTAGAAGGAAAGAACAATTGCTTCCTATGTGATGCTCAACCATGTTTCTTAGTCATAGTCATAAAATCTGCCAGGAGATCTGAAACTACACCGATATAGCCACTGGCAGCTGTTCTCCTAAGCACACAGAGCTAAAGTGAACAAATTAAGAACCTGGTAAAAAAAAAAGGCAAAATGATCACCTTCCAAATCATAGTCATATAGAGAGTAACTATGTGTGGGTCCCTGTCACCTCTCTTCATGCCCATCTTCACACATGCAAACACTCCAAGAGGAATAATGGAATATTTTTTGGAAATATTTCGTTTATTTCCATGTTGATAAAAAAAAAAAAGCTCGTGATTTATTAGTCCATTTAAAACCCATTAAAGATCTACTTGCTTTGATTAAATGGCACCATTTTAAAGGTTAATCAGTGTCATTTTTTATATTTAAAACTTAAAGGTACAGTGCTTCTTACTTACTGAAAATTACCATCAAAAATGGAACAGGAATAGTCATTGAAATGCATTCCTCCTTGAAGTGTGGACTAAATAGTGTGAATCATTTATTGGTCAGATCCTATGGGTGAGTACACTACTAATAATACACATTTTTCTCGCTTCCAGTAACCACAAGGTCAATGTGAATGTCCTAGTTTGTAGTTTTCTCCATGCATCTCTATACTAAGCAGGCTAAAGAATGCCTTCTCTCTCTGCCCTGTAATTTCTAACAAACCATGTCACTACACCTCTTGTCATCAAAGTGGAGAACTCTGTTCTCAACTGATGGAGAAACACTTTGTTTTTATGTATGCTTGCTTTGTTACCTTTTGTTTTTTCCCCCCTAGTACTTTTTTAAAGTTTATATTATACTTAGTATCTGAATATTCTTCTTGTATGTAATAATGACATATCACAAATAAGGGTGAAGTTGTATTTGACCTTTGTTCCCCATCTGGGTCCCCTCCCAGCTTCCCATACCACTTGGTATATGTGTAATCTTTTCTTTTTCTTTTTTCTTTTTTTTTTTTTTTAAGCACAAAAGCATCACACTGTAGTTAGTAATCTATATTAACACCTTGCACTTTTCAGACTGTGGTATGTCCTAGAGATGGCTTGATTTTTTACTTTATAATATGAGAATTACAATAAATGTCCAAATTGGTCTTGAAACTATTGAAAAGAAGAAGCACTTGGTATGTAGATCAATTATGAGCAGATATTAAAAGATTAAGTCCTACAACTATTTAAGTGAGCTTCTCGACTTTACTAGATGATAACAGAGAGGCTAGTCTGTGTTCTCTCTTGAGATTTTCACAATATCTATCCTGAGATGGGCTTTTTTTTTCTTTTTAGAGAGATTTTTGCTATAGGGCACATGTGCTTCCTGGAGAGACAGAAAGACAGAGACTCAGAAAGTGAGAAATCACCCTTTTGGGGGGAGACCACAGCACAATCCCTTCTCCTACAGTCTCCTCTTAGGATTTTGGGCATGCATGCACATGTGATTGGTATGAGTTTTAAGCTGCCAGGTCCAGGACTTGAACCATGGTCAACTATGTGAGAGTCCAGAGATATAACCATTATGCCATCTGCTGGTCCTGAGACTGACTTTTGAAGAAGACTTCTCTGCATTTGTCAATATAGAGCAGGGTTTTCTCTCTGAGAACTATTGGGTCATAATGCATTTTTGCATAATTAAAAAACAGATCATTACTTTTCCGATGACTTAATACTATATCATGCTAAGTTTTTCACTGTGTGAGCTAATTTTGTGGTGATATTCCTTCTTTGATTGCCTGGCTTTTGGTTTTCAGAGAATGACTACATCTGGGAACAAGCACCTCTCACACACAATAGTGTTGAATAACTGCTTTATCAGTGGAGATAGAGAAAGACCATAAAGTGTGCACATGTGCCCCCCCCCACGCACACAAAGCTATATACAGCTTGCTCTTTTTATGTAAAACATATTGAAGCAGTAATACTACTCTGATATTACTATGCTCAGTGGCTTTGCCACAGATAGAAGAATTCAATAAGAAATTTTTTAAAAATCTAGATGAATTTAATCTGTACTCATGAATAATTATTTGGCTATGATTCCCTTGTTTACCAAGTAATTATGGTTTTAAAATCTGTTTGGGTTAGCATTTAGCATTTCTCCATCCAAGGGAATCATAACATTGATGGAATATCTATCAGCCCATTCTTATGAGCTAAAGTAATTAAAAAAATTCTTTATTATTCTCTGTATGATAGTAACCTATAATAAATTTGGAATGAGTTGTTCAAATATTGACTATCAAAGCAGTGTCCTTCTGCCTCTCTGAATAAAGGGGTAAAAGAATTTGAACAGTTGTAAGTGGTTTTAACATAACTCATGATTTCACGATCACCATGCATTGGTATAAAAATGTGTGAGAGACTGTAGTCAGTGCACATATGTACGGCAGACCACAAAATTATGTTAACTATGATACCACGATTAAGCAGACCCACAAAAATGAACTTAAGATCTGAACTGCAGAATGAAACTTTAGGGTATGATATTATAGTATGATTTAATGTAATTTTGTTCTGATTACATTAAATCAGGAAATCTAACCTTTTAAAACTGTGCCACATTTCATTACTCTGTAAAATGAGCAACCATTATAGGATTACTGCTGCTAAACACAATGCCTATTTGTGATTTTTTTTTTATCTTGAGTTACTTTCTAGATTAGATACAATACCATGAGACACACACAAACATCCTCCCAAGAAAACAAAGCCATTGGACCAGAAGATGTCTGAGGGCTTGTGTAATAGTTCTGAGATAGCTATTAATTCATTAAAGATGCTTTGATTTATTTTTTTTTAAATATCATTGCTACTCTTGAAAATTTGCAAGTAGGGATGGTAGAGCAGACATAGGGGTTCTCAGCAGGTACTAGGAGAACAGTATACTTTTTTTTGTTGGTTAAGAACCACAATGTTGAAACTACGTAATTACATAGTAACTGTTGACCTTGTAATTACACTGTAAGTACCTGTAGTGACAAGATAAATGCATGGTTATTTCAGTCTTTTAAGCTATAGGGCTATCATGCGACCCTAACAATGTAAGCTACATAGTAATTTATTTGTAGAGTAAATAGTGCTTACCCACTAGTAATACCCACACATGTGTCTTGCTTGCTACACAGATCCATAGAAATATGGCCAGTTGGTGCCGTCTAGATACTTCTATTAAAATGACACACAAGTCACATGTATGTATTCTACGAGGATTATCTAAGTTATTTATAAACCATTTGAGGGTTCTCATGCCTGCTTTTCACCTTAAAATTTCTTATCTTCTACATAAGTAGGGTTACGGATAACCCATTTTTAATTATAATTTTGTTGTTGTTGCACGCATGTCTAATCATAAGGCTTGTTAACTGGGAATCCTCTCGCCTTTACAGATTTCCTTCACTTAAACAGTCACTTTTCAAAGAACTGTATATACATCAAACCATTACAACAATTTGTTAAGTGCAAAATCTTTATAGGTATTTGCACTGGAAAGGAAATAATAGTTGTAAAAGATTTTCTAAAAACAAAAATGCTTTTGTAATGTAAACAATAATGGTAGCTATTAAAATTTATTGAATGCTTATTAAGCCCCAGGACACTATGATAATTACCCCTAATTTTGCCATGTCTGCTCAAATGTGGATTTCAATATGCTGAATGGTTTAGTGACAATTTAATTTTTAACTAAAAAGCTTGGTGAATTCTTGTGTAGTCATTTATCATTCATTATGTATTTTTTTTCCCCATCACTCAGTTGAACCAGATACTATGGTAGGTAGTCCCTTAGAGAAAAATTGTCTTTCTCAGATGAGTGAAAATTGAGCAACTTACTTTTTTTTCTGTCAAAATAATAGTGAATATGGGATGTAATGAGAATTAGTGTAAAGTTTTCCAGTCATGAAACCAAAGGAGAGGTGGTGATCTAGGATCCCAGCAGTCTAGGCTGAGGAGGTCAGCATGTTCAAATGCCCAGTGACATGAGACACGATGGAGGATTTGAAGCCACCATGACAAGACCTTAAGAGTTTGAACTTGAGCGACCAGCAGATGGCGGAATGGTTACATCACCGGACTCCCATGTAGTCAAACCGGTTTGAGTTCTGGACCTTGTGGCTTAAAACTCAGCCCAGGAGCGTGTGCATGCATGCTCAAGATCCCAGGAGTAGAATGAAGAAGGGATTGTGGCATGGCCAATCCCAGGGGGCGGGGGGTGGCGGGGTAGGGGTGGTGGTGTCTCTCTGCCTCTCTCTGTCTCTAGCGAGTGCATGCACCCTATAGCAAAAATCTCTCTTAAAAAAGAGAGAGAGAGAGAGAGTTTGAACTTGAGAGGAGGCTCTGAAGGAGAGGCATCACATCTTCATGCTATGATAGAGTTTGGATTTCATCTTGTGGCCAGTAAAGAATCATTGACGAGTTTAAACAGAAGACTGAGAAGTGGTGTTGGGAACAGTGAATGAGATTATGCAGGCAAGCACTCCCCATGGAGAGACGTGTTGCTGAAGTCACTGCAGGAGTGCAGTGGCGAGGTGATACCACGCAGATGTTGCTTCCTGTCGGCTGCATAGTTCTCCGCTCTGCAGTGTTCGGTGTCCCCGCGCTTAGTGGACGGTCTGTATATGTGCGGTTCCAGTGTAAGCGCGAGGTGCGTAGACCAATGGCACAGGGGTGAGCGGTCCGGACTGCTAATCCGACGGGGTTCAGCAGACGCCTGTAATCGAACCCTCAACTGAATGTTTCAGACACGGGTATTTACAGGTGGAACTTTGTCAGCCTGAGAGTGACGCAGCAGCTCTTGAGACATACCTCAATCTTCCCTTGTCTGAGGCATTAAATCATTCAATAAATATGCCACTGGCACTACTTCCTCTGTGGCTTCTCTCTTGATACATTTCTTCTAATGAATGCAGTTTTCACATGGAATTATTTGTTCTCTTTTGACAAAAGTTTGTCAGTGAACCTTCCTAGGAGAGACTATATATGTGAACTACTCTGAAGGGTTTACGAAAAGCTAAACTGCTCTGAAGGGCTTGTGGAAAGCTAAACTGAGACTGTTTTTCTTAGCACATCAGTATGTATGATCAGAGGGAAAAGAAAAAAAAAAAAAAAGCAAAAGGCAAACTTTTGTTTGGACTCAAATGTCATCTTTGCCTGTGCCACATTTATTTTTATTTCTTCTCTGACAAGGAACGCTGACTTTCCAGGAAACAACTTTCCTAAGAGAACAGCCAACACAAACAATTTTTTTTAAGGTGTGATTTTCCTTGAGATTGTGATTTTATCATTTGGAGCAAGTGGTGGGTTGAAGGGAAAAAAAAAAAAAACAAAACTTAGAGTATATATTTCCTGTACTAGGACATCAGCTTGAATTATACTTTGGATATTGTCACTGTAGTATTTTCTAGGCTTTTGCCTCTCAGGAAATCCTGGTAGGAAATAATATGAAAAACTCTATTCACATTCTCTTTGGGTCAGATCTCCAGGGACCTGGGGAAGGTGAGAGAACCTTCCACTTGTTCACGACATATTTTAGACAGGTGTTGTCCCTAAAAATATTTGCATTGGCAGCTCTTTTCATATTGGTGCAAGGCGGATTTTCTACAATGAAATAATCTTTTTCTTTTCCTAAAGGAGAATGACTTCTCTATTCAGATAAGATATCCACACACACAAAATTGTTTTTTATTCAAAATAGCCAGTTTTACTCTACAAGCAGCTAAATTCTCTGATTTTTGCTCATCTACCTTCCTTATTGCAGATCAAAGATCATTGAAATTTGTTTTTATTTTTCAGTTCATTTAAAGTATAAATAAAATGTTCAACTCCTCTTGTGTAAAGTTAAATCTATACTCTCTGTGATGCCTTTTCTTTGTGCTTTTGAATTTGAGTGGATACTGGATTGTGAAAAAAGTCATGATGCATTTTTGCATACAAAAACTACGTCATGATTTTTCCAACAGCCCAGTATTTTTCTGCTTATGATATTTATATTTTTTACATTTTGTCATATAAGCAACTGGCAGGTAAAACCATTTCTGTCCTCCATATATAATGACAAAAGAGGAAGGTTATTTAAAGGTGGAATTTTGTTATTTCTTTTACAATACTAAACTGTATCAATGATAGTTACTTAGATAATAGGTGACGGAATAGCAGGGGCGAAGAATACCTCAAAACATAATTCTGCTAACATTCATGATTGCATGACACCTTAAATTTTATTCAATACCTCAGCTTTCCTTATTCCCTGAACTTTTACTCTTAATGATATTCAGTCTGAAAAAAAAAAAAAGGTTGAAATGCCAACATCATATTGGAAGACAAATTTACATTTCATTCTCAACACCATAATTTAATAAAAGTTTTATGGTGTTATAGGTACTTAATTATGCTCAAAGCAGAGCTGGAATTTAACATTGTTCCACATACAGAAAAGACTTGGTGGTGCTTTATTTTAAACAGCCCTCTGAAAAAGTGCAGTAGTATACTACAGTATACAAAACATACTCCTTTTAAAATAGAAAAACAATGAATTACTTAAATTGTATTAGTTTCTGTTAAAGGGAATACATTCTTATAATGCACTTAAATTGATTGAATATTCTAGGCCACTGGATTATTAGGCTTTGAAATATTCAGCCCTCTTAGAATTGCAGCTCTGTTGACATTACTGTAATGTAGACAGTGTACCTAAAGTTCACATTGCAAGCTAAGGTCTGAGTTTTCTGACAGTTTTTATTGTCCCCCTAAGAAAGCATTCTTTTCTTCTCCTGGGCATTCTTAGAGATGATATTTATTAACTCTTTACTTCTTATATCCAATCAGAAGTCCTGTTGATAAGACCTTTTTTAAAGCTTATGAAGAGTCATGTTATCCTCCTTCCACAGTGTTGACGACATCTAGTCCAAAGTGCCACGCACAATTCTTCATTCTGGCCTCTACCAACTTTGATTTACGTACCTGACATCGTAGCCAAGCTCCAGGCCTCAGAACGGGGCCTCACTTCATACTGGTCCCTCTGGTAGCATTTTCCTCTCCTAGCATTTCCACCTGGTACACTTTTTATCTTTCAAGACGTGGTCACATGCTACTTTCTTTTTTCCCAGACAAAAGTATTTTCTATATCATCATTTTCCTCTGCTATGTATTTTTTTCTTTTATGACACTTGCTACTTGGAGACTTTACAAAGATATTTTTGGGATGGTCTTCCAGCTTAGTGGTTAGGGGAGCCAGTTTCCACATGCCTGACAGCAGTTCAAATCCCAGCCCTGGCAGCTTATAAAGCATACCTGGTGCAAGTGTGTGCATGCTCAAAATTTTGACAAAATAAAAGGAAAAGGGATCATGGTGTGACCTGCCTCCTCTGGAGTGCCTTGTCTTTCTCTTTGTGTGTCTCTGTCTCTGGAGAGAGCACATATCCTCTCACCAAAAATAAATAAATAAAAGATTTTGTCCATGACTATGACATTATCATGTGTTAACTTGAATTCTCAAGATAGAACTTCCAAAGTCCTTGTAAGAATCTACATCCCACTTATCACATGAAGCATTTGTCTGATATCTTCTACATAGTAGGCACTTAAAATTTTTTTTCCAGAGGTGGTGTATGCACGAGAGAACAAGAGAGAACCTCCCGATGGGGCGCAGTCACACTTTAATGTCCTTTTCTCTATTTTGCCATCCTGTTAAGATTTTTGGCACACAGGCGCATGCTCCAGGCATGTGTCCTTTAGGGCAGTCGTGGTGGAAAACAATGCTCTGCTTTGCTGAAGTGCATGAGAAGGTCCCAGGGAGCACCCCACATCTCTCTGTGTACACTGGGCAGACGCGCACGTGCCCGCGGTCGGTGATCCTGGCTCACTGAGGCTGGGAGTGGACCGCAGCATAACGATCATGGCGGAAGTGGCACGCCCTCTCTCTCTCTCTCTCTGTCTCTCCTACTTGCTCTCTCTCTCCTATGAAAGAAAGAAATATACTTTACAAAAGAATTGTTTAATTTACAAGTACTTTGGAATTTTCCAGCTCTCTTTATCGATTTCTATTGGGTCATCAGGAAAATTGACGCGTTTTTGCACAGAAAAATACAGCATGACTTTTCTGACAACTATTCTAATAGTTTAATTTTATCGTGATCTGAGACAAGATGTTATATAATTGCTGTTCTTATAAATTTTTTGAGATGTGTTTCATACCTATAATGTGGTCTGTCTTGGTGAATATTTCATGTGAACTTGAGAAGAATATGCATTCTGTTCCTGTTGGATGAAGTAGCTTATGGATATACAGTATAAGCAGTTGATTGACAGTGCTGGGGAGTTCAACTATATTTCTACTGATTTTATGACTGCTGGAGCTGTCTACTTCTGATCCATTCTGGCAATATTTGATTTTTAACCATTGATTTTTAAGATGATTATTGATATGCTGATGAATATTTACTATATTTATTTTTTGATTGCCTCTCTTCTTTATCTTTCCAATTTTTGTCTTCCATATTTTTCTACCTTTTATAATTTAAAATAAACAATTTATATGATTCATTTTCAATCCTTCCTCAGCATATTAATTATATTTTTTAAAACATTTTTTATGGTTACTCTAGAATTTGCAATTAATGCATGCAACTAATCTGAATCCACTTTCTTTTTTCTTTCTTTTTTTCTTTTTTTTTTTTTTTTTTTGAGAGATTTTTTACTATAGGGTACATGTGCTTGCCAGAGAGACAGAGAGAGACAGAAAGTGAGAGATCACCCCCAGAAGGGATGGGCACATTGCAGTCCCTTTTTCTTCATTCTCCTCTCAGGATTTTGGGTGCTCATGCACACATGCCAGGTGTGAATTTTAAGCCACCGGTTCAGGGACTCAAAAAGCCATCAGCCACATGGGAATCCAGTGCCTTAGTCACTACACTGCCTGCTGGCCCCTGAATCCACTTTCAGATAACATTATGCTTCATAGGTAATACACATGCCTTATTTTTCTTTTTCTTTATACTTCTTAATTTTAAGAAAAGCAGTTTTAGCTTTAATAAATTAAAATAAAAAAATGTTAAGAGAAATTTGCTTATGACTTAAAGTCAGGGAAAGGGTTAGGATTCAGTTCAATTTGCTTATGACTTAAGGTCAGGGAAAGGGTTAGGATTCAGTTCAAATAGTAGGTAGATGAACCTATCACAGCTCAGGAGAAGAAAAAAGTCCTTTCACCTGGAAAAGATAGAAGAAAATCAGTAATATTTTAGTCAAAAATCAAAAAATTCTATTTCACCAGTTCAGTCTCATGTAACTAATCTCTCTTCTGTTGTGGTATGATCTTTCCATTTAAATTCTGAAAGTTTACATTTAGTTCCGGAGTTGTCCCTGACACTTATAATCATAATTTTTAAAGTACATAAATATATAGGAGCATACATAATTAAATATACTGCTTCTATTATCAATTAGAACAAGCTGATATATGTTAAATCAATTAATGGTAAGAAAAACCAAAGTTCTTATTTTACCGTATTTAGTCATATTCTTATATGCTTTCCTTAAGTAGACTCCAGATTCTGACCTATGTTATTTTCTTTCTGTCTGAAGCAATTATTTTTACATTTCAGTTATTAAGATAATTCTACTGACAGGCCAGCCAGGTGGTATGGTTCTGGTGGCTGAGTCCCACAGGGTCAACGGTGCAATTTGAGTCCTGAACCCGGCAGCTTGAAAACCACTTCAGGCCTGTGTTCATGCATACCCGAAATCCCAAGAAGAGAGTGGGAGAGAAGGGATTGTGGTATAACCATCCATTTCTGGGGGCGGGATACTTTCTCAATTTTTCTCTGTCCCTTGATGAGAACACACACCTCATAGCAAATTTAAAAAAAAAAAAAAAAAAGTAAAAAAGTAAAAAGATAATTCTACTGGCAATAAAAATTTCCCTCAATTTTTGTTGATCCAGAAAAGTATTTCTTCTTCACTTTGAAGGATAATTTCACCGAAGACAGTATTCTAGGTTGGCAGGCTTTATTTCTTTCAGACTTTTTTTTTCCCCATTTAATCGTCTTTTACCTTACTTGCATAGTTTTTTGAGGAGCCCAAAGTAAATGTGGTCTTTGCTCTTCTATAAGTAAGAATTAAAAAAAAAAAAAATCTCTGTCTTGTTTCAAGATTTTTAATTTACATTTGATTTCCTGAAGTTGGAATGTGATATACATAGGTGTAGTTTTTGTTTGTTGCTTTGTTTTTGCATTCATTCTGCTTTGTGTTCTCCACACTTCCTAGATCTGTGGTTTGCTAACTGGCATTCATTTGAGAAAACTCACATTCATTCTAGCTTCAAATATTGCTGTTGATCCTTTCTTTCCAGTGTTCCCAACACACATATGTTACACCGTTTGTATCTGTCCCAAAGTCTGGGATGTTCTGTTTTGTCTCGTTTTCCCTAGTCTCGGGTGTCAATGCTTTTCAGGTTGAAAGTGTCTGTTGCTACCGTCGAGCTCAGCTACTTTTTCCTCAGCCATCCATACTGATTCTACGAGTCCATCCCTGGCTTCTCATTTCTTTGAAAGAGTTCTAGATCTCTAGCATTTCTTTTTGATTATTTCTTAAAATCTCCACCCCTCTACTTACATCATCCATCTTTTCTTGCATACTGTCCACTTTCTCCATTAAGTCCCTTATTCATCATCGTTTTTAAAATTCTTAATCAGGGGGCTGGCAAGTGGTGTGGAGGTTAGGGTGCTGGATTCCCACAGGGGCAACTACAGTTCAAGTCCTGGACTTGGTGGCTTGCTTTCTCACTTTACCTCCTCTCTTTCTGTCTTGGTCAAATTGAAAAATCCTAATAATAGATTAAACAATTCTTCATTTTTATTTTATGTCAGATTACTTCAACACTCCTCCATATCTGACTTTCGTTCTGAGGCTGTTCAGATTCTTCAAACTATGTTTTGTGCCTGTGATGCCTAGTAATCTTGTTGTTGCTGAAAAGCAGGTATCATGTGCTGGGTGCAAAGAACTATGTTACATATGTCATTTAACATAGTGTTAAGTTACGGGAGAGAAGTGTTTCATAGTCCTCTGATTAGTTGTCAGTGAACCTGGACCATGAATTTCATGCATGCCTCTCATTCCCACTCTATTTAGGTGGGAGAGGATGGCATGAGAGGGGCAGACTGGCATTTCCCTTTCCCCATTTAGAAGCCACTGGAAAATGGAGTTGATCTTTTTCTTCCTGCAGGTAGCTTAGGATCTAGTAAGAGTTTCTCGTGGGGGCAGACCTTCTTAAGAACAGAATGCTCTGATGCATTTTGAAATGGCTTCTTTTCCCTTGCTCCCGTCAGAACTGTAAGGAGATTTTTTTCTCCTAATAGTGATTTCGAGGACCTGGCAGAGCCCCTGGTGGGGGGGGGGGGGGGGGCAAAACTCATAAAAGTCTGGGAGCTCTTCTCTGGGTCTCCCTGGAATTTTGAACTTTTAGATCTGTCTACTTCATCAGTTACAATTCGGATTTTCTTACTCCAGCACGGGTTCCATGGAATTTCTGCTTTGTGAGTTTTTGTTCCAATAGGTGGTGATTCTCATATGACTGTCTGTCAAATTTTGGGGACAGCAGCTTTTCCTGTGACCTTACTTCTTTAATTCATTTAAGAAGAGCTCTTAATTTTCCAATCTGCTTAGCTTTTTACTTGTTAGACTGGAGTGGTCACTTCTAAACTCTGCCAATCCATAAAACAGAAGTTAAATTTTTCTTCAGTCTATTATTATTTGACCCAGCCTCACTATGCATCCTTAAAATGATGGCAACATTTGGTTGAAATTATTTTATTTTCAGAATTTCACAAGATCTTCTAACCATTATGATTTTTAGAAACAACCAAAAAGAATGATAAATAAACAAGGGAAATACCTAGATGAAAATAATTATCTCATCTTTCTATTTGAGTCATAGGGATGGCTTCTCTTAGAAAAATGTGGGCAATCATAAAATTAAGACATGAACAGAGGTGGGGGATCTTCAAAATGTTCATGGAAAATGTGTATCATGGAAAAATTATGTATAGATTTCAAAATATTTTTCCACTAAATTAAACTCATATTTTAATTCCATTTTTCCATGAACTTTTAACAGTCCCCTTGTATGTCTATAGATGAATCATAGGGTATAAACTATTTGAGAATGGAGGCTAGGGCATATAACAAGCATTCTAGGAATTCCTATTACTTGATCAACTGATTGACTCATATAAGTCTCTGGTAAATGTCAGTCTGGGGGAGCTCAGAGCACAATATACGATGGAGTTTATAAATCTGATAACTAAAAATGGGTTAAAAGAAACAAACTTCAACTCACTATTAGTATTAGATGTATCCTGTCTTTTAGAAAGTACATGATTTTGTCTTACTTTTCACACCATTTGAAATTGTAGAGTTCTATAGTTCTCTGAGCGTGGACTGAGATGACGGGATGAACTTTAGCAAATTCAGTTGAGTTCTGTGAGATTTTTACAAGTGTCTTTCTTTCTTTTTCTCCATGAGAAAGAGGATAATAGGGACTTCTGAGAGGGTCTTTCACATTTAATTCCCTCAAGTTTTCTAGCCATCTCAGAAACTGAACCTAAGGCTGAACATATGACTTCAGTACCATATAGTGGTGCTCCACTGTACAGAGCAAGATCTTTTAAATATTCAAAGGAAAGACAGCAAGATCTGCCTAAACTACTACTGTTAAGTTGTTTGGACCTAACTGTTAGGTAATTCTCTTGCCCTAGAGACACCATGAGAACATAACTGAGACGCTAAGGTACAGTGACCCGAGAAAGTTTGCAGATCTCTGCCATGACCCCTCATCTGAGTTGAGTGGCATAGGAGTCAGGAAAGTCAGCAGTGGAATTTCCTCATCGTCATTAGATCGTATAAAATACTATGAAGTGAATGTATGCTCCTCACTTCTATAAAATAAAAAGGGACAAGTTAGGAGTACAGGTAGTAATTCCTAACATTTTCAGTTCAGAAGCTCTAATTTATGTCAGCTCCTTGGAACTCATAGTTCATTGGCTAATGGGAAGAATGGTAAAAGGGGTGATAATGTTCCCACCCCCATATACACTTATTTGTCCCATAATGTATTTAACACCTATTAAAATTATACTGGATTATAATGGACAGTTTTTCTGTTGAATGTTTTTACTACTCTGTAGTTGAGATACTGAATGAAAGGTCACTTTGTAGTGAATGATATGAACATTACCCATGCGTACAAATGTACATTCATTTCATTTCCCCCAAAATTCAGAATTGAGGTTGAGCACTAGCCACACCTGAGATTTTGATACTATTTACAGCTATTTTATTAATTCATTTTTTTCCATAAACTAAAAAAGTCTCTTTCTCTCTCCAATGAGTGTACACATCCTATGGCAAAATTCTTAATAACACACACATGCACAAAAATAAATGAATGCATAAAATTCACTTAAAATATTTTTTTATTAAATCTAACACACCTAGAGTTTTATTTCAACATGTAACCATGTGAAAATTCTTAGTAAAATATTCGATATCCTTGACAACATATTGAGTCTGTGACATCAAAGGTATATTTTGTTTATTTGTTTGTTTGTTTTTATTGCCAGAGGGTGTGTGCACTCACCAGAGACAGAGAGAGAGAAAGAGAGAGAGAGAGAGATTTGGGGCATGCATATACATACCCTGGTATGTTTTTCAAGCTGCTGGGGCCAGGACTGAAACCAGGGTTAACCATATGGGATCTGCCTCCCTTAACCACTGAGCTATGGGGCCTGCCCTAATACGTATTTTTTAAATTCAATTTTGGACTTTGAACTAGCCACATTTTTTAGGGCTGAGTGCTACCATATTGAACATCACAGGAATCGACTGTCTGTGGTATGATCAATTATCATTGCTTTTTAAAATTTCACATTAGGGGCCAGTAGGTGGCATGGTGATTAAGGTGTTGGACTGCCACATAGCCAACCACAGTTTGAGTCCTGGACCTGGTGGCTTGCTTTCTCACTTTTCTCTCTCTCTCTTCATGTTTTTCTCAGGTCAAACTGAATAAGAATAATAATAAATAAGTTAGATACAATAATTATTTTAAAAAATAAAAATAAAAATAAAATTTCAGATTCTTGGACCTTACACAAATTTACTGAATCGGAATCTCTGATTGATCTGAAACTTAAATATATTTTTTTCCAGTAGATTCTTCTGCATCTAAACATTTAAGAATATTCTATTTCTTATGGTACTACATGATTAGTCTTCCCCAACACACACTTATACACACACATGTGCACTCATACACACAGTTAATATCTATTTCCAGGTAAAAAGCAAATATTTTCTTTCTTCCATCTCTTTCTTAACAAATAAATACCAGTGCTCTTTACCCATGACTTATTTTTTGAAGAATATTTGTTGGTAGAAAGAATTCAGTTGTTTGACTGAAGAGTTCAAATTCTGAGAATATCTGGTAGACAGATAGCATTTTGGCCATATTCAACTACCATTCATCCTAAAGTTGGGCATCTCTGCTCTAGCCAGTTGGCGGATACTTAATGTAATTTGTAATGGACACAGATGAATTAACAGGCACTATTTATTAGATTCCCAGTTTTAGGGTAAAAGCAGTCAATTCTATGTTCAAAGGTTGGTGCGACATTCATCAAGATTTTCTGAATGGGTCTGGGCATTCAGAGGTATGGTAAGGATGGTCCTTTTATTTTTTTTTTTTACAGAGATCATTGATTATTATATCTACAGAAGTGACAAATGGTAATAAAAGTGAAAAAAGTAAAAAAATTAATGTCTTAGAAGAGTCATTTAATCACTCTTCTGGAGGCAGGTAACATTTTACACACTTCCTATTGGTTTGGCAAATACAAACTGAATTCTTGTGTTAAATGTGTTTACTTTTGCACCAAAAACAGTAACACAGACAGTGTGTTTCAATTAAAAGGAACCCTGGAGCAAAAATGTGTTACAGGCAGGGATAGAAGCAGAGTGTATCATTATCTCGTAGGCACAGCAGTCAAGATAATGAACAGCTAAGAAGACTGGACAATGGAAGGTGAAGTATGACTTGTCATGAAACTGTCAATGGAATCTGAGCTCACTTTCCATTAGTAGGTGCTATGAAATTGCAGGGATGTGCTGAGCAGCTGGAGAAAAAGCTAAAATAAAAGTAGCGTGGTAGCACTTAGTAATTTTAAGCCTGATTTAATATTTGCCATTGTTACCAAAAGCCTTAAAGTAGTGATTTTAATGTTTAATTCCTCTTATTCAATGACTTGATGGTTTGAGTTTATCTTCTGTTGCCTTGACCTTGAAAGAGAAATTCCTTCAGTATTTTATCTGGGTGAGGACTTTTGTTTTTGTCATTGTTTTTCTTCTTTAGAATGGAATGTAAGATTGGAAAAAGGTTTGGATTTCTGTCCTTTTGGAGGAGTAATGGGATGTTGAATAAATTCTAGTGAGAGGTATGTTGAAGGTACATTTGGTTTGGGTAAAGATTTTTATTTCCCCAGCCATGGTGGCAGAGTAGACGCATACCACTCCACAATGCTAGAAGTCCCAAAGCTCGGGCGTTCAATTCCTGGGTTGACTTGCACGTGCTGTGGGCAAAGTGATCAAGGCTGAGAAGGCATGGGGTGGAAGCGCGGTGTGAGACTCTGTGGGTGGTCTCTCTCTCTCTTTCTTTCTCTTTGTCTGTTTCTCACTCTGTCTCTGTGTCTCAAAAAGGATTAAATTTAAAAAAAAATTTAAATAGATTGTTACTGAACCAAGTTCCAGTGTAAACCTCTCCAATAGATAAGAGCTAGGTGGTAGATAGGCCAAAAGAAACAGAATAAAAATCAAATTGAATTTCAAGTGGGCATTTACTAATACTATATCTCTAAGAAAGTGCATTGAAAAACAATCCTTCTGGTGATAGAAAGAACTAAGGAATTGTGATGGATTAATGTATTCACTCAACATATATTGCTTACCACCTCATGCCAGGTGTCACGCATTGTCCAGGTCACAGGTGAACAAAATAGGCAAGGCCTCTGCTCTGATGCAGAGACAGCCAAGAGGAGCTTATCAAAACAAAGAAAATGTTTTCACTTAGCAATAAGCGAGATGAAGAAACTAGAACAGAGTATTGCAGTGGAGTTATGGGGGGCCCATGGCAGCTGATCAGTGACAAACTCTCTGATGAGAAAAAACGTTTTCAATCCAGAGGAAGAGGAAGCAGGGAGAGAGAAGACCTAATTGGATCCAGGTGTTAACACAGGAAGGCTGCAGACAGGAGCTACAATCTTTTTGGCTTCCTCCTTACTTAAATTCAAGCTCCTTTTCTGAAAGAAGTCAGAGCCCTTCCTAGGCAAGATGTTTAAAGTTTTAGTGGCTCTGGCAGTTTCTTCCTTCCCAGATCTTCTAGAAATGTCCATTTACTATAGACAATGTAATTATCTGGAAAGAATTTCGTGTCTTTCTCACTCCTTTTAAGGTATTGGGTAAGACGCTCTTCTGTGGGACCAGCTGGCGGCCTGGTGGTTGGGGTGGCTAGGTCCCATGTGACTGACCGCGAGATTCGAGTCTCAGACATGGTGGTGTGAAAAGCGTGCCAGGTACGTGTGCTTGTCCAAAATCATGAAAAGAAAACAATGGAGGAGAAGGGATTGTAGTGTGACTTTCCTCCTTGGGAGTATGCTTTCTCACTTTGTCTCTCTGTCAAGTGAATGCACCCTCTAGCCAGAAAAAAAAAAAAAAAAAAAAAAAAAAAAAAAGACTCTTTTCTGTCCTCATACTAGGCACCATTAGATGTTCCCACAGCCACTTGCTGACTGTCCAGAGATAAACTTGGATCTTGGAGAGTCCAGGTGCCCAGTGCTAGGCACAGACAAACTGTGAATATTTTCTATAGGAAAAAAGAATCAGAAAGAAGACAGTCTCAAAGCCAAACTGCTACGCTATGTTCTCATAAACACTTCCAGGAGGTGCAAGCCCAAGGTTTAGGATTTGTTTCAAAAGCACGAACAAGGGAGTCTGAAGAGTGTTGGGCCTCACCCATGGAGACTCTTTCACAGTAGATCTGTAATGATACCTGGGCAAGTGATTTTTTTTTTTTTTTTTCGAGTTTTATAACAAATCTTTTCAGTAAACAGTTTATGCGTGCATCAGACTAGCTAGGGAAAAGAAAAGAAAACAAACTAAGTGTTTCTGTCCGTGGCTTCCTGGACTTTAATGATTTGTTGACTCACCCTTTCAGTAAGCAGTATATTTACATTTGAGCCGACAGTCAAGATTATTCTTATTGCATTTAAGCATGTAACAGATAAAGTGAAGGTAAATTTTGTTGTTTAAATTCACAAGTCAGTAGCCAAATGGGACACAAGTCAGGTTTTTTTTTTTCTTGAAATACGAGCAAATTCTGCTTGTATGAACCAGCTCCCATCCTGACAATGAAATCAGTTCTCTGAATAGCTAGAAAGTCATACAAATTGAAGCCTATTTAATAGCTTAAATAGCACACACTGAAGGCTTTGGATAGTTAGTATTTTAGATTAGAATTCAACTTTTTCCCCCTATTAAATGCCAGCCTGGCGAGTGGCATTAATGGCTGTGGTTCTGTTTGAATGTAAATGGAGGACATCTGGCGATATCAGGAGATCAGACGTTGGGAGTCTGCGTGATGACTCTCATCTGTTTGTCACCCAGCAGGTGTAATGGATGGTGGGCACGCGGGCTCTTTGCCCACGTTAATGTACAGGCCTCATGCATCGAGAGGAGAGGGAGTTTCTTCTGCAAATTTGGAGGATAACAGCTCAAGATAGGTGGATGGGGAAGTCTGAGGGAGGGTTGGGCAGGTGGAGTGGATATTTTTCCACTGCACCAATTTCTTTAGTAAAAGCACCGTTTTCTAGCCTACAGGCATCTCCCTTGTCCCGTTTCAACAAACTTCCACAGCCCAATTTGTTATTCAAAAATTTATGGAAAATGTATGTTACAGTGAAAAGGGTACATTGTGCAGAAAAGGGAAGCAGCTTGTAAGCATATCATTATGCGTGAGCCATGGGGCCCGCAGATGGCACTTCAACTCAGAAACGAGAGTGGTGCCAAAAGCTAAACTCTAAATACATTTAAATCACATATCTTTACTTAAAAATGGAGTATTTTGGAAGGAAAAGCAGATGATATTTAAGTACACAAGTGGTATTCTTTTGTTCCTCATATAATAGAGCCTTTTACAAAAGTCGTTGCCTTCTAAGTGTGCAGTAAGCCTTTGATTCCTCAAATTCTCCAGAGGATTTAGTTGCAGTGCATGGCTCAGTTCTTAATAGGATTAACCATTGAGGTAGTACCTTGCTAAGAGAACGACTCTTGAAGTATCCTTCCAGTTACTGAAAATTAAAGGATTTGTTTTGATTACCATGTTCAGTGGTAAACGCAAACCTTTGTTTTGTGCATTAGAAATAGCAACAAAATATATCATGACATACGGCTTCTTATTTTAATTGAAAATAAATTTAGTTCTTAGACTGTGCCAATCTGTTAATTAATTAGGGGGAGGGTAACGGAAGGGATGAAGGTATTTGTTTGCTCCTTAATATAATGATTTTCTGGAAGTATTTTCTAATATAGTAATCATGCTGATTTCTTGTTTAGACTGTGGTTATATTTACTCTTAATGGAGAATTTATATTTTAAAGGGTACAGTTCATATTGCTGAGACTAACAGTAAATAATCAAGTCGTTTACCTTCTTTTGGAAGAGCAGCATTATTTCTACAAGCACCTCATGCAATGAACATTTAGCTCTGAAATTGATTTTGAATGTGTATCTCAATCTTTATTGATGCCATTGTATCTAACAGCAATACAATTAAAATACACATAGTTTGTATTTATAAATTTAGGATATAACCTTTTAATATTCTGACAGCTAGATTTGTTTGATGATTGTACTTTTAGAAAATCCAAAAGTATAATTGCACCTATATGACATTTGGTATATAGAATCTTTAATTTTCAAAATACTGCAAGCACAAGCTGTTTTCACATCTCTTTACTCTCTTCTCCACTCTTTTATTCTGAATTATTCAACATAGAGTAAATCCCTCCAATACTAATAGCTTGTATTAGGTTAGTATGGATGGGTGTGTGTGTGTGTGTGTGTGTGTGTGTGTGTGTGTGAGAGAGAGAGAGAGAGAGAGAGAGAGAGAGAGAGAGAGAGAGAGAGAGCAGGCATATACACATGTACGAGTAGTGGGAAGAACACACATCATTGTTTAAGAAGATAGAATTTCATTATTTAGCCCACTACAAGCAAAGCATGGTGATGGCTAATAATGTGTTGAAAAATGGAAGTCCACTAGGTGTTACTCTTAGTGCAAAGATAAGAATCAATTATGATCATTAGTAAATTGCTCATTTCAAACTGAGTGTCAATAAAGCCAATTTACAGGTGCTTCAAAAGGTTTAGTGCATGCACTGGATAACTGTATGGTTCTCATACATTCTTGTAGAAAATCCTCTTCTCTGCCCTTACTCTGAAAATGTATCTTACATCGGCACTGGTATGGGTTCATTATTTGGAAACCAAATTCCTTATCAACAGAATACCCTAAGCTTTTTTCCTTCTTCCCCTTCATGGTTGTACAGATTTCAGTGGACTGCTGTGGTTATGCTGTAGTCCATGGTCATTTTGTATTTCTGGTCATGCTCTCACCAGGGCTTACTATTTGTTGATGTACAATTTTAAGTTGTCAGCTCATTTGATCACTTGTTCACTTACTGAGTCGAACACCTCTTCCTGGGTGGTATGAATGTAGGGCACGTGGTATGGGAAAGAGGTTCATCTGTCTCCATATCAGGGAATGAGTAGGATAACCCTTTGAGAAATACTGTGGGCGATAGCTGGAAGGATCAGATCAACAATTAAACATTTTGCTCTGGGAGAGGTTAAATATGATAATTGCTATGTTACACCACCAGTGAGTAGGTTGAGGCATCAGTTAAGGAGAGCCAAGCTTACTTACACAAAGGCCAAACTCTTTTACCATTTAAAAAGCGTTTTTATTCCATAGGTTAGTTTCCTATCTATGTACGTTTAAAGAGAGATGATAGTAATTTTATAAATCTCCTTATATGTTTGAATAAAAAAAAAAAATGTTCCAGAATGTTTCAGTGCAAAGCAAATCCCAAGCAATTTTTTTCAGCAAGTTTTTATTTTTCTTAATGACTTAAAATTTTCTGAAAAGGATCTCTGTACATCTGGAAATAATCAGCAAGAACTTCACAGTTTCTGGTGTGACCTACAGGTTTCTGCTTCTACTGATTTATCTTAAAAATGACATCTTGAGTGGGACCAGCAGTTAGCATAATGCCTATGTGGCTGGACTCCCACATAGTCGACCGCAGTTCGAGTCCCTGACCCAGTGGCTTAAACTCACGCCGGGCGCATGAGTGTGCATGCCCAAGATCCCAAGAGGAGAATGAAGGAGAAGGGATTGCGGCGTGGCCATCCCCCCTGGGGGGTGATTTCTCTCTTTCTATCTCTCTGTCTCTGTCTCTCTTCTGGCAAGTGCATGCACCCCGTAGCAAAAACCTCTCAAAAATGATATTTTGTATTATAAAGCTATTCTGTAAATAAAAACAGTCCTTACATGATCTAATAGTTGTTTGATTGCACTCTAGACCTCCATATGAGTACTATTTTATATACTTTAGCAAAAGCAAATGAACCTCAACTATCTATGAATTAATTATAATTAGTGACTGATTTAATGTTTTCTTCTGCATTCCTTTTTATATGTATCCCTCTGAAACAAACATTATTCTAGGCATGCAATACACAATTATTAGTTCAAGTTGAAGTGATTCTGTATAAAATTGGCCTCATATTTATTCATTCAGAAGATGAACAGGGAGAGAGTGCATATTTTATAAAACTCCAGTAATTTCTGTATCAGATAACCCTTAAGCAAAATAAGATTTGACCCTTTTGAAATTGCTTAATGACTTGATATTACATGGAATCTCTTTCTAAACTTCTACAGCGTTTTTCCCCCCCTCTTTTTCTAAACTCTTTGAACATAAGCTTTGGAACGTCGACTCCCCATGTGAATGTTGAAAATAGGATCGTGTTTTGATTGGTTTGGTGCTTCTTCAAGATAGAAAGTGTATATTCTGAGCAAAACTATGACAGCAATTGACAGATTATTGCGGAAATCTCTATGTGAAAGAGAGGATGAATTGAATGAATTAAAATGCTGATGGAAAGACTGAAAACTCTGGGATTCTATAAAACAAGAATAAGAGAACTCTTTGGCTGAAACTATGTTTGAGAAAACAAAACATAAAATAAAAATGAGATTATGCTGTTGTAAATTTGTTCTAAGCATATCTTGTTATTACTTAGCTGTTCCTAATTTCTTTGTGATGTTGGTCAAGGCCACCAGAGACTCGACTCTGCTCCGTAATCTCTAACATATATTCGACAGCTCTCAAATCCGTTTGTCGCAACCACAGTGGACCTTCCTATCCTGAGGGAGGCTCCAAGTGCCTCCGGATGTTTTGAAATTTTTTCTCCCAACTCCCTTCTCCTAGATTCAACTTAGCTAGCTTGGGGATATCAATGAATTTCAAATAGCATCTGTGATGAGGCTGCTCTCTTGCTCTCCTGTACAAATTTGCCACCAAAAGCAAATATAGTCTAAGATCCTACTCCCTCTCCCAGAGCTGGAAGACCATGTCCACCCGTCCAGTGCAGGTATACACTGAAGACTGACCCCTCTTCTCATGACACAAGCAGTGAGATGCGCTGAACAACCATAACTTCAATAGAAAGAGTTCTCTGCGTATAACAGTATTGTATTTTAGTTTATCCATATTTAATAACATTTCCATCATATGCAACTTTTTTTTAAAGAGAAATTTTTGCTATCGGGGGGTGTGTGCTTGCCAGAGACACAGAGAGAGACGGAGAGGCAGAAAGTGAGAAATCAACCTCCAGGGGCGATGGCTATGCCACAATTCCTTCTCTGCATTCTTCTTTTGGAACTTTGGGCACACAAGCACATGCACCCAGTGTGAGTTTTAACCACTGGGTCCAGGACTCAACTGCAGTCAGACATGTGGGAATCTTGTGCCTTAAACACTTTGCCACCTGCTGGTCCCCATATGCAACTTTTGATGTGTCTTTCTGATGCATATTGCTAGATGGCAAACTTTCAAGGGTTGGTCTGCAGTTTACACCTTAATGAACTTTCCTGGGCATCTGACACAGGTTCTCAAACATCAGGGCCCAACCACGGCATGCGAACCTTATAAATACACAGGCCTATGTTCCTTTTCCACCACCAGCATCATCTAGGAAGAGTTGACAGACCTATGTTGTGAGCCCATTTAAATTTAACAGACCTGGGGCCAGCAGGTTGAATGGTGTTTAAGGGCACTGGACTCCTATATGGTTGACTGCGGTTCAAGTCCCAGACCTGACGGCTTGCTTTCTCACTTTCCTTCTCTCTCTCTGTCCCTCTCTGGTCAAATTGAAAAAAAAAAAAAATGTTAACAGACCTATATTGTGAGCCCATTTAAAATTTCCCATAGGCACATTAAAATCAAAGCTAATAAAATTAACTGCTTTAATATCATTCATTTAGCCTAATATAGTAAACTTTGTCTTTTCACTATCATTAAGAACTTTTACAGGAGCAGCAGATGGTGTAATGGTTACATTGCTGGACTCTCACGTAGTTGCCACGGTTCAAATCCTGAACCCGGTTGCTTAAATATCATGCCTAGTGCCCAAAATCCTGAGAGGAGAATAGAGAAGAAGGGATTGCAGTGTGGCCATCCCTCCTGGGGGGTGATTTCTTGCTTTCTCTCTCTCTTGCCTCTCTGGCAAACGCATGTGCCCTATAGGAAAACTCTCTCTAAAATAAAATAATACATTTTACAGTTTTTATACTAAATCTGTGTAATCAGGTATCTGCTTCACCCTTGCAGCACATGTCACTGCAGACTCGCCATAGTTTATGTTGGAAAGCCACACGTGGCTGGCCGCTATGCATGGCCTGCATAGACCCAGGGTAGGAAATGGGGCCTGGTCCATAATCACTACTCAATTAAGCATGTGTCAAATACATGAGTGAATGATACTAGTTGAGAATTTTTAGTATATCCAGACCACATGATAATTTTCTATACTATGTTAGTACTTCATTGCAGCTCCAAATACTTCATTACAGAATTTCCTGAGTAAATAATAAAGAGACCTGTCATTTGGACTTAGTCTATTCCTTTTTTGAATAAAGCTGAAGTTTCTAAACAATTACATGAAGAGTAGAATGCAAAATGGCTTGAGTATTCTGAAATTCATTCATTTGAACTCATCATTTCATTTTCTTTCTCTGTGTGGAATGAAACTCATATGCTCATATTTTTATGTCTGTGAAGTCTTTATTTTTATTCATTAGGAAGAAGTAAATTAATTTGCATTTACAAATCTCCCATTCCTCACATTGTAATATCATTTTCTTTATATCTAAAGGGAAAATTGTTAATATTTCTTTCAAGCCTATAAACTTAATTTCCATTAAGGGAAATAGTAGTTTGAATGAAGATAACAATATCTTGCAAGTTTTATTCCTATTGACTGCCTTTTTATAGGTTTGTCTATATCACTTCCATTTGTAGCATTTGTGTGAAAATATGTAGTCTGGAATTGGTTTAGTTTTTTTCTGATTTATATGTTTAATGGTAGTAAAGTCCATCTATAAGGTATGAATTGAACCATACCTAAATTATTCTCTAAATGTCAATAATGTTTAATTATTCTAAATTGCTTATTTAATAATACTTTTAAATAAGATTATTTCAGTTTCTCAAAATTTTTACCAACATTTAATGGAAAGTTAAAATAATGTGAGCAAATCAAAAGTAGACCCAGGTTAACTGCCGTCAATAATCTAGGAAGTATTTTTTTTTTTTTAATCTTTTTGCCATGAGGCACATGCACTTGCCAGAGGGACAGAGAAGTCAGAGTGAAAGTGAGAAATCATCTCCCCAGGTGATGACCACATCCTAATCCCTTCTCCTCCATTCTCCTCTTGGGATTTTGGGGATGCATGCACATGCACCCAGTGTGAGATTCAAGCCTCCAGTTCTGGAACTCGAACTGTGGTCGGCCATGTGTGAGTCCAGTGCCTTAACCACTTCACCACCTGCTGGTAGTTAGAGAAAAGACTTTGGAATAAAGAACAGTGGATGGATCTAGCCACAGTGGTGTGCTTTGGCTAAGATGCTGTGCTCTCTAGGCTGGGACCTTGTGGGATATACTGGTTCAAGGCCCAGTTCATCCTACAGGCCAGACAAGGATCATAACACAGCAAGAGCCTGTCTGTCTGTCTGTCTGTCTCTCTCTCTCTCTCTCTCTCTCTATATATATATATATATATAGATAGATAGATATAGATATATAGATAGATAGAGATATACATATACACACACATAGATATCTATCTATATATATGTGTATGTATTTTGGGTCATCATGAAAGTCATGACCCATTTTTGCATAGAAAAATATGTCATGACTTTCCTAAAAACCTAATATACATCATAATCATCATTTTATACACAATTTTGTCTATTCTTGATGAATTTTTTCATGTAGATGTCTAGAAAGATGCTCACCAAAATATATGCAATGGTTATCATTGGCTTTATATTTTTGAATTACTCTTTTTTATTTTTTTTACAATGATTCTTTATGAGAATATTAAAAATGCATTTTTAAAATATACATTAGATTGTATTTTTAGTTCTATTAAATCGTATGAGTAATATGTAACAGAAATTTATATTTTAAAAACAATATAAATTTGGTTTTATTTACTTTTATTATAATTTAATTAATAAGGTATTTAATTTCATTTAAGCTTTATCTGATACCTCTTAATGTACATGAAAACCTAGTAAGTAAAAGCACTAGCTGAATGTATTTTCTTAAAGCATCTGATATTTGTTATTAAATATTTGGTAAGTGGGCAAAAATATTTTTCATTTATTTGTTTGATGAATATTCATAATGCATATGACAAAATATAGGATGAGTTAAAAAAGTTAGTGGATTTTTGTGTAGTTCTGCATCTCTAACAAAATAAATAATAATTAGTATTCACTATGTAGCAGTCATTGTGTTAAGTAAATTATTTATATAATCTTTACAACAACTCCATGAGTTAGACATCATTATTATCCTTCTCTTACCTGGGAGGAATACAAAGAATGGAAAGGATTATAATTTGTCTAGGATCGCACTCTAGTAAGTGATTCGTCAAACCCAGGGAGGGGAACTGTGGAACCTGGTGAGTTAATCATTGCAAAGTATCAAGAAGTATACATTTGATGATGCCTGCTTTTGTTTTATGTTCTAGCAGCAGGCTTTTAAATTTATAATTAAAATGAAATGAAAGGACAAAGCAAATAACATGTTTCTATTGTCTAAAGTTGACAATTATCTTATTGTAGCCGTATTATTGTCGAGAATTCTTAGCTTAGGTTTAGAACAAGTGAGCAATGTCGTGGAGGCAGATACCTGACCCAGCTGCATGCTCCTTTGCAGACTGTTCCAGAGGCAGTTCAGTGACCTGCCCAAGGCTGCACAGCCAGTCAGTGGGAAGACAGACAAACCCTGTATGCTTCTACCTTCCAGGCATAGTTTTGTACTACTCCTGATGATGAGAGTAATTTTTCGATCCAACCCATTGGTGAATCTTCTTCAAAATATTCTTGTAATTTTATTGAGTAATAAAATTGTTAAATTGTGACTCTTAATAGCATTAAAAACTAATATTCAAGAGAGATTAAAGCATCAGAACTGCACAAGTGAGTAAACAGACTTGATTATAAGGATACCTAATTATTCCAAGGTAGGATATAATTAAGTGCTAAAGTTGTGTGATACAAAGACAATAAAGGCTGCAGAGTTTCTAAGGAAGAAATCAAAGAACCGTATTCCTTTACTGGGCTCTGATTGCCATGTTAAAAACTTAAAAAATAAAACAAAATTAAAAACAAGGCAAGTTTACACAAGTCTTACAATTCTGTTTAGTCTTTTCAGTTCATCTTTTAAAGACACATAGTCTTGATTAGACAATTCTATTCACATCATTTCTGTAAACTCATGTTAACAAGGTACCACACTAAGGATGGAGCTTAACAGGAAAGGAAGACATGGTGATAAGACATTTGTCGTGTGCCTCCTCTGAGCAGAAACATTGTCCTTCAGTATTATCAATTCTATGTGATAGGTATTTTGGTCCCCATTTTACAGATAAGAAAAATGAAGTTCCAAGGTTCTCAGGAATCCTGAATGTACTTGCACTCATTAGTGACAGATTTGACAAAATTTAAATCCAGGTCAGCCAATTCAAATTCCATATTCACCACTGCATTTTGACAAACCCTCACTCTGGGTGATCAGGGTGCTAGCATTCAATATTCTTATTCCAGATCACCAGGGATCTTTGTAGAGGGCTGAGGACTTTTCATCATGGTTAGTGAAAATGTATCTCTCGTCTGAAAAAAACTGCTTGACCTTATAAGGAGGATGTCTAGGAAGGTGGTATCCAGTGGTAGTTGTGTAAACTCAAGGTGGCTTCAGCCAAACTGGCGGCTCTTCAGGTCATCAGAGGATATTACTCCCATGTGGAAGGTGCTAAGAGAGGAAGGGCCCATTCTACTACACATGGAGGTGTGCATTTAGTGTCCAAGATGAGAATAGTTTCAGCAAAACTGTGCAAATAGAGTTATTATATTTCAACTATTGTCAATCCCTTTTCATCGAGCCCTCTCTTTTTTCAGTACTAACACCACGACCTTTGTGAGTTTAAGAAGCTCACTTTGGGACCAGCAGATGGCATAATGGTTACGTAGCTGGACTCCACGTAGTTGACTGAGGTTTGAGTCCCAGACTTGGCAGCTTAAAAATCATGCTGAGAGTGTGTGTGTGCATGTCCCAAATCCCAAGAGGAGAGTGGAGAAGGGATTGTGGCATATCCATCCCCCTGAGGGGTGATTTCTTGCTTTCTGTCTCTCTGTCTCTTCAGTGAGCCTATGTGCCCTATAGCAAAAATCTCTCTTAAACAAAAAAGAAAAGAAATCACCTTTTGACTTCTTACTGCCCGGTGCTACTGTCCAGAAGAGAAGGGAACCTGACAATTCACAGATGTCTTAGGGTGAATTAGTTTAACATGGAGACTTGAGGGAGAGAGGAGCTGCATTTTTCAAAGGAGTTGTCATCGGGAGATGAGCTCAGCATCTCTGTTGATGACTTTTCAGATCTTTAGCGATAGTGTGGTAACGACAATGACGTGTTGACACATAGTGACACTGTTTTCCAGGCACTGTACTAAGTGCTTTTGATGGACTTTTATATTTAATCTTCACAACATGTCTAGGAAAGATGTGCTGTTATATTCCTATTCTTGAATGAGGAAAGCTTAGGTTATTTACCCAGAGGAAGTTGTTTGGGATCACTAGGACCTTCTTGCTGTATATAATATATTCCTAGTTACTAATGACAATGGAACTAATGGTAAATAATTGCATTTAAAAGTGAGTAAAATAAGTATCAGCAGATGGCGTAATGGTTAAGTCGCTGGACTTTCACGTAGTTAGACCTCAGTTTGAGTCCCAGACACAGCAACTTAAAACTCCTAACTGGGCACGTGTGCATGTGGGCCCAAAATCCTGAGAGGAGCATGTAGGAGATGGGATTGTGGCGTGGCCATTCTCCTTCAGGGTTGATTTCTCACTTTCTGTGTCTCTGTCTCTCTGTTGAGCACACGCAACCTATAGCAAAAATCTCTCTAAACAAAAAGTGAGTAAAATAATACTAAAATTGTATGGACAAGCAAACTAAATTTTAAGATGAAATAAATCATTTGTAAATGTAAAGAGCAAAGATAAAATCTGTCTATTGCTAGACAGATGCATTCAAACTATTCTCCCATTCGAATACTGTACATTTCAGTATTTGTGTTATAAACAACATCGCCTTTGAGGAATAACAAATAGATCTACTGTCCTCTATTGAGGTCATTGTGCATTTAAGAGTATTGGTATGCTATACTCCAGTGACTGAACTAATTAATCATGTTTTGTATCATATTTTACATTCCTATGTTGAAAACAATTCTAAAGAGTTAAGGTGTACAATTTAGTTCATTTAGCTCCTAATTCTAACTTCTCAATGTTTCAAAGATATGTAGTATGTATTTACATTTTATTGGTTTGTTTTAATGTGTTCACTTGAATCTTACCTATTTTCTTTTTCATTTTAACAGTTACATCCAGCTTTTTATTGCCTAAGCAGTCTGGGGCTTGCTTTGTCACTTGGCTTTGCTGTGGAGCACTCCTGTAAAGCTAGCTGAATTGTACATCGAAGATCCACCCTTTTGGTGAGTGGAATCATAGCTACAATTTTCTGTTTTGCTCTGCCTCGAGTTGGGCTTGCATTGTTGGCCAAAGTGCTTTCATAGAGGGCACAAAATAGAGCTTTTCCAGCTCTGTTCTGTAAAGCTTTTTTTTTTTCCTTTTTCTTTTTTTTTTCTTATGGATAAAAGTAAATTGTACTGCCATTTTCTCTCTCTCAAATCTGCTATTCCCCCCTCCCCAACCCAGTTGAATGACTTTACAGTTCTTGAGTCATGCATCTGCCTCTTCTCTACTTGGATGGATTCTTTCTCTGACCCCTCCCTCATCACCAAGTAATTTGGCCACCACATTTTGCTTGTTTGCTATGTATACAAGGAAATATGCTGTGATGGTTGTGATTGGCTGGGCACCTAGCATCACGTCGTAGAGTGTAAAGACCTTCTGGATGGAAAACCTTGGCCCTCTTCATCTGTTTACTGATATTAATCTATATACCCACAAGACAAGAAGCAAAAAAGGGGAGCCTTGAAGGCTTTTGTATGTTCTCAGTAAATTATTTCTGCCCCTGAACCAGCTTTCTCAATATATTTCTACATCATCTAGCCCCTATGTCAAATATATTCAAGAGTTTCTTAAGAGCTCCTTCCTAGAATTCTTAAAACCATTTTCCTGTAGTTTGGGACCAGCAGATGGCGTAATGGTTATATAGCTAGACTCACTTGGTCGATTGTGGTTTGAGTCCTGGACCTGACAGCTTAAAACTCACACTGGTGTGTTTGTGTGCCCAAAATCCTGAGAGGAGAATGAAGGAGAAGGAATTGTGCTGTGCCTATCCCCCAAGGGGTGATTTTTTGCTTTCTGTCTCCCTGTCTCTCTCTGTCTCTCCAGCAAGTGTACACACCTCTAGTAAAAATCTCTCCTAAAAAAAAAAGAAAAAAAATTGCCTGCATCTTTTGCTTTTTAGATCTTACTTTTATCTTTTTGCGGCGAGAATCCTACCAAAATGGTTCAGTTTCAGGTGTGACAATTAAAGGGATCTATGATTACCATTAATGCACTTTGCAATCCTGATATGGAAATGGGGCATCTGACTTAGAGAAAACATCAGTTACAGAATAATTTCAGTAATTTGGTGTGTATAGAGACTTTATGGCCTAGGATAACGTACAGGAGGAGAACTAAAGACATATAACGAATTGGGCAAATAAATGGAAAACACCTGAATTCTATTCTTCTTTATGCCAGCAGAAGTTTTTCTGTGAAAATGAGACAGTCAGTAAAGAGTAGCTCTTAGGTAGTGGAGGGAGTGGTGATGGGTGTAAGGATGAGTGATGATGTGAATATCTTCATAAAAGAGGTGGGCATAATTCAGTAACCAGACAGCATGGTTTATAAAGTATGTATGGAGCAGATCACATAACTCCCAAACAGGAATCTGCTGAGGCCGTAGTGATATTTAAATTAGATGATTTGATAAAGTACTTATCCTGGTATTTAGACTTACAGTGAAGTATAAATGAACGTGACCAGCAGTTCTAGCTCGATTTTGCTGGTGAAAACCCTGAAGTCCAAGTAACATGTTTGCAATATACCTCTTCATCGTGGCTAGTTTTGCAAATACATTTTTTGCTTGCTGTGTTCATGTTTTTGTGGGTACGTGGCCTGAACAGCGAAATTCTATTAGAATAGTTGCAGTTCTGTTTGGGTTTTATTGTGCTTTCATTCTAGACAAGCATTTAATAATCAATGCTAGGGCCAGCAGGTGGCATGGTGGTTAAGGCACTGGACGCCCACAGGCTGACTGTCGTTTAAGTCCTGGACCTGGCGGCTTGCTTTCTCACTCCCCACCCCCTCTCTTTCTGTCTTTCTCTGATGACTGTTGCAACTTACAAATAATAATAATAATGAATAAAATAATAATTCTTCTTTAAAAGTCAGTGTTTAGCACAGTCAACTTTCTCTGAAGCACCATCAGTCTAGGGTCTTAGATTTAAATTAGCTGTGCAAATGTGACTTGTTTAGAACCCATCACTGATGTTAAGGTAGATAGCTCACAGACCAGGTTTCCTTCCTGGAAACCTTTCTTGTTGCCGCATCCTGTGGTACAAGCTTGGGTTTATCTTTGTTTTTGTCCTTAAGGAAATATGACCAAGTGCTTCAGAAAGCCATTATAAATGTAGAGTTGTCAGTTTTGGAAGGAATAGGAGGGCGTATGGTGAAGCAGACCGACGGCTCTGGCATAGCCTATGCTAACCCATCTGTCCTCTCCCAGGGAGTAACAGACCAGAAAACGGCAGTGAAGAGTTTCACTGGGAAGAACCTCGAAGAACGGAGCCTGCCATGGGAAAGCAGGCTTTTGCTGAGGGTTCCTAGAGAATTTCTTGGCTTTGTTATAGCTACCATTCATGTCTTGCTTTGCTCTTCCTTGCTCATAATTCTAATCTTACCATGTCATTTAATCATCTGACTCACTTTTCTTATAAAAGGTGACAAGGAGTTTTGGTTGGGGAAGAGGCAAAGGATAGTGAGGATAATGTGGAAGTGGGAAGAAAGAGAGAAAGTTCCGTGGTCTTAGTGAGTTCCATGGTGGTGAAAGCAGATCTCAGAATGTTCGATTTAGGAGATGAAAGCATGAACACCTCCAGGAGGTTCCCGGTTGTTTTGCAGGGATCTGCCGGACATGCTGGTCTGCCTGGTCATTAAGGTAGTTCACTACGTCTATTTTATGTTGTTGTTTGGTTAGGGCACTGTGTGTATTATTTACTGTTTTGACCCAAAATGTTTGGAATTTTGCCTCAGTGAAGCACAACTTGATTTACAGGAAAAAAAAATACTATCAACTTCAGAAGTTCTTTTTCTTTTTCTTTTTCTTTTTTTTTTTTTAACTGTGTGACATTATATTTTACATTCTATTGCATCTGTTTTCTAGAAAAACTTACCTACTTTGAAAAGGACTCGGCAAGACTTCTGCCCTCTGCTGTTCATTTAGAGTGTCATTTCAGCCCTAATAAAATAAATGCGAGTGGCTTTGCTAGGCAGTGGGAGGGTTTCTAAACATAAGCCGGTGTTTTCCCAGGTTTTCAATTCCTTCCTAGACCACCTCTGGCTTTCTCCTTTTCACTTAGGCTTATGCCTGAAGTTTTAAATGCTAGTCTCTTTGCTCTTAAGAGGCAGTACCCTAAGGTGTACAGCTTTTCTGGCCAGGGATCTACCTTAAACATTTTCACGTGACTTATTTTGCTTAACTGAAAGTAGTGTATAAAAAAGGGTTTTACTCTATGTTGTACTCCTAGGAAACAGTAGATTTAAATGTAGATTCTTACAGTTCTAGGGTAGCGATAGCTGCTTTCGACCAGACTGAGATGAAATGCAAGAGGGGACTCTGTCTTTACATTACTTTGACTGTTTTTTTTCTATTTAAAATATAAACAGAAAAGAGAAAGATAAAAATAATAGCAAAATACTTGATACACTGAAAGATTTAGCCTTTGATAAGGGCTAACCAGAACAAACGCTTTTCTATGTCTGATATTATTAAGTAAAAGCCTTCTTTAGGAAGAAGTTTGAGGAAAATCTGGAGACCTATATAAAAGATACGTTTTAGGCAATGTATTCCGCAGTGTTTGATGTGTGGACTTAACTCCCTATCAGTAGAATACAAGCTGACATTTTCACTTTCCTCCGCATTTAAAAGGTTCATAATAGTCACTATGTGCGGAATGTATAAGTGACCAAGTCTCTTTTAAGAAATGAGATTAACACATATTTTTCTCTAGTATAAAATCCATTTCTATATAAGTACTGGAATTATTAGCATCATGTTGAAAGTATTACACTGAACCCTTTTTCCCTTTTCCTTTTTTACCACACAGAAACGCCCTTTAATACTCAACAGCTAACCTTTAAGATGAGTGCGTTTTGAGAATTTTTTCCTATGCGACATGCCTGAGTTGCCTCTTAACATTGTGTGATTTACAACAGGTTTTATTTAAATATTTCACATTCTCGCACATAAAGTCATGCAATATTTCAAGCATATTTCACAAAATATTTCCCTGGAAATGTAAAGAATAAGATAGAACTTATATAACCAGAACGAATGCATGTGGTATTTTAAGATAACAATGAAAGGGAAAATGAAAAAGAAATAGTTATTAAACATGTAGCACATGAATTTTTTTCTCATCAACATGATTATTGATTTATTTTAAATTATTTAATTTTATTTATTATTACCACTGTTTTTAAAATTTTGGTATAGAGCATGTGTGCTCACCAGAAAGAGACAGAGAGAGATAGAAAGAGAGAGACAGAGGGAAAGTGAGAAAGCAAGCTTCCAGGTCCAGAGCTAGAACTAGGGTTGAACATGAGGGAGTCCAGAGACTCAACCACCATGCCCCCTCTGGCTCCAACATAAATTATTTTGTTTGATTATTAAATTATTAAATAAAGCCCTATTTAATCCTGAAGGCTAGGATCCTGAGAAGTTAAATATCCTACTCCAGTTCATATAACTAAGAGGGAAAAAATTATATTTGTTGTTCAATCCAGTCTTATAGACACTGATACATGAATTGGGCTTTTTTTGCACAAACCAAAAAATGGCATTATTCTAGAGAAACTCATACATTATTGTAAAGAAATGTTCTGACAAACTGTGATCTAGGAAATTACATAAAATTTAAAATCATGCATTGTGTTGTTTAAATTTCTAATTTTTGTCACTTAGACTGAAGTGGGGATTATGTGCTCATGTATGTTTGCCGTCTATCATTGGAATGTAGATTGTGATTCACAAGTCCCTGAATACATAAACCAATGAGATATTTGTAACATAAGCTTAGAAAAGTAATTATGAAATGCTACTGAAATTTTTAAGTAGGTCGTTTGGAAAACCAAGAGAGAATTTCTTTGAATGACTCAATTTGTAATTACAAAACAGTTACTAAAAGAAGCAGAGATAGACGTTCATTTTATCATCTGAACTGTACAAACCAGGATGAACAAATAGAACAAAATTTGAGTAAAATCAAGCATTTTAACAGGATATTGAGAAAATATAAGGAAAATAAATTATATTATGACTCCAATTTAACTGAAACACTAAAAGATAAAAACATACTGTTAAAAGGTCAATTGCATACAAATTAAATATCGTACATAGTATTTTGTAAATAAGTAAAAAAGATTATAGTTTAAGTTTTTGCATGGGTATTTGCTTGTGTGTGTGTGTGTGTGTGTGTGTGTGTGTGTACATATGTGGTGTATACTTACATGCATGCATGCCCAGTTCCATAGAAAATGGGTTACAAAGTTTCACGTTCAAAAAGAATATAAGCAGAGAAGATCACAGTCATACAGTGAAAGCAAATAAATATAGTTGATTCTTGTTATTCGTGTTCTATAATCCTAATGAACGTGGTATTTGCAAACACTGAACCCATGGTCTTAGGGGAAATACAGGTTTAGGAAACAGCAAGCCTCTGGTCACAGTGTTTTCATCAACCAATCAAGAGATCAATATATACCCTGCTTTATGTGTGTTTCTGTTTAAAGACATCTTATTTAATACGTGCTATTGATCGGCCCACATGGCACACACAGCCAAATGCACTGTAACTCACGCCTGAGCCAAGCACACGTAGTTCCTCTGTCAAGCCCATCACGGTCTTCCTGCCCTTAGGAGCCGTAGACGGCACTTCAGCATTCCATTTGGGGACCATTTGAAAGAGCAAAATCACCAACAAAAGGCACAAAAATGTAAAGAATGAAAAAATGTGGCACTAAATAGGCAATGAAAAACATGTTTGTTTACGATATGAAATCTGCAGCAAGAAGGCAGAGTCTTGCCTAGTTGGACCTCAGCTGGGATTATATATGTTGGATAACTCAAATTTTTCACTGCGCTATTGCACCTCCAAGAATGACTGTGAAAGTGCCACCTTAATTCTGGGGTTAGGAATACATTTTAGTGTGTGGGGAAATTCACGAATAAGGATTCCAAAATAGTGAAGATTGACCCTCCCTCTCTCTCTCTCTCTGTTTCTCCTATGTAAGTTTCATATATAGTATATATTAAATGTATTTATACATTTTTAAAATAAAATCTTAACATAATTTTAGAAGTGGCTTACAGGAGCCGGCGGGTAGTATAGTAGTTAAGGCACTGGACTCACACGTGGCTGATCACAATTTGAGTCCTGGCCCTGGCAGCTTAAAAAATCACACCAGGCATGTGCATGTATGTGCCCAAAATCCCGAGAGGAGAATAGAGAAGGAATTGCATGTGGCCATCACCCCTGGGTGATATATCACGTTGCCTCTCTCTCTGTGTGTCTCTCTGGTGTGCACACTGTCTCATGGCAACCCCCCACTCTTCCCCCCCAAAAACAAAACAAAACAAAACAAAACCCTAACTTACAAAACTTATCTCTTAACTTCTTGTTGAACAAAGCCCAAATTCAAATGTATATGTCTGCTATATCTATTTTGTCAAAACTTGTTAGAAAATGTTATAACTGCATAAAGGAAACAGATTTTTAAATGAAAGAGTGGACCCCCTGCAACCACACCCTGGAGTGTTTTTCTGATGATAGTACACTGAATGCAGTGTGTGGCCTAAACTGATTTTCATTGTTGCTGCATGAACTAAAGGTAAAACCCAAAATAAGTAAATGTGCACATCTTTCTGGTTATGTTTCATGAATGCACCATCTTTCACTTGGAAGTCATTTTTACAAATTGAGCAGAAGACAAGATGAGTAGCTAAAATACTAGAATTCACTGTTGATGATTAAGTAACATGATTTTAAACATCCATAAAGTTTAAGATACTGGTATTGGCCTTCTAGGCAAAATTATCAAAGATTCTTTTAAAAAATATTTCTTGTGGTGTTAATAAAGGTGTGGTAGGACAGATTGCCAATCACTGTTTATAAAAGTGAAAAGTGCTAGGGAACCTAAATGACGGATCACTTTTAAGCCTGTCATTATATATTTAACATTTATAGTATAAGAATAATAAGCATTGGGACCAGCAGTTAGCGTAATGGCTATGTCGCTGGACTCCCACGTAGTCGACCGTGGTTCGAGTCCCGGACCCGGTGGCTTAAACTCACGCCGGGCGCGTGTGCGTGCGTGCCCAAGATCCCGAGAGGAGAATGGAGGAGAAGGGATTGCGGCGTGGCCATCCCCCCTGGGGGGTGATTTCCTGCTTTCTGTCTCTCTGTCTCTCTCTGTCTGTCTGGCGAGTGCACACGCCCTATAGCAAAAACCTCTCCAAAAAAAAAAAAAAAAAAAAAAGAATAATCAGCATTGGACAAAAAGATCAATTTATAAAGTCGTGACCAAAAGATAAAAATATGAGCCATTTGGAAGCAACCTAAAGAGGGGTTTGGCCAGGCCCAGCCATGATGGCATAGGTTATAGGGCAGCGCTTTGCCTTTTTGGGGCCATGTGTAATACCAGTGTTCAGATCCCAGGTTGACTTAAACATGCCGGTGCGAGTGTGCCGTGCTCCTGGCTGGCCACGAGGCTGAGGAAAGAGAGGGGCTTGTATCCTGACAAGACCCTACAGCGGGTGCCTGTTTCTCTTTCTCTCTTCTTCTCTCTTTCAAAGGAAATATAAAGTAAATCATTTTAAAATATAAGAGTTTGATTAAATAACAACATCCAAATGTTGAACAATTTATCTTTCGCAAAGGAGATATATATATATATGTGTGTGTGTGTGTGTGTGTGTGTATGGATATATATGTAAATATGGTAATAACTTTATATATTGTTTGTTTCAAACAAGTCTATAGCCCGGTCCCAGTATACTTATTTAAAGAAATATACCAAAAAAATTAAAAAAAAAAAAGGGAGGAGGACATGTTTAGAGAAGTAATGAATCATTCATATTTTCTTTTTTTTCCCTGTGGATTTCCAACTTTCAACTATAATTTCATTTTACTTTTTAAATTAGAAATAGGGCCAGAAGGTAGTGTGGTGTTGGGACCAGGAGTTGGCATAATGGCTATGTCGCTGGACTCCCATGTAGTCAACTGCAGTTCAAGCCCTGGACCCGGTGGCTTAAACTCACACCAGGTACGTGTGCGTGCGTGCCCAAGATCCTGAGAGGAGAATAGAGGAGAAGGGATTGTGGTGTGACCATCCTTCCAGGGAGATGGTTTCTCACTTTCTGTCTCTGTCTCTCTCTGTCTTTCTGGCAAATGCACGCACCCGATAGCAAACACCTATCAAAAAAAAAAAAAAAAAAGAAAAAGAAATAGGGCCAGAAGGTAGCGTGGTGTTGAAGGTGACTAAATTCCAAATGGCCAACTGTGCTGTTCAAGTCCTGAAAAGCACGCTGGAGTATGTGTGCATACATGCTCAATATCCTGATATGACTGAGAAGTGAAAAAGGAATTGTAGTGTGAATCTGCCCCAGGGAAGTGAATTTATCCCTTTGTCTTTCTCTCTCTCTCTTTCTCACTCACTCTCCCTCTCCCTCATGTGAAGAGTTAAAAAAAAAAGGAAAGAAAGAAAGGAGAAGAAAACTGAGCAGATGTTAGAATGTGACACTCTTTGGTCAAATAGAGAAGCTTATATTGCATATTAAGCCATCCTACTTCTATAAAAAAAAAATGTCAGTATGCTATTTTTAATGAGGAGAATTCAGTATTTTTCAAAAAAAGTGATTTTATTCATACCAAGTATTATGGCTAGCTAACATGAAGGGGGTAGCATATCTTCAGAAAACAAGACAGTATTTTTTTTCTACTTTTAATTAGATTAGGACTCCCTTTCCTAGGTATTACTCACATACCCTTCTCATTAAAGGTAATTATTAATTTTTAAAATTAAGCTAAATAAGCCTTCTGTGCCTTTTAGAAGAAAATAGTATGTCAAATAATACAAGTGGTTAAAAGAAAGTCAGTGATTTGCTTTCCAAGACTTTGAATTACACTGGAAGAACAGATCAGTTCTTAAAAAAAGAAAATAAAGTTAAGTGTATGGAATTCAGAGGAAGTTACCATCATAGCTATCATCGTGGGCAGAATGCAAAAAAGGAATGCCTCTGAGAGAATGGACGGCGCGGGTGAGCTGTGAAGAACGGCTGGGATGGGACCAGCAGTTAGCGTAATGGCTATGTCGCTGGACTCCCACATAGTTGACCGCAGTTCGCGTCCCAGACCCGGTGGCTTAAACTCACACCAGGCGCGTGTGCGTGCGTGCCCAAGATCCCGAGAGGAGAATGGAGGAGAAGGGATTGTGGCGTGGCCATCCCCTCTGGGGGGTGATTTCTCGCTTTCTGTTTCTCTGCCTCTGTCTTTGTGGCAAGCGTATGTGTACTATAGCAAAAAACCTCCCCCCAAAATTTTTTTTTTAAATAGAGGTAGGCATGGCAGAGTTTTCTATTTTTTATCACTGTTATTATTTTAGCTACTACTGTTACTACTAGCTCTATGACCATTAATATAGCAAAATTACCAAAAGAGCAACATGCCTGTCACCAGTGGTCTGGGAGGCTACATAAACGAGAAACAGAACTGTGAGAAGGGATTTTCTTTCCAGATTTCTTCTAGTGCTTCAAAGAGAGTATCTCGGAGTGTAACTACTATGACTTTAACAACTCTCTTAAACTTGCCATTCCCTCTATTTTAAGGAAAAATAGCAGACTCAGACTTGGAATGTTCATTAGCCAATAGCATGTACTTTGAAATTAGGCACTTATTTAATTTTGTTTATTATTATTATCTTTCTTTTTAAAAAATTATTAATTTTATTCATTATCATTATTTATTCATTTTTTAATTTGACCAGAGAGAGAGAGAGGGAGAGAGAGAGAGAAGGAAAGTGAGAAAGCAAGCTACCAGGTCTGAGATTTGAACCACAGTCAGCCATGTGGGAGTCCAGCCACCTTAACCACCATGCCACCTGCTGGCCCATATTATTATTATTATCTTTTTTAAAGAATTGTTTTAGTTAACTTATTTATTTGTGTATTTATTTTAATTTGGCCAGAGAGGTTCAGAGTGAGTGAGAGAGAGGGAAAGTGAGAAAGCAAGCTCCAGGTCTAGGACTTTAACCATGGTTGGCTATGTGTAGGAGACCAGCGCCTTTAAACACCATGCCACCTTCCAGCCCTATTATTATATATATTTTTTAAATTTGCTATGGACACATGCACTCACCAGCAAAAGGCAGAGTGAGAGAGAGAGAGGGAAAGTGAGAAAGCAAGCTGCCAGGTCCAAGACTTGAACAGTTATTGACCATGTGAAAGTCTAGTACCCAACCACCATGCCACCTGGTGGCCCCTGAAATTAAGCACTTAAAAAAATAATTTGTTTTGTCCCAGTTGCAGTGACCCAGGTGGTAGGGTGCTGCTCTGTGACACAGGAGCCACATAGGTCCCATTGGGACTGCAGGTTCACCTGAACATGCTGGGCGTTCCCATGGTCCTGTGGTTGGAAGGCTAGTGGGGGGACATCATGGTGCAGTGAGACCCTGTGGGGTACCTATCTCTCTGTTTCTCATTTTTTGCCCTTTCTTTCATTAGAGAAATAAATAAAAGAGGACTTGAAAAAGCTATGGGGAGACTAGAATTAAAGTGTAAGTTCATTGTAATACAAAAATATTGCAAATATATGCAGTTTTTTCATAATACTAATTTTCCATGAACTTTTGAAGACCTCTCATAAAATAAACTTAGAAAAGTAATTTTTAACAATGACCATCTTTATAATAAATAATACTTAAAAATATCCTTCTGTCTATTTAATAACTGACAAAAATTCATCATGATACATGAGAATAAGAAACAATAATGTCAATGATCTGAAGCAGTGACCATTAAGGAACTGCTGAAGGTTCCTACACTGCCTGGGGCTGACATAACAGAGTGTGCCGACTCTGGGGAGTAACCACCAGGACTAAAATGTTGGTGTACACAGGATTAGCAGGCGACAAGGATGACAAGGGAGTCATCTTTCTCCCTTCACCAGGGGTGAAAATAGAGGACTGTAAGGCAGCCCTGTCGGCAGCCCCCCGGGGATCCTCTCTAAACCATTCAGCTTAGGACTATCAGCGGCCACTTCTCTAAGAGATTAAAATTCAAGTGCGAAATCTTTCTAGAGTAGCAATTCTATTCAGGCAGTCCATCTATGTCTCTAAGCTCTGCGGGGACAGCTACTATGCATGGCTTCCTCATTGCTCAGTCCCCGTTGCCTACCCAACTGCTTGGGACATAATAGGTACTCAATAAATCTTTTCTGAATGAACAACTTCTGTCCACAGAGTTCATTTTATATTTGTGTGATTACGTCCAAGAACTTTGTTGAGAGTGGCATCAGGAGAAAAAGTGAATTAATTCCAAACATAATAGATGACCTTAAATGAGGTCAGTAATGTCATTGTAGAACTGTTCTGGAGACCTGCCACTGTCAGATGACACATCAGTAGCACAAATTGAGATATTAAATCGATTTGAGATGCCCAAAGCGCATGTAGATGTCACTCTTGGGAAGACTGTTAGGGGCTTCAGAAGAGGAAATGTCACCGACCAATGAATTTCCTTGAAGGAACAAATCAGTTTTAATCGCTGGAGTCTTCATGGATTGCCAGCAGTGGGGTGGAAAAGCATGTCAGTAGGGCACTCGCGAGCAGAGAGATTGTGCTCTGTGTGGTGACATTGTTATTTTAACAGGACACAGAGCAGGATGATTCATGAGACAAATAATTCTGTACTAGACTGTGTGTGTGTGTGTGTGTGTGTGTGTGTGAGAGAGAGAGTGTGTTATTCTAAATTACAGGTATCAAGGGAAATTCTTTTAGAAAAGTTACCCAGGGGCTTGATTCTAGCCCTCTAAAGCTGCTTCTTTATATAAATCACCTACTAAAGGCTATCAAGTTAGGTTGGGATGTGTGAAATTAGCCATTTATAGGATAATTCTGTTTTTGCTGTGCTTCCTAATTCAGATACAAAAAATGGTAGTGGCATTTCTTTTTTTGCAGGGTGAAGGGAGGTTATAGATCTTTTAAAATAAGAGATGCACATCACACTTCCCCAAGTTTCTTGCACAGTGACAATTCTGATGGCTTTGTCAAACAAACCTTCCTGCCTCTACTGAAAAATATTTTGAAGGTGTATATCTTCAGTGTTCAGGATTTTGCCTCTAAAGACCCACAACTTGGGTCACTCATTGGTGCGTTGGTGAAGGTGGCTAGATCCCAGCTGACCAAGCCTGAAGTTTGAGGTCCAGACCTAGTGGCTTGTAGAACATGCTGGGTACGTGTGTGTACATACTGAAAACCTGGAGGAGAAGGGATGTAGCATGACCATTCCCCAGGGGCGGTGTTTTTTCTCTCTTTTCTCTGTCTCTCTTCAGGGAGCACACATGCCCTGTGACAAATTAAAAAAAAAAAAAAGTTCCATATTGTGGGACATTGGAGAGCCATTTTTCCTTATGTATATAAAAGAGATTAAGTATTTTCCAAAAATGTAGATATTTTTAGGCTAAACGTTGAAATTTAGTAACTAAGACAATAATAGCTGTAATAAGTGTTGGAACCTGTGGGTCATGCCATGTGGGGACCACACAGTATCATAGAACAGGTCTACCAAAGACCAGCTCTGCCAAAGATGGAACACACGTATCCCATTTAATCCCCACAATTTAACAGACGCTCTGCCATACCTTCTGTATTCCCTGAAACGTTTGCTAACCACCCAGCCTTACCTGGCTTTTTCTCAGCCTTTCTCTCCTTACTAAGCAGAATGAGAGAGCAATGATTTCACAGTGTAACTCAATGTTGTGTCATGTTCCCCATGAAGCAGAAAGATCCAGATGTGACCCATTATGTCAGTACCGGAACCCAAGCTGACATGCATGATAACTTTCTGAACAAGTGATGTGCATTCAGTGATTGCCTTGACCAGATACTCCGGAGGGAGTGGAGAGAATTGTATATACATTTTTATTGTATAGGCCACATTATCTAGAAGTTCTTTAACTTAAAGGCCCTAGTAAATACTTTGGCCAACTTGAATACAATAGAATGATTTATTATCAAATTTGTCAACTCCAGATCTCCAAAATGAACTCCAGAGTGCCCTCTTTGTATTGTTAAAGGCATACCTTAAGTGATAAAGAGGTTCTCCTGACCTTGAAATGACTCCCGGAGAGGATTTAAAAGCAAGACATAGCAGCATTCAAGAAAAGCTCGACATAAATTTGAATATACTCTGACGAGGGGGCAGTTGTCACCATGGTGACATTTTTCTTTCCTAAACTGAGCTCAAAATGAGAGAGGAGGAGTTTTCAAAGCAAAGACTGAAAGAGGTGAATCAAAAAATCTGGATACAATTTCTAGCTGTTATTAGTAATTCCAACCTTAGTTTGAAGTTTGGAACCTATGTTGGGATCAGTTACTCGAGGTAATGATTGTTGGATGGCCTGAGAGAGCATAGTTTTATTGTTAAAATGTTTATACTTAATTAGAAAGTGACCCTGTTATTAGTATTATTCTGCTAGAAATGATTATATTTATACTGGCCTTTCCTCTACTAACGTTATTGAGGGTTCACTATTCACTATACAATGTGTAAAATGATTTGCATTCATTATCTTATTTAATGCTTTCAAAAATCTATGCTGTAGATACTATGATTATTCCCATTCTTAAAGATGTAGAAATTTAAGGTGATGTATTCACAGTAAGCATTTTGGTAAGGATACCTCATTGAAAATAATCTGATTAAGCAGCCCCTCTCTTTGCCCAGTCATGGTGGCCCAGGCAATAGGGTGTCACTGCATGATACTGGAGCCATGGGAAGGCTTGGATCCCAGGTTTATCTGAATACACCAGGTGCACCTGCAGGCATGCCCATGATCCTGGCTATCTGGAAGGCTAGGTGGAGAATGGTGGCATGACGAGACCCTGCTGGGTTCCCTGTCTCTCTCTCCCTAATGACATTTTTAAAAAGAAAACCAATAGCAACAACAGAAAACCATTTTCATAGCACTTACATGCTAGTGGTTTGTATAGGTTACATAGCTAGTAAGTGACAGATACAGGATTCAAACACAGAAATTCAGGTTCCCATGAAAACCCTATCATACACATCTAAAATTAGAGTATCAATGCATACATAAATATTCTAGGATATTAGAAGCCCTGTTTAGATTGGCCATACCTACAGGTCACAGTTTTGAGTGGTATAGTTAAAAACATGCTGACAAGGTCAGCAGGTGTTAAGGCGCTGGAATTTCACAGGGCCAACCACAGCTCAAGTCCTGGAACTGGTGGGCACATGTGCATGCATGCCCAAAATCCTGAGGAGAAGGGATTGCAGCATGGCCATCCCCCCTGCAGGGTGATTTCTCATTTTCCCTCTGTCTGTCTGTCTGTCTCTCTCTGTCTGGCAAGCACAATGCCATGGCAGAAACCTTAAAAAGATGCTGACAAGAGTCTGGAGTGCTCACAGCTATCATTACTTTTATGTGCCACTAGGAGAATTTCAGGAACAAGCTACCAAGGACGGCATAACTTCTTTCCCATCACGTTACCTAGAATATGCCTCTCTAGACTTCTGGCAATTCTACCATCCACAATGAAGGGCAAGTCTATTCCAGTCGGGAAGGGCTTTATCATACAGTAAGAATATAAAGCAGAGAGTTACTGAAACCAGCCCTGGCTGCCATTGTGGTGACAGATGTCACAGCTAGACCGCCCTCAAACAATCCTGGAATGATTCTTTGGAATTCTGCACATGCCAACTTTCATTTCAAACACCACACTTTTTTTTTTTTTTTTTTTTTTTTTTTTTTTTTGCTACGTTCTCCCTCTTGCTTTCAGCGTGACCTTCATCAGCTAGTCCTTTCCACTGTATCTCTTATTTCTAACTTTCAAAATGGGGAAGAATGATTTATTTTTTTTCCTTAGAAATAGTCACTGGCATTCTGAGATGAGTATCTTAGTGAACGTTTGTCAGGCTCTGGAAGTCTTGACCCTCTTTCACCTGCCTCAGAAGGTCCTCATGTTCACCTCCAAAAAAAAAGAGAGAGAGAAAGAAAGAAAAAAGACTAAAGAACCTTTCTTTTTTTTCCTTGCAAATACTTTGGAGAATGCCTAGCCAATATCTTCATTTCCCTTGAGGAAATGCATGGGAGCCAGCTGCTAAGTGCTGGTGTTTGCACGCACCTGTTTGTTTATTTTTTAAAATGTAATTGGGAATATGCCTAGAAGCCTGAGTCTGTTTCTCTAGTGCACTCTAAGCAGATCAAGGCACACAGAAGACAATCATAGCCCTGTATTGTGCAGCTATTGTGTGCATGGTTCTTTAGTTAGCACATTGCAAAGATAAAATGACCAGAAAATACATAGAATGTAAACTGCCCATGAGAGGTGAGGTACTAAAAAGTAACTGGGAGTATTAATTTTAAAAACATAGTAGGGGCCAGCAGGTGGCATAGTGGTGAAGGTGCTGAACTCCCACATGTCTGACTGTAATTCAAGTTCCAGGCCCAGAGACTTGAAAATCATGCTGGGTGCCTGTGTATGCATGCCCAAAATCCAGAGAGGAGAATGGAGAAGGGATTGTGCTGTGGCCATCTCCCGGGAGGAGGAGGGTGATTTCTCTCTCTCTCTTTCTCTCTCTCTCTCTCTCTCTCTCCAGAGACTTCACATGCCCTATGGCAAAAACCTAAAAACAAACAAACATAGTAGTCTTAGCTCCTCATCAGGACCTGTAAAGCTCCTTATCAGTGGTGCTCTATGCTGGCTGCACTTTTCTATCATCTAGGGAACTTGAAACACGTACGCACACGCAAACACCCATAATGCCTAGGGTCCACCTGATTGGGATGAAATTGATCTGCAACAGGGATCACATATCAATATTCTGCAGACCATATAATGTTATCAACCAGGTCATTGCCCACCTTTCCCACCTTATCACCATGTGTCTGCCTCTGTGCTCAGATGCTGTGGTTAACTGTCTTGCTTCCTGTCTGAACATGCAAAGCTCATTCCTTCTTTAGAGTCTTCGTTCTTCCACAGAAGTGCTTTTTACCTAGAACGTGCACAGCAGCCCTGTCGTGTCATGCAGCTCTCAGCTCACATGCCAGCTGGAGTCTGTGAGCAGAGCCTACTCAACGTGTGCAGTGCACAGTGCAGGGAGCCGTGACCTGTGGCCCTGCCTTCCCTGACACCGAGCATTCTCTCTGGTGATTCGCAGATCAATTTGCTTTATTTTATTTTATTTTTTCCTCTTTCCAAGTTACCAGGCAAAACTAGTTTGTTTGTTAATTTATGCTTTTCTGTTTTTTCTCCTATTCCTACCATGTAGGAGACAGGAAGGGAGGCACTTTCTCTGACTTGTCCAGTACTTGTTTGCTTTGTATCTTACATACAACAGGTGCCCCATAAACATCTGTGAGATGAATGTTCTGTGTCTAGGAACAAAGCTGAGGGTCTTTTTTTTTTTTTTTTTTTTTTTGAGAGGTTTTTGCTATTAGGGTACATGCGCTCGCCAGAAAGAAAGCAAGAAATCACTCCCCAGAGAGGATGGCCACGCCACAATCCTTTCTCCTCCATTCTCCTCCCGGGATCTTGGGCATGCACGCACACATGCCGGGCGTGAGTTTAAGCCACCAGGTCCGGGACTCGAACCGCAGTTGACAACATGGGAGTCCAGGGACATAGCCATTATGCTAACTGCTGGTCCTGCTGAGGGTCTTTTTTACAATGCACTGGTAAAAAGTAGTTGGAGTCATCAAGAAATGATAACAGGTGCAGTAGGGTTCTGAGTGGATTTCCAATAAAAGCAGGTGAATTTTGACCAGATATCCCTTAAGAGCTGCAGTAAGTCATACTCAGAGGAAAACAAGAGTAGTTAACTTGACTGGGATGAGCAAGCTGTGATTATTAAAATTAATCCTATAATATGATAAAATCGTCCAAAGTAAAAACAACGTTTGGAAATAGATGATAATTGGATAATGCAAATGTCCGTAAGTAATATGACTGTAACTGTCATGGAGAACAGACCTGGTCTCCAGTTCTCATAAACACTTTGGAAGCTATGTATGTATTTCTGATTCCTATCACAGAAAACTGAGGACGAGCTAATAATGATGATGGCAATAACCACTGCCATTTTTTGGGTGCTTCCTTTATCAATGACAGGGAGCCAAATACTTATACTCGTTACTTCATTGGCAAGCTTACAGAAAACGTAAGAGGTGATGGGTATCCAGTGTACCTGCAACAAAACCGAGATTTAGAAAAGTCTAGAAATAGACTGAAATCTTATTTCAAGTAAATGGTTGAAGTGGAATTTGAGCCCAGAATTGTGCCCCCGTCCAAAAAAAAAAAAAAAAAAAAAAATGCTGCATTCACCCAAAATGCTACATTGCTTTCTTTGGACCCAACCAGTGTGACCCTGATAGTTACCTATCTCTCACGATAATTGTATCTCACTGTATTACTTTTTTAATAAAAAGCCCCAACACTCTTCTAATGAAAATATCTTATAAGCTTTTTAACTCCAGCATCTAAAGCTCAGCATATACTTTTACAAAGGAAAACTGTAATAAATAGTAAAATGTAATAAATAAATAAATAAAAAATACACTAATATTTAAGCAAAATAAGCCCAAGAAAAATGCTTATTCAATGTTGGTCTATGCATGGGGTCTTCAAAATGTTCATGGAAAATGGGGAGGCTGGAAAAAATTATGCATGGATTTCTAGAAATGTGTTGGATCCAGATAAACTCTGACTTTATTTCCATTGTTTTCCGTGATCTTTTGGAAGTCCCCTAGTACTTTAACTGAATGCTCAGGACTGGTCATGGTTTAGGTAGAACAGACTGAGAAAGTTGATTTGGTGATTTTGTGTATTTCCCAAAAGAGATTAGGGCCCTTTCAAAGAATATAGGTGGACTGCCATTTTTTATTTTTTTATTTTTTTATTATACGCGTTTCATTTCAAACTGGATATTTTTCCCTTCCGTGTGACAGGAATATTCCTCTTCAACATGCTGAAATCAGGACTGAGATAGTGGCAGAGGGTGAGCAGTATGTGTCCAAGGCCCGTGAGAATGCAAATGTTCAGTCATGTTGTCGAGCGTCAGGAATTGAAGACTGAGGAGGAGGGTGAGCCTGGAAAGCGTAAGGAAGAAATATCACCGGGGTTAGGCCCAATTTCTAAGTGGATCTGGGCCTGAATTACTTGTTTTCCAGAGTGGAGGGCAAGGACCTGTGGGTTAGATGCGGCAAGGGAAGGGCATCAGGTATAAAAACTCACCCGGCAGTTTCCTCAGCAATGACTGGGGCCCCCACCTCAGAGGAGGGAGGAGCTGCTGTGTCTTTAGTTCTAGAGGATCGACAGATGGTATAAAAAGGTAATTCTTGTTGAATTCAGGTACCTGTACAAAGAAAGTACCAGGTTCAAATAAACAGCCTGGATTGACATTGAGTGCACAGGTGGGCCTATTTTTCTTTTCTTCATTTAAAAAATGATTTATTACTATCAGGCTAGAATGATAATAAACCATGCTAGTGTATTTCCTTAAAAAATTGGAGCTACTTCTGGTTTGTTTCTAAAACAAATAGTTAATTTAAAACCAACAGAATTCTCCTTTTTTAAAAATAAAAAAGATGGTAGTTGCTTATTTACTTCATTTGAAAGGTTTTTTTTTTTAAATTCAGTCTCCCTAGCAACAGAGACATCTGTCTCTATTCTCTTAGTCATTAAAGCCAAAGAAAGTAGCTGCTTCAAAAATAATAAAGGCAATTTCTATGAATTGGGTAACTGTTAATTGTTGCCAAGAAATCTTAGTGAGATAATGAGGCATACAGCAATTGACAAAGATCTTTTCATTGATGTATGAGCTTCCAGCTAGCCCATGGTGGTTAGCTAATATATACAGTACCATCGATGAGGTATTGTGTGACTCACTGTGTAACACAAATAGAGAAGTGATCCTTACTCTTTCTAATTTCTTTCAGAAGTATGCCTTGCTGTGATTTTTTTCTGATTGCTTAGTAACTAATCATACCTTGGGATTTCAGGGAATATATTTGCCCATTACATTTCATGAAAGTAGAAAGGTTTGAAGCACTCACAATGGAGATCAATGCAACAAATAGTAGAGTAGTTGTTGGTGGTGTTAAAACACAATATACTCCTTATTTGAGTTGTAGATGCTGCAAAACCATTTCAGGGAAAATACTTAAAATTGCACTGGATTCTAAAATGTATATTGGCATTTGAGCTAAAACTGTTTTGTAGGCCCTTTATAATGAAACCCCAATCACCCTGTACAATAGCTTCACTAATAAACACAAACCAGTTTCTTAACGCTTTCTGCTTTCCTAGCAGCCAAGGAAGCAAATTATATTAAGTCAGTATTTTTTATTATTGGCCCTATGTTTGGCACATGCCTGGCTGTATGTGAAACCACTGTTAAGTGGGTAATAACAGAAGGAGAAACCAAGCGAATAGCTGCAGCTTCTTGTGATTTAAAAAAAAAAAAAAAAAAAAAAGGAAATATGGCTCTGATAACCAGATGTGGAATAGCTTATTGCAATATTGGCCCCATAAGCCTATTTTAGTTGCTTAAGGGGAAGGGGGAGAATGGTTACAAATGAGAAGTGTCAAAATGCTGAATCTAATTTCAAAATTAGGACATTTGCAAAATCTGTGTATGGATGGGTAACTATTAAGGAAAATACAATGGATAGCAAATGCATATCAATTGGAGTAGAGATTTGAAAAAGAATTTTGCTTTTCTGTATTATATCATGTTATGATCCTCATAGTATAGGAAAGAAACAGAGAAACTAAGACATGTTTTTAACCTCACAATGACATTTGTTTCATGTCAGACTGGAGATATATATAGTCTGGTACATTATACAAGTAATTAAGGCATTGCTAGTTGGGAGTTGGATGAGACTGTGGGATAAAAATGTAGGCATAGCTAAGCAAATCCTTTTATCCTAGGAATATTTTTATAATTTGTGAAGTATTTTTCTTTAAAAATCCTCTAAATACAGATATTTCTAGTAAATGCTTATGAATATAAATGAATAAAAGACATTATCTTTTAAAAATTACAGTTTTCATCTGCATAATTTCGCACTGTTAAGGTGACAAACTGTTAATTTCCTTTCAAGACGCTTCTAATATAATGAAAGCAGAGAGAATTTTTCTAGCAACCAAGTAGAAATAGACTCGAATAGCTGTTGGTGACTTTTTATTGAAAGTTTAAAAAATGCAGCGTAAAGAACATCTTGGCACTTGATGTGGCATATATGACATACTCGGAGGGTCTCAGAGTTACACTACTGGCTTTGTTGATTAAGTTTTACCATATTGTCTATCAGCGTGTCATTTAACAGCAGGTTCTGGTGGTGGGATTGAAATGAATGTTTGTCTCAAATGAGACTCATATACAAGATTTATCTCTTTCCCTAAATGAGAAGTTGAAAACCAGTGGCCTGGGTCACGTTTGACCTACTAAGGATCACTTTTACATTTTTAGTTGGTGGGAAAAAAGGAAATCAAGAAAAATATTGACTAAGATGGGAATTACAAAAAATTAAATTTTCAGTGTCCACAAATGAGATTTTATCGTAACAAGGACACCCATTGATTTACATATGGCTTGTGACTGCTTTAATGCTGTGACAACAGAGTTGAGTAATTGTGGCAGAAATAGTCTGGAACGCAAAGCCTAAAAATACTAATTTAATTGATTAGAAATTAATTAAAATTTAATATATCTCTTACCCTTTCCAGAACAAGTTCTCTGAAACAAAATTTAGATATAGGTTATAATATCATTGTGAATTAAAAGAAAATGCAACGGAGCCAGGAAGTGGTGTAGGCGTTAAGGTGCTGGACTCCCACATGGTCGACGGCAGTTCAAATCCTGGACCCAGTGCCTTGAAACTCACACGGGGTACATGTGCATGCATTCTCAAAATCTTGAAAGGAGAATGGAGGAGCAGGGACTGCGGCATGGCCATCTTCCCTGGAGGAGTGATTGCTCACTTTCTGTCTCTTTGTCTCTCTAGCAAGTGTACATACCCTATAGCAAAAATCTCCCCCAAAATGCAACTAATATAATGTGTTTATTAGCTAATAGTGTGCAATTAACATTTCATGAAAACTTTCTTGTGTCAAATATTGTGGTAAGTATTCTACAAGATTGGGGAGGATCTTCATAAAGTTCATGGAAAGTACATATTATGAAAAATATCATGTGTGGATTTCAAGGAATTGGGGGGCCCAAATAGACTCATATTCAATTTCATTTTTCTCTGAACTACTTGAAGTCCCCTCTTATATGAATTATCTCTTATTTCCTACAATAGTTCTAAGATGCACGTACTTTTATTATCCCCATTTAATGGACAGGGCAAAAGGACAAAGACCTAGAGAAGAAGGCCCAGCTGCCATGGTACAGTGGTAATGGAAGTGCCAGGCTGGAAGCCATTTGGCAGACTGTGGGTTCAGATCCCTGGGTTGATTTGAAAACATTCTAGATTTGTGCAAATCCCTGTCAGTCTTCCCAGGTTGAGGCTGGGGAAGGGTGATTATGAGGACAACACTATGGAGTGTGCTTCTAGAGAATACTTGCCAAAGTCACACAAATGAGATGCGGTAGAATTGGGTTTTGAAGCTATGTTTGTCTGAGGGGAAAAACTGTATTTCTAACAACTGCATGATAACTGCATGATTGTCAATCTAAAAAAGTATGAGGCCTTATGATCAAAGAGAAAAAGGCAAATGCTTCTATTAGAAGAAAAGATGAAAGAAAGAACAGACACTTCCCCCGTGAAGAAACATAACTGTTTTTTTCTTGCACTAAACCATTAAAATAAGGATGAAAATAATAGGATTGAAACATTCCTCCTTATTCTCTGATTTGGAAGTTTTGCATTTTTAAGGGATATTTATCCCTTCAGAGTGAGAGAGAAGGGGAGTAAGAGAAAAAGAGAGATGCAGATCTCTGACAGATTCTTACTATGATATTATCTTCCTTCCAGCCTTCCTGCCAGCAAGGATCATGGTGGTGCTTGCAGGGGTACCTGGCCTATTCAGGGCTACCTAAGATCCGGGGCCTTCCACACGGCTTCAGTGTGGTGCCACCATGTTCCTCCCACTTGTGGCCCTAGGACTGGGCCATGACTTGGATTTCTTTTTCCCTTAAACCATGATATTCAGTGGTTTAGTGGGGTCTTCAGAGTTTCTGAGATACAACCATCAGATCGCTGCCCTAGCCTTTCCACTAGCTCCTAGCTAGTGGTTACTGTTAGCTAGAAACTGTGGTAGAATCCTGAATTATCTGGTGAATTTCCTATAAAAGAGGATTCATTTTAGAAAAAAAAAAAAATGATGTATGACAAGAAAAAGAATGCCAGTTCCAGGACACCATTCCATGACCTTGGGGAAATTATTGAGCCCAGATTCGTGTGTGTAACCTTGGATTCCATGGAAACAAGTGTTCATGGGGAGATTCTAAAAATCTCAGGTCTCTTCTCCAGATTCCCCATTCTTCATGGCCCTGTATTTTGTGCCAGGTTGTCTTTGTATGAGCCAGGATTCTAATTTGTAAGCAACCTGAGCAGAAAGGGAACTTATTGGAAGAATGACAGGTAGCTTCTAGAATCATCAGGAAGCCAGGAAAACAAGGTTGACAAAGGAGACAAGAACAGAAGGAGATTTGGCAACACAAGGCACAGCCTAGGACCAGCCAAAGGACTGGGCTGGTCGGGACAGCGTATTCCATGAGTAGTGATGCTTCTGAGCACTGCTACCTACCTGGCCTTTCAGCTCTCCTTTTCACATTTGTGTGATTTGTAGATAATCAAGTCCTGTCAGAAACAGCTGGTTACCCACGTCTTAGACTCGGTATAGCACCTCTTCCTACCAGCCAGGTGTAGAAAGGAAGAGCCCTATGGACTCCTTCAGCTTCCAGAGTGGGAGGAAGAGGGTTTGAAAAAGTCGACAAAAGGCAAGGGAACTAACCACTGTTTTTGGTGACAATATGGAATGAAAAAATTATTTTCATAGGCTCTAACTTTAGGAGCGACTGCTCTACAGTCATCAGAATGCTGCAATATCTCTCATCAGTGGTTCTTGAGCACTAATCCAAGAGATTTCTGAAAGACCCAATAGATGATGAGAAATGTCCTCTGACATTTCTTAGGGGTAGGAAAGGGTGTGAGTGTAATTTAGGGAGGTCATTTTGTAGAAAGAAATCAAGGCTGACTTTGCTGAGAGCAGCAGAGTTGAGACAAGAACATTCCAGGAAGCACAGAGAGCGCCAGTGCAAGGGCTGACATGGGGCAGGACTTGTCTGGTCAGTGGGCTCTCAGGAAGAAGGTCTGGCTGGGAAGAGTGAGCAGGTGAAGCACGACTTGAGGTGAAGGTGGAGACGCAGGTAAGGGCCATCCTCTAAGGCTGTTCTGCCATGATAGAGAGTTTGGACTCTTTTATTAAGTGTGCCAGGGAGTCCCTGCAGGAATTTAAAGGAAAGGATATCTGACTCCACACCCCCCCCACACACACACCCTGAGCCTTATGTTTTATTTTAAAAATGAAGTCACCCATATTAACACAATAAAAGTAATAGATCATTTTTAAAGAGAGTTTTTTTGCTATAGGGCTTGTGTACTCTCCAGAGAGAAACACACACATGGAGAGAGACAGAAAGTACAAAATCACCCCACAGGAGGAATGGCCACATCACAATCCCTTCTCCTCCATTCTCCTCTAGGGATTTTGGGCATGGACACACATGTGCCCGGCATGAGTTTTAAGCTGCTGTGTCCAGGACTCGAACCACATAGGAGTCCAGTGGCATAACCTTTATATCATCTGCTGGTCCCAATAGATAAATTGTTTACACTACAATCCATATGTCTTAATGGTTAGCTTGCATTTTGACAATTTTATACAGCAATGTATCCACCACCCAACACCAGATGACATGTTTCATTTCCAAGAATGTTTCTTTGTATCTTCTTCCGCTCCCTATTATTATCTGACTCACATTCTCATTTACCTCTCTCTGATCACAACCCTTTACAGAGTCATGATTCCCCTTTTTTTCTATCCTCGATCAATTCCTTATCCCCTCCCTCTGATCTAAGCGTACTATTTCTGGATTTCCCAGGCATTTGATTTTCAAAAGTACTACCTGTTGAAATTTTGGATTATCCTCTATTCTACCTCATCAAATTCTACACACCTGACCAACCTGAGTTCAAACCCAACTTTTTCATAAAGCCTGAAGCTTATAATTAATCCATTCAGACTGGTCTGTGTTCTTTAACTGACAGTGTTTCTGAGCTGTACCCATGTTAAATTTTCATGTCTACTTTCTAATGGTGGAATAGAAACATGTGGCCATCGTGAGAATGAACATACTAACTGATTTAGAGAAAACAGTAATGATAAGAGAATAGAGAGGCAAGGCAGTTGCAGTCTAACTCAATGCAGCCTTGCAATTTTTCAGGGAAAGTTCTTGCAACATGTGTACACCTAGCGCAAACACATTTCAGTCTTGGTTTGGTGAAACTGCGAAACTGTTCGGGTTTTCTCTTTATCTTGCATTGTGAGTCGTTTTTTTTTTTTTTTTTTTTTTTTTCTCTGTGTTCTAGTCAGCCAGTCATGAAGGCTTACACACTCCAGAGAACGCTGGCTGCCTTTCTGCAGGGTTCAGACTTCACTGTCTGCTGCCTTGTCATCCATCTAAATGCTAACTAATGCCTTTTTCCGAGAGAGTCAAATGCTCAAGGCATTGGCTTGTCGATGGTGGGTATTTGCCTGAGCTGGTCCCGCAGCCTAGTGAGGTAATGGATTGGCAGGATTTGCTTATTTTAAAGATGATTTGATTGAGTGCATTGTGTGGGGGTTGATGTGTTAAAAATTCAGGATGCGATTTACAAAGAATTGCAGAGAAACCAAGGGCCAATGGGGCCTTGGCCAAGATTTTCTTCCTTACTGATGCTGCCATCACAAATATTTAATTGGCATCAGGGTAAATATTCAAAGGTTAATGTAGCATGTTGCTAATGGATAATGAAGGTGTGCAGCCCTACTGCCTCACTTTGCTCCTGGAGTGTAATTGCCAGCATAGAGATAGTCAGAGACGGAAGCAATGTATCATCTCTTGGCACTTGTCTGGAGGTAGCGTACATGAGAAAATGGTGGTGGTTACGATCCATTTTTGTGTGTTTTGATGCATTAGTCACCATCAGATGTTTGCATTTCCATGTGCATGAGATTCAGCACCAGTGAATTGGATAGTGCTTTTTGGCAGCAAGACAACAATGTCAAAGATTTAAAAATTTACTGCAAAGTAGAGAAAAATTTATTTCTATTGAATTGTTGGAAAAATCATGATGCATTTTTGCCGACAAGAACAGAAAAAAATACGTTATGACTTTTATGACAATCCAATCATTTAGGTCCTATCTTTGGCATTTCATGAGGGAAAGGAAAGACCCTTTCTCAAAATCTTTTTTTTTTTTAATAGTATGTATTGTTATTTGTCGTGCTTCTCAAGTAGCAAGCTTAGAAAGAAGCCTCGATAAATGTAGTCAGACAGAGAGACAGAAAGCGAGAAATCAACCCCCCCCCCCCCCAGGGGGGATGACCACGCCGCAATCCCTTTTCCTCCATTCTCCTCTCGGGATCTTGGGCACACACGCACACACGCCCGGCGTGAGTTTTAAGCCACCGGGTCCAGGACGCGAACCGCTGTCGACTACGTGGGAATCCAGCGATATAGCCATTACGCTAACCGTTGGTCCCCTTCAATACATTATTTTTAATGCACTTACAACAGTCATGATAATAACAGGTAGAAGCAGATGGAAATGACCTGATGGATGGGACACTGACAGTTGAGTGCAAGTCATGCAAATTGCATGTTAACAGAAGAGAATGGTTACAATAATATAAAATTTCATTTCTTTGTTTCTCGTTTCTGAGTGTTTCCAGTTACATATTGAAAATATAGGAAAGCTGCTTTTGAATGCTCAGTAAGTCTTAGTCGGGCCTGTTTTCAGCTTAATATTTACAAGAAAGCTTTTTAATTAGGAATCTGAGTTTGCAAGTTCGGGCCTTACATGCAGAAAGCAGTCAGCTGGCCTCGATGGCATTGCTTACTGCGCCCATGCCTGCATCTCTCCCAGAGCTTGCCATTCCTGTCGTTTTTGTCTGTTTTCTTATTAAAGAAGAGATAAGCCATTATTAAATGCATATTAGAACCCAACAGAGACTTTATTTGAGATGAAAATGTAGAACTCACAAACAAACTAAGAAAAAGGAACCATTACCGTAAGGAGGGAATGGTCAATGTAAGAAATACTCAGGAACCAGCAGTTAGCGTAATGGCTATGTCACTGCACTCCCACGTAGTCGACCGCGGTTCGTGTCTCGGACCCGGTGGCTTACAACTCACGCCGGGCGCGTGTGCGTGCGTGCCCAGGTTCCCGAGAGGAGAATGGAGGAGAAGGGATTGCGGTGTGACCATACCCCCTGGGGGGTGATTTCTCGCTTTCTGTCTCTATGTCTCTCTCTGTCTGTCTGGCGAGCGCACGCACCCTATAGCGAAAAACCTCTCCCAAAAAAAAAAAAAAAAAAAAAAAGAAAAAAAAATACTCTATGTACAACAGTTTTTAAAAATATTTAAAAAAATTTTTTTTTAATTAAGAATTTAAAAATTCTTTTTAGGATTTTGCCATAGGAAGCATGTGCTCACCAGAGAAAGACAAAAAGAGAGTGAGAGGGAAAGTGAGAAATCAGCCCCTCTGGGGGGCGAGGGGGATGGCCACACCACAATCCTTTCTCCTCCTGGCATTTTGCAGTCAAATGCTCTACCACTGAGATATACTCCCACTCTCCTCCTGGTATTTTGGGCACACATGCACACTTGCCCAGCGTGATTTTCAAGCTGCCAGTCTGGGACTCTAACTGCAGTTGGCCATGTGAGAATTCAGCTCCTTAACCACCATGCCACTTGTTGGCCCTAGAAACAGCTTTTAAGACTGGGGAGATGACTCTATCAATAGATGGGAATCAGAGGGGTGCAAATTGGTTGAAAACAATGCTAAGCAGGGCTTCTTTCACTCTGTACCGACTACACAAGCACACTAGTGGTATTGCTCTATGTGCATCTCCTCTGCATCAGGATTGCCTGGACTCACTGCTGTGTAGATTTCTAGGCCCACGGCAGCCTGCAGATTCAGCAGCTCTGGAGCCGGGACCCCTGCATCCTAACAGGCATCCCAGCTACTCCCTGAGATATTTCCTACAATTTCTCCGTGAGAAATCCCTTTGCCAAAACCACGACTTGTGGATGTATTCATACAAAAATAAAAGCATGGGCTACAAGCCTGAATAACTGGCCTTGTGTCCTAACTCTTGCTTGCTGACTGTGGGACTTTGGCCAAGTTACCTAAACTCAGTTTATCAACTGTAAGATGGAAGCTGGAATAGAAGCGGTACTTAGAGTTATTTAGGACTTCAGTGAGACATACTGTGAGGGAGTTTACACAGCGCTTGGCACGGTCAGATGCCCAAGAAGTGTTCATTACAGTTGTCGTTTTACTAGTAGTTATTATCATTGAACTAATGGGAATAATTATATCACAGATCACTTGTGATGGCCTTACAGAATAACAATAACAGAAGCCTCACGTCTGAGCACACGTCATAAAGTTCATAGACAAGCAGGATTAAAGCTCAATTTATTTTGTTGCAAACTTTTTTTTTAATCTATGGGTAGTTTTTATTTTCCACAGGATACATCTTCCATGAACCCCTTATGTTTTTGAAACATAGAAATTTCCAACTTGTATAGCAGGCTCTTTCTTTTTGCAAAAGAAATAAAATTGGGGACCAGTAGATGGCGTAATGGTTAGATGGCTGGATTCCCACATAATCAACAGTGGTTTGAGTCCTAGACCTGGGACCTTAAAACTCACACCAGGTGCATGTGCGTGTGTGCCCAGAATTCTGGAAGGAGAATGGAGAAAAAGGGATTGCAGTGTGGCCATCCCCCCTGGGGAATGCTTCCTTGCTTTCTGTCTCTCTGTCTCTCTCTGTCTCTTTGATGAGTGCATGCAACTTGTAGCAAAAATCTCTCTCTTAAAAAAACAAAAGGAGAAAAAAGAAAGAATAATGAAAATAAAAATAAATAAAAAATATTATTACCCATTGGGTTTTCTGGACTGGGCTATTCATTTCAGAGGCTTTAAAAAAACTGCTCTAGTCTCCAACCATGACCATGTGAAGGAATTTCAATTGAGGTGACCACCAAATTGAGTGACACGGACAACTCAGAGTGAGCCCTATGTATTTTTCATTGGCTGAATCCTTTTGCAAATTTCCTCCATTCCTCTTCACACTGTAAGTCAGTCCTTCACCTGAATGAATGGCAATGGTCACAACCCGTGCGCTACCTCCCACGCTCCCTCCACCTGCATGTGAAATGGAAGGCCATTCCGTTCTGGCAATTTAACACATGTCCTTCCCCTTTCCCTATGCAAAGATGGTCTTGTGCTTTCATTGTGTGTGTTTCGGGCCAAGTTCCCACATGCTGGGTTTTTGTCGATTAGAGGGCCTTAATTACAACTATTACACAGACAGTCTGGGCAAATGGCGGTGTTTTTCCTTTGGTCAGATAGCAGAAACTTGAAAGGAGGGAGGCACAGGTGGAGGTGGTGTGTGGATGATCCCTGCTGTCCAGATGCCAGTGACACCTGGGTGATAGGAGGAGGGCATGCTGTGTCTCTTCTGGTCCCAGGAGACCTGTGGTTACAGTCTGGAGCACATCAGCCACTGTGCCTCCCACTATCATATCTCGGCTGTGACTCCCTCCAAACCTACCATTTCTCCTCTCTCCCTATTGTTCCCATTGCCTTCCGACCACCTCTATTTTTTACTGAGACCACATGTGAATACTCTGAGAGGGTCCTCCAAATTGTGTTTGATAAATGGACTGCAGTGTCTGCAATTTTCGTTTTAATAGTTAAGTATTTCCCTTTTCCCTAGACATAAAATGTCTTTATTTCTTTCCATTCCATTGCCCCTCCTTCATTATTAAACATTCTGGGTACATGAGAAGTAACTTCTCCATTTTAGGGTTATTTTACTTTATTTTTTTTTAACAAAGTAAGTTTTCTTTTAAAATTATAAAATGCTTCCCTTGTATATCTGTTATAAGCCTCAATCCAGAGAATTAATTCAGGCTATTTTCAGACCTATTTCAAACATTTTGATGACTCAGAATCTGAATCAGAGCAAATAGAACACGATCTAAATACTACAAGGTGACACAAATTCAACACGAGTCGGAAAGGATTAAAAAGGCAGTAATTGCAGTTATTCATCTTTAATTAGTTTATATTGAGATAAGTAATGCTGTAGTTTGGAGGTATATGTTTAGGTATCACTTGTATCATTTTTCAAATATATAGTCTTAGTATTATAAAAATAACTTAAGATTTTTGGAACCCGTAACCAAAATACAGAGATTCTCTCTTCTTTGAAGTTTTGAATTTTCTTGCTTTTTAAATTTTTTTTAAAAATTAAGTTTACTTTTTTCTTCTATGAGAGTGTTCGGGGGCAACCCCAACAGGGTGTTCACTTCTCAATCCATCCCACTTCCACCAGCCTGGATTGGGGGCATGTGTACCATGGCATGTACAGGGAGGTCTTGGGAAATGAGCAGAGGATCTTCTCATGTTGTCTTCCCACAGAGCCACCATCTGGCCCCAAATGCCATTGATTCATACTTAATTCAATATTTACGTTATGCTCCCACAATAATCAGCAATGTTATGATTCATCTTCAGTTCCATCATTTTTATTTTTTTTTCATAGGTGAAAATTGGGTATAATCCATGTTCTCAAGAAGCCTCTAGTCTTGGGGCCAGCAGATGACATAATAGTTATGTTGTTGGACTCCCACATAATTGACTGTGGTTCAGGTTCCAGACCAGGTGACTTAGAGCTCATACCGGACACATGTGTGTGCATGCCCAAAACCCGAGAGGAGACTGTAGGATGTAGGAGAAGGGATTGTGGTGTGGCAATCCCCCTAGAGAAGGTGATTTCTTACTTTCTATCTCTCTGGCGAGTGCATGTACCATATAGAAAGGCCTCTCAAAAAAAAAAAAAAAAAAAAAAAAAAAAAAAAAAAAAAGAAGCCAGTGGTCTACTTTAGGGCAGACAAATGAAACTAATACCAAATGGTTTATGTATTTGTTCAGTGACTGTTATGGGACACCAACTGTATTCAAGGTGGGATTCTACTGTTATTTCCATATGGCCTAATGGAGTCTTGATGAATTTATGAGTTGTACACAATATCACTTGTTGGGAGATTGTATTTTCCAAAGACAGTGGCAACAGACCTCTCATTCTGTGTGCTCTTTTGCAGTATTGCCATGCCACTCCCCCATTAAGAAGTGTAGAATCTCTTTCACCCCCTTTGATCTGGTGTGTTCTTAGTGAGTGACTCACTTATAGCTAATAGAATGCAGTGTAAGTGTGTTCTACTTGTGAGGCTAGGTTACAAATCATCTAGCCGCTTCCACTCCCTCTTGGAAAATATTGTCGTGTAGCCCAGCTGCCATGCTGTGAAACCTCAGGTCCCATGAAGAGGCCATATGTAGATGCTATGACTCAAGTCTGTGAATCATCTCTACCCAAGTGTCAGACATAAGAGGAGATGATTCCAGACCTCAGACTTAGCAGTCTTTCCAGCCAAGGCTCTCGACATTGTAGAGACAATCCATCCCACTATACCCTGTCTAGAATCTCAGCCCACAGAATCTAATGTTGGTTTATACCTACTAATGATTATATAGATATATCATTATATATACACACACACACATATATATATATATACACACACATATACATATATAAAATGTTTATTCTTGCCACAGCTAATGATGGAGTATTGAATTAAACAAATTAGCAAAAGAGATACTATTAATATATCTAGTAATATTAATCAACATACAAAAGTATTGCTTGCTATGTGCCAGGTCTTGTGACCTAATGCTTATATACTCCTTACAAGGCCCCTCTGTTAGGTATTATTGCTCTTCTGTTTTGGTAGGTGACAGAACTAAGGCACAGGGAGGTGAAATAATAAAGTAACATAAGAAGTGAAGGGACCAGGAGCCTTTGTATTTAACTGCTTGGACAGATGATATGTCGAAGGACTACATACATGCGGTCTAGCGCTGGTGCACACGTTCAGAGGCTGTCACTCTGGTGTGGTAGTTTTAGACTTCATGAGATTTTGAAAGGAAATAAAGTTCAAACTGAACCTGGTCAGGTGTGCGAGATGTAGATAAGCAGACTACAGGGGGACAGGCAGGTATTTAATGTGGAAGTAACCATGGGAACAGAAATAGAAGTGAGAAAAGAATTCATGAATGCATGGATGGAGAATTCCTGAGTACATGGCTGGATTGTCAGAAGAGATTGTCAAGTGGGATCTTAGAGGGTGTTGGGTGGGTTCCTTCAAGGAGATAAGCCTTTGTGAGGGTTGATCTGGAAAGAATGTTTCTAGATTAATAATTCAGTGCAAGGTTACTCTAGCAACAATATGGAGACTGGGAAAAGCTGAAGGTGGAGTAACGTGAAGGAAAGAGAAGTTAAAATGCTATTTAATTAGGCAAAAGATTAATTGGCAGGTGACAATGGTAATAAAGAGGAAGGGTAAATTTAGAAAAGTTTCAAAGAAATAAACGTCACAGTTTAATGACAGACTGAATATAAGGTTGGAAGAATAGGAAGTTGCAAAAATGGTTTCCAGCTGATAAAGCTGGAATTGTGATTTTTTTAAAAATCTCCTCTATTTGGATATTTTCAGAAATACCTCTGAAATGCCAGCAAAGGGGACTCACCTTAGAACTGTAAGTCTCAGAAATAAGCACTGCCAAGGCTGACCAGTCATACACAGTGATAATAGTACTTTATGACTGTACTGCCTTAGGTATGTGAGGCTCTTTGCTCTTCTGTGATGACACGCAACTGTAATATCCGACACTCACTGCAAGACTGAGAGTCAGATGTAAGCTGGGTACAGAAGATGTAGCCGAGTCTTGCAGAGGTCAGATACCTTGTTCAAGATTCCTTAGCAGATAAGAGTTTGTCCTAAAATCAGGTCTTTTGAAGTACGGGCCATTACTGTTTCTACTTCTAAAGCTGCCTTTTAAAATAGGTTTTGGAGGGACTAGCAGATGGAGTAATGGTTATGTCGCTGGACTCCCGTGTAGTTGATGGTGGTTCGAGTCCCAGACCCAGCAGCTTAAAACTCATGCTGGGTGTGTGTGCCTGCAAGCCAAATCCTGAGAGGAGAATAGAGGAGAAGGGATTACAACATGGCCATTCACCCTGGGGGTGGGTGATTTCTCACCTTCTGTCTCTCTTTCCAGTGAGCGTGCATGCCCTGTAGCAAAAATCTCTCTTAAAAATAAACAAATAGGGAACCAGCAGTTAGCGTAATGGCTATGTCGCTGGACTCCCACGTAGTCGACCACGGTTCGCGTCTCGGACCCGGTGGCTTACAACTCACGCAGGGCGCGTGTGCGTGCGTGCCCAAGATCCCGAGAGGAGAATGGAGGAGAAGGGATTGCGGCGTGACCATCCCCCCTGGGGGGTGATTTCTCGCTTTCTGTCTCTATGTCTCTCTCTGTCTGTCTGGCGAGCGCACGCGCCCTATAGCGAAAAACCTCTCCAAAAAATAAATAAATAAATAAATAAACAAATAGGTTTTGGATTTGGGCAGGTAGTTTTCTGTTGTGAGAACAAGAGGAGCCCAAATATTTCTTAGTATCCTCTACATTTACAATATTTTGTTGTGTCTGACTCTGAGCACTAGCCTTAATAGGAAGTCCTTATTTTATGTGTGAACTTAGAATTAGAGGTAAGTGAAAGTTTGGGTAAAGTTTAAGGAGGTTTCTTAAACTGTGTTCACAGAAGGACTTTGGAAGATTTAAAGAGCTGTAAATATTTTTCAAACATTGGCCACTCATACCAAAGTCCAGGAATCATTTTCATTTTTAACCCTTCATGCACAATCCTATTCATTCCACATCCTAATGATCTCTAGAATCCTTGCCTTCTGCCTGTTCACATGGCTATTAGCTTTGTTTTTATACTGTATATTTCTCACAGTAACCCAATAGACCCAATTTATTGTGTTTTTATTACTTCCAGACCCCATCCCATCCAATTTTTCTGTGAACCCTACCATGTTTGAATTATCAGTGCATTCTCCTAAGATTTATAAAAAAATTTCCCTTGCTCCTTGGAATGTAAGTCCCTTCGGTGCCCTGTCAACCCCTCCAGTGTCCTCCCTCCCAGCTTCCCCTCATATTCTACCCTACGACAATATTGAAAAAATGATGGGCTTACACACACACACACACTTCTTCTGCATCCTGTTTCCACTTCCTGCAGTGCTTTTCTCCGTTGTACTCACTGTCAGTTTCCTGTTCATCTTAAAAGCCTCTTCATGTCAACTTACCAAACATATCCAGCTTCTCTCCAGCCAGCAGTGGTAACCTCTCCTTCCTTTCACTGTATATGGACTCGAGAGCTCCATTCTTGTCTGGATCACCATGAATCATTATTTATCTTCAGACCTACTTTGCCTATGAGATTATAAACCCTGGAAGGTAGGAAGCATGACTGTCAGTCTCTGCATCCCTTGACATTTTTACAGGGCTTGCCATGTGGTGGGTGTCCATTACAAAATTGTGGATGTGAAGACGTCAAATGTTTTGAAAACGAAAGATCTGAGGCTGGAAAAGGTTATTACCATTGTGCCACAAACAAGAATTTATTACACACCAGTTTTCATGAAGCGCTGTGCTGAGTTCTCCTCGGAACAAATTACACAGATCTGCTTCTTGACCTCTAAGAACTTATTTATAATTTAGTACGTATATCAGGCATAAGGGCAAATATGGAAAGGACACACAATAATTGAATTACCAACATTAAACAGATATACAAATAGGTTAGATTAAATATTTACTTTCTATGTACATTACCTTGTAGAGGGTAATTGCATTTTAGCAGCTGGTGAGTGGATGGGAACCATTTGAGTTTTATGTTTAGACAATAGGATCCTATCATAATGATTACAGTGTAAACTGAATTTTGATGTTTTTATGGGTGAAGATGGACATTAATATTCCCTATGAGGTTAATTTACATTGCAGTGGAAGAAGAAGTCATATACCTTGGATAGAATCCAAATTTAAGATACCTCTGGCCAAAGTACAGCAAATGGAGCTTATCTGTAGAACTCTACCACTTAAAAAAAATATGGAATCTAAAAAATATGTGTTTTTCATCAAATGCAGGAAATAGGGTATTTGACAACACACATTTGTCTACTGAATGTGATGGAATATGCGATGAAATATGTTTTGTCAATAAAATAAATTGCCAAACAAAATGTAATCCTTTCTGCAAATGCATTTAGTCTCCAGAATGAAATAAGCTACTTCCCCAAAATGCATTTTTTCCTTTGAATTATTTTAGATTTGCTGTCTATCAAAAACAATGGAGAAAATGTGTTTTGTCAGACACTGTATTTCAAGGTATATAGATAAAATACATTTAATTAGGAAAAAAGTAGACTCGGCTGTGGAGGGTCGCTAACTGTAGCTTATTGATGTAGTTTAAATGATTCTATCATTTTTCGTTTAAGAAGCTAAACTTTTATCTCAGTATTAGTTCTATTCAAGTGATGCCCTGGATGGTCTCTGAGCTTATTCATACCACTTTTATGTACCATCTACCACCACATCACTGAAAGAGTTAATTACATGCCTAATTAGGTTCTTCTTTCTTCATCGCCTGCTTTGTGAATTGGTCTTTTGCCCCAAGGCTCCCAAGGAATTTTCACTTACACAATTAATTAATATAGTTTAACCCTTCACATATGACTCATACACCACACCTAGTTTAACAAAATTTTAAATCTCTGGTTAACAGTCTGTAGTGCTATTTAGTGAACAAGTTGAAATTAAATAAGTAAGTATTATTAAGTTAGGAAGAAATCCAACTTCTAAGAAAGTGATCCAAGGAATAATAGGCATACAAGCAGCTTGAAAAAAGTGAAATATAATACAAATAAAAATTATATGAATGGGAAGTTACTCTTTTTCTCTTATTCTCTTTTTTAATAAGAATATACTTCCTCACTCGTGGTATCTGTTTAATATTTAAGGAATAAAGAAAGCAGTGTCTATTAAGCTCTTGGTTCCGTGTTCCATAGGATTTCTGTAATGACCTATCATTTTCCAGTATTAAATAGACATTGTCCCATTCAGTTCTCCAGCTACCCTGTTTTTGGGACAGGATGTATTTCCATGTTATGGAAGAATAAACTGAGATTCAGTGTCACAGAGTCATAGACCCATAAGGAAGGACAGATTTCTTCCACTGGGTGAGAGGGATTATCTAGAGGCAGACAGTATTTTAAATGCCCTGGAAAATATGGAGGCAAACAAATGGCTGGATAGAGGTGAAGAATGCAGGTGGCATGTTGATTTTTTTTTTGGAGAGGTTTTTCGCTATAGGGCGCATACGCTCACCAGACAGACAGAGAGAGACATAGAGACAGAAAGCAAGAATTCACCCCCCAGGGGGGATGGCCACGCCGCAATCCCTTTTCCTCCATTCTCCTTTCGGGATCTTGGGCACACACACACACGCGCCCGGCGTGAGTTTTAAGCCACCGGGTCCGGGACGCAAACTATGGTCGACTACGTGGGAGTCCAGCGACATAGCCATTACGCTAACTGCTGGTTCCCAGGCATGTTGATTTTGTTGCTAGTAACTTGTATTGCCAGGAAAAAGGGCCTCTCTGTTGGGAAATGAGGCTAGAAAGGTAATTTGATTCACTTATTCATGAATATTTTTCAATAAATATATCAGAAAACACAGTATGGTACTGTAAATTTACATTCTCTTCTTTAGGATTTTTATTAATAGTATTTTCGTTCCTCTGACTTGCTTGATCACAAGCGTACAGGATATAATGCATATAAGACACAAAGCAGGTGTTAACTGACCAGACAGTATGGCTTTATCTATCAGGCTTCTGGTCAACCAAAGGCTTTCAGTACTTAAGTGCTCACATTTTAGATGAGTCAAAAGTTATATGCAGTTTTTTGACTGCGTGGAGGGACTGGCACTCCTAATCCCCTTTCTCGCATTGGTCAAGAGTCACCTGTAATTAATTTAGAATTTAGAGAATGAATTTTAGGCTCAGTAGCCAGGTGTATTATAAATGTAGTTTCTGAGTTCAGGAGAGAGGCCAGAGAAAGAAATGAAGATTTGGAGAGTTCTCATTGTATTTGTTTCTGGGATTGCTATGATATATGAATATAATTCCTTTATTAGACTTCTAATTAATATACAAAATAATGTATTAGAATGAAATGTAACAAATGCAAAGGTCTAATCCCTGTGTTTCTCTCATTTCGAGTGTTTCTGGTTTAGGGTTAATGTTTGCCTTAATTATCTCAGTTATGTCAAAAACTCGAGGAAACCTGGAGGAATGGTAATATCAATTGTATTTCTCCACTACAAAACTGAGACGTAGAGAGGTAAAATTAGTTATTTAACATAAAGAAAGAGAATTCAGATCCTTGTTTATCTTCAATGTCTGTACTCCTAAACCACACCCATGTGGAGATGTTCAAATCTCACTTATCTTCAAGGCATCCAGTGCTCAAAGACAACTTCTGTCGGACTTTCCTGAATAGAACAGTCTAACGTCTTTTTAATGTGATATTATTCAAAAGCACCCAGCAGAGGACTTGCCCCATAAAAAGCAGCCAATGGATTTTTATTTCTTTTTTTCCACCCTTACCCTTCCCTCCCTCTTATCCCTTTTAGCATCCCCACTGGACATTGTTTAAAACCCCTTGCTCTCCTGCCCTCGTTGTATACATTGATACACATTCTTTCTCTCCTACTTGACCATAGCATTCTGGATGGGGAATGCAAGGATGATCTTTGCTTTCCTCACAACAGTCAGCACAGGGCCTCTCCTGGTGCTAAATGCTTCACTTATAATCCAATGAGTTTATACTATAATTATCCCAGATGTTTAGAATAAAAATATATACCCTCAACAGAAACCTGACCAAGGACTTCCAGAATTAAGTCCGAGGATCTGAGCCCTTGTCTAGAAATAGACTGATTCATGCCTCATGCCTTGCACACAGTAGGCTCTTATCCTTGCAGGAATGAATGCAGAAACATCATTTGCTCAGGCAGACTTTGGGAATATGAGCAGAGTCCTATGATACTGTAGCTTTTTTTTTTTTTTTTTCCTAATCAGTGCTCCTGATAATGGGATTCTGCCTAATATGACTCCCTTCAAAGAAGGCTTGAATAAAAGAACTCCATAATAACTCGCAAAAATTGGAAGTCAGTCTTTTGGAGTATCTGAAAGGCACATACTCGCCCCTTAATCTCACCAATCCAAATAATGAACAGGGGAGTCCACAACAGAATTACAGAGATTGTTCCAAAGCTTAGTAGCTAATTTGATTTCGTACGGAAGGGTTTTAAAGAATTTTTAATGAAAAGGCAATTAACGTTGAAACCTTCATTAACAGAGAGTTGAGAGGAAAAGCTGGACTTCTTGCTGAGTTTTTGACTTTTTAACTAATTACAAAACTTTATGGTATTTTTACTGTATATTAGAAAATGGTAAGGCACTATCTGTTTAACAGTAGACCTTATGGGCAAATAGAATGCATTTAAAGGCTTTTAACTTTTTTTTTTTTAAGTAGAGGGGACAGAACCCCCAAGAACTAATTATAACAGAACAGCTCTCATTTGATAAAATAGATGCAAAGTAAGGAAATGTTCACCAAGAAACAATGGTTTGGACTCTGTGTAAAAGATTCTTTAAACTATTATTTGTTTCTCTGTAGTAACCATACATTGACTAATTTTGTACACAGAAGAAACTGTTTTTGTTTGTTTTGTTTTAAGATTTTTGCTAAAGGGCACTTACACGTATAGGAGAGAGAGAGGAAAAGTGAGAAATAAGCCCCCTCCCCCGGGGGCATGGCCATGCTACAATCCCTTCCCCGCCATTCTCCTAGGATATGGGGCATGCATGCACACGCACCGTCATGATTTTCAAGTCACCACTGCCAGGACTCAAACTGCATCAGCCATGTGGGAATCCAGTGCCTTGACTATCACATGACCTGCTGGCCCCAGACAAGTTGATATTTTATGAGAAAACTAAAGAACAATCTTGGGCATTGAACAAGAATATAACATTACTTATGCATGTTGGTTTGTCCGAATTTAAATCTTATAAGCCCTTTAAATGCAATTCATTCCTCACATGGACCCTAATGATAAAAGAAAATGGAGCTATTTTTTCATTGTGCCTTCTGTGTTTACTCTCGGCACCAACATTTTCCGACCTTTGTCCTAGAGATGTTAGTAACTCTTAGGTTCCTCACTCCTACCACAGGTGCAGTCCTTAGGGCCTTAAAATAATGGAAATGAATACAGAAATCTTTTGGCTGGAAGAGTATTCGAGGATTTTATTGGCCATATGGTGTAACCTCATGCCATGAAATTAGGAAAAGTCTTAATTTCTTGCCTTTCCGAGCAGCTTAAATAAAGAATTTTATAAGCTCCAAATTTGAATAACTTTCTAAGTTGTCTCATACTGATTTATTTTGCCTAACCTAACCATCTTCCAACAAGGAAGGGTATGGAATGAGGAAGCCATGGCCCCCTTGTGGAGAGGGGGCCAATTTTTGCCCTTTGACTAGTTTGTTCCTAAGTCACCTTGTCCACCACTAAATCTGGCAGGAAATCTCAAACACCTTAAATTTTACATTTGATATATCTAATAAGGTAAAACAGTTTTGCTCTGCCTTTTTTTTTTTTTTGCTAACATGTTTACCAGGCAATGATGATGTAAAGGGGCTTGAAGCATGTTCCTTTAACAAAAACAGTCCAATTGTATTTGTTGAAAATAAAAGAGAACAAAGACGGTCCATATATAGGTGTCTTAACATTGACTGCCATCTTCTCTGGGAGGATTTTTAGCAGTCTACGGAGAACCAAATTTTGAAAAATCCCTCTGCACTCCAAGTTCTCAATTAGTGCTTAATCTCATTTAGCCTCATTATGTTATGACCCAATGGACGTATCATAGGCCTTCAATATAGGTGTTCCTGGAATATATGGTTATTTGATTGGTAGGGAGTGCATCAGAGCAAACAATGTCCCAGCATGAGCGAGAAGAAGAACTTGGCTCGATTCTCTGACTTACTAGGTTTACTGCCTTGGTCATACTTAAAATTTGCTCTTGTATTTGGAATCTTCACTGTTCTCATGAGCTAAATATATCCTGTTTTACTTGATCATAATCAAAACGTTTTGGAGGCTTAGAAAAGGGGAATATCTGCATAATGTGTATGACATTTCTCATGTACTTATTTTCCCATCTTTGAGAATTTGTAGTTCCATTTGTTGTTAGAAAAAGACAGAAATATGGCCGACATGTGCATTCTTTTCCACTGACTGTTCTGTGCCAGTAGATTCTTCTGTTTTCCCTTTCTCTCTCTTGCTGTCGCAAAAAGAGTATCTTCCAGAATGCACTTCTTTGGAAAAGAGGGGAAATAAAGAAATTCGACCCACAAAAATGGCAGCAATTATATTTTCTGAGAAAATATCATTTTAAAGACATTTTACAGGAATATTTCCACAAACATCCCCTTATGTTTATTTTATTTAAGTATAGCTACATAATACCATTTCCTTTATGAACGACGTCAATAATTGTGTTGTAGTTCTTTGGTGACACAGAAATTCAAAATATCACACAGTAAACCTTGAGCAAGCTTTCAGTGATGCCAGGTATAAGTGAATTTAGGTAGCTGGGTTTTAATCTGTACCACAGTAAAACTCTTTTGTTCACTGACACACTTATTATCATTATTACTAGAAAAATTATTAGAAAAACTATTACGAGTAAAAAGAAACCTAAGCACATAATCTATTGTGAGCTGAATCCAAAGATCTGTGTTGTAGGGAGGTCCTATTGAGTTAGGAACAGCAGTAGGAGTTCATAGCCATGTCCTGTGAATAGGGATTATCTGGGTTCAGGTTTATTGTCTACAGTACATGTTCACAGTTATTGCTGATTTTGCTAAAATGTATACTACTTTATACTCAAAAAAAAAAAAAAACACAGATTTTGATATGTTGGGTTTGCTCCTTTATTTTATTAAGTCACAGAAATCCCAATTACATTTTTAGTGAATCATTATGTTCCAATATAATCTATTTATAGCAGATGAGGTATGGCAAGCTTATGAGGCTGTTTTATATACTAGTACAATAAAATTATTAAATGAACCTATCTGCATCTCCCTTATTATTATTTTCATTCCCTTTTATTGTATGCCATCCACATTACTACTAGAAGTGCTATCTTCCTTTATTTCTGCATTAGATTTATTAATTTGTTCATTTGGCCATATGTTTGCATGCCTTGACATGAACTGGAGATCAATTCCCTTGTCACATTCTTCTTTTTTTTCTGCCATATTGTGAGTTGACATCAAAATATACACTGCAAAATGTATTTTAGGTTGGGACATTAAAATGATTGACAGTGAACTCGCAGGGCAAGGAGGAGGCTAATCCATATATGACACACAGAAGCTGTTTTCCTGGCAACAACTTCATCATTGTTCCCAAGCATGAGAGATGAGCCAGTATACCTAAAAAAAAAAAAAAAATCTTTCAGGTAAATAGCAAAGAATTTTGTTTGGCAGGACATGAATACCACTGTCTCTCCTTCTCGTTTTACTGTGGTAAATGAAAACAGATTCTTCCCACCTTGATTAATAACTGAGTTAACTCAATAAAAGATGTGTAAATGTTTGGCTGTTTTCTGTAGAGTCATATTTAGTCCTTTCATATGGATGTAATAACATCTCAGAGTAATTGAGATGGATCTCAGGCCCTCGGGGAGAAATATATTCACATATATTTGAAATGTGGTTTAGATAGGTAGTCACTTTTTTGTGATAATAAATTGTTTTGAGAACAAGTTGAAATCTGATGATAGCCTCTATCAAATCATTAGGTCCCATATCTTATAGTATTTGATATTTCACATTACATGAACAAAAAAGAAAATAGGAGACGAAGTTGTATCAAAAAATTGTATGAGGCCTAAGAAAAGACTGTTCCCAGATGGAATTCACTGAAGATTCTGTTTCTTTGCATTTTCATTATAATTAATTCTTTAATATTGCCAGTTGAATCTCACGAATTGAAAATGTTCCAATCCATACAATCTGGCATCAGGCTGCTCTTCTGAAATTCCAGGGAGCGCTCCTAAGGGAAGATTGAAAACTTCACAGTATGAATGGAGCAATTAGAGTAGAGGTGTGGCATCGAGAGATGAGGCCAAATAGACATCACATCATGACAATGGCCTCTTTCCAAACGCAGCATTGTCAGATTAGCACTTCGTAATAAGGGTGGAAGAGACGGAGATGTTATTCTTTGGAAAACAGTGTCTTTACTTTTAAATTCCATCATCTCCAAACCATACCTTTAAAAAGGTGTGGATATAGGGAGTTGACAGCAGCATGAGATGAGCCAACAAAAAACTGCAGAGCTTCAGTCCAGGGTATGTGGGAATCCAGAGAGAGTGGGGAACAGAAAGGAGACAGGCCATTGCCTGGAAGTTAAGTTATTGACCAGGGGCATATAGGGTTAGCCAAGGGGCCAGCAGGTGGTGTGGTGGTTAAGGATGCTGGACTACCACATGGCTGACCATGGCTCTAGTTGCGGACCTGGTGCCTTGCTTTCTCTCTCTCTCTCTCTCTCTCTCTTGCTCTGTCCCTTTCTGGTCAAATGAAAGAAAGAGAGAGAGAGAAAGTTAAATAAAATAATTTTAATAAAAGACAAGGTTAGCTGAGGTTGTAGAGTTTCTAAAAGGGGAAATTTAATGCTATAATCCAGTTATTTTGGAGCAAACATGTCACGCAAGTTGTAACTGCATTTACAAAGGAAGGCAGTGGTCGGGCCACGGTCTCCTGTTTCCTGTCTTTCTCTAGGATTGTCTTGAGGCTTAAAATTTCACTCTTTCAAGAAGTCAAATACATAGGCAGGCTGTTCTCCTTGACCCTTAGTAAAGTACATGTTGGCCCAGCCATGGTGGTACAAGTGGTAAGGTGCTGCTGCATGAGGCTGGGCCACAGAGGATACCAGGATTTGGGTCCTAGACCAACCTAGGCAGTGTGGGCATGATAGGATGCACCTGTAATGCTATCATGTAAGCTAGCTGGGAGGCTGCTTAGAGGACTACAATGGCAAGACCCTGTCACAAATAGTATCTGTGTCTTTCTCTTTTTCCTTTTTCTCTGTATGTGCTTTCTCTCTCTCTCTCTCTCTCTCTCTCTCTCTCTCTCTCTCTCTCTTAAAAGAACTAATAATAAGTAAATAGGGAAAACTAGCTGGCATGTTGGTTGAAGTGGCTAGATCCCACATGGCCAGCCATGCGGTTTGAGTCCAGGGTGTGGCAGCTTAGACAACATGCTGGGTGTTATGTATGTGCGTGTCCCCAAAATCCTGAGAATGGAGGACAAAGGATTATGGTGTGATCATCCCCCCAGGGGATGCTTTCTCAATGTCCCCTCTCACTCTCTCTCTCTCTTTCTGTGGTGAGTGCACACACCCTATAGCAAATTAAAAAAATAACAATAAATAAATACATACATAAATGTATGTAATATTTTATCTTACCTTATGACAACTGTGAAAGCAATATATATGACAGACTATTTATAAAATGTAAGGGAATATTTTCTCTCTTCATACCCAAAGGCAAACACAGTTAACTGTCACATGCTTAGTCCTAGAAAATTGGGGATGAGCTCAAAGATAGTGAGAAAAAAAAGATTCATGGACAGCTGTCTATTGTGTTCACAAGCTTTATAAACCACAGAGATGAAAATTAGCACATGCAAAGGACACACGTGAGCCAGCTAAGTGTCCCCATTTTATTTTCCACAAGGGTGTGACCAGAAGAGTGATGATGACTTGGAATCTTCCTGAGACTCAAATAAAGGTCCCCAGTTATTAACCGTTATGAGCCCTCCCACCTGCTTCCAAACTAGCTGCCAAATAGCTATGAAATCCCAGAATGACCATTTTGGTTTTTTGTTTGTTTCTGTCAAACACTTTTCTTCTGTAAATCCATCTATATTCCGAAAATTGAGCTTATAGTATACATAGTACTGAATCCAATCCTTTTGACTTAGGAACACTGGAATGTTTCCTAGGTCAATAAGTAGTCTTCAGAAAGATGGCTTTAAATGAGTACTTAATTTTGCAGAGGCAGTGGTGGGTGGACCTAGTCTGATTCTGATTAATTTGTGAAAATTAATTCATTTAGTGAATTCTCAGAATTAAGAACCCACTGGTTAAGTTGTAAGGGCTTCTACTGTTAGGAAAATAATCATTATTATCTGCTAGAGGAGGTAGCAGTTAAAATTACTTGTGAGAATTAATCTGTACAAGAAGGAACAAATATTCAGACATCTTATCCACATAAGTTAAAATTCTTTCTGAAAAAAAAATTACACATCTAAATTTTTCTTAAGTATTTTTTACCTTTTTTTTAAAAAAATTAAATCTTTATTAGCTTTTTTTTTTTTTAACTTTAGTTTTTCCCTTTGGTTGTGAACCCTCTACAGCATCTGTATTGTGTATTGAGGAAGTCATGTTAATGGATTCTATAGATAATTTCCAAAGGTTGAAAAGGCCTTTGACTTCAGAGAAATTGAAGCAATTTTGAAAGAAGCCGAAGAGGTGTATATTAGAATCCTCCACATACACATGAATAGTGGAGTGACATTTGAATTTGACAGAGAGAGCGAAAAGATCAAGTTGAAATGTGGCACTAGAGAAGGGAATGCCGCCTTATCCGTGCCTTCTCTGTTTGCTGAGAGAAGATAGTCTAAAACTTTGAATGAGAAGTAAAGGGCATTAGCATCGCGTAGAGTCCAGGAGTCAACCAGGATTTGCAAATAACAAAGTCATCTCAGCTAAACTCCAGAAAGACCTTGAAGCTGAGATCCAAGATCATAGCTTAAAAATAAGTAACTTTTGTTAAAAAAGAGTGTGTAGGTGACCAAAGTTGAATTTGCACAATAAAGGAGAGATCACAGGAAGGAGACTCTGAAGAAGTAAGACTGCTTGGGCCAGTTGTGGGAGTCTAATTCGCGAGGCTTGGCTAGTCTTTGAGTCTGTAAAACGATTTCTAAGAGATGAGCAACTTCCACTTCAGCTTAAAAAAAAAAAAAAAATCAGAGGGCACCTGCTTTGACATTTTTATCTCCTTTAAAGGATGGGCTCCTCACTGCAGATACGTGTATTCTAAGTAACAAGGGCTACATTTCCCCCGGGTTCTCTCTTAAAATCCAGGGCACCTTTGGTCCCTCAAAGCCCCACGATTTATCCTCTTCTGTACATCACGATTCAAATGATAGGTTCAAACACCACTGCACATGACTCATTTAGAATAAATGATAATTCAGATAGGGAACTACTTATTGGAATTCACCTCCACAAAAGCTGTGGTCAATAGTTGGTCGTAAATAGCATTTCTGCCTCTGTATTGTTTGATTCTGTTACAATAAGAACAAGTTTATGTATTATTTGGGAATCTAAAAATAAGTTTAAAAATAGAAAATAAATTACAGTGTAAGAAAAAATAGCATAAGCAATGTTGTAGAAAATAATTTTAATTTGGGAATGAATTTAAATAGGCTTTAGTAGTAATGTTTACCTTTCATAGCTGAAATTGGTTATGGCAATGTAAAATAGCCATGAAGACAGCTTGGGTCGACAGTATTAGACCACCTACATTTGAAGCTTGTGTTTGCCAAGGAATGACTGAATGAGATCTTGGGACAGTTATAGGTTGGGATAATGATCCATATACACCTGACAAGGTTACTGTGAGAATTCAGTTAGAGACGTAATATAATTTACACACTGCCTGGCACTTGGTATACTCCCTGGGAATGCTATTACTGCCTGGGGAAGAAAAAGCTTAGGCTAGTTCAAACCCTTTGAGAAGCAGATGTCACAATGGTATTACACTGCAACAGATTTACTGAGGAGAGGCCTTTAAGGTACACTGAGGAGGAAGCAGGAATATCAAGGAACTCCTTGATATTGGTCTGTAATGGAAGTGGAAGAAGGAAGGCAGATCAAGTGTGAAGTCTCCGACTGCAGCACAGTTCCAAGAAAGTTCAGGTCAGACTGTTGTGGAGTTCTCTAGCCGGAGTCATTGGCTGGAAGAAAGTGAGGTGTCACAGGAAGGGGTCTGCACCATGATTGGCTGGAAACATTCCAGGAGAAGCAAGAACTCTACCGGAATGTGGTAGTGGATCAAGGGAGAATGTGTCCAGGAATATCGCACTCTGCAGCAGCAGATGTAAGGGGTGCATTTCTGTGACTGCTGTGGGATCATCACTTGAGCTGGTGCTTTGGAAGGATAACTATGAATCCTTAGTATTTGGGGCCACCATGTTGTATTCAGCCTTTTAACCATCACACCGCATGGTCAACCATGGTTCAAATCCTGGATCTGGCGGTTTCAAAATCATGCCAGGCATGTTTGCATGCAGGCCCAAAATTCCAGGAGGAGAAGAAATGAGAAGGAATGGTGGCATGGCCATCCTCCTGGGGGGTGATTTCTCACTTTCCCTCTCCCTGTCTCTCTCTCTGCCTCTCTCCAGAAGCTCACAGACCTTATGGCAAAAGCTAACATCATAAATAAGTAAATAAGTAAATAAGTAAATAAATAAATAAATAAATAAATAAACAAACAAACAAACATAGTATTGGCTCACTAAGGTAGTCCTTCTTCACTCCTACTTTTGGTAACGTGACTCAGAGTAGCCTTTCTCTGAACCTCAATTTCTTTACTTATGAAGAAGGTAAAACAATAAGCATTACAGATTTATTTCAGGACTGATTTAAAGTTCAGTGAAAAAGGCTTTGGGAATGTGAAGTTGCGTAAAATGGTATCTTTTTAATATTTTATTTTTCAGAAATTTCTCATAGTCTGGCCTTTCAATTAGCCTGACTTTATACGACTTTATTGTAATTAATTTCATAACTTGTGCCCATGGAAACAACTGTTCAGGCAATCTTATCTTTGAAATTACTAAAAATTTAAGATTTACAACCAGAATGTCTTACTTGGTAACTGTTGTACATGGGCATGGGGGTGAACCTGTTTCTGTTATTCAGTATAGCCCCTGGTGCCTGAAGAATTTAATCTACCAAATCCAGAGATTTTGTTCAAAACACTGCAGATTAGAACTCAGGAATATTGTGAAACACATGCAAGTTGTTCTTGGGCTTTAAAAAGTGGAAGATTGAAGTGGCTCATGAAATATTTGTGGAATGGTTCACTGAATCAGTTAACTTCTTGCCCTTTCCAGGTTTATCTCTGTGGCCTTTCCTCATAGGAGTTAAGAATCCAGAGGAGTTAAGAAACAAAACTATGGAGGAAGGCATGATGATAGCCCAAATCCCTAATGCTGTGGCAATTAGAAAGAAATGGGTCTAGAGTGCGGACCATACCTCTTAGAATCAAAATGTTACAGACTCTTTCGGGGTTTTCTTCTACTTATCTTAGAAAGATTTTCTCAACGTCAGTGCTGTTACATTTGGAGCTAGGTGATTCTTTCTGTGGAGCGCCATCCCATGGCATGTCAGATTTATCAGAGCCCATGGACTCTACGCATTAGATGCCAATAGCACACTGCCCCCCAACTCTGCCTCCGCCCAGACCTTACCCATTTGTGGACATGTGTCCAGAATTGCCAAATGCCCCTATGGAGACAAAGTCAACACCAGATGAAAACCTTTGTTTAAGAGATTAGGCAACCAAGGAAGATTAGAAACTAAGAGTCACCTAAGCTTTTTGCATCACAAATCTAATCTCTAGACTAAGCGTCTTTCCAATTCTTGTTCTACTATTTAATGCTGCTCTTTGAGGGACCAGCAGTTGGTGTAATGGCTATGTCGCTGGACTTCCATGTGGTCAACCGCAGTTTGAGTCCCAGGCCCAGTGGCTTAAACTCATGCCAGGCACATGTGCGTGCGTGCCCAAGATCCTGAGAGGAGAAGGGAGGAGAAGGAATTGCGGTATGGCCACCCCCCGCAGGGGGTGATTTCTCGCTTTCTGTCTCTCTCTGTCTTTCTGGTGAGTGCATGCGTCCTATATCAAAAACCTCAAAAAAAAAAAAAAAAAAAAAGTATTGGGTTGTCAGAAAAGTCATGACTAATTTTTTCCATGTAATACATCATGACTTTTCCAGCCACCCAATATGTTCTCCTATATGATTAAATGTGCCTCTAGCACACTTGCTATTATTTTATCATAACTATTCAGGTGTATCCATAGCATGTGTCCAGCCTGTAGATTATTTGATATCATACAGTTTACTGCATGCAAGGCAATACCTGATATTCTTTTCTATAGTGGATTAAAAATGAAGTTCCTCTTAGAAGTAAAGAGGCATGTTTTGAAACCCAAACTGACAGGGAAGAGAGAGTTCAACAATCTTGCTCTTAGGGACCTACTTAGAGATGTATTATGCTTTCTTTACCCAGCTTGCACTGAAATAGAAAAAATATATCCGTACACAAAGATTTCTATAAAAAACGCCTGCCAAGTCCAGAAGACACCCCTCTAAAGTGGCAGAGAACAGAATGATCTCGTAGGGATAGTCAAGTGTAATTTCAGATAATTCTATATCAGGTTTCTGAGAACCCTTTTGGAAAGCTCTGTTATATATTAGTGCTGGGTCTCAAAGAAATGGAAAATTAGTATTTTCTTTCTCAGCCTACAATTTATTGATCAAAGAAGAGAAAACTTATTTTTGGCTTTGTAGTGTTGCAACAATCTGAAGCATATTAATAAAGAAAGAGAGATGCTTCTTGGAGAGATAACCTTGATGACTATAATTTTTCTCATGAGTATCAACGCTGCTCATGTGCCGATATATCACAAGCGGAGGGAGGAGGAGGAGCAGATGTTGCCTAGCAAGGGCGATGCAGACGTGCGGGTATTCTGCTTTGTCTTCTTTTAGCCTTTCGTGGGGAGTTCTCATCCTTCCTTTCTTATGCTGGAAAAGGACTTAAGGAGATAGGATTATAAGAAAAGAAAGGCTGTTTTATTTCACTCACCAGCGAGAGAGAGAGAGAGAGAGAGAGAGAGAGAGGGAGGGAGGGAGGGAGGGAGGGAGGAGGGGAAGGGAAACTAAACTCAGAAAGCAACTCTCATAAGGAAGGGTCGTGCCGTAACCCCTTCTTCTCTATCTTTCCATTCTTTTGGGATCTGGGGCACGCACATATCTATATGCCCATGTGTTTTGTAAGCTGCCGGGTCTGGGACTCCAACCATGCCCTGTGGCCATGTGGGACCCATTCACTTTAACTACCACACCACAGGCTAGTCCAAGAAAGGCTTTCTTATTGTGAAGGCAGAAACAGCTGAAGAGGAGTTGGCTAGTTCTAATAAGTGGGGTTTTCAGCCATGATTCGTTCCTGTGCGTATGATGCATGTAATCACACCAAGACTAGCCTGGGCCATGCCATGTCCCTACTCCACCCCCACTTACTGTCACCCTGGGCTGGTTACTTAGTCGCTTTCTGCTCCAGTTTCCTAATCTATAAAAAGGCTATCAAAATACCTAATTCAAATACAGATAAAATTAGTATTTTTAAATTATGTAAAACATTGCCTGTCATATAATTATGGAAGTATTTTAAATAAAAATTACACATTTAAAATTTATACCGAGGGGCCAGCTGGTGGTATGGCGGTTTAAGGCAGCTGGATTCCACAGAGCTGAATGTGCAATTTGAGTCTTGAACGCAGTGGCTTGAAAAACACACTGGGCACGTGAGCGTGCATGCCCAACATCGCTAGAGAAGAATGGAGAAGAGCGGGTGTTCACGTGACCATCCTCCCCGAGGTGTGTGTGTGTGAGGGAGGTTACCCTCTCCCTCCATCTCTCTCTTTTTCTATTTCCAGTGGGCATATAAACTGAAAAAAAAATTAAAAAAATATCAATTATATAATATGTAGTGAGCACTCTGCTAGGTGTTGATCATTTATTACAATGAAAAAGAAAAAGTTCAGAGATAGGCAGACTCACAAAGGAGGAAACAGGACAAATTTTACTAAAAATGGGCCAGCTGATGACGTGGTGGTTAAGACAGCTGAATCCTACACAGCTGACAGCATGGTTCACATCCCAGACCAGGCGTGCATTTCAAGTGTATGTGCACGTGTGCCCAAAATTGCAAGAGGAGAATGGAAAGAACAGATTGTGGCATGGCTGTCCCCTCTGGGGGTGATTTCTCACTTTATCTTTTTCTCTCTCTTTCTCCAGCATGGACTCCACTGCAAACTAATTGAAAAAAAAAAAAAAAAAAAAAAAAAAAAAGATTTACCGTAAGTGTATGTTTATTAAACACCAGTATCTTAGTCCGTTTTGTGCTAAAACTAAAACACTTGAGGTTAGCTATTAGAAAGAACATAAACTGGGACCAGCAGTTGGCTTAATGGCTATGTTGCTGGACTCCCATGTAGTCGATCGTAGTTCAAGTCCCAGACCCAGTGGCTTAAACTCACACCGGGCACGTGTGCATGTATGTCCAAGATACTGAGAGGAGAATGGAGGAGAAGGGATTGGGCATGGCCATCCCCACTTCTCCCCTAGGGGGGTGATTTCTCGCTTTCATCTCTCTGTATCTCTCTATCTTTCTGGTGAGAGCACACGCCTTATAGAAAAAAAAAAAAAAAGCTTGATAACTTAATTCTTAAGCATAGGATTCAAAGGCAAGATGTTTGGGAAATGATTAAAATCAGATAATCAGGATAGGGGCCCCATGGTTGGATCTCAGTGGGTTTATAAAGAGGCAGAATGAGATAGACACAGACACAGGTGAGCTCCTGGCCTCTGTGTGATACCCTGAGCTACTTCAGAACTTGACTCCCACCAATAAGAACACGCTCATCATATATGGCCCCTTGACTTTGCACCTACAGAAATACAAGGTAAAAAACAAAACACATACACACAAAAAAATCTTTAATATTATTATTATTATTATTATTATTATTATTTGTCTTTACAAGTTATCCAGTGTGCTATTCAGTTATTAAGCAACAGAGAGTGGACTAAAACATGACCTTTCTATAAATTCAGAAGAGAAGAATCAACAGTCTTCAGAAGTTGTCTTTCTGGGAACCAGCAATTAGCATAATGGCTATGTCGCTGGACTCCCATCTAGTTGACCGCAATTCAAGTCCCAGATCCGATGGCTTAAACTCAGGCCAGACATGTATGTGTGCGTGCAGGCACATGTGTGTACATGCCCAATTTCCTGAGAGGAGAATGAAGGAGAAGGGATTGTTGTGTGGCCATTTCCCCCCCCCCCGGGGGGGGGGTGATTTCTCTCTTTCTGTTGTCTTTCTGAGATATTTATGCTATTTTATGAGCTTATAGACTTATATTCCTTGGTGGTGCTCCTTGCTGCCCCCTTTGTAGATCAGGTAGATGGACTTAACATTTTCTGGCACTTGCAATATGTCTGAAAAGATTTTAACACATTACTTTTGATTTTGTTTTTCATTATTTTTATTCATAAGAGAGTGCATGTGCACTCATGTGGAAGCAAGAGAAAGAGAGAGAGAGATAAGAACCCTTCAGGGGTGTCTGGTCATGCCATTATCTTCTAGTCCTCCAATCTGTTGAACCCTGGTCATTCATGCACCTGCACCTGCCTGGCCTACTTTCAGCTGACTGGGCATGGGATTCAAACTGTGGTCACTACGTAGGATACATCTCTTCTTGAGCAGTGAATTACTACTGTACCACAGAGTGAGCCCAGGATATTCCTTTAGAAATAGATACAGAAGTAGAAGGAACTTGGGACCAGCAGTTGGCATAATGGCTGTGTCGCTGAACTCCCATGTAGTCGACTGCAGTTCGACTCCCGGACCCGGTGGTTTAAACTCATGCCAGGCGCATGTGCGTGTGTGCTCAAGGTCCCCAGAGGAGAATGGAGGAGAAGGGATTGTGGCATGGCCATACCCCCTGGGGGGTGATTTCTCGCTTTCTGTCTCTCGTCTCTCTCTGTCTTTCTGGCGAGCTCACACACCCTGTAGCAAAAACCTCTCAAAAAAAAAAAAAAAGTATAAGGAAGTTAAATGTACGATTTCTTTGGCCCTTGTCCTAAGTTAAAGATATATGAACAAAGCTGGAATGGACCATTAGAGATCATCTAATGAAGTAGAGACAGAGAAGTGTTTATCTCCATTAAGAACTACAATGCTTATTAGTAGCTGCTTGGAGAGCTGTGTTGACAAAGTACGAAAGACCTATCTCGGGAAAGAGTGACAAAGTCAACTAAAGGCATCCATCGTGGTGCTGCAGGGTGGGACAGAAACACATATACCCTGCATATCTGTTTCTGCCATGAAGATTCCAAGTCCATAGTATTAACAGACTTGTCTGAGGTCACAGATTTCATTAAGAGCATGGTTGCAAAGAAAATAAGCCACCAGATTCTCAGAACTAAGACGCTTCATTTGTTTCTTCAGAAGGATTTGCCCAAGGATGAAGGAGGTATGTGTCCAGGTACCTTTCTTTGTGTCTTTGGTTTCTATGCTAAATTCAGCTTTTCCTGATGCTGGCAAGGCCCTTGCTTTCATGGAGACCATCGTCCAGTGGGAGGCAGGCAATAACTAACTGAATAAGTAAGATAATGTCAGATAGCAGGTGAAGATTATGAAAGCAATAATCGCAGGGTGCGATGATGTGAAACAAATAAAGCAGGGCAGTGGAGTGTCCCATCAGGAGGGAAAAGACAACATTTTTTTTTTTTTTTTTGAGTTTGTTATTTTTTGAGAGCGGGACCCGACAGGGCCTTGCCATGCTGTAGTCCCTCTCACAGCCCCTCAGCCATGTAAGGTCACGGGCTCGCCCAGTGTGGTCAGGTGGGACTCGGATCCCAGTCAGGGGCCTTCTCATGTGACTCTAGCATCAGTCCGTGGTGTCTTGCTGCTTGCAGCATTGGCTGAGCCAGAACAGAGGAGTTTTAGCAGACACTTGATTGAGAAAAAAGGGCCAGCGAGGCCCTGATCTGGCAGAGAAATACACCACGCTGCTTGGACCGCAAGTGCAACGACCCTAATGCTGAAAGTGTCCTGAGTGTTTGAGGAAGAGAAAGAAGCCTGCCGGGTCAGGACACTGTGCGTGAGCGGATCAGTAGTGTCTGGGAAGATGGGAGTGTCAGCCAGGGTCCAGATTACGTTTCACCATCTTACAGGGAAGAAAGCCTTATCTTGCTCAGGGGCTCCAGGCAGTAGAAAAGTGAGGGGGCTAGAACCCGCATCTCTAGGTTCGTAGTGCAGTGCTTTTGAAAGTCTGTAGACTACATAGGCCTTTCTTTCTTTTTACAGGAAACTCCTTGATTATAACTGCCAAGATCAAACAGCTGATAGGATCAAAAACTTTGCTCTATATAGATTAGAGTGGAAAATAGAAACCTGGAATAAGTGTGTTTCCTTCAAGTGACCTTAGTAAAACATTCATGGGGTGCTGACAAGTACTTTGAATTTATACAATGGGGAACATAGTTTAAATACTTTGATATATTGCAAGCAGCTTCTAGAGAATCTCAAAAAAGATTGCGAAGCTCATTTAAATCTTGTACCAACCCTGTGAGAATTGGTAGGAAATAGCTATAGCTATATATTTTTTTCCAGATGGATAAAATGAGGCAGAGAGATTAAATGACTTGATTTCAGATTTCTGCCCGTGGTCTTGCATTCAACCTAATAGATAACGTTCTACACACTTTAATTTACAAATAAGTCCATGATTGAAATCCAAACTGGGATAAAGCATCCTTAGCATCTTGGATATTTGAGTCCCAAGGTCTCAATTTGCGTATTTAGCGCATTATCATGAGTAATTAATAAAATAATACAAATAAAATGATACAGATCTTTCCAGATTCACATGCTTGAGCAATATATTGAGCTTTGTGAATTTTGTTTTATTTGCCAACTTGTTCCTCAATATTTCCTGTTAGGGTTTATCGTAGCCAAGTTGCAGGTTGCCCCGTGTGATATTTGCATGTATTGCATTGACTCCGTTGTCCTTTTCCTTCTCTGGTTCTCTCCCCCTCTTCACCCTCCCAAGCTGACATACCTGTTCTGTGCATTGTGTCCCTTGTAGGTTGTGCTCTCAAGTGACAGCTTATGAGCTTAATAAATCCAGGCAAATGTGTAAATGGATGTTAATGGGCCACACTCCCCTTCCACATTGCATGTGTACATTTTAATGGTGACCTCTGATGGTTAACACCCAACTCAAAGGAATGACTAATGGCAGAATTAGGAAGCCAAGTAGATTTGGAGGTCAACATCATAGCTAATTGAAAGTAATACATCTGGGGGAGTCAAGGACTTTCTTTGCTCCCCAAATCATTAAGATTCGTCTATTTCCAGCATCAGCTGTCATCCTAAGAGGTAGGTCCACGTTACACAAGATTTTGTGGAAGTCAAGTGGTATTTCTTAAGGGGATGTCTAGAAATATAAGCTGTACCCAGAAAGCTTCTCAACAAGACAAAGTTACAGACTTTATATTGAGTGCAAAGTAATACCTGGAGAAGAAGTAAACTGTAAAAAGAATAAAACTGTCCTCTACTGTATCATCTCTTCCCTCATTCTGTATAAAATATTTATCCTTTCAGTTTGAATCTTTTGTCTGTTACTACATTATTTCTATGTACAGGTCAATTTCTGATTGTTCTTTTCTCTCTCTTGTGACCCTTGATCTTAAAAGCCTCAATAAAGGAGGAGTTCAGAATAAATGGATCCTTATTTTCTTTTGTGGTCTATCCCTCAGCATATAGCACAGAGATGAATATGTATATAAAAAAAACCTATTATAAAGGAATGCCTCAAATTCCACTTTAAAAATATATGTATTTAACTAAGCTCCAAAAATATTGCATTTCATAATCTCCCAGGGTAATTTTTTTTCTTCCTCAAAATAAGATAAATGCATCTTAAATTCTGCCTTCTATATAAAGGTATATGCAGGTAGATGCAGGAAGGAAATGATTCTGCCAAAAGTACATAAAAAGAAAAAAGAAAAATTGTATTTATATCCAGAGCAAATTATACTACCTCCCAGAGTTTTTAATGTTGGTAATGAATTTTCTATTTTTATTGGAAAAGGTAGATTTAAAAAAAAAAAAATCATGTAACTTCAAGTTAGTCTGGTTTGAGCCCTGAATTACTGAAAAGATTTTTTTTTTTAATTTTAATCAACATAATAACACATTCCTGGGCCTTCGAGTGCGACCATGACAGCAGTACCTCTGTGGAGGACAGCCCCAGATGCTACCACTTTCACTGCAGTCAAGTAATGTGGATTTTCTCAGAAGACTCCCAGCATGATCTTGGGCATTTTACTTTTGCAGAACTTCAGATTCTTTATCCATCAAGCAAAAAAAGTTAGATAAAAGTTTCTTTTGAAGATACTGCTAATTTTTTTTTTTTATTGTCAGTTTTCCCATGTAGATAAATCTATTCACATTCTTTGCAGGTGAAACTAATTATTTAACATTCAAATATGTGGCAAAACCCAGAGAAATAGCCATGATAAATGCAATACACTTTCAGTAAAAAAGTAAGCATATAGTAAGAAAAAGAAATTCTAGGATTCCAAAAAATAAAAATGAAAACCATAAAAGTTTTCGTAAGGACAAACAGAGATTTTGCAGTCTGTCATTATGGGTCCACCTCCGTAATATTAAGTTGTGACTCCCATAGCAATCTGTCTATATTTTTTCACTTCCTGTACAGCTTGGGATATAATTATTTATGTACTTGCTTTACCTCTCCTCCTGGACTGCAGTTCAAAATGGATATAAAATACGACTTTCTATAAAGCCTTATCCCTTCTATACATTCAGTACTCACATCTCTACTTGATGGTTGCCTTCCACATAATGTTCTTGCGTGGTTTATAGAAATCTTACGGAATCGAGGGTCATTATTTTTAATTCCCGGTATGCAATACAGTTCTTCCTTTGTTAAAACTGTTCTGAACATCTGTTATGAAGACAGTACTGTGCCAGATACTGAGAGGCTTATAAAAATCCCATTCTTTGCCTCAGGGAGTTTATAATCTAGTGAGGTTTTAGCACTTGTACAGCGGGCAAATGAGGGAGGCTCACCGATGTCAAGGGCCTCGCCAATTCCTTGCAGTAGCAGGGGTCAGTAAATAGATCTCCTTTCTCTGCTGGCTACAAATATCATTTCTAGTGTTATTGCGTTATTATTTGTAGGATCCAAGATCATTAAATGTGAAAAGGAGAAAAAGGACGAGGAGGAGAAGAAACAGAAGACACACCCTACTATCATGATTAGATGGGGCTTCAGATAAGACCACGGGCATCAGAATTTAGTTAAAACTGTCTGGTGATACGTTGAAAAATATAAACCCAGCAGCAGTGACATAAGTAAAGAGGTTCTTCTGTGTGAGTCTAGGGCTATGTAGGAGGCCTAGGTTTGGCCCAACCTAAACAGAAGTGCAGTGGCATGGCCTGAGGTCCTAGCTAACTGGGACGCTGGGGCAGGTGGATGGTGATATGCCAAGACCCTATCAGAATTCTCTCTTTCCTTCCTTCCTTCCTTCCTTCCTTCCTTCCTTCCTTCCTTCCTTCCTTCTTTCCTTCTTTCTTTCCTTCCTTCCTTCCTTCCTTCCTTCCTTTCTTTTCTGTTTTCTCTAACCTCTCCCTCTTTCTGTCTTCCTCCTTTTATTTCTTACTAACGCAAACAAATGGGGGCCAGCAGGTGGCATGGTTGTTGGGGCACTGGACTGGACCCCACAGGGTGAACTGTGATTCAAGTTCTGGACCTGGTAGCCTACTTTCTCATTCTCCCTTTCTCTCTCTCTGTCTCTCTCTGGTCAGATTGAAGAATAACAATAAAAAAAAGTGAATTAATAATTCTTTAAAAACACACAAACAAATGAATCCATATGATGTTTCCTGACAGTGGAACAGGGTATCTGTATAGCTTATAGGACAGTGGACAGTGTGATTGGAAACACTGACACCACATTACCTCGGAACTTGTGAGAGATGCAAGTTCTTCTGGGTCAAATCGGAAACTTGGGAGGAGGAAGTGCATTCTAGGAAGCTGCATGTGATCAGGCCCTTGAGCAATGCTGATGTGCAGTGAAGGGCCAGAACTGCTATGAATGTTCCAGGATGTTGACAAAGTTGTGGGAAATGTATCTGGGGAGAAGTGTGTGACAGTGAGATACTAAAAGACAAAAGAAAAAAAAAGAGAGAAAGAGAGACTCAAAGGAGAGAGTAATTTCAGAACCCCTGTTCTCATGGTGTTTACAACTCATTGAGGAAAGAAATAATCACTCAGATAAAGTGCTCCCTCAGGAAGCCGTGTGCTTGCTGCAAGGATAGGGAGCAGTCCTGGCCTGGTCCAGGGAGCGCTGAGAGCCCCCGCGGTTCAGGCAAGACTCACTGGTAATGACTTCGAGCAGAGCTCATACCTCAGGAGCCGTGTGTACGAGGAGGAGGACCTGAACCTGCTCAGTTCCAAGTGTGTTACGGAGCATGTTTAACAAAATACAAACATACTCGCTTCTAGGAGGTATTAGTGCCTTAAGATTCCTTTGAAGTTAATTCACTACTTGAAGAAAAAAATATAATACACGCCGGTCAGTGTATATATCCATAGGTACTGAAGTACCCCTGGGTTACTGCCATCTCAGTGGGCAGCTTGCTTTGCACTTCTGGAAGACAGTGAACAGGATGTAGGTGCCATCTCTGTACTAGGCACCCCTATAGGTCCTTTGCACACAGTTGAATTCTCCCAATATTTCTTTAAGTAGGAACCATTAACTCCACTTACGGTAAGTAAAATGACGCAGTGACTACGTCACTTGCCTCAGATCACAGAGCTAGTAGTCACAGAGCAGGAGTTAACAGTCCATCACTAGAAAACTCTCTCAAACCACTACCAGAAGAGATTTGGGGACAGGCTTATGTTTCTAATTAAAAGTATATGCACAGAAAGGGAAGATCTGCCTCATACATTTTACTTCATATTCACCTGTACTTTTTGTTTGATGTCTGCAGACTTTTTTATGACTTGAGTAAAAGATATCGGGCTCCATATTTCATTGGGTTTGATGCAACCTTCAAAATGTCATATGGACATTCAGAAAAGCTGAGAATTCAAACTTCTATAGATATAAAAACTTGAGCCATTCCTAACATAAGGCAAACCAGGACATATATACGAGGTTGTGAGCATGGGTTTAGGGAGGGGAGTGATATGAATAGATGATTGGGCGTATTTCAGGGAGGCAGCCTTTGGGAACGAAGGAGGTATCTACCAGCTGTCTCTAAAGGAATCCTACGTCTTCCCCCTCCAGCTTCCCAATTTTCCCCCTTTCTTGGCAAATAGTAAGGTGGTTCTCTCTATTGTCACCTGTTTTCTTCAGCTATTCTCCCTTTTAATGATGATCAGTTAAATAATACAAATAAAGCTAGGGAAAAAATGGTATAGATCTTCTCCTATTCCCTAAGCTGTTCTGGTCTATTTCAGATGGAAGAATTATAAATGAGAAAAAAAAATAAAATAAAAGGAAACCCTTTATTTCTCCTAGTAAGAATTCTGATACCATAATAATTAATGTTTAAAACATACAACTATAATGACATCATTTTACAGAACTACTTGGGATGGTTTGCAAATGATCATTTTTGTGTTTACATTTTTACTTTCTAAACTAAATCATATCTTTTTTATATGACCTTAAAATTATGTCAAGGAAAATCCCAAAGATTACCATTTTAGATTGCATTTGTGTAACTAAGGAAGAATTTAGGCAGTCAGGGTTTCCTGGGTGCTGGGTTTACTAAGGTAGTTTCATAAGATCAACTTTAGCAAAATGTTTGGTTCTAGACTGTGGTATAATTATTTTCTCTTATATTTTTATGCGTAATTATTTTGACTGTCTCTAAAATCAGCGCATTGGCAGTGAATCTGTAAATTCATCAGATATACAATGGAAGTGAATGCACAGGTGTATTATGATCATTATGATCATTTTTTTTTCTTTTTTCTTTCTGCCTGTACATTTGCTTGAAAACTGCACTAGGACCCAAAGTTTCCCAAGCAAGGTCATGTGAGGCCACCAGAAAGGCATCTTGGGCCAGAAAAGAATAATTTTGAATAATTTTGATCTGGGCCGAGAATAAGAATTTAGTTAGTTTAGCAGAAGCAGAAATATTTCCTGAAGTTGTGCCTTCTATAAAAACAGTCCCTTTTAAAACCTAAGCTCTCGGCAAGAATTAGGGGGTTTGAAAATGAGCAAAAGTGATTGTTTATAGGGGATTGAAAAAGCAATTTATATGCAGCTTTCCCAACACTAAATAGCTTTGGTGAAAACAGCACCGCTTTTATTCACTGTCTTTAAATATGCAGGTTATTAATATGTTTTCAAATTAATAGTTTGAAAATTTTCATACCCTTCCAACTATGAGAGAATAGTACATCTCTACCTGCAAGAGTGACTTGACGCATTCATTTTACTACAATGAAAGTGTCATTTAGAAAGCCATTAAAACATAACCTTAAAATTAACATTGTGACCCTACAAGAAAACATTAAATGGGTTAAAAAGTAATGGTCTCGAAACGGAAAGGTCTGCCTTTAGAATACAAGCTTTAAAAAGAAAAATGGGGGGGGGAAAACCCCACTAATGAATGATTACTTTAATGAGCTTCTGGTCTTAGAGCCACTCAAGTTCACTGGCATTAATGCTATGAAATGTTAGATGATGTGAACATACTAAAATTTTTATTTTAGTGCTCTTTTTGTTTGACAAAGCAATGGTATATCCTGAATTCTTCCATCAGGTGCCCCTCTGGCAACTGACCTTGTCATCAAAATACTCGTACTGTCCAGCGATCCTTCCAGCCAGCACTCAGAGAAACTTCCAAAAACAGGAACTATGGAGCTAAGAGGACCGTGGGGCTATTTCAAACCCTCCAGTGTCTCTCAGCACTTTCATCCCAAGGCCCCACGGTGCAGGCTCTCTCTCCACAGAAAGCCCTAGCAAAGCGGTGAATCCTGAATGTTCTAGCGTGTGATGCTGGGTACGGACATTGCTTCTGTAATGGTAGCATAGCATCGCATTGCTGTGCCTTCACGTCCTTACCTGTTACATGAGCAAACACGGTGTAGTTTCACTCTGAAGGGTGAATGGAATGACCTAGGTGAAAATGCCTGGTGCAGAGCCATCCCTAATGAAAATTAAAAGGTAGTCACTATTAGGTTGAAAATGATACTGCTCAGCATGACCTGCAAGGTCTACCATGAACCGGCCTCAGTTTATTATACAGGGTTATTACTTGCCTCCACCTTTCTAACTCTTCCTTTATGTTCTGAGCCAGGGGAATCCTAAAGCTGAATGTGCATCCTTATACTGATCTTGTATTTAAGCTTTCTAAGTCTTGGTTTTCTTGATTTGACCAGAGAAAGAGAGAAAGTGAGATAGCAAGCCACCAGGCTCAGAACTCAAACCGGTTGGCCACGTGGGAGTTCAGTGCCATAACCACCATGCCACCTGCTGGCCCCCAAGCTTAGTTTTCTTATCTGTCAAATGGAAATAATAGATTATAGGTATGAAAGGACATGATGCATATAAAAATACTTAGCATAGTGTGTGGGATATGGGAAACAGACAGCAAATAGAGCTGTTTAGGGTAACTGTTACGCTGTCAGTACTTAATGGGCTCAGACGGGGTTATAAAAGACTTAAAGAATAGTTGGGTAGGAAAATGGGCCTCACCCACAAAAGTCTTTGCTTGTGTGTTGTCTGATGTTGATCACTAGGAAAATCATCCAGTGCAGGTTTTAATGTTGTTCATAAATGTTGGCGACTAGGGCCGAAGTACTTGGGAATAAGGTACTCTGTATGCAATAGTGGGAGAGGTGGAGGTTAAGGACTGGTTGAAATATGGAAATGAAATGAAGGCTTTGAGAGCTCAGAACGTTTTTGCATATACAGTTCCAGGTATATCTTCGTATATTCAGGCAATTATATCTTTTTTCTTGTATTTTTTTTTTCATGAGAGAGATTAAGAGAGATAGGCACCTGCGTCAGAGGCCTCAACTGCCGTCTTTCTCAGCTCAGCCCACCCAGATCATGAGCTCATGCACATGCGAGTACCCAGCAGGCTCACAGAGGTCCCAGGACACGATCTGGGACCTTTCCCATGTGGATCCAGGTGTATTCTTGCTGTGCTTCTGCCTGGCTCTGGCATTTGTCTTTCCGGCATATAATAGCATAAACACAAAGGTAGATGGCTCAGTACAGCTAATAATCTAGTTATTTGAATTCAATGTGCAAACAGTAACATTGTAAAGAAAAACACAAAAATTTAATGGCTTTATAGAAATGTAGGAATGGGGATGTTTGTGTGTACTGCAGATGGTGTTGCTAAGGAAGAGATTTCCTAAGTGTCTCAGTTTATTTGAATGGGGAAAAAAAAAAAAAAAAGCTAACGCAGACAGTTAACTATGTGTCAAGTCTAGTTGGAAATGTTTTTACTTTTTTTTTTAAGCCAGAGAACCCTGAGACCACCAGCATGATGTAGGGACCATTGAGGTTCTTACATTATAGATGAGGTAAAAGGCTTGAGAGGTTGTGTCATTCACTAAAGGCCCCTCCCCAGCATGTGTCTATGAGACCAGCAGGTGGCATAATGATTAAGGCACTGGAATCCCACATGACTGACCTTGGTTTGAGGGCTGGACCTGGCGGACTGAAGCTCACACTGAGCCCGTGTGCATGCATGCCAGAAGTCCTGAGAGAACAATGGGAAGAAGAGATTCTGGTGTGGCCATCCCCCCGGGATGACTCCTCACTTTCTCTGTCTTTGTGGTGAATGCATGTGTCCTGTGTCCCATAGCAAAATTCTCTCTATAAACACACACACACACACACAAAAACAAAAAAACCTGTCTATACTCTCAAACCTAAAGTCATCAGCAGTTCCTGTTACATCTTCCAGTCTGAAATGCTGGGCCTGCACCTGCCAGTCCAGCCAGGGGCAGCCAGGTGGGTCAACACCGAGCCCCTGTTTAGCTCCAGTCACACACTGGCTCCCTCCCAACACTACCCGACAGTGAGGGTGGATCAGTAAATTCTGTCCCTGTCTGCGGTGAGTTTTCAGTGCTCTTCCCTTGGAATACCTACACATTCCAAATGCTAGTCTCATCCTTTTGTTTACTCAGACACAGAGATGTGTCACTCGAAACGATCTCTTAATTGTTTCCTTCCCCCTGTCTTCTTTCCACTGCTTGGTAGCAAATGTTAAATGCTGTTGAAAAAATGTTTCTCTTCTTGTGAGCAGGTGAGCATGTGTGTTGGTTAGCTGCTGCGTTTTGAACTTCCTACTTGATAACTGACAGCCTGTAATTAAGCATAACTTGAACTCTGACCACATCTACATGTACTTTTGTAGCCTGTCACCAAATTTCTGTTGCATATTTTCTGTGAAAATGGCCCACAATGAAATGTTTCCTGGCTTCGCAATATCTCGTCATGGTTAGGTTAAAACAGTCTGTGATGGGTTGGAGACCTGGAATTGGCTCATACCGTGTCCCATTTTTATTTCTTCTTGAAAACAATTTCTATCATGCATTAATTACTTATTTTCCTTAAGGATACAGGAGCTCAAATCAGGGTAAAGGTGATGGAAATGGCATTTGCAAAGTCCTTAATGGAGTGCAGGATTTGGACAAAGTGTTCTCTTACCTGTACGACTAGGTGGTGGCTTGGACACCTGTCCAGACAGGCTCCCCGATGGAAGCCCTGCGTCCTCACCCATCTCATGGAATCTACAGCTCTGACTTGAGGACAGGTCTCAGACACCACCAGGACACCTAGGCCACAGTCTCTCCGTCCTCTACTCTTGAGAATGGTTCCAGCCAGGTGACTTCCCCACTCTAGTTACTACCTGGACACTCCAAAACTAGTACGGATCAGTCGCCTTTCAGAGTTCACAACCAATCAAGAAATAAAACTAACGTGAAGAATATGAGATCACTATATCACTTCATTTACTTATAGAACAGATCATTAGAAAATGGAAATGGAAACATATGATCTAGGCACAGACAGAACGGATCCCTGCGGACAGGCCTTAGCTAGAGAAAGTGTCAAACCCTTCTCTTTTTGGTTTAGTTTTTTGTTGACGTTTTGCTTTTCTTAAGTGATATGTAACACACAAAATGTTACATCAACATTTTTTGCACCTTGATACAATGTTACACGCTTCTGCATCTATGTAACCACCTGAGATATCACTTCCTAGTGTCCTAGAGATTCCTCCTCAAAGGTAACCAACCCATTTTCTGACCTTTATTAGAACATATACATTTTAAAAAGACTCGCTTAAACATTATGATCTAGAAAAACAACATAGCACTCGTTTATCTTGTGAGAAGATTATGAGAGAAAGAGAGAGAATAGGAGAAGCGGGGAGAAATCTAGGACTAAACAGTTCTTCCTTCTTTCCCCTAGGAGAATTTTGGGGGCCTTTAGTCAACAGATCACCCTCCAGCCCCTCCCCAACCTTCATTAGTATGTGAATCCCTGGGGCTAGTTGGTGGTCAAACAAGGTGCACAAACTATGCCAGATTCAACATGACACATGTTCTAGAAGCAACCATTTTACTCAATAAATTGGAGGAAAATATTATTTTAATAGTAACACAAATATGGAGATATTTATGGAACAGAGTATCAAATTCACTTCACATGAATTTTTAAAGGAAAACATAATACTTTAAAGCTCTTTCGGGCTTGCTTTGGCTGCTTTGGGCTAAGCCCCCAGGTCCCTCTGGGGTATCCATTCACTTCTCTCTGCCTTCAGTAACTTTAATGGCAAGTTGGGAAGCTCTCCTAGGACACTGAGTGTATCACATGAAACCTTTATTTTTTATTTTATTTTTTTAGGTTTTGGCCATAGGATATGTGTGCTCACCAGAGAGAGACAGAGGAAGAGACAGAAAGAGGGAAAGTGAGAAATCACTCTTTGGGAGTGGTCCTACCATAGTCCCTTTTCTTCTATTCTACTCCTGGGAGTTTGGGCACACATGCACACATGGCTGGTGTGATTTTTCAAGCCACCAGGTCTGAGAATCCAATGGCAGGTGGCCATATGGGAGTCCAGTACCTTAACCACCATGCCACCTGCTGGCCCCAACATTGCAACCTTTATCAGAGCACCAGCATGAACTTGAAAATATTTGCAGGCTGAAAAGCAAGGAAGGGAGGGTTAGAAACTTGGGGAGAGAGAGCGCCTCAGAGAAGGAGTGGCCTAGGAGGCAACCATATTCCACAAGGCCAAACAGATGTGCTGACCAAGGGGACAGGAAGGAAGGAGGAACGTGATGATAGAGAGTGTGTGAGAAGGAGAGCAGGAAAGAATGCTGACTGGTTTTAGGGAGACGTGCATCGTCATTCATCTCCTGCTGTTACAGGCCAGGATCTGTGCCACACAGTGCTGCCAGCCCTGTCAGGGCCTTCCTGAGTGGGGTGCATCTGCCATTTGGTTTGTTCACAGAGAGGCAGTGGTCAGTCCGTTCCCAGCAGTGTATGTGTGTCTGGTCTATTGTGTTTGGCCATTCCATAGGATGCGATGGGATGGGATCGGATTGGATCAAATCCCGATTCTACCAGGTAGGCCATGTTGCCGCCAGGTATTAATAGTAGGGAAGGCAGAGGACTGTGGTAAACTGGAGGGTGGGTTTCTTGCTGAAAGGTATTCACAGCAAACAAATGCCAAGGAGCTGCCTGGCAAAAGCCCACTTCCCCTTCCCGATAGATGTGGTTTACTTCATTTTTATATGCCTGCCACCCGGTAGACGGAACTGCCTCTCTGTGATGTCAACGTGTGTATGATGTCACATGCCAGTGAAAGATGTGCTCTTACTTTCATTTTCCAGGGAAAAACAGAGAAAATCAAGTCCAGAAATTAAGTAATTTTCCTGAGGCCACAAAACTAGTATCAGTGAAGCCAAATTAGAGCTAAAGGTCTTTTTTTTTTTTTACCTCAGAGGGTTTTTTTTTTTTTTTCTTCCCCTTTGTAACATTCATTTCAGAGCTTCTAAAACCTCTAAGGAACATTGACTACAGACCTCAGAGGTAGAAGGCTATGTCCCTCTACAGAAATGCAGTTTGCAGAGTATTCACCATAGACCGGCTTTTACACGTAAATGGTGCTATTCAACACACTACAATGACAACATTGCTATTTTAAATAACATGTTTCAAAATAAATAATAACAGCAAAGCTGGGACTCTTGAAAGTCAAGAGAAGAAATGGTTATTGATTTGGAAAAAAATAATTGGTTGAGCAGCAGAAACATTTTAATACAAAACTTAAAAAGAAACTGTCAGTTGATGTGGTCAAAGACTCATTAATAGCCAGATATTGGACAGATTTCTCACTAACTATTATCTTGGTGACATCATTTTGTATAATGAATTTTGATTTTCTTTGCATGTGTGTATACAATCCAATAAAACACTGAAAGGATAAAAGATAAAAATTAGTGGAGGTGGATGACTTCTCTAACAAGGTGTTCATCGCATTTGTTATTAGCTGTGGGTTTTCACAGCAAACCCTTGTTACACTCCAACTCTCGTTTGATTTGTGTGTGAGCTTGGTCATGAATGTTGATTTCATTTAGCAAACAGGACGTTTACAAAATGCCCAGCAAAGTGGACCTAGACACTAAGCCTGGCCCTGATTCATTTTGCAGATTTCTTTTATTTAGAAGTTTGAGACACATCATTATTCAGCTTTTTCTGGCCCATTTTTTCTTCTATTTTATTGGGTAAACACAGATCACGTTAACGAGAGGCATCATGGTCTTGGCTACAGAAATGAATGTCTTAGTACACATTTTCCCTTCTGGTTCTGGGCTTTTGGTAGCTAGAATGTAAGCATAATAGTATAACTTGAATAGCCACAGAGGTCTCCGTAATGACTTTAAAACACCCACACACAAAATTACCTCTCTCCTGAATGTGAAGTCATAGAGGAAACATTGTTGCCCCCTCACACTTGTGAACAATTCTATTGTTAACGATGGTATATTAAGCCAGTAGCCTTATTCATTAATACGAAATACAGCAGAGCACATTTTCAAGTGTGTGCAGTGAATTGCATACACAGTACACATTATTGTCATCAGAGCTGTGCTGAGGGAATTTAGCTAAAACTGTTTAGAGGCGCCCCATAATAGTTGCCTGTAATTGTTTCAAAATTGGTTTTCTGGGGTTTAGAGCTCTGTTTTTATTATTGTTGTTATTTATTAATCTCATTCTATGACTGTCACAATTGATCCTGGCTTTGCTACCACTTTCGAAACAGAAAAACTGCACGATTTTATTTCACCAAATAATTTCAGCCCTAAGCTTTACCTTTAAGTGAACTGAACCTCCAGACATTTTAGAGCTGTTAACAGAATTCTATAAATTTGAGAGCGAATTAAAAGCCCCCCGAGACCAAGCATTTGCCAATAAATGGGAAATTTTCTTCTATCTCAGTTATCAAAGTTTGTACTTCCCTTCTCCTCCTTCTCCTTCTTACAAATCCCTACATCCTTGGGATGAGGCAAATAGCATGTGTTTTGGTAATTCTTACAGAAGCATGTAGTGATCTTGGTTGTTTATTCTGATTCACTGGAGATAATTTTAAGAGCATGGGAAAGAAATAGATTTTATTTCCAGTAGCACATTAGTACATAATGATCATATTTTCACTTTTTAATTTTATTGTTTTAGTCTTTGCTAGGGGGCACATGCACTCCCCAGAGAGACTCACAGAGAGCGGCAAAGAGAGAAATCACCTCCCGGGGGATGGCTACACTGCAGTCCCTTCTCTTTCATTCTCCTTTCAGAATTTTGGGCACACACACACTTAAGTGCCTGCTGTGTTTTTCAAGCCACCAGGCCCAGTACTCAAACTGTGCAGTTGGGCTTGTGAGATTCAGCGGCTTTACCCATCATGCCACGGTCTTGCATACACTGGATCTCCCTATGGTGTCCAGACCAGTGTCAAGCTCCTGATCCTCCTGCCTCAGTTTCCTGAATTGCCGGATTACAGCTGTACACCTGCACCTGGCCTTTAAGGATGTCCCCTTTTTAATGGGAGAGATAACAAAGTAGCTTCTGACTCCATATCCCACCCCACCGTTAATATATTACTCAGTATGGCCAGCTTCTAAGCTTATATTTACTGAAACAGATTTATTACTTGACTTTTATATTTTAAAGAATTGGCATTAACGATTTTGTAAATTCAGCCCTTTACATACTTCTTTAACTATTTCCAAAAACTACATAGCAACTCGAATGAGTTTCTTTTTTATTTTTTTTTAAATTGTGTTTCTGTTCTGACTTTTTCCTAATCGAGGTCTGACCCCTACTGACTACACGAATCCACAGTTGCTACCGGCGTTCGAGGTCCCAGCCTTGGCTGTCGATGATGAGTCCTGTTAGTGTTCGCTCTCAGGTCCCTGCCAGACATCAGCGCTAACAGAACGGATGAGAAGTGATAGAAGTAGCAGGAGGTTGAGGTTGGCTTATTGGTACTGGTTGTGAGGTGGAAGTGGTTTGGGGCAGTGTGGTCCATAAGACCAGTGGAAGCGAAGGAAGGGGGTACGATGTCCAGGCTCTGTCAAGGCTATCGTCCTGTCAAGCTCTCTTACACCCCCTTGTTGCTTACACACTTCCAGATTTCTTTCCAGACCAGCCATTAGAATGCAGATAGTTAGATCACGTTGCTCCACCTTTATTTCTTCTCTATTTCGTTCTTTCTTTAAGTAAAAAAAAAAAAAAAAAAAAAAAAAAAAAAAAAAAAAAAAAAAAAAAAAAAAAAAAAGGATTTTGCCATAGGATTCGTGCACTTGCCAGAAAGAGAGAGACAGACAGAGAGAGAGAGAGAGAGAGAGAGAGAGAGAGACAAAGTGAGAAATCACTCCCTGATGGGCGATGGCCACTCTACAAACTCTTCTCCATTCTCCTCCTGGGATTTTTGGACACACACACACACACACACACACACACCCCAACCTGGCATGATTTTCAAGCTGCTGGGTCCAGAGCGGGAGCAGTGGTTGGCCCTGTGGGGGTCCAGCACCTTAGCCACCACACCACCTGCTGGCCCCTACTTCCTCTCCATTTCTATGTTCCTTTTTACATTGTATAGTATTAGCACGGCAAAGAGGTCCTGCTACTAAGATGGTCAAGTGTGATGCCTGCTAAGTGCAGCCTCAGAGGGTCTTTCTTTCATTTAACCAAATTCCAACTGAATTCTTGGTTCACCTCAATCTCATGATAGGCAGAAGTTCTCTTCTTCATGTTGTGTCTTTCATCCAAGGATGTTGACTGTTTTATGTTTCTCTGACTTCTCTATTAGTTTATTTGGACTTCTATAACAAAATATAGACTGGGTAGCTTAAATAGCAAATATTTATTTCTCAAGTTCTGGAGGCTGGGAGGCATAAGATCAAGGTGTTGGCATGTTGGTTCCTGATAAGGCTCCTCTTCCTGGGGCCAGCTACTTTCTTTTTTTTTTAAGTTTATTTTTTATTACCCTGTTTTATTTCACCAAAGAGAGACAGAGACAGAGAGAGAGAAAGAAAGAGAGAGAAAGTGAGAAAGCAAGCTACCAGATCCGGGACTTGAACCAAAGTCAGCCATGTGGGAGTCCAGCACCTTAACCACCATGCCACCTGATGGCCCAATAGCTAGCTACTTTCATGCTGCATTCTCAGATAGGAGAGAGAAATGGGAAGTGAGAGAGAGAATAGTCTCTATCTCTTTATATAAAGTCACTCATTTAATCATGAAGATATTACTCTCATAACCACGTCCAACCCTAATTACCTCTCAAAGTTTCCATATTTAAACCCTATCATATTAGGAATTAGGGATTCAACATTTGAATTTTGGGTTGGGGGCAATTTGGTCCATAAAAATGACTGCCCCTATCTTCTTTGTACTAACTATTGGGCCATCGGAAAAGTCATGACATTTTTTTCTGTTTTTCTCTGCAAAAATACATCATGACTTTTCCAATGCCCCAATAAAGTGGACCCTTCCCCCACTTCAACATTACTACTAGTATTTTTATTTAAAATGGATTCACTTTTTTTTTTTTTACTTAAAATATACTTAAAAGGAAATTTTCTAACAGCATTGTAAGTAGAGGACCATGATGATTTGTCATAAATCAAACGCGAATTCATAATATAAAACAATGGGAAAAATTACACGAATGAACCTGTTTCTAGCTGCCATGGCCACACTTGGGGAACACTAATACCACGTGCTATATTAGGTTCTCAGTTCAGGAGTCTCCTGCGTGTCCCAGATGTCCGTGACTGCCAGAACCTGAGAGTTGGCTCAGCTTTCCGTTTTCTCTCTTGACTGTACTAATCTAGCTGCAGACACATCCAGAGCAGGGAAAATGAGAAGGCATTGCGTCCATACTAATTCCTTCACTTCCCCTCTCCGAGCCCAGATTTACAGTTGTGAATAACATGTATTTGTTCCTTGATGTGAGCTGTGCTGGTGCCTGGCTTGTTAACTTTAATTGGTGGAACTGTGATCATTTAGGCTATTAACAGAAACTAGTCATGTGTTTTCAAAGAAACTGGTATAAATTAGAATCTTTCATTAAAGACCAATCAGCCATTCTCACATTTCAAAATTTGATGCCAGTACTTTCTTAATGGGGAGGCAAACTGACCAGAAAATTCACCTAATCCATTTTCTCAGGGCAAAAGTCAAGCAAATAAAAATCTATCTATATTAAGAGTTTAAAATATTTATATTATCAATTCTGCCATAATGAGTTCAAGATTAAGATTATGAAGTAATTGAGCCAGTGTTGCTTGAAAGTGGAGCGAAAGGAAGTAGCGACTCAGCCTGCCTCTGTACGCTTCTGCCCAGCTCTAATTTTCACTTTATTTTATTATTTTTTTTAAGAGAGATTTTTGCTATAGGTCACATGTACTCAGCAGAGAGACAGAAAATAAGAAATCACCCCCTGTGGGAGGAATGGCCATGCTGCAATCCTGTCTCTTCCTTTCTCCTCTCAGGATTTTGGGCATGCATGCCCCTGTACCCAGCATGAGTTTTAAACCACTGGGTCCGGGACTTGAACCACAGTCAAGTACATGGGAGTCCAGCAACATAACCATTATGCCATCTGCTTGTCCCTCTAATTTTCACTTTCAAGGGAATCAATGAAACACGTGTGTAATTCTTTTCTAAAAAATGTTTACATTACAAAAAGTATCAAAGAGGTATGTAAGCTATGGATAAAATGTCATCTTTCTTTGTTTTTATTTTTGACAAATTTTGCTATAGAGTACATGTGCATGCCAGAGAGAGAAACAGAGAGAGGTGGGAAGTGAGAAATCACCTCCCAGAGAGCACAGTCATGCCACAATTCCTTGTCCTCCATTCTTCTTTTGAGGGTTTGGGCACACCTGCCTGGCATAGTTTTTCAAGCCACCATGTCCAGGACTGGAACTGGGCAGTCAGTTATGTGGGATCCAGTCACCTCAGCCACCACACCACTGGCTGGTCCGTAACTTTCTTTTTTAAGAGCAATATATAACACTGAAAATGTAATGAAACAAAAATCATGAATATTTCAAAAATGGATTCTGAACAAGTTCCTTTCTTCTTCCTTCCTCTATCACCAGAGGGTACACACACTCCCAGAGACAGAGAGGAAGAAAGCACCTCTCAGGGTTGTGGTCATGCCTCTGCAACCCCTTCTCCATTTCTCCTTCCCGTGAGGATTTTGGGCATGCTCACACATATGTCCAGTGCTTTTCAGGCTGCCAGGTCCAAGATTCAAACATGGTGTGGTATGGAAGATCTGACTCCCTTAATGACTAGGCTATGGGGCTGGCCACAGAACAAGCTTCTCAAGGGTATCTAGGAGCAACCCATAACTATAGTCATGGGCAGGGATTCAGCAAGTGCATGGAAGGGGCTAAGTGTACACGGTTCTCTCTAAGAACCTTGGAATGCTACTAGATCAATGCCTTAGTTGCTATTATATATCCAGTGTCCTCCTTGGAAACGCCTATCCTGGGCAAGGCATTAAGCTTTATATAGGCTCAGTTTTAACACCTATGAAGTTGGTATATGGGTGATGGTTGTTTCACTAATCTTATATAGTGAAAGTTGCCAGGAAAGACAGACAAGTTACTCTATGTGGTTGTGTTTGGCATGCTGTAAGTTTTCATGCATACACTAAAGTAAGGTCTGGTTGGTACCGCCTCATTTTCATTCTGTTCCCTGAGGGAAATAGCCCAATGCTGGTGTGGTGAGACCCAGCCAATGAAACACCAGCATGTGCTTTCTTGGTCATCGTTGCCATAAACATAAGGTGGTAGTATCAGGTATGTGGGAGTTAGGACAGCATCCCCCTCCAAGAGCTGAACTTGTGTGGCTCAATTTCAATAAGCTGTTTTGCACATTTCCTTTCCTTTTGTCACTTCTGCTTCATGCAATCTGCCTTTATTCAAGTGTCAGCATTTCCTCCACTGTTAGGTCCGGGAAGGCAAGAATTAACACGGTTACTGTTACTCTCTCATAGTTGTTTTGAGAAAAGGGTGTACGGAATATATTTTGTGTGCTTGAAAATCTGTTGTTTTATCATCTATATGCTCTCAAATTGCTTGACACATAGATTCACATTTTGGGCATAAAACTAAATGCCAAAGAGTTTGGAGCTTCTGAATTTGAAACAAATTCACTAATCTCTGGACATAAGTCCTTCTTCATTTACCTATAATGATCTCAGTAAAATAAATAAAACTCCAGAAGATTCTCTGACATATTAATTTTTTATTGGAAACACTTTTCTTTAAGCAAAGTTAATCATGAACTAATTGTTGGGTGTACTTTTGTGATACAGGAAATTTTATTATTGTGTATATAATTCATATATATACATAGTTTATCACTTACATAATCCATAAAAGATTCTCTGTAACTGGCAAGATGAACATACACCAGAAGATATAAATATTAATAAGAAAAGATGCATGACTAGGGCAGTGTAGATGTGGCTAAAAGTCAAAGCCAAGTGTTACAGTGACTTCAGGTGTACGGTGACCCTCTTCCATGACAGTTCGTTCTGAATTACTATTCCTGTTTGGGGAGAGGGATGCTAGTAACTTCCACCTATGTTTTTAGATCCATTCCAGCACTAGCATCATGATAAGGATTTTACTCTTTCTCTCTTGCAGATGACAACACTTTCTATAGAGGTCAAGTGATTTGCCTAAAGTCACCCAGCTAAGAAGTAACAAAATCCTAATTTGAACACACTTCTTATTCCAGTGATGAGTTTGGCATTTGACACACTGATTACTATTAACTAGTTATTTACTTCCTTCTCTCCTCAACTAATAGCTGCCTCTTACACCATGGTTCTCTTTAAATCCTTTATATCCTAGAAGCTAGGACTCATTTTTTTGTTGTTTTAGTTGTTGTATTTTTAGGCTTTTGCTGTAGGGCACATGTATTAGCTGGAGAAGAAAGAGAGAAACAGAGAGAGGGAAAGTTAGAACTCACCACAACAGGGGGGCATGGACACTTTGCAATCCCTTCATCTCCATTCTCTTCTCAGGATTTTGGGCACACACACAGATGTACTTGGAGTGATTCTCAAACTACTGGGTCCAGGACTCAAACCATGATTGACTCTGGGAATCCAACACCTTAATCACCATACCATCTACCTGTCACACTGGGACTCATTATTAGTAAAATCTCGGATTTTCCCTGACACTCACATAATAGTGAATTATATTTAGTAAAATCTCGGATTTTCCCTGACACTCACATAATTGTGAATTATATTTAATAGGAGAATATTTAGGAGTCTTGTACTAAAAAAAAATACCTTTGTATAAAATCTTTGGTAGGGTAGGGGTCTGAGTGCTATTGCATGGCCACAGAATTGGGTTATTACAAAAAGCAATGACTGTCCTAGTCTCTACTTTCTAATTCAATAGGAATCATGGGGCTGAAGGGCAGAGTGACACCAGGTGGGTGATGAAAAATCTTGTTAAAGAATACTTATTATCAACTAGGCTTAATAAAGACTAAGGACAAACACTTAAAATTGGCACTCAGGCCCTCCCCTATGCTTCCCATTAAAACCAGGCAAATTGTAGAGGATACCGGGGTGTAGCACTTGGCAAAGCACCTCCTTCCACGTTGGCGTTGGGATATTGGTTCTGTGTGCTTTCTGCCCCCTTCAGTTTCTGTGTAACACAGTTTGTACATTTTTCCATTCAGTTGATTCAGACTGCCTTTGAAATTTGTATCAACCAGATCCTACCCATGTGGAAATGTGATTAGGAGGGAAGGAGGACCACACACTGTGATTTGCTTCATGCATACGCAGCTCTATTTTTATTGTATATTAGTCAAAGGAAATTAATTGCTAATTATCCAAACATTTCTATGATAATATTTCAAGCTCTCTTGTAGCAGATGTGACCTAAACTATATTTGGAAGAGAGTAGATGGTATTATCTTTCTTGATGGGAATGATTGCATAAAGCTTTAATTTTTTTTCACTTTTTTTTTCACTTTAGAAAGAAAAATGGCTTTTTTTCTTTTTCTCTTTTGGTAACATTTGTGAAATAATCTTACTGACCAAGGTCATTATACACTGGCTATATTAGCAAAAATGTAACCCTTGTCAACTCTTGGAAGTTAGAAATTGAAATGAAACAGGTTATGGATAATATCTTCAGTTGGATGCTTGAAGAGACATATAGATTGTTTAAATACCCATCACCACATTTCATTTGTAGTCATTGGCAATGACAGACTTCTCTCATTTGGGGACTCTCATGTTGAATTATTCTTTTCTTATTGCATTAGATGTCTGTCCTTCAATGTCTGAACATTGCTTTTTCATTTCCCCTTTATGAATGCTAATAATATACTGGGTAAAGCATTGGCTATTTTTAGTAATTCAGCATTTCCTTATATTTATACTGTGAACAAACTTGAGAGAGTTTAGCTCTGATTAAAACAGATAATTTTCTCTTTTTAAAAAAGAATAATATAGGCTTGATACATAGTGAGGACAAAAGAAATTTGATGGGCACAGTGTCAAAGCTTAATTGTGTCAATAATTATTTGTGTATTAGTGCCAAGTTTTTAATGAGGAATAGTCACTTGTGTGTAATCATTATCAATGACAAGTAGTTAAAATATCTTCATGAAGTGGCAAACTGTGGGGGAAAAATGAAGCAGTATTAATGTTGACTACAGTTTCTTATATTCTAATGCATCTGAATTCATGAGTGGAGTTAGTATAAAAAACTGGAAACCTCTTAAAGATGTTGCTATGTGTGTATGAGTACATGCATTTATGTAAGATTATTTGCTTGGAGTATTTTCATATCCTGGGATTTCACTCTAACTTCATTAGGACGTTTTTGGAGGAAGGGTTCTCATACCTTACTTACCACGTGTCACTCCTGCCCAGGGACTTAGGCCTATCTACGATAGCCTCTATTTCTTGCTTTCTTTCTTTTTTTTCTTCTCTTTACATTTTTCTGTCAAAGGCTTCCTTCCCCTGTACCACATAACCCCTCCACCACCCATTCTCTACTATCCACTCTCCTCCATTTCTATGTTAAGATAGTATCTCTTTTCCCCCCATATTTGTGCATTCCAAGTAATTAAGACTTATCACCCACCATCCTGAGCATTGTTTTTCTGTTTTATTCAGTATCTTGCTATGATCTAAGTGGCTTATTCTCAATTTCTATCCATGTTTTTAATGAATCTGGTGAATCCAAGTGGCCCTTACTGCATTGAATCCTGTGGAGGAAGTGAAAGAAATTTACGAGCGCCCTGAAGCATCTGTGCAAAAGGGGACCAGGCAGTAGGCTAGATACCTGCTTTCTACTTCCCCAGCATGTAGGGTACAGTACGAGCTTGAGTAATCACATGGCAGAAGTCCAACTACTGGTACCCATAAGCAACGTCCCCTCTGTCCAATTGCTTGATGTCATAGCAAACTGTTGTCTGCATCGACTCGCCTCAGATTGTAAATTAAGCCAATCCGGATGTGTGCAGCCCTGTTGTGCTTGCTGGCATGGGCATGAACTTTTATTTACTGAAAAACCACAGCAAGGCTTAGAAAGAACCATGGATAAAGGTGACGGAGACAGTAGCTAGAACATGGTTGACTTGTCCATAATGTCCACACAGAAACACAATGCATGGGTTTTAGTCGTGTCTGCCTTTATTCAGAATTCACAATGAGTAGTAGTGGGAGCATTCATAAGTTTGCTGTGTTTTATTGTCAGTTGTTGGCATGCTTTCATTTTATCTTCTTTACTGTAGTTTCATTCACTCTGATCCTACCTGGTGTATGTTGTTTTCTGGAAATGGAAATCAATGTCTCATATATCATGAGAGGAAGGCTTTTTTTTTACTTCTTTTGGGAGCTTGACAGTGAACTCTTTCCCATATGAATATTCACCAAGAGAAAAGGAGAGAGAGAGAAAAAAAAAAAAAGAAAACACCATAAAGTGGTTGCTAGTAGCAGATTTTGAGTAGGCCTTAACCACTGAGTTGAAGTCTGGAGACTTGCTGACATTTTGAAAATAGTTTTTAGAACAAAATGTCAGATGATGGGAGCTTTACATCATGCAAGAGTAACTTGCGCAGCTGATGCTAGCTAAGCCGATTCTTACAAAGCCCTGCAAGGATGGATGACCACTGTGCTTTTAAAAGAACTAATTATATCCACATATATATTCAACACTTCACATTTCGCACTGGCTCTGCTTTGCCTGGCTTATGTATAAGAGGTGGCTGACTGACACCTTTACGGACCAATGGCGTGGTGGCAAACTCGCATTATTTTTAAAAAGGAGCCATCGGTGAGGAGACATCATTACATATTTAAACTTTGGACCAATGGTGCTGCCGCCCCTCTGTGATCACTCATCAAAGCAGCTGTGCTGTATTCACATTGAAATGAGGGGATTTTTTAAAACCCAAGCAGCTGTATTATTCATACTTAAAATAAAAGCTTAGTTTCCCCAAATGGGTGTGACGTAAACATCTCATTAAATATTTTTAATTTTGAGAAGAACAGTATTTTAAATGGCAGTGACTACGCTGGTGGTGGCAGCTCTCGCATTTGGGTGCAAGACTGAGGGAGGCTGCCTCCACGCTGTAGCTGCATTACAGTGTGCTCTTACCGTCACGGCTCTGGGGAGAAGAGCACCATGCTACAGGTGGCCACGGGGTCGGAAACACAGCGTGTGCATTCCAGCCTTCATAATGACGTGATCAGTGTTTCCACAGACCCTGGGTGCTGCGTCTGACCCCTCTTACTTGCCATGCATTTATAAAATGTTTCTAGTTTCCAGTAAGCTAAACCTGAAAAGGATAGAAAGTTTCTTTTAGATTCTTGGGACCAGTAGATGGTGTAATGGCTACGTCGCTGGACTCCCATGTAGTCAACCAAGGTTGGAGTCCCGGACCCGGTGGCTTAAATTCACACTGGGGGCACGTGCGTGCATTCCCAAGATCCTGAGAGGAGAATGGAGGAGAAGGGATTATGGCGTGGCCATCCCCCTGGGGGTGATTTCTTGCTTTCTGTCTCTCTGTCTATCTCTGTCTTTCTGGTGAGCGCACATGCCCTATAGCAAAAACCTCTCCAGAAACAATATAAAAAGTCTCTTTTAGATTCTTTTTTAGTTTCTCTCCTCAATTCACTGAGTGAGTGTTATGTGTTCAATTCATTGGGTAGTGTTATGTGCTGCCCTTGTTTTTGCTTAATAGTTTACCCTTCCAAGAGGGTGACTGATTCCATAGAACAGGAGAACAGCAGCATCCTCAGGGACTTTATCTCTCTCCCTCTACCTTTGTGAGGATATTGCTTATCAGCCTCTACCCAACCACCAAGGGCTATTAATTATTAGAACGTCAGGAAAGTCATGACATATCCTGCTATGTTTTCCTAGGCAAAAATGTGTCATGACTTTCCTGACAACCCAATAAATAAGACACTAGAGAGCACTTTGGTCCTTTCATGCCACAGCAGGCAGTATGCTCTGTGATTGCCATTGCATTCATGTGTGTATTAGTTTCTATTGCTGCTGTAACAAATGACCCCAAGATTAGTAAGTTAAATCGCAAATTGATTTCTCTTGCTGTTCTGGAGGCTAGAAGCCCAAGATGCATTTTGAGGCCAAGATCAAAGTGGAGATAGGGCTATTTCCTTCTGGAAGCTCCAGGACAGAAGCATGTCTTCATGTCTTCAACGTCTGCCATTACTAGTGCTCCTTGCCTCTTAATGCATTGCTCCACTCTCTGCCTCCATCCCATCATCGTCTCCTCTTCTCTGGTCACACCCTGCCTTTTTTCTTAAGGACTTCTGATACTGAGCCTACCTGGATAATCTGTAGTAATTCCCTCATTTCAAGCTCTTTCATTTACTCCCATCCGTAAAGTCCCATTTACTTCTAAATCACATTCCTGAGGATTCGGATATGAAGCCCTTTGGGAGGCTATTATTCAGCTTACCTCAGGGTATGAACTTTGGAGGGAGATATCTGGATACGAACTTTCTGTCAGTTGTTAGCCACACATCCTGAAGAAAGTTCCGGACCCTCTCAATTTCTTATCCAGAAGGACTAATACTGCCACCTTCACGGATAAGGTAGGAAAGGCAACAGGCTTTACCCAGAAGGTGTTCCACAGATTGAACACCCACCTAACCTCTCAGGAGTAAGTGTAAAAGGAATAAAAGACTGAATAGGATTGATGAGGAAATGGCTAGCCTTTTGTTTATGTCTTCCCTCAATTTGACTTTATAGTTAGAGAAGGTGGAGGGGTGGAGTGAAGGACAGTCTTACCTTATGATTGGGAACCGGGGCATTTTCTCACTGCACCTCCTCATATTAGGTACCGTGTGCCAGTGATTTTTGACAGATGCTTCCGTTACCCAGCTGCCGCGTCACACAATGGCAACGGGACTGAAAATTCTGAGACTGATTCTGCCCCCATTGAGAACAATAGCTGTTTGAATTGGATTTGCCCCTCTTCTGGGAAGACAGTCAAAGTTCCCCTTCCACGAGGCTGAGTTGACAATAGGCACCACTTGTACTGGTTGCTGTTCATTCACCTATTATTATGATGATGTCATTATTCACATTATTGCTTTCATTATTATTATTATTATCCAGTGACCTCTGTCCTGGGGTGGAACTCCCCGTGACAGATGGGAGCTTCATTTATCGGCCTGCTTTATGCTGCACAATCCCCCTGCCATTCTGAGTTTATATTGAGACGGGCTGCTTTTGGAACAAAGGCAGCCTGATCACAATTTGTCAGTGTACTTGGTAGCTATATATCACCAAAGCTTTCTGCCAGTCCTTCTGGGACCCAATTATTTATGGAGCTGACAATATGGGCTAACTTGTCTTGTTATGAATGCCACTATTACAATAAAAGCCTCGTTACCGTGAATGGTAAGGCAACGGGAATTCTGGTTGGTCCAAACTTCCATTAACTAAGAGTTAATTCGCATTGCCTAAGGTGATCTCTGGGTGCCCCAGGTGAGTTGATGCGATCCGAGGGGCAAGTTCTCTTGGAATGTTCTTTCCTGTCCAGGCTCAGGAAACCGGTTGATGACTTGAGTTCCTGTGGCTTCTGTGTAATCCAAGTCCGGCTCTTAATGGTCGGAGCAGCGTTCATCCCGAGCTGCTATCCACAGAGGAGTTTGCCTAGTATGATGGGGAGTGGAAATGAAATGAAAGACTTGGCTTCTCCCTATAAAGTGTTTATAATTGAATGAAGGGAACGATCCAACTCAGATCTATACTTACTAACTCAGATGATCGAGAAATAAATATCAACAGAGTCCAGCTTGACTGCCTCGAGTCTGAAAATGGACTCGAATCCCATTCTGGTGAAGTGACTCCTTTATTCTCTGATATCCTTCATGAACCCTTGTGTCACACTGACTTTAAATCAAAACCCTCATCTCTACTTTTAAGATACCTCCGAAGAACACTGAGAAGAAAGGAAACTAATTAAACCTAAAATAAATGAAATTCTTGGAAAAAGAAAAAAAGAAGTCCCACACTTAGGAGGAGATGAACAGAAAAATGAAACAATCATGATTTGATATAAAATACAGGGTTTTATTTTTAGGACACTGCGTGATACATTGGTGACATCACAAAGGATGGAGAAGCCCATTTTCAGGGACAGAGCATTTGCATTTGAATTTTCTGACATCCTGGCTTGGCAGGGTCTAAGTATAACATCTGAGTTACAGATATAGAGCATATTTATAAACACACCTTTTTCCTAAAACATGTGCTTCCACAGCTTGCATTATACACAAAATTATTTTTGTCCCTTTCCTTCTTATTTGAAGTAGTTTTTGAACTAGGCATGGTGCTTAAAAGATTAGATCTTATAGAGAAACATAGCATATTGTATTTAAATATGCTAATCTCTTAGAGGAAATGAAGGATCTGAGCCCACTCATTAAGAAATAAATTAATTCATCACCATCGCATTCATCATCAATCATTATCCAGTTGTGTCCAGTTTTCAATTAAGTTTTTCCAAACTGCTTTGTGCCTTTACCAAAAGGACTGATTATCTCTGATGATGATTTTTTGTAGGGTATTCGGATGTTGATGGCAGTTGAGTTGGCATAAACAGGCTGAATGTCTTTTTTATTCAAGTAGTTAAGCAGTAGCTGTTCAGTGCATACAAATACATTATGATGACAAGTTAAAAAGTTTTTTTTTTTTTTAAAGAGGTGTTTTAGTGGCCAAATAGCTAGCTTCTCAGATTGACAGGGAATATTTTATGTGAGTATAGCTCAAAGTAATGCACATATTGAACATTTATATCTACATTGTTCGTTCATTCGTGACTCACTCATTGAGCAAATATTTATTAACCACTTGTAGTTACTGGTGTTCTAAACGCTGAAAATACAGCAGTGAATGCAATTGGCATTATTCTTACCTGGATGGAGTTTCTAGTCTAGAAGCCCCTTATCAATTTATTTTGGAGAGGGTTTTTTTTTGTTTTGTTTTGTTTTGTTTTGTTTTTGCTATAGGGCTCATGCGCTCGCCAGACAGCCAGACAGCCAGAGACAGAGAGACAAAAAGTGAGAAATCACCCCCCAGGGGGGATGGCCACGCCACAGTCCCTTCTCCTCTGTTCTCCTCTCAGGATGTTGGGCACACACGTATACGCGCCCGGCATGAGTTTTAAGCCACCGGGTCTGGGATGTGAACCACAGTTGACTATGTGGGAGTCCAGCGACACAGCCATTATGTTAACTGCTTGTCCCTCAATTTTAATGACTATATACTTTCACCTTTGGTTTTCCCTCAATGTGAACATCAAAGACCATGATTATTTCACCAATGACCCTACCAGTATAGACAAGCCTCCTCATTCTCGAAGTTAATGACCATCCCGTGTCAGAAGAGGACAATTTCTATCCCTTTAAGGCTTCCATGTGGAATGAGGATGTATGGAAATGACTCACCATGCCTGCCACTTATCTCTAGATTCCTGTAACATGAAGATGATCACAATCTGCCACCGTGCTGTTAAAATGATGCATAACCCAACCAGCTCTCTGAAATGATCGAGTATTATTGCAGCCTCTTACAAGTTGGGCACTGAGATAATTTGGCTAGTGTTGGAGGAAGAATGTTCCACAACCCCTGTGGCTCACCCTGCATTGAATAAATATGGCATGCTGCTGCTTTCGTCCTCCTTGTGTATGGAAGAGCCATTAGCATGTCAAACAAGAAAAATCACAAAATGTGCTGACTTTTTTTTTTTCTCCTATGAAAATCGCATGACTACATTCAATCTACTTTAACATTATTGGACAACATCCCAGTGTGTTGCTATCTTTGAACTATTAGATAACTTGTGGTTGGCATTACATTTCTTGTGATGGTTTCCTGACTTCTGTGTCTATCAATGGTCTTGCAGTAGGTTCATGTATTTTCTTTAAAAAAGCCATTGAACTACTGTTTATATAGACATCTGATTTTATATATCTATATATTTATACATATATAGATGGAGAGACAGAGAGACAGAGACAGAGAAGCCATCTGACCAGCATGCTGCTGCAATTCTTGCCATCTAGTTCATTTTTTCCCTGATAATCAAGTGCATTCTTAGAAAGATGCAAAATCTTTGTGACTTGAAAGAAATCAAAGATCATTTCTCCACGCCTCGTATTTGAAAGGATGAAAGGGGGAAAAGGAAGTTTAAAGTTTTCCTTTTCTTCTTTGCCTTCCGATGTAGCCCAGGCAGTTCAGTTAGTTCAATATTCTGGAACATAGTACATGTTCAATAAATATATGTGACTCGAATGAATGAAATCACCCTCTTCACAGTTAAATTTAAGGATTAAGAAGGAACTTACTCCCTGATAAATATCAAGTTATTTGGTTCATTTTTCTTGTGTTGTTTCAATCAGAACTACCTCTAATATTTTATTACTAAGTCACGGAAACTATAACTGTTCGCTTCTACCTTCCCTGTTGGATTGAAAACTCTTTGAGGCCTGTCCTACTCACTCCTCTACTGGTGCTGAGGATAATCTGACACAAATTCCTTCTTCAGTTGTTATTTATTTCATGAATTTCCCAGCCAAAACATGACCTTGGGTCTATCTGGAAAATACATGCATTCACGAATACCAGATATTGATTCTGCCTCTATATTATATCATGTGGAGTATTTTAAGGAAGTTACATGTTGCCTAAAACCTTGACCAGAGGTGCTGAGTATAGATGAGAGTGACTTGGTCCCTCCTCCTTTCTGCACCCCGATCTTCCTAAGCTCTCTTCTCCCTCCTTGATACTCTAGCAGGACCTGGTTCTCCGTGCTCTGACATGTGACAGACCCCCCAAGGCCTCGCCATGCTGTCTTTGTGAGGCTTCTCTGTGGATAACCTATTCTGCTCTCCCTGATACTTCTTCTCCTATTTTTCTAGTTAAATTCCTGTTCTTAAATACTCAACTCGATCAATTTCTTTCTCATAAAATCCCCCTTTTGTCTCCTTCCAAAGCTCCAGCCTGCCCCACCTTCATTTTTGCTTCCATCTGTGATTAACTTTGCACTAATTGCGTTGATTACCATGCTCTGCTTGTGTGACAGTCTCTTCCTCTAGACTCCTGAGTGCCTTGAGGACGAGCGCTGGGTTTTATTCACTGCCATCTCTCTCATGCCTTAAGAGTGCATGGCTCAAAGTGGGATATTGTCAACACTTTATAGAAGAAACAAAGGGTGGAATGAAGGAAGGACTGATGGAAGGGTGAAAAGATAAAAGGAAAGAAGAAAGGGTGAGAGAAGGAAAACACCCAACGTGTTAAATGACTATTAAGAATTAGTCTCTCCTTGAGAGTAAGCCCTAGCTTACAACAGGAAGGAGAAAATATAAAAATGTTGGCTTTAGGCTATAGGCATAGGAGCCTTTATCTGTATAAATGACACTATCTAGTTCCTTCTGCAGATCTATGGACCATTTATTTCTGATCATGTCTATTCTCCCTTCCCTGTCAGCCACCATCACCATAAAATTTCACTGTATGTTAATGGCTACCTAAACTGTTGAACTCATGATGAAATCTTCATTTCTGCTTCTATCAGAATGCTTACAACCTGGCTTCTGGTGGTCTAGAAATAAATATCATCATTACAAGGAAAAAAAATTATTGCTGTGTAAGGAGCTTAACTATTCAAGCTTAGGGGTCAAACAAATTTAATTACTGAATCATTTTATTTTCCAAATGCATGTTAAGGGCCAGGACAGTGTTCTTGTCTTCAAATTGAAAGTGTTTATGAATTGGCTTCTTCAAAATCTCATAATAACAGCTGAGATTGTGCTTATTACGCCAACTATTCTAAGTGCTTTCCATGATCAACTCATTTACTTCTCAAAACAACCCAATTAAACAGAAATAGTATCTGTCTTTTGTAGTACAGGAAACAGAGGTTCAGAAAGGTTAAAGATTGTGTCCAAGGTCACGTATCTTCTATAAGGCTTGGTTAAAATGCTAACCCAGGTAGTTCAGATTCAAGGCTAATCCTGTAAAACCTCTCATAAGATTTCAACCTGGATTCTGGATAGTGCAGACGCTCTTTCACAGAGATGGTCGCAAGTATAATTATGTTTAATGTAATAAGCCAATATATTATGATTAAAATTTCATTTTCCAGGAAATGATGGGGTGAGCTTGCCCATTTAAATACATTATTTGATGTAATCATCATAACAATCTTGTAAGATTGGTGATAATCTTCCCCAAAACTCACTTTACAGTAATTCAGGATATATCAGGTGATTGAGCCAGGACTACAGCACAGAAATCTCGAGTTCCCCCTGTGTTTTCTCACTAAATCTAGGGATTTAACGTTTATGTTTTTACACCTCTCTTTCAGTAGATACTATTAAGTATTGGCAAATGTTTTATTACTGAAAGTCTATTGGGAAGACGGGACAATGAAAGGTCTGAGGCATCCTTGCCAAGTGGAGATCAATTAAAAGTGGAAAGTAAGGGCCAACCAGTGGCATGGCGGTTAAGGCAGCTGGAGCCCACATTGCCATCTGCTCAGTTCGAGTCTGAGGCCTGGAGGCTTGAAAAACACATAGGGCACCTGTGTATGGAAAGAGGATTATGCTATAGTAAGACCCTGTCTAAAATAAATCAGGTAAAATAGAAATAAAAATGGAAATTAATGGAACTTCTGAAGACCTATCTTTTTTTTTTCAACTGAAACTAAAACTTCAACTGAAGTTTTACGAACATGCAGGCTTCTAGCTAGGGCCCTCTGCAGGAAAGTGAGGCATACCGATAGATAATTGGCTGATCATATAAAACTTTCCACCTTTCAGCTTTTCTGATTCTGAGGAGAGTCTGAGGAAGTGGAGGAGCCTTCCTCATAAAGCTGCCGTTTAATGATCACGTTCATAACTTAGTACGTTGGCACCCTGAGTCTTTGCTGTTAAATGGGAAACACTTTTCTTCTTTAAAAAATGTTCCTCAAACCCTTTGCTAATATGCAGTTTTCCACTCTGTGGGAGGCCAATAAATCCCTGTTGACTCTCTTTACATTCAGCAGCTCCCAGTAAAAGGGAAAGGCGCCGTGTCCATCCAGGCATGGCGCACACTATGGCTTTTCCCATGCTCCATTGAGATGCCTAATAGTTACGGCGTGTGGTGTTGGTGTGTGGGGCTCTGTTTTGAAGCACAGGCAGAGGTACTGGCATACAACATTTGCTACTTTTTATCGGAAATAATCACATTCGAAAAACAGGGTACATGCTTCCAAGCTGTTGACTGTTCTGATTTCTTCTACATATTTATGAACAGTATTTTCTTTTTCTTCATAAGGACTCTTACATACTATGTGGTAGAAATTTCATTATAAAATGCATGCACTTTTACAACCTGAAGAAGTAAAGACTTGGAGGGCAGTGTATATGAACTTGGAATATCACTAAAATAATAATTTCATGTACATATTCACATAGGTGATTTACGTCTGCTTGTGAATTCATCCAGAGATTTGTTATGTGAAAGGCATAGTAGTAATGGAAAATAGGAGGAAGAGTTCCTTGTCTCTCACACTGGTTTTTAAATTTCAACGTTCAGCTTTATAGATCCAAAACAGGTAGTTTTAATAGTCTAGAATTCCTTATCTGTTAAACTCAAGGAAACCCTTTTACATATAGTCCATTATTGAAAAATATTATCTTTTTTAGATTAAAATAAAACATCATTGGAACATTATCTCAACTGATAATAAATAAAATGCTTTACTTTAATAAACCAATAACAGATCAAAAGATATTTCCCAGAAAAATAGAAAACACTTAAACTAAAATTGGGAATTATCCTTACAAATAAAAAAGCTTGCAAACTGAAATCTATAATCATAATCAAATTAGTCCTTGTATTATTGTTTTTCCATTATACCATTTGCTAGTTGTGTCACTGCATGTAAGTTATTTTATTTAACTTCTCAATTCCTGGATTGGCTTATTCATAAGAGGGGTAAAGAATTACAACCTAGTTTGCATATTTGCCCTTACAAAAAAAGATTTACTACACATGAAGCAATTAAAAGCGCATTGGGCACATAGAAATTTTTTAATAGATATAAGCTACTTTCATTAATTATTCCAATCCTGTTTGCCTTAGAAAGCATAAAAGTCATGCATATTGCCTTGTAATTTTTCTTTCAGATTTCTTATTGGATGAACCTAATTATATCATATCTGTCTTGATAGTGAAGGTTTTGTCATATTGCTGATGAAGTGGTAAAGTACATAATTTGTTATGCAATCTGTGTTCATTTTGTGGATCTAACTAACATTAGGAATTTGCCTAAATGCACACAGATTTTGCTCTGTCATGAGGAGTATTACAAGAGAGGAAACAGAAAATGTTCACTTATTCAGCAACCTGCTCTGTGGTGGCATGCTAAAATATCATTGTGCTTGGAATCAGCAGATAGCATAATGGTTTCATCCCTCGACTCCCATGTAGTCAACTGTGGTTCAAGTCTGGACCAGCAGCTTAAAACTCACACCAGGTGCATGTACGTGCACGCCCAAAATCTTGAGAGGAGAATGTAGGAGAAGGGATTTGCAGTGTGGCCATCTCCCCAGGGGGTGATTTCGTTATCTCGCTATCTCTCTCTCTGTCTTGCACATGCACCCTATAGTAAAAATCTCTTTAAAAAAATAATTTATATATATATATATATATATATATACACACACACACACATACATACACACACACACGCACACATATATATACATATACATACATATATATACATATACATACATATATATATATATATATATATATATATATATATATGTCATTATGCTCTGTGGAGCAGCATTTCCCAAAGTGTGTTTTATGGGATCCGGTGCCTCAAAGGTACTAAAGAGAAGTCCTCTCTCCTCCTCCCCCTCCACCTCAAATTCCATGATCTAGTAATATTGAAAACCAATATTAGGTTAAACCATTGGGCTTCTGTGAGTCATGAATTCCCAGAACCTTTAAATGCGCTAATGTGTATTGAGATCATTCCAGATGACCAAGCAAGGGTTCCCATTTTGCCCGTGAGCCCTTTGTTGGAAAGGAACCTGTAGCGCGGCCCCAGCTCAGTGTAGTGGGGAGTACTGCACTACATCTGTGACCATGACTAGAGGCCAGACGTTAGTTTTCGCCAGTCACCCACCCCACAGTATCCTGGCACAAGTATTCTGCACTGGGAGCTAGGAGGTTTCCCCGATTGAGTATTCAGAGTTGAGAAAGAGTTGCAAAAAATGAAATAAAATCAAGCCAACCGAAGGATATCTCTGGAAGTCTGTCACTGGCACACATTTGCATTCCGGGACATTTATTCCTAAAGTGAGAAGCAGGAAGCGTGAGGAAACTGGGCGGGGTTTTGCTACACACGCACAGCCACGCAGCACGTGCGGGAAATGGAGATTTGCGTAGCCCCGGACTTCTCGAATGCTGTCTTTACTTTTAAATGATTCCCTGGGCCCAGTATTTCAGTAACTGCTTCTTTTGTCACTCTTGCGTGTGCCTGGGCAAAGCGGTAGCAGAACACTTTAATTTGATGACTTTCAGATGTCTTGTTAGTGGGCAAATGGAGTGATGGGACAAGTGGGTTTTGTCTAGTTGCTAAGGAATAAAAATAACAAGTGCTTTCATTACTTTGCCGACAATCTATTTATACATTTCTGGAGGAGGTGCCTACAGAGGAAAATATTCATATGTTTTGGGCATACCTGAGATTTCTCAAGTAAAATCATTTATTGATAGCCCCTGCTGTACACTCTTTGGTAATCTGCACCAATATTGCTCCTACACTCAAGGTAGGTTTCTGGCTTCATTGTTTGGTGGCCATTTTATAAATGTCGTCTGGCAAAGGCTGTTTTGTTCATGTCCTCTTTATTGGTGCTGATACTAAATTGCATAGATAATTTCCAGATGTTTTTCTAGTATTATCCCTTTAGCCACAAAAGATAGAAAAATAACCAGTGGTTAATTTGGAATAGAAAGGAGCCCATGAAATCTTTCTGTGAAAGTTGTAAAAGATCTCTTGGTTTTTGCTTGTCATTGTGCCTCCTGTTCTTGATCTGCAAATCAGAGCTCTTCAGTGACCAGCCCATTCCAACCTCTGACGAGTTGACCTGTTGGCTAGAAGAGCACTGTGGGGACACTGGCATGCAAATGAGCCACCCGGCCAGGTTGCTCTCACACGCTGAGACACTCAAAGAGAGCAAAATATAGGTCCACATCTGGCTCATCAAGCCTTTATCTAGAATAAATTGACCACTTAAAAAATTGTCTGGACTATCAGAATTTGGAGTCTTAATGTTTAGAATTGTCATCCTCTCAATGTCTCTGAAGTATTTAAGCGGTTTGTTCATTAAATTATATGTAAAGGGGTTTGAAACTGAAGGGAAAGATGATGAGATTAAGTACATTGACCTATTGTTTCTATAGGTATCCTGTGGTGTTTCCAACTTCTGTAAACCCACGTTGTTATTGCTGGGTTGTGTGTGTGTGTGTGTGTGTGTGTGTGTGTGTGTGTGTATTTTTTATTTTGTATAAACTAAGCATTGTCATTTGTTTTCATGCAGGTGTGATTCATAATGTCCCAGCATTCTGAGTTAATAAAGCAGTTTCCTAGGCTCTCAAGCCGTTGATGCTGTGATAATTTGGCAATCTGTTACAGTAGGAAAAATATCTTACATAGCAGCCCCAGTGGTTCCTTTTACTTCATACAAAGAATGCCTTCTGTCCTGCTATTGTTCTTCAGTGTTCAGGTTTCAAAAGTCCTCTCTTTGCTGAAGGCAAAAAAAAAAAAAAAAAAAAAAAAAAAAAATACCACATGGTTCAAAGATAAAGTAAATCAAAATGAAATGAAGGTGGTTTGTTTATCGATAAGCCTCTCATTTAGAGTAAGCTCACTTCCTGCTAGTTAATGATTGATATTTTTCACTCACATATATTATTAGATCATGAGGATATGGAAAGAATTTGTGCTCTAATAGCCAAAGATGAGACGATAAAATAACCTCTAAATTTTCTACTAGTGAAGGGTCTGTCTTTCAGAGTCAGTAAGGACTTTTAGAATTGCATGTTCCCTTTCAGTGTCAGGAAAGGAAAAAGACAATTTAGAAAAAAAAGATCTTATTATATCCACATGAACCCAAAAGAACTATAGTTGTCAATTGCTTATGGTCACTTTCAAGATTACTACATAGACATTAATATAAAAATATGTTAATATTATTACATAGATATTAAATATGTTAGTAGTTTAAATTGACATGTAATTATTTTAAATTAACATATAACTAACATATAACTAAAAGGTTAACTGTGTAGTTTGCTTTGAGGTCAACTTTTTTTCATTAACTATGTTCACTTTTATCAATAAGAACACTTTCTTACTGCTCATTTAATTTATAGTTTTGTCTTACTATTTCAGGTTATGAAAGCTGCTAAGCGAGATATAAATAAATTGAATTCTGTAATGAAATAGCAGTTTAATTATGATGGGCAAACAGAGAAAAAAGGGAAAAAATTAGCAAAAAAGATAGCACTAACATTACTCCCATTATTTTTTTAAAAAGGCTAAGTGTCCAGTGTTTAGTACAGGTAGTATCTTTGTGGAGGTGCTTTGTAATTATTATTTAGTTTCTAGCCCTTCCTATTTTCTACAATCCCCACTTTTTAGTTCTAAGGTAGCCAAGTACATTTTGAGCCAATAATAGAATTCTGAATTCATGTTGAAAGTTCGGTTGCTGATACGCTCCCCTGCATGTTGCTGAAGGGGATGGTGGGGCAGATAGGATATTCTCTGTGAAATTATTCAGCATAGCCGATTTGACATGTAAATGGTCTCAAAGGATGGCAGTTCATAAAACTGGGTGGCATACACACAGATGAAGGTGGAGAACTTATTTCAGGTGAATAGAAGTCTCTAGACAGTTGAGTTTCTTGTCTACCACAGACAAAGGCAAAATACTAAGATTTGGCAAGAGAGAAATGTCAAGTTACCTACAAAGGATATCCCAACAGCCTAACGCGGACTTCTCATCGGAAACAATGTGAGCGAGGAAAGAATGGGAAAATATATTCAAAGTGTTAAGGGAAAAGCAATTTCGACCAAGAATATTATACCTGGCAAGATTATCCTTCATATGGGAAGAAAAGACAAGAACATTCTCAGATACACAAAACCTGAAAGAATTTACCAACACCAGTCCAGATCTATAAGAAGTTCTCAAGGGAGTGCTATGCTAGGAAAATTAAATACAGACACACAGAAATGAGAGTTCAAAAATTAAGAAAATGGCCAACTTAATCATAGGGACAAGTCTAGAGTTGAATATTATATCTCAGAATTTAATCGGGTAGATCAAACCACAACAGAAGATACTAAGTACATGAGACTGAACTAGTGAAATAGAATTTTATGACTTTTGACTAAAACATTGCTGATTTTTTTCTAGGTTTTGTTTTCCAGTTTTAAGGATTTTTGTCTTGTCTTGAGCTGCCAATAGGTTCGTGTACCTATTTGAACAGAATCCTAACCTGTTCCCTGGCTTTAAGGTTTAAGCAAAGTTCCTTACCATTTCTTTGATTTATTAAAGCTAAAACTGCTTTACTTGAAATTAAAAAATATATTTAAAAATACCTATTTAATGACCATAGTAAGCTATATAGCATCAGCCTGGTGCTACCTTATAGTATATTCATTCTAGTCAGAGTTTCACACCTAAAGGCAGACATGTATTCACAGATATGTATATACCGGCTGAACTTAATATTGAAAGTAGTTAGATAATTTAAGAAATTTTGTGAATCAATAAAATATGGAGAAGAAAAGGAATGGAAAACAGCTGTAGACACCTGAGATCGTGTGGAAAAAGGGTGGGAAATGACAGAGGGTGAGAAATAAGGGTAAAATTTATATGTAAATATATATAATATGAAACTAGAAATGGAAAATTATTGAATATGACATGTATGATTAAACCACTAAGCAGTATATTCTGGATGGGAAATCACATTTTGTATGCTGTGACAATGCTGAGGGAATGAATATAAATTAATTAATTAAAAAAATGTTTCAGAAGAAAAAAAAGAGAGAGGAATGGGGACAGAAGTCCGTCCTATTGCGTCACGTTTTCTGGGACAAGCTCTTTTATGAGTTTTAATTCTTTCCTACAATATGAGTTGAGAGTTAGCATCCCAGTTTCTCTGATAAGGGATCTGAAGTGGCTTTTTACCAAGAAGTAACCTTCTATCTGGTGTCTGGTCTCCTTTACAAATGCAAATCAGATCGTCTCACACCAGTGTCTGTCTCACAGGATAAAAGCCAGACCCCCCAGACTCCATCTTTGCATGCAGGCCAGCAGGACTGAGGTCTTACCCTACCCTAGGTTACCAGTCTCCCCTGTCGCCACCACTCAGCCCTGGCCCAGTGTGCTCCAGCAAACCCTGCCCTCTTCACCACTCTCCTGGCAGGATTAAGGAGCATGCAACTTGGTAATCTTTAAGATTCTGATTTTCAGGACCAGCAGTTAGTGTAATGGCTATGTCGCTGAACTCCCATGTAGCCAACCGTGGTTCTAGTCCTGGACTCGGTGGCTTAAACTCACACCGGGCGCGTGGGTGTGCATGCCCGAGATCCCGAGAGGAGAATGGAGGAGAAGGAATTGTGGTGTGACCATCCCCCCTGGGGGGTGATTTCTCACTTTCTGTCTCTCTGTTTCTCTCTGTCTTTCTGGCGAGCGCACGCGCCCTATAGCAAAAACCTCTCCGAAAAAAAGAAAAAAAAAAAATTCTGATTTTCTCCTCTTAGGAAAGTCACCATGCGAGGCCAGCCTTGGGGCCTTTGCATTTGCTTTTTCTAAGGGATGCTTTGCTGCACATTTTGCTTAGCTGGATCTCTCCTCTCAGTCCTCATCTTAATTGTCGCTTCCTCAGAGAACTTCCCTGCCCACTCAATCTACATAGGCTTTTTACTGTGATTATCTCTCCCACTGGTTCTTTCTCCTTTCTAGCACTTACCAACACTCTATACACATATTTATTTAATGTCTGTATCTTCTACCTGACCCTAAATTACCTGAGAATGGTATGTGCCTGGGGTGTCCCTACTGCCTAGATAGCACAGGGTTTGGAGTACGACAGATACCCAATAAATATTGGTTGGAATACAAAATGTGAATGAGGCCCAGAGAGGTTAAGTAACTTGTCTAAAGTCACGCAGCTAGTAAGCATCAAAACTAGGATTTGAGGGACCAGCAGTTAGCGTAATGGCTATGTCACTGGACTCCCACGTAGTTGACCACGGTTCAAGTCCAGGACCCGGTGACTTAAACTCACTCTGGGCGCGTGTGCATGCGTGCCCAAGATCCGAAGAGGAGAATGGAGGAGAAGGGATTACGGCGTGGCGATCCACCCTGGATTTCTCGCTTTCTGTCTCTCTGTCTCTCTCTGTCTGGCGAGCGCACGTGCCCTATAGCAAAAACCTCTCAAAACAAACAAACAAACAAAAAATCCCAAAAAACTAGGATTTGAAAACTCATCATAAAATGCATGTATTTTTAACAATAACTTTTTTTCCCCAAATTATGTTTCTTGAACACTAGCATCCCAGGGAATCTTAATGATATTCCGAAAATAATAATAATAAAAAAAGATCTGTGTTTAAATAACTTGTGGATATGATGCAGTTGTTTGAAACAAATTGAACATATTTCTTTCCTGAAGGATATCCCAGAGACTTTAATATGCAGATGTGCATGTGGCTCTTGCAGAAGCTATAATAATACGTTATCCAGTATTTCCTTTTAGTGTTCGGCCATTTTTTAAGTTTTTTTTTTTTTTTTTTTTTTTGGAGAGGTTTTAGCTATAGGGCGCGTGTGCTCGCCAGAAAGACAGAGACAGACAGAGAGATAGAAAGCGAGAAATCACCCCCCCTGGGGGTGGCCATGCTGCAATCCCTTCTCTTCCATTCTCCTCTCAGGATCTTGGGCATGCACGCACACACACCCGGCGTGAGTTTAAGCCACCAGATCTAGGACTTGAACCATGGTCAGCTACATGGGAGTCCAGTGACAAAGCCATTACACTAACTGCTGGTCCCATTTTTTAAGGTTTTTGTCGTAGGATATGTGCACTTGCCAGAGAGACAGAGATAGACAAAGAGGGAGAAAGTGAGAAATCACCCCCTAGCGGGGATGGCCACTCTGCAATCCCTTCTCCTCCATGCTCCCCCTGGGATTTGGGGCACATGCGCACCTGTGCCTGACATGATTTTCAAGCTGCTATGTGGGAGTGAAGTACCTTAACCTCCATGCCACTTGTTGGCCCTTTGGACATGATTTACTTATTTAGATGAAATTAATACCTTTTGAGACAACAGCATGCAGCAGTAGCCAGGGTGGGGATCTACCTCTCCTTAGAAAGTGAAAAAATAGCAATTTCTATCAGCATATTAGGTCCAAAAATCCTGGTGTTTTCTAGAAGTGTTGTGCTTTCTGCCTTCTTCTTCCACTGTGAATATGAAGAAGGGGGTAACATCTTTAACAAACTAGATTAGAAAGTAGAAATTAAAGACAGTTAAATGGGTTGTAATTTAGATTATTGTGGAGAAAATACAGGAAGGATATATTTTAAGAAATAACAAATTAAAATATATGAAAGAAAGAAAAGTTAAGTGGCTAATAACTTCAAACTGTAAGCATTTTTTTTCCCCACTTCAGTATGCTATTAAAAATGACTGAGAGTGATCTTAAATGCTGACTTTCCTTAATGGAGAAAGTATGAAATTACAAAATAACCAATGTAATCACACCTTAATCTTGTTAAATTGAAACACTGTAATCTACATTCAAATTTCACATATGGTCAATCTTGCAAGAGCTGGGAGGGTGAGCCAAAGCACTGTGTGGAATTTTAAATAGAGTCTCTCCTACCCTCTCCAAAGCCCATTTACTTCTTTATGAGGAATGGTTCTCTGGGTCTGGGGGAAGGGACCCCAAGCCAAAAACCAAAGCAAGTTACATTTTGATTTTTAAATTTTATAATCAAAATAAGGATTTTATTTCCAAAAACCTGATACTCATAACCAATTTTATCATAAAAAAAGCAGAATGCATTTTTAGAGAAAAGAGGAACTTTGTGAAGATAAAATCAATTTCTGTTCTCTCTTGCTAACAGGTTATTACAATTTGCTGGCAAACGTGAGTTTTACTCCTCATTAAAAAGATTATAAATATTATATATATATAAAATTTACATTTAATCACTATATATCTTTACAATGTACAACTTGGTTTTTCTCAGTTCAAATACAGTGCATATAAGTCAAGGCAAAGACATTAGCACATACATTATCATCAACAGGTAACTTCTCACTTTTGTAGCTGTTAAATGACAAACATTATTTTTAAAAAAGATAGGTAAAGTGAAGTATTTTTATCCGACACTGACGAGCATGCCTATCAATTGACTATGCATGATGGGCAACAAAGCCATTGTCTTACGGTGGAGCAGAGTTCCAAGAGAAGGGGCTCCCACATTGGACTTGAGAAATGCCAGCCCCATCCAGGGGGAACCACCGAACAATGGCCTCATGACTTCCATGGAGCCCTGCTAAATACAAGTTGACATTCCTCTCAGATGCAAGGTGCTCACACTAGAAATGTGCACTTCTTCACAGACCCAAAACAAACAAAAAATGCTGAAAACAGAAAACTTGAGAATCTTAACTACAGAGGAATCAAAGATAATGTGTTTCCGTGTTATCTGGACTTCTCTGTTCTGTAACATGCCATTTCACTGGGTTTTAACACATTCCCCAGAAACTTGGCCTGCACTTGAAGTCGGCTCTTCCAGGGAATTGCTGATTATGGAAACCACAGCATCTGCCACTAATGCTCCTGACTGTGACATTACGGGAAAGACCCGGCTATTTCATTCCTTCCAGCGAGCTGTTGCTTCCCAGCAAGCCACTTGTCTCTGGAGTATTTTGTTGTATCTATAATAAGACAAAACAAAGCTATTTCGAAGGTTTTAGTAGACACAGTCTCCATAGGCAAGGTCCTCTAGAGACGTGGCAGGAAAGAAAGATGAGACAGAGGTAGGCTCCCAGTCCTCTGTGAAGTCCCAGCCCGCTTCCTCCAGCCTCCCACCTGCTGAGAACTTTCAGGGGTGTTTTGCACTTTAGTGTGTGAGTGTAATTGCATTACGAGTGCTAGAAAATATACATCCCCCATTGCTCTTTTTTCCAAATCAGAAAACTTCGTGTCCTGATGTGGCCAGTACCCAGGGTTAAAACAAGAACCTCTCTCATCTCTGTGAATAAGACAGGGCGGTAACAAGGCACAGATACAAGCCACTGCGATGGGATTTGAAAGATAGCTTTTGTGGTCTAGGATTTGATTCCTATGTGGCTACAGGTGAGCTATTTTATCTCTCCAATTTAGGTTCTTGCTCTACCAAATGGGATGGTTTAGACTTAATTTTATTGTAAAAGAACATTTGAGATGATCAACTGATACCGCTTCACTATAGCTATAAAGGCATGTGGCCAAGTATGGAATTTCAGACTCAATTTTTGAATTGCATGAATGTGCTCTAATATTCTTGCTATTATGCTCCGAGGCTAAAATATCCTATTGTTTTTGAGCTTACATAAGCTGACCTCATTTACTATGGGAACATTTTAAGTATTTAGGAATATGAGGGTAAGCACCATAGAAAGAATAATTCAATCTAGATGTAAGAGACTTTTTTTAAGCTTCATTAACTGATAATTATTTGAGTGCAAAACAATGCCCTTACTGTTTGATAAATGAATATTAGCCTCATGTCATGCTGATAAAACTCATGAACAGAACTAGACTTCTCTGCATTTGGGGGACTTTGTTATTTTGATGCTAATGGATTATGTTCATTTCGGATAGATAGATAATCATGAATGACTCAGCAGGACTGACTTAAATTAGATCTGTCCACCCATGCTTTGCTTATTAGTGTGTCCTGAATATATTGGTACCAACCTTATATTACAATGCGCATTTCATAATTTACCTATCACGACCTTAAGATGTCTAAGATAAGGAAATTTGATTGATCGCAAAATAATGATTATGTGTTTGTTTAAAAGCATAGCATTGTATTTATTTCCCCCAAAAAATGTATTCTAAGAATCAGCAATATGAGTAACTTATTAAAATCTTTTTACAATGTACGCTTTTGGAATCTGTTCAATATTACTTTTTCATACCTATTAGCCTCTTATAATAGAAAGTTATATTAGTCTGGATAGGCTACAGTGCTAATAAATAACCTCTGAATTTCAGTGGCTTGACACAGTAAGAGTGTATTTCTTGCTCACATCACAGTCTAAATGCACATTGGCGAGGGTGGGGGTGGGAGGAGAACTAGAGAGTGTTTTTGCCCATCAGTCATTTGGTGACCCAGGCTCCATCTGTATTGTGGCTCTACTCCCCTCTAGGGCTCTAGGGTCTTCTCTGTGCAGTAGGTGGTTGGAAAAGAGGAGTGAAGGTTATAAATGGGATATTTTCTTAATTGATTCAGCTTAGAAGTCACGGGCCTCCTTTTCATACATGTTTCATGGGCCAGATCTCTGACATACACCTCAAGGTGAGTAGAACAGAGATTTGACTAAGTGATAGGAAATACGAGAGGACAAAACTATTAATTAGCATAAACTGTCCCTTTCACAAGATCCAGACACCAAACTGAAGTCAATTAAAAATAAGTGAAAGTTTAATATACAAAATGTTAATTTTGACAAAGCTCTAGTGTTGTTGATCCAGAGAATGAGGCAAGTAAATTGTGCCAATAATCTTTCCACTAGTAAAACACAGAGTCCAGTTATGCATCAAAGAGAGAGAGAGAGATACTAAGGGAGCGATTCATTCTAACAATGTGCGAGAACTGGGAACTGTTCTGGAGATGACGCTGGCACAGGGCTACAAATTTAACTAGAAGTCTAGACTGTCCTTGTCATTAGCTTCTGCAGAATCCTGAACAAAATTACAGAACCTCCATGTTCTTGTTTTCAAAGGGACTGTCATAAGCCTGCATGTTTCATCATATAAATTTTCATGATATAAAGTCCAAATTAGGTAATGAAGGAAAAAACATATGTGGAGAAGTCATTCAAATACCAAAGTAAAACTGCTACTTTTATTGTTGTTATGTAATTCTATTCCCACACCTGGAAGTGTGTTTAAAAAATATTATTCTACACACACACATACACACACACACACACACACACACACACGCATGCATATGCCAAAAAACACATGTATGTACAAACACACACACCCTTTCCACCCTTTCAGGTAGAAGAGGAGGAAGCAGGTGCTGTATTTTTTCATCTTCAGAATGAAGTTGACAGTTAAGTGTCCAAGTCGTTTGGTTTCCCTGGTCACTAGTACATCTCATATCTGTGCCAGTTTTCTAACCTGTCTTTAGAAAATACTTTTGATTATCTTTGTCTTTTCATGAAGGCTGGATGTAGAAATGTTTGTTCTTTTTGCCTCAGCGTATTATTGAGAGCTTTAGGCAAAATTAAGTTTGTGAAAGTATTTTTTAAACTGTAAAGAAATGTATATATAGAAGGGAAGTTTAGGGCCAGTCCACCACCTGTTGATTAAAGAGCTGAAGACCACCAGGCCTACATCATTTGAGTCCCAGACCTGAAGCTTAAAAGACATGCTAGTGGGACCAGCAGATGGCGTAGTGGTTAGGTCTCTGGGGGGCGACTGCGGTTCAAATCCTGGACCCGGTGGCTTAAAACTAACACTGGGCGCGTAAGCATGCATGTCCAAATTCCCAAGAAGAAAGTGGAAGAGAAAAGGGCTTATGGTCTGGCCGTTCCCCTGGAGGGTGATTTCTTGCCTTCTGTCTCACTTTCTCTCTGGCAAGAGTATGCATCCTATAGCAAAAATCTCTCTAAAAAATTTATGCTAGGTGTGTGTGTGTGTGTGTGTGTGTGTGTGTGTGTGTGTTCCTAAAATTAAAAAAAAAGGGACAGATGGAGAAGGGATTGTGGCATGACCATTCCCTACAGAGGTGTTTTATCGTTTTCCCTATCTCTGTTGCTGCTGAGCACATGTGCCTTCTCATAAATTAAAAGTGGAAAAGGAGGTTTATTATTATGTAACTGTTCTTAAAGAATGATTTACTTAGTATTATTTAATATTATTATATTTTAATTTGACCAGAGAGAGAGACAGAGAGCAAAAGTGAGAAAGCAAGCTGCCAGGTCTGGGACTCAGCCATGTGGGAGTCCAGTGCCTTCCTCACGTCCCCCTTATTTAACTGTTTTAAATTCTAGATGTCTGTCTAGCTAATTTGAGTCATCTGTATGAAAAGTTTTTTTTTTTTTTTTTAAATTGCACCTCCATATAAACTTTTATTTTTAATCTATCAGTAGTGTGCTTTAATAAGACATTACATAGCAAATATAAATGAACCATTCTGTATCTGGTGTCCATTATTTTTGCTCACCTCATTATTACTGATAAAATATGCAAGCTGTCTGTTCTCAAAAATATTTTACATTTCTTCATAATTTCACATTCTTTGGGGGAAGTGCAGGGCATGGGGTCAGAGTCAGGAAGCAGATATTTTTCAGTGATCTCAAACCTAGGTCAGCTGACCCTCGGAGCCAAGACTCAGTATAAACATGAGTTTTAAAACACATCCTAGGAGTCTCGATTAATCAAAGCCAGGTCATGCTTTGGGATCTGCCTAAAATTCCTGTAATTATCAAGACAAATCCTTCCTCCTCAGCTTTTCACATTCAAGCTAAGGCCACCTGAATAACTACCTCTAATAACTGACGGTGACAAGTCATCAGAGTTAACCTCTAGGGAGGAATCATGGTGACTCTTTGGCTGACATTATTGACTTAGAGCGTGGACAATACAAAGCCTATATTTTTACATGAGCAAGTTCTACCTCTAAATTCTGATAACCCAGGATGTCTTCTATTATTTAGGAGATTGTAGAGAAATTAATAAGATAAAATAAGATTATCTTTGTAATGTGAACTCTAAAATGTATGAGAATTTTATTATGGCTGGTCCCCATTTGTCCACTCCTCAGGTCCCCCACTGTGGCCATTTTAAAACTACAAATATGATTGTAGAATCAAGTTCAGACACTGTGCAGAAGCAGCCCCTTGTGAGCCCTCCACTATGATACACTCAGCCCCAGATCACTTTTTCCAGCAATTACCCAGGTTCCCAAGTGTCTCCACACTTTTCATCCACTTTTAGAAATGTCTTCTGCCTCTTCAGCCATCTGGAAAATGGCTACTCATTCTTTTTTTTTTTTTTTTTTTTTTTAAGAGGTTTTTGGCTTAGGGTGCATCTGCTCTATGAAAAGAGAGAGAGGGACAAAGATAGTGAGAAAGAGTGATAAATCACCCCCCTCCCCCAAAGAGGGATGGCCACACCTACAATCCCTTCTTCATTCTCCTTCTGAGATCTTGGGCACACTCTTACATGCACCTAGCTTTATTTTTAAGGCATCTGGTCTGAGACTGGAACCATGGTCAGCTAATGCAAGAGTCCAGCAGTTTAACTGCTATGCCATCTGCTCGCCCACGGCTACTCAGATGAAAACTTCCTTTCTCTAGAAGGCCTGCCAGGATGGACCGGGCAGCACTGCTGTGTGTGGTCACATGGCGCCTGTCCGTGGGGCTCCGGCACTGCAGACATGTGACTGATGGCCTTTCTCTCTTGTCTCCTTAGACAAATCAACAGCTCCTTAAAGACTGAGATGATATTTCACTTTTGCATCACCAGGGTTTAGAACCTGCCCTGGCAGTTTCTAGGTATCCAGGAAGTACATACTAGGTGGATGATGAACGAACGTCCCCTTAGAAAAAGCAGGAGAGTTACAAGATCATGCAACCCTCCGCTGAAGAAGTTAAAACCGGCAGTTAGCGTAATGGCTATGTCGCTGGACTCCCACGTAGTCGAAGACTCATGCCCAAGACGAGAGGAGAATGGAGGAGAAGGGATTGCAGCATGACCATGATTTCTCGCTTTCTGTCTCTCTGTCTGTCCGGCGAGCGCATGCGCCCTATAGCGAAAAACCTCTCCAAAAAAAAAAAAAAAAAAAAAAAGAAGTTAGGAGTTACAAATTTAGAGTCAAGAGCAGAAAAAATATGTGGTAATTGAAGAGGGAGGGCAGCTAAGCATGTGGCCGCTTTAGATATTTACTCATCAGACCAGACTGAAGCAGGCTTAATCAGGGAAAATCAATCTGCCTGTTTTTCAGTGTGAATGTAAACTTGCTTATAGGGGATGCGGCATAGGTGTTCTGAAAACTCTCGCATCAGCCCTCGAGTTAGTGCTTCCTTTACCTTCTGTGTGTCTGAACTGCTTACACCTACCTGGAACAGCGGGGTACTCTTCCTCAGGCCATGCATTGTATCACGCCATGCCCGGGGTCCAACATCTCTTTGTGTACACAGCAGAGTCCAAACTCTGCCTGGAGTTCCAGACTTTTTTCCACCTTGATCCAGTGGTGTCCATGATCCTCTGTATTCACCAGATGTTTTAGTGAAAATGGGCCACACATCTTTCTCCATGTCCTGTTCATGTCCTTCACAGCCAGCCTCCTTTTTCCCCCCCCCCCCCAGATTTTTGCCATAAGGTGCATGTGCCTGCCAGAGAGGAGAAAGACAGAAGAAAAGCAAGAAATTACCTCCCAAAGCCATATCACAATCCCTTCTCTTCTGTTCTTCTCTCAGGACTTTTGGCATGTACACACACACACACACACACACACACACACACACCTGGTGTGATTTTCAAGCTACCAGGTCTGCGACTTGAACAGTGGTTGACCATCTGGGAATCTAGTGCCTTAACCACCACATCTGCTGTACCCCAAAAGCCTGCTTCTTTTTTAAGAACATCATCCTGAAATTTTGTAGTATTACAAATTCCAGTGATGTCCTTATCTTGTCAATTGTCCTTTTCTTTCAGAAAATCATTGCTTACTCGTGCCATCTTCTGTATATTAAAAAATAAAAAAAGAGTTTAAGGGGCCATCAGGTGGCACATTAGTTGTGGCGCTGGACTCTCATGTCACCAACCATCCCAGATCTGGAGGCTTGAAACTCACTCCAGGTGCATGCGCATGTGTGCCCAAAATCCCAAGAGAGAGAATAAAGGAGAAGGAATTGCAGTGTGATCATCCCCTCGAGGAGGTGATTTCTCACTTTCTCTCTCTGTGTGCCTCTGGTGAACACACATGCCCTATTGCAAAAATTTCTCTCTTAAAAAAAATTGTTTAATAAATTTAAGCTTATCATTTTTCACAAAGTTTCAAAACTTTGTGCTTTACTGGGACCAGCAGTTAGCATAATGGCTATGTTGCTGGACTCCCATGTAGTTGACCGCGGTTCGTATCCTCGACCTGGTGGGGTGGCTTAAAACTCACGCTAGGCGCGTGTGCGTGTGTGCCCAAGATCCTGAGAGGAGAATGGAGGAGAAGGGATTGCAGCGTGGCCATCCCCCCTGGGGGATGATTTCTTGCTTTCTGTTTCTATGTCTCTCTCTGTCTGTCTGGCGGACGCACGTGCCCTATAGCAAAAACCTCTCAAAAAAAAAAAAAAAAAACCCAAAAAAAAAAAAAAGCAAAAAACTTTGTGCTTTACTTTCCCAAGTTGATTTTTCAATTACTAGTGGCAGTAGTCTCTTCCTTGTGTTCAGTTATAGCAGTTGGCACAAGGTCTTGATCATTGTATGTGTGTACAAAGCTTCACTGATATTTGAAAAGGATGCCTGTGTTTAATAACAACATTACATTAAACTTTGGAATGGAAGTATGTGTAGAGCGGGATATGATGCTTTCTCTAGAGTCAGAGGAATTGAGTTTCAATCACAACTCTGCTCTCTTACTGGCAAGATATCACCAGCATGATCCACCTCATCTGTTCATGCTTCAGCTTCATCAGTAAAATGGGATAATAGTACTAGTTGTGGAAAGAACACCATAGAAATAAAATCTGGTCACAGGTTATGTTTCATGGTCAGTATACATTAAAGGTGCACTAGTATTATCATGGTATTATCGTTTATAGGCATTGTAGGGTCAGACTTCCTGCATTCCCATCCCAGTTTACTATGTATGGTCCCTTACCTGAACAAGTCACCTCAACAACCTGTGCCTGTTTGTCTCTCTCAAATGAGGAGGGTAGTATTCTTCTCAGAGTGTCACTTGGAGGAACAATTGAGACAATGCATACAACACCCTTGGTACAACACACAGACTGCAGAGCGTGCTCAGTAATCCTAACTCCGGGGTTGTTCACCACAGCCGTGTTGGTTGAAGATTATGCTTGCTCATGCTGATGTTTTCATGGAGGGAGTGTTACCCTTTATCACAATAAGAAAAAATGGTTCAAAAAAATAAATCCCAGGATGCTTCATATCTCTCTTTAGACTCCCTCTCGGAGCCTGTGGAGTAACGGGAAAAGCGTCTGTCGCACTACGCGTTTGTTGTGTGCAGTTGTGTTTCAGTGGGAAAAAGCTCTCTGTGAAAGAGCAGCCCTGTCTGAGTGATTTATATGTATCTGATGCTTAACACAACTCTTGGAAGAGAGGGACATCTATCACCGTACCGTGGGAAGTATGCTGACACCAGCAGCCCACTCTCTTTTAAGGTGTGGTCATCCTGAAGGCTTCCACTCATGCCACCTTCCCACCAAAGGGCTTGCCCTCCCTTGTGCTCGCATCAGAAGCATACATATATTGGTGAGAGTATTTACATGGAATCGGATTTATTCTCCCTGGGGAATAACCTGTACTGTTTTTAAGAAGGGATAAAGATCCCTTAGAAATGCTTACAGTAGGATTAACAAGCATGAGTCTTCGATTCATTTGCAGGGAAAAAATGTTGTTACCACTATTCCAACTTAGTGAAGCCTCACGGGTTTACAGGCCAGTATCAAAAGTAGTATTCAGTTTAAATCTCTGATGCAGTATCATAACTTCCTGCATACATGCTAGCCAGCTATACTGAATGTATGTGAAGTCCTTTATAAAAACACAAAAAAAGGTGTTTGGGCCAAACTGAGTATACACACTTTCTGGCACAGTGATATGCTGCTTATGTAAAATATTGGCTAAGTCACTTTTTTTTTTAAAGAGAGATTTTTGCCTTAGCGCAGATGTACTCAGTGGAGAGACAGAGAAAGAGAGCCAGAAAGTTAGAAATCATACCCTGGGGGGATGGCCATGCCACAATCTTTTCTCTTCCATTCTTCTCTCGGGATCTTGGGCACTCACACATCCAGCGTGAGTTTTAAGTCACTTGGTCTGAGACTCGAATCACAATCGACCATGTGGGAGTTCAGTGACATAACCATCACGCTATATGCTGTCCCATGGCTAAAGTTACTTTTAAAATTTTACCAAATAATTTTGCATGGCACATCACGTGCCATCCCAGTTGTCTGAGATGGTGTTTAAAGTCATATATAATATTCTCAGGATTTGTGCCGAGACACCAAATCTACTGGGGTTCACGTTTTGGTTTTGATTTAATTTATACTCTAAAGAATTGATCATTTGGGCCTGGCAGGTGGCATGGTGGTTTAGGTACTGGACTCTCACATGGCTGACCATGGTTTGAGTCCCAGACCTGGTGACTTGCTTTCTCACATCCCCTCTCTCTCTGTCTCTCTCTGATAAGTGTGTGTGCCCTGTAGAAAATTTTAAATAATAAATAAGTATTTTTCAAAAAGGAATCGATCCCTAATCTACCCCTGTATTCTTTTGAAGACACTTCAGTTAGGCTTTTGTTTCCAGTCACTTCACTGAAGCAGCCTTTGTCCAGGTCAGAAGTGAACTGAGCAGCTAAATCCAGTGGCTGATTCTCAGTTCTCATCTTACTTGCCTTACCCCAGGACTCCAGACAGCTAACTACTCCTCCTATTCTCAGTCCTCATCCTACTTGCCTTACCCCAGGACTCCACACAGCTAACTACTCCTCCTAAGACCTTCTTAAATTTGACTTCCTGGATACCCTTATTGTGGGTTCTGCTATTACTGTCCTGGTTTCTCCTTCTCAGCATCCCTTACTGGATACCGGTCTGTCCTCTTCTCTGGGGGTTTTCATGGGTCTTCGTGTCTTCCTAGATTTCTCTACCTGGGTGAACTCATCTTGGCCTATGTCTTTATTTATTTTATTTATTTAATAAAATTTTTAAGGATTTAAAATATATATTTATTTAATTGTATTTATTATTATTATTAATTTGCCCAGAGAGCCAGAGAAAGGGAAAGTGAGAAAGCAAGCCGCCAGGTCTGGGACTGAAACTATAGTCAGTCATGTTGGAGGCCAGAGTCCCAACCACCATCCAACCATCCACCTTTCTGGCCTGTGTCTTTTATGTTGTCTAAATGCAGAGCACCATTGCTCCTTGACTCTGTTCCAATCACATTAACTTCTTTCTCTGCCTTGAAAACTGCAAATTTTCACCTTTGTACTTTCCACTCTAACTATAAAGTTGTCCTCCCTGGTAGCTAAAAGACTCCCTCTATCATTTCCTAAAAACCTTAATTTGTCATTTTATCCGTGACACCTTCCCCGACCTACCTATGTGTTGTGCGATCTCTACAACATAACCTCTCATTTTAATGCATTTTTTAAGTAACTGTATCCAGCGGGGGCCCGATAAGAAACAGATGGCACACTCAAAAGGACTTCACCAGGAGATGCTAATAAGAGAATTATGGGGCCAGCAGGGGGTATGGTGGTTAAGGTGTTGGATTCCCACATGGCAGATGGCAGTTCGAGTCTCAGACCAGGTAGCTTGAAAATCACCTTGGACGAGTGTAAGTGCATGTCCAAAAAGAAGAGAAGGGATGATGGCATGGCCATCCCATGGGGGGTGATTTCTCACTTTCCCTCTTTCTGTCTCTCTGTGGCAAGTACATGTGCACTATAGCAAGTGAGAGAGAGAGAGATAGAGAGAGAGAGAGAACTATGCATGGAGGTGGAAACAGGGTTAGGAGAATCAAGAAGGAATGGCCAGCCACACAGGGAGGAGCAGTCGTGGGGCAGCCATTTCTGTGCCCAGGACTGGAGCAACAAGGCAAGGGTACCGTGTGGGCCGAGCCTGTTTGCTGGTTAGAACTAGGGAAGGGACTGCTCAGCAGGGTTGTGGCTTAGGCAGCACGGGCCATGAAGGCTTAGCAGAGGCAGGAGACAGGAGATCCACTGCAAAGAAATGTCTGGAGATTGCTCTGCTCTTGCCTTCTGAACTCTCCCTGCTGCTTTCCTTTGGCTGAATCCAGTAGGATTCCTTTGGACAGGAGAAGCCAGTTCTAGAGTTCAACTTTCTGTCACCCAGACAAGAGCAGCAAAAGTGAAGAAGGCATGGAGGGGGATGAACAAAGGCAGACTAGCCAGGGATCTTTTTAAAGGCTTATTTTCACTCTGTGCTTGACAATGTGAGCTTGTGCCTTCCAGGAATCTGGGGAAAATCAATATTAAATGTTGTTGTCTCATTTTGTTTAAAATTTTTATTTTAATGAGATGAGTAGGGAGAATGAGAGAGAGAGAAGGAGAAAGATGAGAAAGAGTTAGTTTTGACAGGGTCTTACCAGGTTGCCACGTCACAGGCCTGCTGTCCTAGCTCCCAGCTGGCTCTGACCACAGGGGCACAACACAACGCCTGACCTGTTTAGGGTGAGCTCAGAACCAAAGCTGGGCACAGCAGCGACCCCCTGCTGGCATCCCCACAGGTGAGCCTGTCCGTCTCTTTTTTGATAGGTTCATCTCTATAGCATCCAGACTTCCATTGGCTGAAGACATGCCAAGCCAGTGTGTCTGCTCCAAGCATCAGAAATGATGTTCATTCAAAATATTTAGCCACCGGGATGACACAGGCAGTCAACCATCTGAACAGTAACCAGACACATGAGAGCAGTTTACCAAACCGGAATGTATCGCACAAAGTTCAAAACAGAGCATTGGCAAGAGATGTTGTGATGTGAATATCTGAATGGAAGATTTCTTATCTAAGGGCGTGTGGGAAAATCATGCCTCCTGGTTAGGATGTTGTATAACATAGGTAATGTGCTAAACTAGATGAAGTGGGCATGTCATTTAAACTCCCGGCAACTGCACCTGGTAGGTTTTATTGTTTTCTCCATTTATAGGTTTGGATCCTGAGGCTCAATGAAAGATCATTTTGCCTAAAACTCCTCAGCCCCCTAAGCTGAAGCTGTGCCCCACACCCAGATTTTCCACTACAAAGACTTACTTCTTGACTAGTTTTACTAGTAAGACTATCTCCCCGATGGATAGTCTTGATTTCAAAGAAGAAACTGGGCATAGTTTGAACTTCCTTTTTTTAAATTTTTTTTTTGATGTTTTCAGAAGACATCCTTAAGAAAGTCTCTTTTTATTTCCTGCATTTTATCTCTCAAAATGTAATTTAGATTCTGATTCTAAAATCTAGAGCAGGGTTGAAAGCTCCTATGTATTTCTCCCCCCAACCACACCCCTACCCCCATCTCTGTGTATAAAAGTCACCGAAATGTATGTGCTTACTGTCTAAATGGATTTCTTCCTGGTTTTTTGACTGCGATTTTAGGCCCAGAATCCAGAAGCATGAATATTTATAATAAACGGCACATAACACTGTTGGCCATAGACTACCATGAGGTGCGATTGCTAAATTTACCTTGGAATATGCTCATTTAGAAACTATATAGCACGTACATAAACCAACCGATAAACCTGAATGTTTTTTACTTATTGTGTTATTTTTTACCTTTTTACACCCCAATTTTCTGCTTCCTTTTACTCTGCTTTATACCAGTAGATGGATCGAATACCAAAGAGAAATTATGCATTCAAGCGCTTCCTTGGCAATAAATTATTTTGAATCCTTAAATCTTGACCCATACCTGTTGTGGGGGTCCCAGATGGGCTAGGCTACCTGTATGGATAATTGGAAGGCTCCTCTGGGTACTGCATTTTCCATCACAGCTTATAATGTCTTTGTAAAAATGAACAAACGTTGTGGACTGGGGGAAGCCAAGATGATTATTATGACCAGGAGCATGTTGGAACCTTGATATTTTTGGTGTGTGTGTGTGACACTTGTCTGCCTAAGTTAATGAAAGGAGAGTGAACACTTGCTACTTATCATTTTAATACAGTTTTGAGTTTCCCGAGAGAGAATTTCTCGTTTGTCTCAAGGTGATTTGTGTGTGCGTGTGTGGGAGGGGGTGGGGTATACTTAAGTTGTCCAAATGATAAATAGTGCCCTAGGTAAGTTGCAGGCTGTATATGTAAGAAAAAGTAATATTGCATTGGAAAGTTTTCAGATAAAGTAGAATCCAATTTTGTTTTGAAAGGCTGTGATGAATGTTAACCATTTTTTTGCTGAAATTCTTTTCAGACATATTATCATCTTTTTCAATGATCTGTATGTGACTTTTAACATAAAATATATAATAATGTAGAGAAATTCTGTTACAGGTAACATCTAAGGGAAGGATTTGTTCTTGATTTCCTTGCTTAACCACCTTGAAATAAAAACAGGGCTAAGTATGCAAGGCTGTAAAGTGAACTGAGTTTTGTAGTTTTTTTTTTTTTTTTTTTTCCCCTTTGTTACTAGAATTCTGCAACTGAGAAAATTATTTCCCTGGTTTTCTCACAATGAATTGCTGTGTGTTTCATTCAAAACAACAATCATAGAAACATACCCTGCATGTAATATGTCTAAACACCCACAAATAAACAGTGATTGAGATTAATGCACCTTCAACTTGTGCTTATTCTTATTCACTTATGTAGGCATGGAGATTTAATTTCCCCCATTACATGAAGCAAACACCTCCTCCGATTTGGCAGATTTGTTTTGGGGCTCTCCCTTGTGCCCCCACTTCCCACATAGCTGTTTTGACATATTATTAGCCCTGTTAAATACATTCATGAAATTTTTTTTTTTCGTTTTTTGGAGAGGTTTTTGCTATAGGGCACATGCGCTCGCCAGAGAGACAGACAGAGACAGGGAGATAGAAAGTGAGAAATCACCCCCCAGGGGGATGGCCATGCCGCAATCCCTTCTTCTCCATTCTCCTCTCGGGATCTTGGGCACGCACGCACACACGTGCCCGGAGTGAGTTTAAGCCACCAGGTCCGAGACACGAACCACAGTCCACTACATGGGAGTTCAGCGACATAGCCATTACGCCAACTATTGGTCCCCATTTGTGAAATATTGAAGAATAATAGTAAATAGAGTAGTGACATTTAATTTTATATTCAATGTAAATATTATAAATGTCTCGTTGCCCTTTTTAAATTTAATTTTTAATTTCCATTGTACATATTTAAGATGTACATCATGATATTTGGATATACATATATATGTAATAATAAGTCAAGCAAATTCACTGAACCATCCCCTCTATAGTTTCTTACTTTTTGCATGTAAGAGCACTCAAAATTGACTTTTTAAGTAATTTTTCAGTATATAACACAATATTACTAAGTATTGGGTTATTGTAAAAGTTATGATGTACTTTTGCATTAAAAAACAGAAAAAAATCATAATTTTTCCAACAACCCAGTATATCCACTGTGCTGTACATTATATTGCTAGACTTAGTCATCTTATTTAATTGTAAGTTTGTAAGTTTTTACCAACTTCTTCCCATTTCTTCCCCTTCTGTGCCCCTGGTAACCGCTGTAAACACGTAGAAACTCTCTGTTTCTTTGTGTTTACCTTTAAAAAAATTATACATAGGGGGACCAGCAGTTAGCGTAATGGCTATGTCGCTAGACTCCCACGTAGTCGACAGTGGTTTGTGTCCCGGACCCGGTGGCTTTAAACTCACGCCGGGCGCATGTGCGTGTGTGCCCAAGATCCCGAGAGGAGAATGGAGGAGAAGGGATTGCGGTGTGGCCATCCCCCCTGGGGGGTGATTTCTCGCTTTCTGTCTCTCTGTCTTTCTGTCTGTCTGGTGAACGCACGCGCCCTATAGCAAAAACTTCTCAAAAAAAAAAAAAAAAAAAAAAAAATCGGGACCAGCAGTTAGCGTAATGACTATGTCGCTGGACTCCCACGTAGTCGACCACGGTTCGCGTCCCGGACCCGGTGACTTAAAACTCACACCGGGCGTGTGTGCGTGCGTGCCCAAGATCCCGAGAGGAGAATGGAGGAGAAGGGATTGCGGCGTGGCCACCCCCTTGGGGGGTGATTTCTCGCTTTCTTTCTCTCTGTCTCTCTCTGTCTGTCTGGCAAGTGCATGCGCACTATAGCAAAAACCTCTCAAAAAAAAAAAAATTCTACGTACAGGTGAGATCATACAGTATTTTTCTTTTTATGTCTGATTGATTTCACTTAGCAAAATGTCCTCCAGATTTACCTATGTCTCAGAAGAAAGTATTTCCTTCTTTACTATATATATCTATATGTGTATGTATATTATTGAGCCTTAACCATGGTGTAATTGTACGTCTGTGTATGTGTGTGCATATATATATATACGTATACATACACAGAGAGGCATACAGACATACATATAGATACATACACACAGAACAGTATCTAAGAATGTGATAAAATATATAAGTGAAACATATATATATATGTATATGTATACACACGTGCACATACATATACCTTGATTTCTATTTTTATTCTGTCATTGATAGACATTTAGTTTGTTTTCATATCTTGGCTGTTATGAAATATGATACAGTGACCATGGGAATGCAGATATTGCTGCAATGTGCTGATTTATGACGGTATACTAAATGATTTTGTTCTTTTGTTTGAGAAATCGTAACCCTATTTTTAGACTCTAAAGATGCACCAAGATATTTTTGCATCATGGATATTATATACATTGAAGTTTCTATCAACAATAATGCTCTTTTCAGGTGGTAAGACAATTTGCTTCTTAAATTTTGAAATAACGTAATACATTTAGCAAGTGCCAGTGATCCAAAAGCTACTGTCTCTAATATGGCCTACTCCTTTCTGTGTAACATTTGGTAACACGCTTAGACACTGGCCTTCAATGTTAAATGTTGGAGTCTTTTTAACCTATTCTTTCTCTGTAGTACTCTACATCCAATGAGTTGTAATTCTTCTTTCTACATCTCCAATTTTCTCTTTTCTGCCATCTTTCTTTTTTTCTTCATTCTATCACCATTTTGATTATAGTCCCTCATTTGCTCTAGTCTAAGCTATCACAGTGCATTGTCCCCTATTTATAGTCTTTCCCAGTCAAACCTTTTCTACAAAGTGGCCAGGTTATCATGGTCTAGTAACATTTTTTTTTTCTTTTTCATTTTCTTTTCTTTTCTTTTTTTTTTTTTTTTTTTTTTTTTTATTTTATGGTTTTTGCTATAGGGCCCCATGGACTTGCTGGAGAAGGACAGAGAGAGAGTGAGAGGGAAAGCGAGAAATCCCCCCCATCCCCGCCCAGGGGGTATGGCCTCACCGCAATCTCTCCCTTTTTTCCTCCTGGGATTTTGGGAACACACACATACACACACACACACACACACACACACACACACAGTGTGATTTTCAAGTCACCAAATCTGAACTTATACCGTGGTTGGCCATGTGGGAGTCCAACACTATAACCACTATGCCACCTATGACCCCGACGTGGTAGCTCTTTAACTATACTTCAGATCAATAGAATACCCTAGTGGATATTCCTTCAACCAGTCTCTGTTTTGCAAGATGATGTGCTAGATTATTCTCTGTAGGACCTTAACATTCTAACTTAATCCAGTTATTTCTGAAATTGTCTTTTCTTTCTCTTTTTCCTTTCTTTTTACCCACCTTGCACTTTGTAATTAAATGCCGTCCTTTATCTTTTGTGAAGTCTCCCTTGAACCAAAAGATAGGTAGGCCTACCTCCCATCCCCTGCAAACTCATTTAGCTTTCTCTACCATATAATTATTTTGCCTTACTGGACATAACAGTGTAATAACTTCAACCGATGAAATAGATACTTTCTATTAAATGTTTATTATTAGGTATAATTGGTATAGAGGGTTTACAACTGTGATTTTATCCATTCCCCTACTAATTTCCGAGACGTGTAGGATTACCCCATTTCAAAACTGTGCTTGGCGAGCTTCAGAATTTGTGTTATATGTAATGGCTACATTTATACCATTTGTATATATGATTTCTGTACCCTGTTGGGTTTTATGTCTGAGGAAGGCAGACCTTACTCTTTCTCAGAATCTTATCTTCCATTTAAGGTACCTTATACATAGTTTTATTCTTTCTGAAAATTATAAAAAGGATAGTAATTTAATAAAGAGGGGAAATGGTTCTATCAAAATGGAAAAGAAAGCAGTTTCTGTGTGGTCCCTGTGGTTTGCTCTAGATGGGGAAAACTGGGCAAAGGATATATTTTTAATACTATCCCTTCCCAATTTCAGAGGCCAAAGGTATCTTGACCTAAGAATTTTATCTGGGACATGGCAAAGAAAAACTGCAGTGTCGAAGCTTTCCCAAGTTCTTGGTATTGCTGAGCATGTTGACCCGTGGTAGCAGTCTCTTTATTTAATCACAGTAATGATGCTTTTAGTTTTAAAGATAAGAACCAGGTGTAGTCCAGGCAGGGAAGGTTGAGACAAAGAGGAAATGACTTTGTTCTATTAGATAAAGTAAGAGGAATATTCCCCCCCCCCCAATTTTTTCACCTCTCAGCCTAAAAGATTTAATGGGTGGTGTCTGTGCTCAAAAGACAAGGGTTAAGTTGCATGGCATCATTTGAGGCAGGTGTACATGTAAGTATTAAAATAGAATACCACGAGTTACTGTTATGGGAAATGGATAATACACTAAAACCCAAACCCATCTCCTTAAGGTTCTCCTTCAGGAATGAAGAAGGTTGAAAGAAAGGGATCCTCTACTTATTCTAATCCCAAATGTCATACCCGAGCTGGTTTTCTACCTCTTGCAGCTAATTTGTTGAAAGAGGCAAAAACAGGGACCAGCAGTTAGCATAATGGCTATGTCGCTGGACTCCCATGTGGTTGACCGCGGTTCAAGTCCTGGACCTGGTAGCTTAAAACTCACGCAGGGCATGTGTGCATAAGTGCCCAGGATCCTGAGAGGAGAATGGAGAAGAAGGGATTGCAGCATGGCCAGACCCCCTGGGGGTGATTTCTCGCTTTCTGTCTCTCTCTCTCTTTCTGGCGAGCAAACGTGCCCTATAGTGAAAACCTCTCCAGAAAAAAAAAAAAAAAAAGAAAGAAAGAAAGAAAGAGGCAAAAACAGGGCCAGCCAGTTGTATGGGGGTTGAGGTGACTAGATCCCACATGGCTGTTGGCAATTTGAGTCTCAGACCAGGTGGCTTAGAAAACAAGCCAAGCGAGTATGTGTGCCCAAAATCCCCATTGAGAATGGAGGTAAAGGGACTATAGCCTGGCATACCCCCAGGGGTGCTGTCTTATTTGCATGCTCTCTTTCTCTCTCTGTCTCTGTCTCTCCCTCTGGTGAGCAACATTTAGAAAGCAGAGGAAAAAGAGGCAGGAAACATAGTTGACTGCAGACCTTTCCTTACTTGTTTGCATCTACTCCATGGGAGATTCTCTGTGATTTCTCAGTGTTTGTCAAATAAAGGAGAACCTTGGGTCAGGTATTAAAAGGCATACTACCTTATTATTGTTATTATTGAGAGGTTTTTGCTACAGGGAGCGTGCACTCACCAGAGAAACAGAGACAGAGAGACAGAAAGCGAGAAATCACCTCCCCAGTGATGTCCATGCTGCAATCCCTTCTCCTCCACTCTCCCCTCATGATCTTGGGCACGCACGCACACGAGCCTGGCGTGAGTTTAAGCCACTGGGTCCGGGACTCCAACCCCTGTCAACTACATGGGAGTCCAGCGACATAGCCATTACGCTAACTGCTGGTCCCAAAAGGCACACTAGATTAATGAGCAGTGACTTGGCCTTGTCCTAGGGAATAGGGTGTATGTCGAGGCTCAGAGACAAGTGCAAGTCTGATGAGAGGAGTGTTTGATGTGAGATAGGACCAGGGCAGGTGGCTACTGATACGCACGGCAGAGAACATAATAGGCACACAAAAAAGGACTTAAATGACTTGTAGTGTCATAAGGCCCTATAAAGGAATTTGTATTACTGATTAACTTTGCCAGAATAGCAAAGCGAGATCAATGTAATTAAATAAGTCTCGGTATTCTTATTAGAGGGAGGAAAAAGAAAAAGAAAAAAAAAAAAAAAAAACTATAGCAGATCTATGTTGTCACTACTATCAAAAATGCAAAGCCTCGGTCTCGGCCCTGACTACTCCCGATTAGCACGAATGGGAAGAGTGTGATCAGCTCCTAGACCTTACAACGTTCATAACCACAGAGTTGTAATTTTACTCTTACAGTGACAAATGAGAAATTATAAACACTTAATTTGGAGGGAAATTTAACATATTATTCCCTAAGTCCACTTGGCAAGTGAAGGAGGCAATTAATATAAGCTCATTATCTTGCATCCTTGCAACCACAATAGCTGGCGTTTTCAACTCCGAAGTGGCAAGTGGAGGTTGAAGAACTGGCACATTTATAGGCTTCCCGTCAACGTGAAGTGTCCTGGACAATGCATCCATCTGTCTAAATGTCAAGGCCTATGCCCTTGGACTTCAGTGTGTTTCTACATTTGTCTTTCGCATTGGAGACTATCTTAAGGCATCCAGAATTTCTCTGGCTTTATTAAAGCAGCTCCAGAAAAAGGTGAAGGAAGTGAGTTTCTCATCCTGGTTGGAGCTGCGGGACCATGACTGTGCTTCAGTGCACTCTCCCAGTGGGTCAGGACGGAGTGTTAGTGCAGACAGCAGAGTTAAGCCGGAATGTCCTGCAGAGACTCACCATCACAAAGGGTAATACTACTTTATCGATCCCTTCCACACTGTCTCCTACCGTTGTGTTAAGCCTGTGGCGAGTACAACCTTTACAAAACGAGATCTGGAGATATGACTTACTTTCTAACTTGAACGCGGACTTTAAAAAAAAAAAAATGGATAAAAGCATGTTTTGTAGGGATGGCGTGGTGTTGGCATTTCACAGCGTAAATGATAAAAATAAAATCAAAGTCAAGTATCTCAACAGAAGAAAAAGTCACATTGAGACTTGCACACATGCGTCTAAAATATAGCCACAGTCTTCCATTTAAAGCAGAAATAATTTAATTTGATCCTGTTTTGTCGAATAACCTGACTTTTGCTTGTTACCTTCAGAAAGACGCCATTGTTAGCATACATTCTGAGAGATTAAATGTTCATTTTAATCTCACACTTTATGAACAGGAAACGTATTTATGTGAATGAGGTCAGGAGAGGCTCCATACATTTGAAATGAGACAGATAGATTGATTTTCCCAGAAATATTGACAATTGATAAGCCATTATACTGGGTGATTCTTTTCCTCTTAATAAGGCATTCCACTAAAAAGGAGTTTAAAAAATAAAAAAGCGTTTGCTGAGAGCCGCATGAGAACACGTTTTTAATTGGCACTGTCCTCATACTTTCAAGGATAATGGGCAAAAGCTTATACTTCACCGCTTGCCTGATTTTTGATTTTACCTTTGTTTGTTACAATGCAGAAGGGGGGGGGGGATTGTCCATGAGGTACCTTTTAAGAAGGCTTTTCTTTTCATTTTATGTACTAATGTGATGAGAGAGAAGTAAAAAATTTATTTTTCTGTTTAATCAAGTCCAGTAATTATTGCATTGTGGTTACTGCTTCGAGTATTACATTTTTAGCAAGTAATTTATCAGCTGCCTTCTTTTTATTTTTATTTATTTTATTTCTGGAGAGGATTAACAGTTACTATAGGGTTTATATACACTGTAGACATTTATGTGTGTGTGTATGTTTTTTTCCTCTGATAAATAAAGCTTATGGATGGCATAGACTTCTTGAGGCATTCTTGAATTTCTGGTTCTATATAGTACTTATTACTTTCGGTTTTTAGTTCATTTAATGTACTTTCATTCAGAATATCTGTTTCACTTATGGGTCCAAAGGACAAGAAAATAAACTCTTGGGCTGTGTGACCAACTTGCCTAGTTTGTTTGCAGCTCCACCTGTTTTAGCATTCCAAGCCTCAGCACTGACCGAGGGGCTTCTTGGGTAAACAAGGTGAAGAAACCACTCTGCTGGTTGGGGCACAGCTTTGAAGCTGGAGTACCCTGATAGCAGCTTTATATGGGAAATGTATTAATATTAAAGACAGGCCAGCCAATGCCTGGTGGTTGGGGTAGATGGATCCCACATGGCTAAAAACATGGTTTGAGTCCTGGACCGAGGGGCTTGAGAGGCATTACTGGGTGCGTGTGTGTCTGTGCCCAAGATCCCAAAAGGAGACATGGAGAAGGAGTTGTGGCATGACCATGCCCCAAAGTGGGCACTCGGGGCACCTTCTCATTCCCCTTCTCTCTCTTTCTGGCAAGTGCACATGCCCTCTAACAAATTTTAAATGTAGAAATAAAATAATAAAGGTTAATTCTCTTCCTAGTTGAGAGGAAGAAGAGGGATGAATAAGGGAACAGGGCAGGTGTGAGGGCTACTCCCAGGAAGGCAGGACTTAGGAAAGTTGGAGTGATGGTTCCAGCCAAGGCTGAGGCCTGCTGGTTCTGTCTGACCTGGAGATCCCCTGCCATGTCTTCCCCACCCCACATTCTTCTGCAGCTCTTTTTGGATAGCATGCTTGTTTACAAATCCTCCCATCAACTTGGCTGTTCTTCATTTCCTCAGGAAAAGGAAATCACCCCGGCCTGACTCATTGAGTCATCCAGAGGCTGCTTGAGTTTTGCTCTCAGGGTGTTTCGATTCCTAAAGCCTAGTGTTTCTTTGTTACATAAGGAACATCTTCAGGCAGATCAGTACAGAGAGTGGCTAGAAATAACCATGGCCTATATGGGAACAAAGGTTTCCTAAAAGATTTTGTGGGCGATTCGGTCACAGAGCCATACATAGTATTTTAGAAACTATGCGAGCAGAAGGGCGACCCTGGTTTTCCTAACTGTTGCTGAGACATTTAACATTTTTATAGAAGCAGTTCTACTAACAACATTGCATACCTCTCTGTTCTCTATCATATTTTTGTTTGTTTTTCCACTCCCATTTTCTTTCTATTTCCTTCTCTCTTCTTTCCCTCTTTTAAATCAATCTAAGCATTTGCATTTTAAAAACTCTCCTTTTTCTTGACTCTTGGCTTTTTCTAGGGAGTAGCACTTGTGTGTATGTGAGTGTATGCAAGCATGCGTGTGCGTTCTCTGCTGTTCACACAACCTGCCTTGAGAACAACACTGATGGGACCAGCAGATAGCATAATGGTTACATCACTGAACTCCCACCTAGCCAACTGCGGTTTGAGTCCCAGACCTGGGATCTTAAAACTCACACTGGGCACGTGTGCATGCATACCCAAAATCCCAAGAAGAGAATGGAGGAGAAAGGATTGCAGTGTGGCTATCTCCCCAGGGGGTGATTTCTCTCTTTCTGTATCTGTCTCTCCAGCAATAGCATGCACTCTGTAGCAAAACTCTCTCTCTTAAAATAAATAAATAAATAAATAAGAAAAAATTAGGACAACATTAATAATAGACACACTCATATAAAGCACAAAATATCTAAATGTGACTTTGACTCAACATGGGTTAAAGAAATGTTGTAGAAAACAGAAACTACCTAAATGGGTTTCTACATTTGCATATAAATGTATTAATGGGAACATCAACATTCCACATAGCCAATTCTGTACGTATGTTAGTTATAGTCAAATAATGAATAAACATGTTAAAGGTAGTTTATCACTAGAAAACAGCACATATAGCAAAATGTAGATACTCCTTTTTGGTTTTGTAATGAAACTTAAGAAATATACATATTACATTTTTTCCTGAAACCTTAGACTTCTTCAGCAAGGGATTTAGAATTAAAGCATTCTTTAACCTTCATCTCCAAATACTGTATGTGGGCAGTCCCTCTGTATTTCTAGAAAAAAGGCAAATGATTGGCAAGCTAGCAGGTCTTATTTGATGTTTCACCCACAATGCAAGTTAAATTAAGGAAGATGTTGTAATTTCCATTTTTTAAATTAGTTAATTTTATTCATCATTATTATGTTGTTTAATTTGACCAGAGAGAGTGCACGTGGGAAAGTATGAAAACAGGTAGCCAGGCCTGGGACTCAAACAACAGTCAACCATGTGGGAATCCAGTGCCTTGAACACCACACCACCTGCTGGCCTCAAGATGTTGTAATTTCTGATAACTAATAATCACTATCAAATTCAATGTGTAGATATAATTTACTTTCTTATCAAAACTTAAATCACAGTAGCAAAACAGTTTAGGTAAACATTAGGTTAGAATTTGCTGTTTGGATGCTTGGCTATTTGGATGTGCAAAACAGCATCGCTAATGATATTGGTTTAAGTTAAAATATTCTTGCAGGGAGGAAGTTCTGTTAATACCTACATATTTATAATCTTTTAGAATAAATCCAATAGTGTGAATGTGAAATTATTGTTCATATATAGGTTGTTACAGAAGTTCAGTGCATCCATTAAGCATTAAGCAAATGTTTATTTTCTTAGAAGATTTTTATTGCTTTTTAAAAATAAACTTTGCTCTCTATTGTACTTTAATTTGGGTCTCCTTATGATTTTTTCCTTTCCATGTTCTATATTTTATGACTGAGAGTAATTAAATAATTTTAATGACTTAAGTCTTTGTAAAATGGTTTCTAAATTTTTTGTGTTTCTTACTGTTTTTACACTTTTCGAAAATGTTTAATTCATAAAAAAGTTCAAAAATTCAAATTTTTATTGCTTTTCTGACTCTACCCCAAAATAAACTGTCGGAGAAGTAACTTCTTAATGTTTATAGGAGATCTGAGAATGACTTTTTACATGAACCTAACAATCTCCTAGCAGTTAACGTTTCAGATGTATAGTAGATAATCCTTGATTCCATGCCACTTCTGTTGCTTTTAAGAGAAAACCTTACCTAAATTAACAATCATAATAACAATCTCATGCTATTTTGAGGTTAATATATTTTTATTTATTAATTTTATTTTTTATTATTATTATTTTTTGCTGTAGAGTGCGTGCGCTCACTGGGGAGACAATGGGAGACAATGAGAGAGAAAGTGAAAAATCACCTCGCTCCCCTCTCAGTGACTGGTAATGCCACAATTTCTTCTCTCCCATTATCCTCCTAGGATTTTGGGCACACATGCACACGTCCCACCAGATGCAGGACTTGAACTGCAGTCAGCCATGTGGGAGTCCAGCACCTTAACCACTTTGCCACCAGCTGGCCCCAGAGGTTAAAATTATTTTTAAGAGGTCTTATAAAATAAGTATATATCCCATTAATATGAATGCATTTAAATAATTATGACTAATTCATAAAATACTAGTGTTTTGTTTAAACTTAGGAAGAGACCCTGACAGCAGAGTTCCTCGGCTTATTTCCCTTGTGTCTTTATTTCTATCCTTTCTGACTAGTTCCCAGAACTTCAAGCAAGGAGAACTAACATTATTTACACAATTTCGGCAAGCTTGCATTTAAAGGCCCATTATGTTATGTCTTACCCTGATTTTCTGTGAATCATCCCTCATTTTATACCTCGCGTTCTCCCGCATGATTAGAAGTGCTAGTACGGAAGGTCAAGCATGAAAACAATGCTATTTTGATTATGCATTCAGCTTCATGTAACTGATATTTATATTGGTTCTGACTTATTCCAGCTACAGTTTTTAGGAAACCATCTCCCCTCCGTTTCCTGGGGGCCAAATCCAATAAATAGGTATAGTACTTGTTAGTAAGAACAGATGTTTTAATTCAAGTTGCCCTTTCAGCAACATACTGTATGTACATAGTAAACGCCTAATAACATGTTGTTAAATATCTCCTTCATCAACCGATACATCCAATATCTTCTCTCCTTTTGTTAATTTATGTGGCTATATTATGATCTTGGTATACGACTGTCTACCCACAATCAAGCCAGTGCTCAGCCCTTAGTAAATCTTTGTTGAATACATGCACCATGTTTAGGTTGCTTGTTACTTACAGGGTCAGCTGTTGGATTGTTCCATTTGGGGACACTCTTGTGGAAAAGTAAGAGACCAACTGAATTATTTTAAAAATTATGCTTGCCCTCAGAGTCTATGATGCTGTAACATATGTATTTTATATGTTTTTGGCTCACATCCAAGCAGGTTAACTTGCAAAATCAGCAACAGAACCACCTGAACCATAAAGGGAAAAATGGCCACATACTGAATTTTTAAGACACATTTCAGATACGGATTTCAGAAGTGGAAAGGTACTGAAAATAATTTACTACAACCAGCATAGTAAATTGTTAAGTACACGTCCTATTTTATACATTAATGATAATTTTGAAATTTTCTTATGCTTATGTAAAAGACAATGCTTTCTAATTTTTTTTTTTTTTTCCTGCTCAGTAGCATGCATCCCTTTAAAACCTCTTTATTCAGGGAAAAAAAGTTAGTTTTAGATCCATTTGTACACAAAATTCACTCTAAAAAAACCAGTGTACTTGGTGTTTTTAAAAATTATACTAACTCCTGTTGTTGAAAACACATTCTTTGACGAGATCCAAGAAAATGAATCCTTAGCGCTGAACATATTTTTGAACCAGAAAACAGGGAGGAGAGCATGAAGTGAGGAAGTAAAGTTTATGTCGTTATAACCCAGAATAGGCGATTTCCTTTCAGCTTCTTTGCCCTTATTGCAGAAACCAAGGTATGCATTCTTCCTGTAGCCGAGGCCTGTTATATACAGACAATAGCTAGCATTTATACAGCACTTTATGTTAAGGTAGGAAAGTGTAAAAAATACAGAACATGCCATATAATATATAAACATAGTGAGGGTAACAAGGTTGTGCTTTTGTGTTTTGATGGGGGGGTGAAGGAAAGTGTCTCATTTCTACCATGTTTTGGTATTGTGGGAGCACTTCAAAGGCCATGGGACTAGTCACGATTGATTTGCACCAGTTCAGGATCAGTGCATGCCTGACCCTTATTTTATATGAGGAAGTCTTTAAAAAAATTCACAGAACATGCGTATGATGAAAAAAAAACTAGCATGGATTTCAAATGATTTCTTGAACCAAAAAAACCAACCAACCAACTTATACTTTGATTTCATTTTCTAAGAACTTTTCATAATAGCCTCACGTAATTCTAACGAGTCCTCCTGAAGGTAAGCTAACTCTGTATGTTAAAAGAGCATCCCTTCACTGACCTACCCAGGAAAGTCGACTCCTTCCCTTTTGGACGCTGACATACACTAGTCTGTTTGACAGTTCTCAGACTAGCTTTTGGTGACTTCTGCTCAAACCAGTCTCAGAGTGGCTCAATTTGGTGTAAAGAGATGGAACGCAGAACTTAGACAAAACCTGCCATTCTATTCTCATCCTGCTAGCTACGATGCAACAAAAAAGTCTTAACTTTTTCTAGTTTTGATTTCCTTAATTCTATAATGGGAATAATGACCTACCATAGCTGAAAAGATCAGGTAATATTGTACAAATAAAAGAACTTGTATACTTTTAAATGTTTTGAGCCTGCACACTAAGTACTAGAAAATTTAAACATACTCTCTAACATATGCGTATTTATATATAAATGCATGTGTAACTCTACTAATATAGCATGCATACCATTAACTAAAAATGATTGTATTTCTCAAAAACAAAATAAAGACATAGTAATGAATAGTAGTTTTATTATTCTCAGTGAATTTTCTTGCTCCCCTACTCTGAGCCTTGTGGCCACTTTGGAAATTACTATTTCAAATAATTTGCAAAAGCAAGATATAATAGATGTGGTAATTATTAGTTTAACATGACTACCTTCCACACTTCAGCTGCTTTACCAATTCTGTTGAGGTAAATTACTGTATGTCTGTTTCTTTAGTCTGGTAAACAAAGTTCAGGAGCATATTTTGCTGAGCATAGTTTGCTGTTGAGTCATTAGGTCAATGTAGGAACAAGCAAAACGGATTCTAGGCCTTTCTGAATTTTTTTCCAATCTGAGTAGTATTAAAAATCTTCAGCTCTTTGTAAAAATAATAGCTGACATTTGTATAGTACCTAACAGCCTGCAAATATCTTTCAGATACTTTAAACTCATTTAATCCTCCCAATCTGCCTGTAAGCTAGGTATATTCACTATACTCATTTTGTAGACAAGGAACTAGAGCTTCTTTATAGCTTCTAGCTGCAGTGCTCCTGGAAAAGGTACTTCCGCTGGCATCTCATGTTTTACTTTTCACCTCCATTGATCATTGAAATTTTCAGGCCTGAGGATCATAATGAGAAACCATGTCTGTGATCCTCTAGCTATGGGAGTAAATTGAGTAGAGCAATGTACTTATTTTTGCAACTTCTCTCCTTCCCTTTTCTCTCTCTTTGAGGGTTCATTTCATGCACCAACGTGACTAAGCTATAGGATGCCAAATCACTGGTAAGACCTTATTTCCCAGTGTGTCTGTGAGGTGTTTCAGAACGAGATTAGTACTCGAATAAGTAGCATGAGTAAAGATTATCCTCACCAATGTGGTGGGCAGGCATCATTTCATTTCATGAGGGCTCAAATGGAAGAAAAAAGCAGAGGGATGATCAATGTGTTCTTTCTTCTTGAGCTGGGGTATTCATCTCCCGGCCTCAGCTATTAGTGTTCTTGATTTTGAACTCTGAGATTCATACCAGTGCTCCCCTCTGTATCCCCACCCTGTTTCTCAGGCCTTCAGACTCAAGCTGAATTACACTGTATTATACACAGGCCTTCGACCTCTCGCTTACAGAAAGCAAATTGTGGGATCCCTTGGCCTCCATAATCCTCTGAGCCAATTCCCATAATAAATTTCTTCATATCTGCCTCTATTAGGTTGTGGGGAAAGATTCTCAAAAGCATCTATGACCCACAAGGGGTCACTGTCTTAGACTTTAAGTTCTTTCATGAGATTTCCATCTGTTCAGTCTGGCGTGAACATTATGATGCAGAACCACACAAAGACCACGGGCAGGACCATATTACCTGGTGCCATCTCTTGAAGCCCATTTGTTGGCTACAGTTTCTTAGAAAAATGACACAGTTTCAGGTGACCCATACACCTCCATGACCTTTCAAGGCCTTCAGAAAGCTTCAGTGTGTTTTAGAGGGAGCGGAAGACAAAGGCGCTCTCACTCCAGATTTGTGGGCTTTGTATTCTCACCACGCTTTGTATACACAAAATTTCTACCTGCTGTTTCTCCTATAACCACAAGGACTCCTCTGATTATCTGCAGGTCCCTTTGGCAGTGGCAGGGGGAGCTTTTCAGCAGAACATTGATGATGTCTGGTCTTTTTCTACTTTATGGTTCAGGACATTTATAATTTGAGTAAAAAGATAAAACATTGAACAGACTGGAATTCAGCAAATGGCCCAGAGTGTGGCTTTTATGATTATAAGTTCAATCAGTCCTTTTAAAGATTTACCTTTTTTCCCCCCTGAGTTTCACTTTGAAAGTCTATCTGAAGAGCAATCTTTACTTGGTTTAATAATACTCACTAAAATATTTCAGCAGAGATAGAAAATAAAACAAAACAATAAAAAAGGGACTATTAGTCATTAATTACTATTAATGCATTGTCTATCACACACTGCATTTGAAAAAGGTACTTCTGACCTTTGATACCAAGGCTAGAATTAATATTTGGGGGTGAACAACTGGGAAGGGGGTGAAGGAAATGATTTCAGGTGTAATACAGATAAAACAAAAGCTCTTCTACTCCAGTCTCCTTTTAGCTGAGGCTTGCTGAGGTGAAGAAAGAATCAGGTGTTAGAACAAATGAAGCTGTGAAAATGGGTCGGTATTAAAGCATGCCTAGAGGACTTTAGCGAGTTTCCCTTTGGGAGACCAAATTTGGAAACAGCCCTTGGGACGCCGTGTAGTTCTTCTCTGTCAGTATCCACAAAAAGCATGGGTCTTCACAGACTGATGAGCTGAATGTGGGGCAGAGCAATGCCTCCCATGTGTGGAAATAACCAGAATAAAAAAGACACATAACATTCGAATTAGTGATCTGACCCCTGGCTAGGGATTAAGTTACAGAATTAAATAGCTAGTGACTGGAAAGTCCAGTTGTGTGAACAGAAATTGCAGCTGGGAATAGAAGCTGCGAAGATAGGCCAGCCTGCGTGACAAAGGTACTGTTTCCTTGGAAGGTTGAGTGTCAGTCTCATTCTAGTGCATCAAATCAGGTTTGGACAATTCTAGCAGAATTCACCATGTATCTTCTGCTAAGCAAATCATCGTTGTTGTGCTTGTTGTAAGGTGAATGACCCCTTCTTACCACAAGCTGTCTTCAGATACTTAGGTATCATTAAATTGAGTTTTCTCACTCAGATTCCTCTGTGAGGTTAGCGCACAGATATGGCCACAGTGTCTCTGGCTTTAAGCAGTTCTAAAAGAATTTGTTCTAATGCTATGCTGTCCTAATTCTGCTAGATGACAAAATGCTGTTCCAGCTTACACATCTCAGATGTTCTGTGAGAATCAACTATTCTCAGTTAAATCATTTTCTGATTTAACAAGAGAGGTCATAATTAGTGACTTGCCTTTCAAGAAGTAATGGACAAGGGGAAGACCAGCCATGGAGAATGCTGATTTTCAAAGGGCTGCCTCCTCTGATGCGGATTAAGGACATTCATTGACCAGAAGAGCATTCCCTCCTGTCTCTGGTTAGGGGCAGCAGGGGCAGGTGGATTTTGATTATTGGCTTGCATTTACATGAGACATTTGATTGTGTCTTATATCCTGGCTTTCCACGACACATGTGAGGGCCCTGAACTTTTCTCTAGATTAAGCGAAATAGTGAGATTTGGGGGAAACATTTGCTCTTATACACTCTGAGCCCAAAGGTAAAAGGCCAGAGTAGATTGTTACCTGGTACCTCTCTCCACCGTAGTACAGACCCGACAGCATTAACTTTCCACCTCCTCCTCCCCTCTTCTTCCCACCTCCTCTCTCTGCCTCTGCCTCTTTTCGGCTGATGTAAGTTGAATGGAAAAGCTAGCAGCAGTGGCTTTCTCATTCAATCTGTTCTCCTGGGAACCTGGTTGTTTTGAATTCTCCACCATCTCCTGCCCTCCACCCCATTTTAAAGAAGGGAAAGACTTGCCAGGGCTCTAATTGTCTAAGAAGAGGTGAAATACAACCTGTAGTGAATAAAACACCCCAAGCCATAACTTTGGAGGTGATTTCCCATTTTCCCCCCTGGCAGAGGCTGTTGTGTTTTGTTACAGCAGCATGAGGAGCTGTTATTAGAGTGTTATGGAAACCAGGTGTTAGAGCTGATTAGTCACTAATCTTCCATCTCTGGGAGCTTGGCTCCAATCTTCTCTTCATCAGAATCATTCTGTTGCATTAATTTATTCATCCCAGCTCTAAGAACCTTGTCAAATCAATATGGTGGTCTCTGCTGGGTCCCTAATGCACTATAGCCCAGATCACAAACCCACGATATGACACATAATTCAGGATAATTGGCAGTCAGTGCTCAAACAGCCCTGTGATGAAATGGGTATGGAGATTGAAATAGCCTCTCACCTATTAGAAGGTAGTCTCGCTAGGCCAATGCTGTTCTTCAGCAGAGTCTACGGCTGGAAAGGACTGCATTACTTTTCCAGCTTCACGTGGCTGGTGATTGATGAGATAGCACTTCTTTTTCCTCTTAATATTTTACCTCTCAAAACACGAAATGAGCCACTTAACTTTATATTTCCTTTTTTAGACTCCATCTCAAGTCTTCATTAGTAAATCTTAATGACTGCTGAAATTATAGGAAACCGTTCACTTAGTATAAAAGGGAAAGAGACCATTTCCCCCCCTTTTTATACTGCTTTTGCCAACAGCTCACTTTTGACAACGTCCTGTTTATAATGCCACAAGAGAAAAAGTTTGATAAGGTTTTTAATTTTTGCCAAGTAATGTGGCCAGTGCTATGTGCTCTGCAGCAGCTCTGACGAAAATAATTGAGCACCACCACAAGGAATCTTTAGATAAAGTGAAAAGCAGAGTTTGCACGTGTTCTTGACATTCTTTCGTGTGTATGCTTGGTTTTTAAAATTATAGGAATAATATACTTGTGGACATGTGGGAGCTGGAGACAGATATGATGGTATCTCCCTATGCAGTGAAAAGTTATTTGCATATTCCCTTCCAGGGCTTTTGACATGAAGTAAACTCAGGGTTTATGGATTAGATGAATTATCAGTGACCTGACGATCCATGATGTTTTTATTCTGCTGAGGTTTATTTGTTTCCTTTTTAATTGCAACACTTTTTTTTTTTTTTTTTTCGTGGGTTGGCCTCCACTTATCTTCATGTATTTGGTAGTTCGAATCTGTATACAGTTTGTTTGAGTCATTTGTCTCTTTTGGAAAATAGCCATAAAAAGAGAACCACTTGCTATAGTTTGACAGAAGTGACTGCATTCAAGCCGTTCAATCAACAAACTGATGGCCTTTAGACAGAAAACTACTTTATAAATTACTGTAGTTTATAGAATCACTCATGGTTTGATGGACACTTTAAATTTTCCACTTGTTTTTTGCTACATAGTGTGAAACTATCTGCAGTTGTAGTATGTGTGAATTTAGTTTCCCAAAGCCACAAAATACAATTAAAAGTTCATTTTTTTAAACTTTAGAGTTTCTAGCAATTTTTAATACATGGGACCACCAGTTGGCATAATGGCTATGTCACTGAACTCCCATGTAGTCGACTGCGGTTCAAGTCCTGGAACCAGTGGCTTAAATTCATGCCGGGCCTGGGTGTGTGTGTGCCCAAGATCCCAAGAGGAGAATGGAGGAGAAGGAATTGCGGCGTGGCCATCCCCCCCCCCCCCCCCCCCGAGGGGTGATTTCTCACTTTCTTTCTCTCTCTGTCTTTCTGGTGAGTACATGCACCCTATAGCAAAAGCCTTTCCAAATAATAATAATAATAATAACAGCATACTATGTACCTTGGGCTATAACTTTTATCAATAATATAGATTATCTGCTTAGCATAAATGCTGTGAATTATAATTTGAGACATAATAGTCCTGTAGAAGTCTAAACTAAAAGGCCGCTATTTGAAATGAACCCAGAAAACTTCCAATATGGTGCCCTTAACTCAGATTTTTTCTGAATTCTTTCAAGCAGAATATCTTCTAATGACATTTCTTTGTTTTATATCTTTTTTTTTTGATTGATTGAACTGAAATATTTTTCTTAAACAGTGATGCCCTGGATCTTGCAGGTAGAAGGTTATAGGCTTGGAGAGTTACCTTGGAGTGTCTCACCCACCGTCACTAAGGGTATAAGTGAGAAGTGAAGATAACAATGTTTTCCCCCAATCAATGGGGTTATTTAAGATGTTTAAGATAGGGTGTGGAGGTATCAAATATAGGACAGAACCCAGGTTGTTCTGAAAGTCTGCTCCTATTAAGGTTAAGGTCCTCGACACCTTCCCACAGGCTCCCCGTCCCCTCTCTCTGCGTCCCATTTAGATACGGGTGAAGGCAAAAGTAGAGCAAAAAAGGAATGTGATTGATAGGAGGGGAACTTTCAAGTTCTTATATGTCTGGAGCTTTGAACATCTTTGTGAAAGTCTTTAATAGCGAGCCAAGCTGGAGTCTGCATTTTGCTTCATTGCCATGGTGTGATGTAAGCCAGGTGCTCAGTCAAATCTCACAGGATTTAGCCAGGTAATTTTCCTTTCCTCCTTATTACTGTACCCCAGGTTTCTGAGGGCCATGACATCAGGGGGAAAAGGAGCCAGGGAGCCATAATACAATTTCTAGGTCAAAGGCTATAAATATTTTGAAGATCTACTGCTTTTTCACTTTTCTCTACTTTTCTATAGTCTCAGCAGCAGCATTTGAGAAAGCCCATTTCACCAACTCTTGCCAACCTGGATCCACTCCTTGTTTGAAAAGTGCTAATTAGGCAGGTAGACAACTCTATTTCTATTATTATTGAAAGAGGGGATTTCATTCCTTAAGCTTATTAACCACTTGTAAAATGTATATTACTTAATTTTTTATAGTTTATGCATAGATGTGCCCGTATTACTGCTTTACTTTTGTTATCTAACTGGTAAATATTTTTCTCATTAATTTTTGTTTTGCTTTTCCAGCACATCAGTAAATGGTGCTGGTACAATGAAAAGAAACTTAGATTCTTGTCAGAAAAAGAAATTCTAGAAAGGTTTTAAAAAGTAATGACAAAAATATTAACCTGTAACATCTTGGAACAAAAAGAAATTTAGTTCTGACTTCTGATTCAGGAAATATTTCCTATCTATATGAACAAATTAGCACAACAGGAAAAAAAATCCAGAAAATTAATAGCATGCATAGGAATCTTACGTTGTGTGTAAAATAACTACATGTATATATACACAATTCAGAGATAACATTCCATTTGCAAAATAATGCACACACTTACCCCCATACATATGTTATTTTGTGAATAGGATGAATTGATTAATTAAAAACTTACTTCAAGGCCAACAGGTGACATGGAGGTGGTAAAGGTGTTGGATCTCACATAAGCAGCTGTGTAGTTTGAATCTCAGACTTGGCAGCCTGAAAATCACACTGGGTACATGTGTGTGTGTGTGTGTGTGTGTGTGCCCAAAATCTCAATAGGAGACTGAGAGAGAGGATTGTGGCATGGGCATATCCTTTGAAGGCAATTTCTCACATTCCTTCTCTTTCTCACTCTGTCTCTCTGTGACAAGTGCACAAGATGTATAGAAAGAAAACTAGAGAAAACCCATAGAATCAAAGGCCAATGGCTATTTTCTAAAAATTCTGGTTGGAAAGTGAGTACTCTATAGAAAAATCCTTTGGTGGTTAAGTTGGATGGATGCTACAGGGCTAACTGCACAGTTCAAATCCTGGACCTGGTGTCTTGGAAAACACTCCACGTGTGTGTGCATCTGTGCCCAGAATCCCCAAATGAGGGAGAAATGAAGAAGTTGTGGTGTGCTCATCCCCCATGGAAGATGCTTATTCACTTTCCCTCTCTCTCCCTTTTCCCAGCAAGTACTGTGTGCCCTTTAGCAAAATTTAAAAAACAAAACAAAAACAAAAACAAAACAAACTTACTACTGACGATTCCTGGGGTGCTTTGTTTAGTTTCCCGTTCCTTTCACATGGATGGCAATCCTTGCAGGTGCTTCAGCGTAGACTTGGAGTAGGTACATTTCTCACAGCCACCAAGATTCCCATCCCCTTACATGCGGGCCTTGTTTAAACCCCTCCCCCCCATTGTATTAACATTGTCACCTTTCCTTAAAAGAAAAGCAGGCATATTAGTAACAGGAGAAAACGATCATTATGGTACTAAGAAGTGCAACTAGGGAATATGCAGTTAGGGCAAGGAGACAAGAACAAGATTGAGCATTTTTATCCAAGACTATTTGGTAGGTGAGAGAAGGTGTGAAGGAAGGGCGTGATCTCTTTATTTCAAGGACTTGAATATGTACTCCCAGCGAGATCAGACAGACAGTTTAAGTGTGCTTTAATATATTGAAGCAGTAGATGGGATTCATCACTTGTAAAAAATTCTCTTACCTTTGACTACTTGAATCCCAGTTCTTTCACACAGAAATAACATGTCTCAGAGACAAAGAAGGCGATGTTGCTGGCGTTGTGACATGTCACCTGCTCCACTGGTAACGTCCACACGGCCTCACAGTATCAAAAGGAATAACTTATTACTAAGGAGAATTTATTAGCAGCTCTGAAGGTTAATGTTGGATAATCGTTTATTTTAATTGCCAGAGGATGAGTGCACTTTAGAGAGGGGTAGGGGAACAGAAGGGGAAAGTACCCCGCAGGGAAAGGTGGTTGGGCCATAATCCCGTCTCCATTTTTCCATCCTGTCAGAAATGTGGGCACACACATGCGTGCCCAGTGTTTCTCAAGTCACAAGGTCACTATGTAAATCGTGGCTGACCACGTGGGAGGCCGCTCACATAGCCTCTAGACTACGGGGCTGGTCCAGATAATGCTTTTTGTACAGCTATCATCTGGGGCTACCTTGGGGATCAAGTGGCAAAGCTGGTGCTCACTGCTCCACCTCCTTTTCTAACCCTTGTGTAGGCAGCACCCATCCGACCATGATGGCTTTTCTGCTAAATCCAGAGGGCAGCTCCAGAATCCATTTAACATGATGATCCAGTGGGGTGGTGTTAGTAAAAGACATGAAAACTTTTGTTTTGTTTTCTATTCTCCCATCTTAACTTACTCCGCATGTGAAGAAACGGAGATTTGACGAGATAGGATGAGAAAATCCCTCCTTTGCTCTCAGCTAACCAGAGTCTCCGTAGGAGTAGAACCCGCGCTCCGGATGGCTAGCACAGAGCGCATACATCACTAATAGGAGTCAAATGCGTGGACGGTATTAGGTCTTTCTTGCTATGGCGGAGACAGGAGAATGAAGATGGAACTTGGGTCTCTTCTGTGGGTTTTGACAACGCTCACTATGCAGTCTCAGTGTGTTAACACTTCGTTGAGATGTAGTAGGGAAAAATGCCTTCTGACTCTCTCAATGATGTAACTATGGAGCTTTATTCCTAACGATAAATGACGGGATGCTCTTTGTTCCTGTCTGACACTGTGTGAGTTTGAGGAAAGGAAAAACAGACATGATAGGACATAAATGCTGCCCATACATCTGAAGAAGGGGGCTCCAATGGCATCTTGTGGGGTAGATGGGATCTGTCTCTGTGTCCGCACAGAAGTGTGGTGTCAGACATGGAAAAGATCTGTGTTGCTACCTCAGTATGGAAACACACTGAGCACCCTTCTCTCAAAGGGGGAAATCCTGCTGAGGGGTGGGCGAGGAAAGAATGTGGAAAACATATCATATCTCTTGTTCACAAAATGTGTCATTTTAGTGTCAGTATCTGTTTCTTTTAAATCCATTAAGACTCGTACGCTGCAGTTGTCGTGAGGAAAGACAGACCTCGCTATACACATGTGTTCCTGACACCTTGGGGTACATTTCCAGCATTGCGCTCCAGGGAAATCACTGTAGGTGTGCAATTCCTGTGGCTGTTAAATGGAAGTGCGAATCGGATTCCCCGTGTACACCAGGGAAACTTAGGCAGAAGATATCTTTGTTTTCTTAAGCGTTTCAGCTTGCTTTAAGTGGTACCTGTGAATTCTCTCCTTTGTACACAGCCTGGGGGATCTCTTTACCACACAGTTTATATCAGGCAGGAAGCTGAGGAAAAGGTTCTTCTCAACATACAGGAATGGCTTCTCTATTTTCACTTACAAATTCCTTTAACCTAGTCAGAGTCAAAGAGAGGTGTAGCCATTTGTAGGTGGAGGTTGAAATTTGAAGTTTGTACTGTTGTTTGAGCCTATTACTGTTTCTACTTGAGGTGTTATAGACTGTAAGATCTATAAAAATATGTTTTTTTATCTTGTTGGGCAGCTTTGCTAGCAGCAGTGACAATGAAGAGGGTGACAATAATGATTATAACTGCCATTTTCTGAGTGCTTGCTATGTTCAAAATACTCTTTAAGGAGCTTCACGAATAAGTTTATTCAGAGCTTTTTGAAAGGAATTGTGAAATGAGCTTTATAGGCACCATTCTTTGTCCCAGAAATCCTTATTATTACTATTATTATTATTATATTGGCTGTGGGAACTTAGACTTTTGAAGGTGTGGCATTTTGCCCAAGATTGTGGGCAAAGCAGGGAAGCAACCATAGGTCTATCTCATTTCAAACCCAAGATTTTTGCATGGCAGCTTCGGATAAGGCTAAATCTCTGTGAAGGGTGGCTCCCTGCTAATGTGCCAAATGAGAAGGTCATGCCAGGTGTTCCCCTCACTGGTAATGAGGCCATCGCAGCCGCCTACCACCCTTTGCATAGGTCAGACAAAGGATGCCAATATCATGGGAAAAGCCAAGTCCCAGGTGATCCCTCAAACCATTATGTACCAGTGACCCATTAGAAAACATATTGGACTCATTTGCTTCACAACCCTTCAACTCATCATAAATAATGGAAAATAACATGTGAAGCAAAATACCTTCCTTCTTCCCAAAGTCTCTGAATTTCCTCTAGTTCTACATGACCCACTTTAGGCAAGATTTTCACTAATGAACACATAAGCTGGTTTCTGATTTCTGAATGTACATTAAAGCTCATCTAATGCAAAATTAACCTATCTTTATTACTGGAACTGTAGACTATTAAGGTAGCATGCCGAGTTACAGAATTATACATTTGGAAGAGATTTCCATGTGAGGCACCTGTGACTTTATGAAAGCTGTTCTCCTTCTGAAATTGGGTTTTTAGTGAGGGATTAATGACAGTGAGAAGGAACAGGGGGTTGGGACAGGGTGCAGTTCTTGAAGGTCACATACTCTAACTTTTGGTCCCTGGACAAACCCAATTTAGCAAGGATCATTATCCCTAGGAGGTACTGACATTTGCAACACAAGGTATAAAAATAGTAAGTGCTTCATAAATGTTAGCTGTGATAAGCACTTCCTTCGAAATTTCTCATTAATCCTCACAAAATCTCTGAAAGATGGATGCTATTCCCATATTCATTTTATGGCTGGGGACACTTAGCTTAAACCTCTGGTTCTAAATTATTCTAAACTATTTACCAGCAGATTAAAGAGTGAGGTTTGTTAGTGGCTGAACTCCACTCTTAGCTACTGTGCTATTCTCCCATCAAAGATTTCCTAAAGGGTTTAACTGTTGTAGAAAATACTGGCCAGCCCATGTGAGTTTATGATATCTTTATACTAATATGTGTAATTATAAAAATAGAATAAATACCAAGAGCATCTGTTGAAATGGATGGAAGGAGGCAGTAAAGAATCTCAGTGGGAAAAGTTTCCCCTCCACAAAAGAGTTTTGTAATCTCATGTCCTAGAACTGATTTATAACCATATCCTCCATGCTAGCATTTGTATTTGAAGAGGACGAGGGGCGTATCTTATCTGGGAGTAGTGAGATACTAAGCCATTATCACCCATTAATAGATTAAGTTAATACATCCAATTAGTACTCAGTCACCTACGATAGACCTGAAGGAATTGGTCTTTCAGACAGAAGACGTGGGAGCTTTTATTGAGCACATATTACATGTCAGGAGTACAGGTAGTCCTCTGCTTTTTGTTCTGGCAAAGCTTCAACGATCTTAGGCTATATGGGCACTAGGGCCTCCGTCACAACCACTCAACTCCAGTCATAGCTACAGACAATCATTAAAAAGAAGGATGTGTTCCAACCAAACTGAAATGTGGATTTTAAAATAAAACTTTCATCCTAAAATAAAGCATCTTGGCTGTGCTCCAAGAAAACTTTTGTTACAAAATCAAGCTGCAGGTCTGTTTTTGATAAATGATAACTATTATTACTGTTATTATCATTTTATTCAAGAGTGAATATTTAAATACTAAAAAATAAGAAAGATCACCTCAGATCAAAATAAGACAATCCTTTTAAATTGAATAAAGAATAGATTTAATTTCATAAAAGACTCTTTATGTTTTATATTTGTTAGTTTTTCATAGCCTAGTCTGCACATCTCAATTTGGATACCAAATTTGTTTTATTGTTTAAATTGTATTACTTTTTTAAAAAAGTTATAAAACACAAAGGATATTATAATGAACTCCCACATAACCATCACATAATTTAAAAAGTTATCAACATTCTACCATGTCATCTATACCTCTACTCATTCCCCAACCCTTGCTCATAGTTGTTATTATTCATTTATAATTATTAACATAAAAGTTATATGTGTGTGTGTGTGTTCATGAATCTTGACTGTAAATTGTTGAATACTATATATATCTATGTATCTGACCATAAAGGTCACACTCCTCTATTCTCTATAGTATATATTACCACATATTTCATGAGGTAGTTCATTGATTCTGGGATCCTGAATTCCAAGACTGGCCATTGATTCAGCAAGATCCCTCTTAGAGTCACTGAGGAATGGGGCAGTTGGTTTCTATACTGTTCTACCAGAGATAGCCATCATGATGATCATTTTTAGTTGTGACCTGTTAAGAACCACAGTATATAAACTCTGAAGTAGCCCAACAGGGCTACCTGGTTTAGAAGTGCCGATGGCAGAGCTTAAGCCCACATCTGTATCATTCCAGAGGAGGTGCTCCTACAGCATGGCATGCTGGAAGTCACAGATGGATTCCTATGGAGTCCCGATGATGGAAGGCCAGGTGAAGAAATTCACCACATCTGAACCATTTGTTCTTGGAAAAGAGTCTAGCATGTGATTCACTCAGTCAAGAGGTCATCTTCGGAGGAGACATAAATTGTGTTGTAAGTGTCTTAGTCATACTTTGTCCTGGAGCTGGCAGGACAGCTCAGTAGATTGCTTATTTATGGTAGTCTATTACTTATTTGTGCTCTTTACTGTAAACTGCACTCACCCTGAAACCTAGCCAGTATAGAATATGTGATCGTAGGTAAGAACCATGGATACAATTGAGTCCTAGAACTTCTCTGATGTCTAATTTATTATTGTACACACTATAAGAACACATACAGGGGGCCAGCAGGTGGCATGGTGGTTAAAATGCTGGGCTTCTACCTGTCTGACCACAGTTCGAGTCCTGGACCTAGTAGACTTGCTTTCTTACTTTCCCTTTCTCTCTCTCTCTCTGTCTCTGTCTCTGTCTCTGTCTCTCTCTCTTTAGTGAGTTCATGTTCCCAATAGCAAGTTTTAAAATATTAATAATAGGAACCAGAAAATGGCATAATGGTAACAATGCTGAACTCCCACATACATGGCTGATGGTGGTTCTAGTCCCAGACCTGGAGACTAAAAACTCACATGGGTACGTGTGCATGCATGCCCAAAATCCCAAGAGGGCAATGAATGAGAAGGGGTTGCAATGTGGCCATCCCCCCAGAGGGTGATTTCTCGCTTTCTATCTCTCTGGTGAGTGTACACACCCTACAGCAAAATCTCTCCGAAATAATAACAATAATAATAAAATTAAATGAATAATTATTTAAGATAAAAGAACACACATATATTGGATTGTCAGAAAAGTCATGATGCATTTTTCTGGTTTCTAATGCAAAAATGCATCATGACTTTTCTGACAACCCACAATTTTTCCAAAAGAATATGGACCAGGAAGCTGCAACCACATCATCTGGACACCTGTAAAGCAGTGCCATTAGCTTAGATGTCCACCAGGTGCCTCTTTCCACTTCCTCTGTTCTAAAATGTGCTTCTGTTAATCACTGAGATTATGGTATGTATGAGAGGAAGAAAGAGAAAGACAGGGGACGGGAGAGAGGGTCAGGAGGAAGAAAGGGGAAAGTAAAGAATGAGAGAAGACTGAGATATGAGGGAGTTCCTGAGACTTGAGAATGAAATTTATATCAGAATATTGTCAGATAATTGAAATTGTTATTATTGTACAGGTAATCTTCATAGGAACTGAGCAGGTAGAATTAGCAACTGGTGTGAGCTAAGTGCAGATTTAAGAAACCATAGAACTCATGTGTTCTGTGAAGGGGACAACCACTCCTCAATTCTGGTCCATTGCACAACAGGTCATAGCAGTCCAGTGGTTCGAGAACACCTCATTTTTAAATGAGAAATCAGGTATCCAGATGTCCACATGAAGCATTCTTTCTGAAAGCTGGTCCACGAGCTTGGTTTTCACACAGTGCACACATCTTTGTGTGGTGCATGGGGCCCATGTTGCTCTGGGCAAGAACACATCGGAAAGGGGGGTTAGACCTTGAACAGTCAGCTTACACTCCCGATCTCGGTACGCTCCCTGTTCTGCATCTCCCACTTCACACAGAAATGCGAGGGAGGAATGGTTCCCAGAAAGCCATAAGGTGAAGAGGCTAAATTAGGGCAGAAAAAAGCAACTTCTTGGTAGCTGAAGTTTGCTGAAAGAGTTCAAGGAACAGGTCTGAAACAGCATGTTATTCGGTGCCCCTCCCCAGGATAGACTGTCCCCAAATTTTAGACAGGTGGGGATGGGACAGAACTCCGTCCTGTCCCAGCTGCGTCATTGATCATCCACCGCTAGATTGTAGCACACACAGTTGAATTGCTTTTCCCCGAGGGAACCAATGCCTCCAGGTGTGCTAATAATAAAATTAATAGCTTCGAGAAACAGCTTGCTACAGCAACAGCGGTGGGAGAAAGGGAGGATCGATTTCAGTGTTTAACTGTCCTAACTCCATCATGTATCCCCACCTCAGCCCCTGGTGAGCTGCGCTGTCTCGTGGTTAATCAATAGATGCCTGATTTAAAACAAAGAACCGGTTTCAAGATTAGAAGTCTTTGTGAATAAAAAGATGCATGGTAAAACTGTCGAATCCCTTCAATTTTCATCTTAACACCGCAATTCTAAGGGCAGACGCTAGCAGATTGGAAGGAAGAAAAAGAATCACGTGCGCTGTATCCCTTTCTACCTATAAACAAAAGAGGAAAACTATCTAGTCACTGTACTGCTGACAGCTTCACATAAATAAGAATTTATTGAATTGCTCTGTGTTTAAAGGACTGTGAACGTAAAGATGTGTGAATACTTTCAGTTGCACCGAGAGTAATATGTTTCTGCTCTAATCGGTGTGCTATCTGGTAGTTCAATTTATACCTTCTTGTAACTGGCATTCTCATCTTTTCCCTGGAGGGGAGGATCAAATTCCCAATCAACTTCTTGGCTACTGTTTGAGTTACCAGGATCTGCTGACTTCCTAGGCCTGATAACTTCAAAGGCTTTTTTGTTCCATTGTTTTACAGTCTCCTCTCATTCACCAAGTCTCCTTCCACCTACGCCAATCCCTCTTCCATTTTCAGGAGTGTAGTTGAAGTGAGCGCTCAGCTTCTCTCTGTAATCGTTTTCTGCTTCTGCCATTGTTTCTGCTGATGTGACTCTTCCAAGCCCTGTCCATTTCCTCGCTTCACATTGTCCCCCTTTTTGGAAATAAACTCGTTGGGAGCTAGTAGGCAGTTCCTTACCTCCTTTGACTTGTTTTCCAGTTGACTCTCAAATGTATTCTTAATTTGAGCTCTTAGAAAAGAAGGGATAGCCAACTTTTTTAGTCTTTTCAATGCTGATAGAATGTTCTGTTTTTTCCTGAAGCAATCCTAAGAAGAGACTCATCACTGTTTTATCTGTGGTGCATAAATTATATGTGGCCGAGGTGTAAATTTCTTTTCTTTGTACTAACAGTGAGTAGGAGGAGAGTATAGACAGTTGGTCTGGTATGTCAGGGTACTTTCTTTAAAAAATATTGCTGTAGGGCATGAGTATTCACCAAAGAGATGGAGAGATAGAGAGACAGAGAGAGGGAAAGCAAGAAATCATCCCTAGGGGAGATGGCCCCTCTGTAATCCCTTCTCCTCTGTTCTCCTCTTAGAACTTTGGGCACGCACACATGCAGGCCTGGTGTGATTTTCAAGTCGCTGGGTCCAGGATTTGAATCATGCAGTTGGCCATGTGGGGTCCAGCACCTTAACCACCATGCCACCTGCTGGCCCATGGGTACTTCTCACAGGCCTGGTTTACATCTGGCCTTATTTTCCATTACACCCCACCCCTTCTATGATGGAAAGCCAACCAAACACAAGGTTAAAGCTTTTCACTAAGTCAAAAGAAAGTAAAGCAGAAATGCCTTCCTGCCCTGTTTGTTTTCTTTTGTGTGAATTCTCCAAAGGCAAAGGATTTAATTAGAAACTAAAACTGGCATTAAGTTCGGCTGTTTTCTTTCATATTTGGGTTTTATAGTGAAGGTGGGAGTTGATACCCAGTAAGATCTCTTTTTTATTTCATTTTCCCACCATGAGAGAGCATTCCGTACTAGTCCAGGCCCTCGCTGTGCAGTTAGCCTTTTTCTACCATTTTATTGCATTAAGTGCTACTCCATTTTTGTTCTTTTTCTCTCTCTTTTCCCCCAACTCTACTTTTTCTCTTTCCATCTGTACACAAAGGGACTCTAAGGGCAATGACAGATAAACTTTTCTGGAATTTTCTCTCTGAAAAAGTGTTTCTAAATTTGGAAAAGAAGTGGGAGTGGGGAAGCATTATACAGACACAGGGTCTAAGAATAACTCGTCCACCAATACACAGGCTCTTATGGAGAGAACGTAAATCTCTCCTTTTGTTTCATGTGTTCAATTAAAAGTCAGCATCTCCACTGAGGCCAAGGAATGAGAGGCACCACATGAGAATGTGTGTGTGGGGTGATCTAAGTGAAATAACCAGTATTCTAACAGCCTAAGTTTTAGAGATTTTTCTGTTAGGTACCTTTGATCACAGGGCGTGCATTTCCTTTTCAGAATCCAAAGATTTGTAAAATTGAAGAGTATCTTATTTGTTTGATTATAGAACCCATTGGCAAACCAAACTGATTTCATGTATATACTGTAAGTTTTAAGGAGAGGTAGAAAGTCACCGAGTTCCAAGAACCATGAATATCATATCCCAAAGGAATCGCAAGACAACTAAGAAATTTCAGGGAAAGAGGAAAGAATGAGGAAAGAACACAGAACATTGTACCCAGCATGCCGTTAACCTGCCTGCCAACTCCCTCTCTTCTTTGCCAGTGGTTTTCAATTTCTATCCAATATTTTTTTTCTTCTCTTACAATAGAAGTCAGAGTGAAATCAGGATTTTTCTACAAAGAGTATTCACTTTCCAGCCAGATCTGTTAGAAAGTGGCTATTGCTTAAACCGAGAAATATTTGTATGTAGCAGACAAAGTTAATGGGACCTGAATTTTGTTCCCAATAACATAATATTCAAGTAATGGTAAAATTGTTATTGCATGCCAAGCATTTGATTGGAATTATATTGCCTTTTAAAGATGTAATGCTAGGTAAATGCAAAAGAAAAGAAAAGGTCCAACTTTAATGACCTTCATTTTACATCCTGAAAATGAATGGTAATAACCAGAAAATAGAGAAGTTCCAGTGAGTAAGGATTCATAAATATTAAATGTAATGGAGGAAAATCACAGATCTTTAAGAAATTAACTTGAACAAATGGTGATTTTAGTTACGATGTTGTCATTTTGAGTAATGGTCATTAGCACAGTGGATTATAATGGGTACGAGCTTACTCTATAGGAAGAATGGCTTCTGATTAACTCGGGATTTTTTTTCTGATGCTTCAGCCAGTTTACAACTACTCTATATCTCTTGTGATTGGCTCCAAGGGCTCTTTGTTTAGAGATGCGTGTGCTCTATTTTCATGATTAGGCTTTTTTATGATTAGTCTCCATTTTCTTTTTTGTTTTAACGTTTACTATGAATAATACACAGCGCCTTGGAGAACTGATTGGCTGGCTGATATAATTGAGTTCAGATGCAGTTTCCTTTCTCTCCCCACTGTTTGCAGTCCCATTCCGGGTTGTTTCTGACTGCCTAGAGACCATGCTTGCAGAGTTGCTGTTTAGCATTTTCTTACAACAAATGGGTGTTTTGTACAACCCGAATGTAACCGACTTCGGGAAAGGTAGTTGTTGGAAGCACAAAGGAGGGTCCCCTGGTCTGACACAGGGTGCCATTTCCTGTAACAGGCACACTCAGATGCGTCCCAACAGTCACTTCTGAAGACAGCAGTTAAAGACGTAAATTTTACCGACTTTGTATGGAAGGAAATACCACATTGCAAAACTCTCTCAACAATGAAAAATGTCTTGGGTTCCCCAAATTTCTTGTCTCTAGACGGCACTCATCACCTTCTAGATTCTTTCAGGTCTTCTTGTGTACTCTTCCTGTGTCTTCCTCTGGCATTTGATTCATCTCCTGGTCTTTTCCCTGCATTTCTCCTCACATGTGCCCTTCGTCAGCTTTTCCATGCCAGCCTGTTACCCCTCTCTAACCAAACCAGTTCACATCTTCGCCCACTTACCTTGTCCAGCAAAAATCCTGCCTTCTCCAGGATTAGTTCTCTTCAGAAGAAGTGATGGATTTAAATGACTCATATTGGTTTGTTAGATTTCTCATCCCATTGAAATTAACCTTACATTTTTGTTTCGATGTATCTTATGGGGGAGAGAGAAACCAATGCCTCTTCTTCATTTGCTGCTTTCCCTCTTGGGAAATCATGTCCACAATGGAATTTCTCCTCTTGCTCCCCTCCTGAAGACCCTACCTCTTGATAAATGCATTCCAAGTGTTGACTTCATCATCTTCCAATTCACACAGCCATGACTCCTGGGGGTGCAAATACCTCAGCTCCCTTGCCATGAATCAAAACATCTCTGAGCTTTAAGCTGCACTCTGAAGTCCACTTGGGAAGATGAGGTTAAAACTAATCCCTGTAGACTTTGTCTAAAATTGCATGATCACTTGGCTTGGTCCTTTTGCTATCTTTTATATCCCTAAGATCTTCCATGGGAGAGCGTCCTTAATAAATCACTTGAACAACAATTCTTCTCTCAGGCTCTGCTCCCAGAGATGTGAAGTAAGACAATCCTACAGAGGAAGTAGTATTATCTATAATTTATGAATGAGGAACCTGAAGGGTCCACCCATGCATTATAAAGGGGGGAACTGGGACTTGAATCTTTACTCATCCAGTTTAAAACACATCTCTTTTCACCATACAATATTGCCTCCTAGTGATACTTGAATAATTTTCCAAAATGTAGTCTTTATCATGTCACTTGACTGCTTGAGATCTTTAGCGCTTCCTGTTTCCCCACATTGCTTACCTTGTCATTCAGGGCTTTCAAAGTCTATGGCTAACATAACTCCCTAGTCTCAACTCTCACTGCATCTTTTCTGCCATCCTTTATGTCTAGCACATGGGACTTCTCAATGCTCCTCAAATCTGAGTATTGTCTGTCAGAACTTGTACCTCTTTTTCTTGTACTGCTATCTCTTTCTGGAATACTCCTCCTTCTTCCTGTCCTCCATGTTGTTCGGACCTGACCCCACACTCCCCCAGGCAATGGAGCTTAACTATCACCACTTTCATGAAACACCCCCTCATCTCTCAAGCAAACATTTTTCTCCCAAGCTACTACAGCAATTGATACTTTTTTTTTTCATACCAGCTGAGGCAGAAGAAGGCAAAGTCCTCATCAATTAAAAAAAGGGAATGGTAGCAGGTCCACCTAAGAAAGCTTAGAGACCATTGGTTCTGGTGGAGCCCTCAGTGTGTTAGGGTCTGTCATACTATTGGGTTGTTGGGAAAATTATGACACATTTTTGCATAAAAAATGCATCATAACTTTCCTGACAACCTAATGTAATATTTGGACCATGGTAAAATTTACAGTGGTTAACTTGGTTCTTATAAAAACAGATCATTAAAAAATATTTTTTATACTTTCTTATATTTTCTAGACCATATCACATTTTAAAAAGCAAGATGTGGGGCCAGCAGGTAGTATGGTGGTTAAGGTGCTGGATTCCCACATGGCCAACCATGATTTGAGTACTATACCTGGTGGCTTGAAAATCATGCCAGGCACATGTGCGTGCATGCCTAAAATCCCAAGAGGAGAATAGAGGAGAAGGAATTGTGACATGGCTATCCCCTCTGGGGATGATTTCTCACTTTCCTTCTCTGGTTCTCTCTCTGTCTTTCTCCAGGGAGTGCAAATGCCCTAAGGCAAAAACCTAAAAACAAAACAAAAAGAACATCAAAAAAAAAAAAAAAAAAAAAAAAAAAAAAACCAAGTTGCTTCTATTGGCAGGATAAAAACAGTAAACCTTGCTTACATAAAGAGGGAAAGAGAGGACAGACTTCAAGATAAAAAACAGAGGAAGAGGAAAGGAAGACAAATGAAAATGAAAATGAAAGGAGGGAGGAAGGATAGGGAAAAGAAGAGAGAATATTTGGATGCACTATAAAAACGCATAGAGTTACACATTTCAGAAAAAAAAAAAAAAGAGACTCTGTCATTTTAAAATTATAATGGGGAGAGGTTAGTCTCTGCCATGTAAGGGGCACTGGATTAGGTGAAGATTTTGCCTCCCAGTATATTTGCTGTGAATGTCATGTTCTCTGTATTTGTGATTATCCTGAGACCTTAGGGGGAAAAATAACGATTAACTAGAACTGAAAGAAATAAGAAGTAATGGCCTGAAATTGGGTGTATGTGTGTGTGTGAGGGGGGGAGAACAGGAGTGTGGAATAAATTAGATAATAGAAAATAAAATTAATAATAGGGTCAATTAGACAACAGAATAATTTCCCAAAGAAAGTGATTGAAGTCATGGCATCCAGGCTGTTCGGAATGAGAAGAGATAAATCAGTGAGAAGATTAATGTGGGCACGCCACAGCAAAACAAGATGGGTCAGATAACCACGAGCTCTTCAGATGCAATGTGTGCGTGGACATCTTAGATCAGATGCCAGATGATTCTTGCCCCTCACTGCAGGAATTAGGAGTGCATAGACATCCTCTGTGGAATCCTGTTTAGGATACTGCCAGCCTTAGTTCCAGAATCCAAAGGGCCACACTTCTAGCATCAGGTACCATGTGCTTCAATTGCACAATTCACTGTGATGTGTGAGCCAGTGACGTGACTGTCCTTATTCCAGGACATTACGTTGGAGAGAATGGAACCATTGCTCAGGGAGAACTCTGTCTCCTGCAGATAAGAGTCCTGTTTCTTAGAAGCTTTCTTCAAGAGCACAAGAATTATCATTCTATAAAGGGCCCCTAATGTGACCATTTTTTGCTATGTGCACATAAACACAGACAACCATGTTCTTGAGGACAGACCTCTTGCATCCGTTACAAATGAAGCACAGGAGATTGCCCTTCAGAGAGACTGAGGTTATCTGTAAGTTATTTTTGGTTGGCCATTGACTCCTATCTCATATCACTCACACCAGGAATCCTCAGCCTTCTCATCTATAAAATGGGAATAATATAACATTTCTCCATAGCTTTGGTTATGATGATTACATGATAATGCAAAGTTCTCCAAGCAATGCCTGGTGTGTAGGGGATCTTTTTACTGAATGTGTTTCTTTCAACTGGCAGATCGACTTATAGATAGACCTTTCTTTCAAAAATTAAACTGCAATGTGTTAAAGAAGCTGAAGAAAAATTTATTTCTCATTCCCCAAGCTCTTATCTAAGATGCAATATAGTTTTCTATTCCTGCTTAACAAATTGTCACAAATTGAGCATCTGGGGTAAAAAATTCCTATTTATCTTGTCACAGTTTCCATGGGTCAGGAGTTTGGGTCTAGTTCTGCAAGGTTCTCTGTTGAGAGTCTCACAAGACTGAAACCAAGAGTGTCAGTAAGATCACATCCCTTTTTGGAGCTTTGAGAAGGAAACCACTTCCAAGCTCATCTACGTAGTTGGCAAAATTTAGTTCCTGTGGTTGCAGGAATCAAGTTCCGGTCTCCGTGACACAGTGACACAGTGACACAGAAGAGTCTTATTCTTCTAGTCTCCTCACCTTCCTCTGTTGCATTTCTTTGACTTTCTCTACTAGTCTCAGTCCAGGGAACATTCTGCTTTTAAAGGCTCATGTAATTATATCGGACCTACCTGGTTAATTCCGGATAATCTCATCATGTTAAGGTAAAATGATTAGTGATCTTAATTGCATCTTCTTAGTCCCTTTAGCCAGGTAACATGTTCATGGACATGACACCAGTGGGTGAAGGATGTACAGAACAAAGTTCTGCCTACTGCAGATATTTACCCAATTGCCTCACTGAGATTTAAATTCGCTCCAATATAATTCTTCTCAGACTTGAGTTCATCATTATTTACAATGCCTCCAGAAAGCTTTCTGTTTTTCTTTTGTGTTCTTTATTTTTTCTTGTTTTTAGAAAGTTTTGCTATAGCATTTGTGCACTTGCCAGAGACAGACAGTGAGAAATCACCCTCTGGGGGGATGGCCATGCTGCAATCCCTTTTCCATTCTCCTCTCAGGATGTTGGGCATGCACACACATGCACCCGGCATGAGTTTCAAGCTGCGGGATATGGACCTTGAAACACGGCTGGCCACATGGAATCCAGTGCCTTGATTATTATACCATCTGCCAGCTCCTGTGTTCTTTCATTTTCCTCTGTTGACCCCTTCTATCATGGTTCCCATCATATCATGTTTCATTACTTATTTGCCTGCATTTCTCACTAGAAAAAATTCAGGAGGAGATATACTGAGAGCTATTTATATTTGGATTCCCCAAACTTCTAAGAGCTCTTGATCCAATACTAGGGAAATGAATATTTTTTATCAACACGAGAGAGATCTGGGCATGTCTCAAATCCCATGAAGGTATGTCAGGCAGATCAAATGTCATGAAACAAACACTCATCTTAGACTCTTCCAAGCCTTGTCCATCGAGCAGTCTTACAAAAGTCCATTTATTTAGGCCACAGTTCTCTCTTCTGTAACATGAGATGGAAGAATAAGTTGATATTTTCTAATATTTTCACTGTTCTCAAAGATTCTTTTTATTTTTAACTCATAGTAGAACTACATTTGGAAATATTTTAATGCCAATTTGTGTTTATTCAGTAGTAAATAAATTTCCCCCATGTTTATCTGTCAAAATCACGTGTTACTTCAAAGAACACATCATTGAAACACTTGATTAGCAGTGACTATTACGGGTGTTACTGTGACTTGAGAGAATCACTACCACATCAAATAAATAAACAAACAAATACATAAATAAATGTATATTTCAGAGGAAGATGTAAACATGTAAGGAAGAGCACTACCATTGTCAGGTTTTAAATAAGATAATTTTGTATTAGAAAAAGAAAGGTGATTTACTTCAAGACACCTGTAATTAGGTTTCATTATTGAAAAAAGTCATCAAGAGACTGGAGAGTTACAGAGGTGATATGATACTCCATGATGCTGTCCACACAGAAGAGTCCTGGGTTCACGTCCAAGGCCTCTCTCTACACACTGGGCACACAGCCATGTCTGTTATCCGGACTGAGGCTGGAGGTGGATAGGGATATGAAGACCCGGTGGGGGTGCTTCTCAGTCTCTTCTCTTTTTTCTCTATATCCCTTTCTGAAAGGAAGAGAGAGGGAGAGAGAAAGAGAAAGAGAGAGAAAGAAAGAAAGAAGGAAGGAAGAAAGAAAAGGAAAGGAAAGGGAAGGAAAGGAAAGGAAGAAAAGAAAAGAAAGAAAAGAAAAGAAAAGAGAAAAGAAAAGAAAAGAAAAGAAAAGAAAAGAAAAGAAAAGAAAAGAAAAGAAAAGAATGAGGAAGAGAAAGAAAGAAAGGAAGAAACTCAGTGAAATGTGTTTTAAGGTTCTCCTGAAACCTCACAACACCCAATCATCATTATGAACATTCAATAACTGATTGGGAACCACAAGCCTGACATCAAAGTTGACTCCAGTTCTAAAGTTCTGATTTTTTTTTTTTTAAAGTTTCTTTCTTTCTTTCTTCCATGAGAGAAAAATACAACAAGAGACAGAGACAAGCACCCTCAGTAGTGTCTTCATGTTGCAATCTACTCCCAGCCTCCGCCAGGCTGAATCGCAGGCACGTGTGTGCTGGCGTGCACCGGGAGGCCTCGGATTGCTAACCCAGAACCTGTGGTCCATCGTAGCACAGTGTTGTAACGACAGAGCCACTATCTAGCCTCGCTATAATTCTGATTCTGAAATTTCAATCTGCATTCCGTTCTCTTATGGTAGGACCTTGGTGGAACTTCTTTGTGGCCTGGGGATCCTTGTTTTGGAATACGTGGTGTGAGGCCTCAATTCAGATCCCTATAGAAGGTAGCAAAGCTGAGTGGGTGCTAGTCTGTAGCAGGACAGGGAACACGTGTGCAGTTACTAAGCTCACACTGATTGTAGTCTTATCAGACCTTCTGATAAAGTGAATTGGAAATTTGGAATCTATTTGTTACAAAAGAATCTTTTTAAAATATTGGCAAGGAATTCAAGTTTTAACAATCCTGTGTGGATCATATAAAACGTATCTGAATGCCAAATTAGGGCCATGGACTCCAGGTTTACAACTACATAGAGTTAAGAATCATTGGTTCATGGGGGCCAGCATTTATTTAGACTCCTCTCTGTGCTGGGTCCTTCCCTAGCACTAATCACTCAGCTTCCTGGTGCCTTAGTTTACTTACCATAAAATTAGATGGAACCCATGAGAGTGCTTTCTAAAGGACAAAGGGTCACATAAGTATTGGGTCGTCAGAAAAGTTGTGACATATTTTTCTAAGCAAAAATGCATCACGACGCTTCCCATGATGCAAAAACACTGGGGTGTATTCTTGTTTCAGTCTTCATTGCATTGAAGAAGGAATTAATATTTTATAGTAATCAACTTACGAGAGAGATGTGAATTCTAGAGAAGCTGTGTGTGCGTATGAGGGAGAGAGACAATTTGAAACAACACATTCTCAGTTAGTTCTTGCCAGGCATTTTATGTTGTGTCTGATATTCATGACAAGTAAACATTTATTCTTTGCAAAGATAGGATTGTCAAAGATAAAAACTGACATAGCTTAATGTCTATTTTAATCATTCGACACTAATAGTGAGTAGCTCAGCCTGTAGAAGCTTAGAGTAAAATACTTTTGGGAGATAGCACGTCTTGGGGAAAAGGCCATGAAAGGTCTCATAAATTTGAACTGCTAATGTAGAAGTGAAAAGTGCTGGAAAATAAATAAATCAGGCACGCACCAAAGAGCACTAGAACCACATGGGCATAATTAATGTTTTCTGAACACATCAAGAATTCATATATTGCCTGAGGATTTAGACTTGGGACCAGCAGATAGTGTAATGACTGTGTTGTTAGAGTCCCACATAGCTGATCATGGTTTGAGTCTTGGACCCAGCAGTTTAAAACTCGCACCAGGTATATGTGCGTGCGTGCCCAAAATCCCGAGAGAAAAATGGAGGCAAAGGGATTGTGCCATGCCCATCCCTCCCGGGGGATGATTTCTCACTTTCTGTCTCTCTGTCTTTCTTTGTCTCTTCTTCGAATGACATGCCCTATAGTAAAAATGTCTCTCTCTAAAAAAAAAAAAAAAAAAAAAAAAAAAAAAAAAAAAAAGAAAAGATTTAAAAGATTTAGATAGTAAGTATATTGGTGTGACCTGGAGCCCTTTTAAGGGTTTTCATTTAAGCAGATGGACACATGGATCTTTCTTAGTCCCATCTTACTAATCATCCTCTTAGTAAAACTAACACAGTTTGGGATCAGTAGATGGTGTAATGGTTATGTTGCTGGACTCCCATGTAGTCAATCATGGTTCAAATCCCAGACCTAACAACTTTAAAAAAAAAAAACTCATGCTGATGCATGTGTGTGTGCATACTCAAGATCCTGAGAGGAGGATGGAGGAGAAGGGATTCTAGTGTGGCCATCCACCCCAGGGGGTGATTTCTCACTTTCTGTCTCTCTGCCTCTCTCTGTCTCTCCAGCAAACGCACATGCCCTATAGCAAAAATCTCTCTTAAAAACAAAACAAAACAGAAAACCAGCACAGCTGAAGCTAAATAAAATAGCAAGGTCATGTATTCTGGGTAAAGTCTGATACTAAGAAGGTTCAGTAAATCTACAATTTTCTTCTTTTATCCAACTATGAATCCATATTGCATTTAGTCATATATGATTAACTCTTCTCCTTTGTGTCTGACTTACATGGTATATTGGAAACGTCTAGGAGTGGGAAACTATGCCTCAATATCTAAACTCCATGCAGCGAGTGCCACAGTGCTATAAATATGATAGCAAATAAAACTGATGGCTAAATTTATTCAGCAGATTGCTTGGATTATTTCATTTAACCCACATGACAACTTTATATAGTAGGTATTATTGCTGCTAATATTTCTATTTTTACATATTTGGAAACTGAGGTTTAGAGATGTAACTTATCACAAAGCTGACAGTAGTTGACTCAAAACTGGAATGTAAGAATTGACCCCAGAGCCCATTCCCAACCCTCATTCCATCATGTGTTCTCTTAGGTAAAATGAATGAATGCATGCCTGAATAAGGTAGTCATATTCATTCAGCGCTTCTGAACATTAGGAAATTTGCCCTGACTAAAAAGAAACACATTTCTTCCTTCTTAAATTAATACTCACTTGTTGTTTTGTTCATTTTTTTAGCAGGGCCTTTACATGTCGCTATCCTGCTGTCTCAGCCTCCCAGCTAGGTCCTTAGGTGTGCACCAGAATGCCTAGTCCCCCCCCCCCCCCGCCCCCAGAACTTATTATTATTTTAATTTGTCTCAGGGCATGTGCACTCACCAGAGAGAGAGAGAGAGAGAGAGAAAAGGAAAGGGAGAAAGCAAGCAGCCAGGTCCAGGACTCGAACCACATTCATCCACATGGGAGTCCAGCACCTTAATCACCATGCTACCTGCTGGCTCCCCAGCTCTTTATAGACAGTGTACGCTGTGCTTCTGGGGCCAATCTCAAGCGCCTGATCTTCCTGCCTCAGCCTCCCTCAGTCCCTGGGATTACGAGTGTATGCCAGTGTACCTAGCTTTTACATTGAACTGGGAATATCCCAGGCCTCCCATGTGGTCCAAGCACAGTGTCTTAACAGCACAGGCCACCACAGCTGGACCAAACAATAATTTATAAACTGCTAAATTTTTTTGCACTTTTTATTGCCTCATTTTTAGTTTGCTTTAGGGCACATATGCTTGCCAAAGACAGATCATGAGAGAGAGAGACAAAGTGACAAATCACCCCACTCCCCCTGCGGGGGCAATGACCAAGCCACAGCCCCTTCTCCTCCAGTCTCCTCAGTTGGGGGGCACAAACACATGCCTGGCATATTTTTTAAGCCGCTGTTCTGGGACTTGAACTGCACAGTCAGCTTTGTGGGATCCATCCACCTTAACCACCATACCACTGATGGTCCTCATAGCCTTTTGAAATGCTTGCCTCTGTGTATATTTCCTGTGCAGTTTGAGCAGTACAGTTCACACTTCAATTCAATTTTGCAACAGTAGATTAGGTGAATACCGTGCACAAAGTTTTGGCCTAGGCACTGTGAGAAAAAAGATATAAATGCGAATGCATTAATTTCCTTTCAGGAGGTTGCCATCTAATAATCCCAGATACATAAATAATAATAAAACAAAGTAGCCTGTGACAAGTAATGGATGCACAAATATGTATGGCAACTTTGTAAAAGGGGAGGACTTGAGGGAGGATGTAAGGCGGTTGTTGAGCTTTGAAAGGCCTTTGTGGGGATTGCTGGATGGTAGTATAGTGGTAAAACGTGACACTCTGCAAGGAAGAACCACATGGAAAGGTTGTCAGTTCAAGTCCAGAGACCTCTCTGAGCATGCCAAGCACACTTGTGCCCATGATCCAGCGGCTAACGCTCAAAGCAGATTGTGGTGTCAGGACCAACAGAAGTGCTGTATCTCTCTCTATCTCTGTCCCACTCATGAAATAAATATATAAACTGTTAAAAAAAAAAAAAAAAAAAAAAAAAAGACAAAACAACTTTTTAGGGCAGGTGGCATGGTAGTTAAGGCACTGGATCCCATAGTGCCAGTTCCATGAGTTTGAGTACTGATCCAGTGACCTGAAAAACATGCTGGGCACATGTGTGTGCATGTCCAAAATCCTGAGAGAATAGAGAAGAAGAGTTTGTGGTGTGGCACCTCAGGAGGTGATTTCTCACTCTCGCTGTCTCCCTGTCTCTCTCTGGTGAGGGCACATGCATATGAACAACAACAACAAAAAATTAATTAATTAATTAATTTTTAAAAATAAAGACTTTTTTTTAAAAAAGTTTGATTATTTCTTCCATAACAGAGAAAACCAGACAGATTGAAAGAGTCCCTTCAAACAAGGTCTTCATATTGAGATCCAACCGCAGACTCCACTAGTCTGAGTCACAGGACAAAATAAAGGGTTATAAAAGAAAGTTATGTCTCCAAAGCCCAAGTTCTTAACTTCTATTGGGTAGGCAGAAAAGTCGTGACTTTTTTTTTTTTTTTTTTTTTTTTTTTGCTTTTCTATGCAAAAAATGTGTCATGACTTTTCCAACGACCCAATAAATTCATAGTGCTTCCCCAGCCAAGTTACATTTTTTGTAGTTTCAGACATTTATATGTCATTGGAAAACCAAGTTCTGTTGATTTGAACTTAGTATAAAAGACTGTTTGTAGGGACCAGCAGTTGGTGTAATGGCTATGTCGCTGAACTCCCATGTATTCGACCATGGTTTGAGTCCCAGACCCGGTGGCTTAAACTCATGCTGGGCACGTGTGCATGCATGCCCAAGATTCCGAGAGGAGAATGGGGACAGGACTGCAGTGTGGCCATCCCCCTGGGGGGTGATTTCTCGCTTTCTGTCTCTCTGTCTATCTCTGTCTTTCTGGCGAGCACACATGCCCTATAGCAAAAACCTCTCAAAAAAAAAAAAAAAAAAAAAAAAAAAAAAAAAAAAAAATATATATATATATATATATATATATATATATATATATATTGGATTGTTTGTGGCTTTTCAGCTTCTTAGCCAGGAAGACCAGACCAGAAATTACTCTCCAAGTGGAGTAGATTTGCCCAGGGAGGTCCCATAATCCACTTCCAGGACCTTTCCCATTTGGGTTCATTTACATTTCCACTGTGCCACCACCTGGCCCCTGAAGGAATTTAAGATTCTATTTCTCTCTCTCTTTTGATATATCTCTTGTCACCTACCATATTTATTCTTCAGAAAGTAGCATTTTTCTCACAATTCTGCTTTCATTAAACAAATTTCTGAGGCATTTCTGAAAACTCTGTTGTATCTAACTTGAGACTACCATCAACCTCCTGTGGTTGTATGAACCTTAAAAAAACTAGACCCTTGGAATAGATAGAATCGAGTATGTTTGATAATTTATGAATTCTACACTGAACTAACTCTGAGGATGATTCTATAAAATATCAAAAACATTTTTTAAGGAGTTGATCAAAATGAGATGATTTGGTCATTATTTATTATTGAACTATCCATGTGGACACAGAGAATAATTATTTAGAATGCATCTGGGCATAGCAAATGCAGTAGCCCACAATCTAATATGACTTCTCTGAGAGAGATATTTATCTTCTGCAGTGCTATGTTGAAGTGTGCTTGGCTCAGGAATGAGTTTTCCACACATTCTTGCCAATAAAGTAACCTGATCAGCTCTATTTTTTGTAGCAGTGCTAAATTAATGAGTATTAATAATTATTTGATATCACAAAGACTGTGCTCTCTGGGATATTTTCTAGTTCTATATTTAGTGTCTTACAAGGAAATGATGTATTATTGGCAGGCCTATACAGAGCGTATTGATTATATGTAATTCATATATCATAGATATGCTATGATTTCATGCTTATCATTTCCTGTCATTTTGCCAAGAATTTTACATGCTTTATTTAATTTTCCCCATAGAAACCCCATAAGGTTTTTTATTTGTTAGTCCCATTTGACAGATGATAAAACTGAGGATTAAAAAAGTTATGTCTCCAAAGCCCAAGTTCTTAACTTCTGAATTCATAGTCCTTCCCCAACAGAGCTCTTCTTTCTAATAATTTCAGACATTTATCTCTTATTAGACCCCAAGTGCTATTGGTTTGAACACAATGGAGAAGATTGTTTTTAGCTCCTCAGCTTCTCGGCCAGGAAGACCTTATTAGAAATGACTCTTGAAGTGGAGTAGATGGGAGAGAAGAGAAGCAGCTCAATAGAAAGGCTTTCCTTGAAAAGCTTCCACACATCAGCTGACCCACGGCTGCCGCTCCAGGTGAAAAGGATTCTTTTCTCACCCGGAGCAGCAGCCACAGCAGCCAGCAGCCCTGCCATTCTCTGGGTCCCTGTTCATTAGTAGTCAAGGTTTTCATTGTGCTCAGCAAAACAGTCACAGAAAATAAATGTGTGGCACAGATGGGCCCATAGAAAATCTACTTGATGTATTCTTGAAAATTCACAGCTAAATGACTTTGAAGAGATGGGGGTTATTGTGTCCATGATTAAAATGAGGTGTGGCATGAATCTTTCAGATACAGCACTGTCCCTGTAGAGCTTTTTAAGACTGATAAGGTGCAAAGTGGTGGCTGGCCTCCGGCTCATGGATGTGCCATGGCTTATTGAACCATTCCCCTGATGATGAAATATATTCTCAGGGTATCTGGTTTAGACAAAGGTAAACTTAACTGTATAAAATGTCTGCTGCTTTTTATATAAGCTGAAGCCTTTAAGATAGGGAGAGTTCAGCTTAGATTTTCCAAAGGTAGAAGAATTAGATCAATATTTCATTGGGCCACACCAACACCAAGATTTTCTGATGTTTATCTGGGTTGTTTGTCAAAAACGCTCTCTACCCCATAGGTACATAGAAATAGAAACCCGGGATCCACTTCTTTAATAAGTATTGCAGACTATTCTTGTGACTGTTATGCCACATTTTATACAGACTTGAAATAGTGCAATGTAGATATATTAAGACAAAGTGTATATTATATGCACAATGTGGAATAATGTGATTCCCCAAAATTATAATTACAATGGCTGTTTGCAATTCAAAGCTGGTAGGCCAGATGAATCATAAACTTTACCATCAGCTATGCTAGTTTCGTCAGTAATTTCAAATACCTGTTTGTGTGTGTGTGTGTGTGTGTGTGTGTGTGCACGTGCACGCGTGCAAGCAGTATGGTTGAACCGCACTGGTTTTTTACCAACAAATAATATTGGTGACCATTTCTATGCCCTGATGATGTTCACAGCTTGCACATAGATGGATGTATATATCGTGATGATAGTCACTAAATGGTGTCTTCATAGGACTGCAGAGACAGAACACCATAGACTGGGTGGCTTATAAACAACTTTTTTGTTTGTTTTTTTTCTCACAGTTGTGAAGGCTGGGAAGTCCAAGATCATGGACTTTCTGGTTCATTCGGTTCTATTTCTGCCTTCTGTTTCTTCACCAAGTGGAAAGGATAAGGAAGCTCTCTGAGGTCCATTTCATAAGCGCATTAATAACGTTCGTAGGAGCTCTGCCCTCATGACCTAATTACTCCTCAAAGGCCCTATCTCCTTATATCATCACTGGGGGTCGGGTTGCAATGTATGGATTTGGCAGGGAACTGGGGGGACCGCCAACATTCTGTCTTTGACAAATAGTAGTGCCACCATTCATGCTGAAAAATGAGCCTTAGAATCACTAACAGTGAAAAGGAAGTTACAGGGACCAGCAGATAGCATAATGGCTACGTGACTCGTCTCCCATGTAGTGGACGGCGTTTTGAATCCTGGATCCGGTGGCTTAAACTCACACCGGGCACATGTACGTGCATGCCCAAGATTCCAAGAGGAGAATGGAGGACAAGGGATTGTGGTGTGGCCATCCTCCCTGGGGGGTGATTTCTCACTTTCTGTCTCTTTATCTCTCTTTCTGGCGAGCACACATGCCCTGTAGCAAAAACCTCTCAAAAAAAAAAAAAAAAGAAGTTGCATGTTATGGCAGTTTTGTGAAGAAAGTCTATTTATTCGCCATATTATTAGTTTATTAAATCTATAAAATCTCAAACAATATCAAGTAAATTAAAATTAGAAATACATTTATGTTATCAATTATTGTTGATCTATATTGCTCTAATAAAATTTACCTTGAATTGCATGACTTTGGAAACATGTGAGGTCTTCAGGAATCACAGTTTGCATACAAATGATCTACTTGTGGGCTAGAGTTTAAAAACTACTACAAATTTGGTGATGGTTTTGTGCCAAGTTGACCGCTACCAGTCATTTTTACAAGAATTGATTTGGACAGGGACCAGCAGTTAGCGTAATGGTTGTGTCGCTGAACTCCCATGTAGTCAATCGCGGTTCGAGTCCTGGACCCAGTGGCTTAAACTCACGCCGGGTGTGTGTGCATGCGTGCCCAAGGTCCCGAGAGGAGAAGGGAGGAGAAGGGATTGTGGTGTGGCCATCCCCCCTGGGGGTGATTTCTCGCTTTCTGTCTCTCTGTCTCTGTCTGTCTGGTGAGCGCATGCGCCCTATAGCAAAACCCTCTACAAAAAAGAAAAAAAGAATTTATTTGGACAGAAGTGGAACTATAGGCTCCTTACGCTAGCAGAAAAATAGATAAATAACTTTTAAAAATCAGAATAAAGCGATGCATAATTACAAGGTTGATCAACTCAGGAGGAAAAAGGTATATGGTGGTCTCGGGAAAGCCATTTACATTGTATTCTGTAAGGATGGCATGTCTTTGGGTTGGGGAAAGCTGTTGTACTCAAACAGTGGTGTGCTAGTAAATGTTTAACAATGGACTCTGAGATTGGGTGAGCCAAGGCAATGTCAATCAGTCCACCAGATTCCTGAAAACCTTAGCTATCAGCACTTCCAAGGTAGTGCTAGCTGTATGCAATATACCACTGAAGGGATTTATAGGCATGAGGAAAATATAGTCAGTTCTTAATTCTCCAGAAGCACATTAACTCTTCTGTAAACTAATGCAATTTTTCATTCAGAACCCTCCCCATTTCACGTAATCCAAGCCAGCTTTGTTCTATGTCATACATCAGTATCATTCTTACAGTATTCTAGTTGGGTAAATAACCAATATGCCTCAGCTATCTTTATTTTTCTAAGAGCAGAAGAAAAATGTATACAGGGCTTCCAATTAAGTAGAATCGACATTCTGATTTGATTAGCAGTGATGAACATTGGGGTTGACCTGGAGGTTGGCATTATGTATAAGTCACACGGAGCAGAGGAAGGAAGGCTAAGGGATGGTTGAGTGGGTAAGATGGATTCACTGACGTTAACGTAGCTGCAGACAGATTTATCTTACCATACAGACATAGATCTTAGCCAAGGGGCTTTCTTCATATTGCCCTGTGCTATAACCACAGTAGTGTATTTTTCTCTTATCCCTTTCTTTAGTTCTAAGTCTCTTTTCTTGCCCGTCTCCAGGCTCGGTTTTTGATTAGCTACCATCCCTTCAGAATATATTTCTTGCTGTTTCTTCCCTTTATTATTTATGCAGGTCTCTCTAGGAATGCTTCATCTTCCAGAATAAGATGGAACAGAGAAAGGTGCTGCCTTCCCTAGAAATTTTCTTTTCTCATTACATGTCCACATCCATCTTTACCTGCCCTTTAAGATGCAGTTCACATAGCACCCTTTCTTCCCTGGCAACTCCAGGTGAACACAGTCTTACTCTGCTCTGGACTTACTTAGCAGTGGCTCATAACCCTTATTGTGTAGGGAAATCACTTGAAAAGCTTTTGTAAAACAGTCATAGTTCAGGACCCACCAGAGATTCAGAATTCTTTGGTGTGGGGTGGGGTGTGGGTATGGGTAAGTTTTTCAAAAATCCCTCCAGTAACTAATATGCATCCAGGGTTGAGATTTACTATTCTGTAGCATGATCTTTGCCTTTTTTTATTTTTTCATAGAGAGATTTTTACTACAGGGCACACGTGATTCCAAAGAGACAGAGAGACAGAAATTGAGAAATCACACCCCCGGAGGGATGGCCACACCTCAGTTCCTTCTCTTCTGTTCCCCCTCTTGGGACTTTGGGCACACACACATATGTGTCCAGCTTGAATTTTAAGCTGCTAGATCCAGGACTTGAACCACAGTCAACTATGTGAGAGTCCAGCGATGTAACCATTATGCCACCTGCTGGTCACATGTTTTCTCAGACTGGCTGCTCTCCACACATGATCTTTGTCTTTTTAATACAATTTAAAAGCAGCCCAGGATCCACAAACTGCATACAAGTAAGGATGGAGCTTTGGGTGGAAAATGGCTTGTGCATTCAATGGCAAGAGGCGAAGGGCTTCCAGACAGTAAGCATACTGGGCCTGGGTCCTGTAGGGAGCAGAATCATTGGAGAAGAGTTTGAGAAGACTCAGAAGCCAATTCCGGTGATCTAGAATAGCCTGGAAGGGGATATAGTTCAATGTTTCACGTTAAAGAGGATAAAGTTGAAGCCTCTGTAGACTTTCACGGTGTCCCAATCTTGGTTTATCAGGATTATATAACCTATGGTGGAAGATACAAAGGATGAGCTAATATTTTTAGAATGTATACACGGAGAGGAACCATTTTGTATGATCAACTTCTTTCTTTTTCTTATATCATGTTTCCTTCTTTTTCATTACTTACTGATTATCCATGGTATGCATATCTTCAAACTCTTTTTATGATAGCCTTATTAAGATAAGATACATATCATGAAGTTTACATGATTCAAGTGTACAATTCAATGATTTTGAATATAGTCAGTGATTTTTAGAGTAGTGCAATTATCACCATTATCCAAGTTTAGAAAATGTTTTATCACCTCAAAAAAAAAAAAAGCTTGAACCAAACCTGGTGACACAGTCTGGTCTCCAGCCTACACATACCAAGGACATGCATATGCATGTACCCAGGATCCTGGTGGGCTGGGGGGCTGGAGAGAAGAGGTGATGAGACCCAGTCCAGAGTGCTCCTTTCTCACTCTGGCATGCACACATACGTGCTTGTACTCAAACATGAATACAATGAATAAAAACTTTGGGGAAAAAAAAAGAAAGTTTGTACCCATTAACCTTCACGATTGTAGATGGGTCCAGTGCTACTTTGCTGAGGGATAAATTTGAGACGTAGGGAGTTGAGGAACTTGCTCCATGTCACATATCTAACAGAGTAGAACCAAAATGGAGGGGTAAGGTGGTCGTATTTCAAAGTCCCCACTCAAAACTAGCCACTCTAGTGTTGCTTCTGCACTCTGTGGGAAGGGATTCGGTTCAGACAATAAAGTAATTGGATGGACTTTTCTCCATAGATCGTTTGTGGGAAAATAATTTTGCCAGGAAGAAGGAACAGAGGCAAGTCTCAAAGTCTTTCTGTCTCCACTAAAGGGTTGTCCTTGATCCTTGAATCTTCTTGTCCAGGCTGCTGTGAGCCTGTTTGAAAGTCTGCTTTTCGTAGTCTACATTGTCAACCTGCTATTTAATTTCCTTTTAAGGTGCAGTATCCTTGAGCATGAGAACGATGACTTAAACATCTTTGTTTTCCCCATTATGCCTTACACTCTATTTAGCCGATATCCTAGGTCTCCATAGATATTTGGAATGGGCGGATGAATGAGTGATTTTTATTATTGCTACACTATAGCATCCAGAGCAGGCATTCTTGCTTTTTCTCATCATTAAAAAGTCACTGGTGGAAGCTTTCTAAAATTACGTACATAGGATTTCACAAATAATAGAAAAATATAGTTTATTTTGTCTAAATAATGCATCTTCTAGTAAATTATTGGTATTACCAGTTCAGTCATTTAAAAATGCATAACTTAGATTTATCCTATTTTAAGTTCTTTCTGAAAAATACTGACCTTCACGTGGTAAAGGCTTTGTCATGATTTCTTAATGAGTTTCTAAGAAAGAACCACGAGTTCCTAATGCATTTTATTCATAATTATACCTTATGATTGTGTGTAGACAAGTAGGTGGCCTGAGTCACAAACGCTAGCAGGCTCCTTCCGCGTTTTCATTACACAGCACTGCCACCTAGCATCAACCACACAGGCCTTTTTTTTATTATTAAAAATGAATTGAGGTTTCTCCGTATTTAAAATATTATTAAGGGGATCAGTCTGCGATCTTTTAAGAAGCACGGGCTGAGATTACCTTGAGAAGTATTTGCAGCAGCTTCCAACCGCTGTTGTTTACTTGAAAACCCTTGTGATTGGGAGTGAATTGGTGTCAATGAAGAAAGGGGCTGTGAAATCTGCTGAAGAGTTTCAAATGTCAGAGCTGCATATTCATGAGCTGCCGGCACCTGTGGCTGTGCTGTGCTGTCTTCCCGCAGACTCCTAGCGCTGCAGTGCTCAGAAGGGCGATGGAGGTGGTTTCCACATGGCATTGTTGCTTATTTGCATATAAATATATATTTCGAAGAAAGAGAGGGGAGTGGAAAATGCACACACGTAGAATTATTTTAGGGGAGAGATAAAACTCTGTCCTCTTTCAGGAAAATGCCAGCGTGCCAACACATTGCCCAGGAGTTGATAATGTCCATGTCACCCCTTCGGCTGACAGTGAATAAGCAGGTTTCCTTTGCCTGCCTGGGAAGTCCGCAGAGGTCGGCGGTGAGGAGAAACAGAGGGCATGAGTCTTTGCGGTTTCTGTTAGGTGTCCCTGTCTATGATGGGCAGTGCTACTGCAGGACTCAGGTCTCAATCTTCTCCATGCCCAGCCTGTGCTGAAATAAGAAAACCCCAAACAAAAAACACATCAAAACAAATCAATAGCATTTAAGAGGGGGAAAACATCACACATAGATTGATGCTTTACATAATGAGCCCTTTATGAGATGTAATGCCAACTGTTAATCAATAGACATGCCAGAACTGCCTCTGATACAACCTTGTAGAGGTTTTTTTTTTTTTTTTTTTTAATTAATCCTTATTAAAAATATTGACTTGTTGTGACTTACTAGGGTAGGGCCTGGCTCTTTTTATTTATTTATTTATTCTAATTAGGAAGTTACACTGCACTGCTCAGGCTGCAGATAATAATGTAATGATTGTTGTCTTAAAATCTGAGAATCAACATAAGGTACTATCACATTGTGCCAAGTGTCACAATTATAAAAATTACTCAAGAATTTTAAAGCTTTACAAGAGTGGGACATTTTTTTTTTCCTTTTTATTTTATTTATTTATTTATTTATTTATTCCTGTTTACTTTTGTCTACAGGATTTGGGGTAGGTTGAATTATTTTTGCTGTTTTCAAAAGGGCTTTCTTAGAATATTGTTCTTTATAGAGAGATTTTTTGCTGTAGGGCATGTGTGCTCACCAAAGAGAAAGCGCTAGAAGTCATTCCCCCAAGGAGGACGGCCATGCCACAATCCCTTCTCCATTCTCCTCTTAGGATTTTGGGCACACACACACACTCACCCAGCATGAATTTTAAGACCCCGAGTACAGGACTCAGACTGCAGTCGACTATGTGGGAGTCCAGTGATGTAACTGTGATGCCATTTGCTGGTCCCAGAGCATCGTATTGTAACATGCCAACTTCCAAGGGAGCCTCCATCTTCCTTGATGCAGTTGCTTAAAAGGATTCCCAGTCCTCAATTCAAGTGAGAGGTATTTGAGCTTTAAAAACAGGTAAGTAAGCAAGGAAAACTAGAGCATTAGAAGATTTTTACCACGGGGAGTCACTAATTGAAAAACACATAAGAGGGGCCTGAAGGTGTAATGGTGGTTAAGATGGTGGACTTCCACATGGCTTACCATGGTCTGAGTCCCAGACCTGGAGGCTCGAAATCATGCCGAGAGCGTGTATGTGCATGCCCAAAACCTCAGGGGGAGAACTGGGGAGAAAGGATTGTGGTATGACCATCCCTCCTGAGGGATGAATTCTCACTTTCCATCTTGTTCTCTCTTTCTCTGTTTGTCTCCTGCGAGCACATGCAACCTATGGCAAAAACCTTTAAAAAATAGACATATAAGAAATTTTTAAATATAAAATAATGACTATAAAAGAGAAAATCAGTCATTGCTTTTCTAAGAGACTTAATATGAGAGTTGAGAGGGATGTAGTAAAAAGGATAGAAGTAATAATAGTTAAGAAGTATGTAACATTTCCTCAAGCAAATATGCCAGTATCGTTCTAAATTCTTGAGGTACGTAAGCTCACTTGGTTTCATGGCAGTCTCATTGTCCCTGTATTACAGATGAGGCAGTTGAGGCTCAGATAATTTAATTCACTTGTTCAAAGCCACAGAAGTAGCGGCAGAGCAGAGATTATGGAGCTAAGACTCTGGGTTTTAAGTTTGGGCTGTTAACCACTGTGATAATGGAGACCATCTGTCAGGTACAGCCTCCTCACTTTGTGACTGAAGAAGTTGGGTGAAGCTTTACAAATCCAAGTGACTTATCGCAAGGCCTCAGCTACTAGTAAGTTGTTGAATGTGAATACTCCATGTGTTATGGTTTGATTGTGCCCCCCAAAGACTATGTGTTAGAATCTTTTTAAAAGAATTATTTAATTTTATTTATCATTATTAATAGTTTTTAATTTGCTACAGGGCTACAATTTAAGAGTTGAGAGGTGAGATCTTTAAGAGGTAATTAATGAGACTAGCAGGTGACATAGTAGTTAAGGTGTAGGACTCCCACATGGCTAACCATGGTTCAAGTCCCAGACTTGGCAGCTTGAAAATCATGCTGGGTGCTTGTACATACATGCCCAAAATCCTGGGAGGAGAATGCAAAAGGGATTGTGGTATTGTTGTTCTCCCTTGGGAGTAATTTCTCACTGTCTCTTCTCTCTCTTTTTCCAGTGAGCACACATGCTCTATGGAAAAATATCTAAAGACAGGATTATGTGGTCATAGGAGTGGGTTTGTTATCTCAGGTTCCTGATGAATGAATGAGTTTGTCCCCTTCTCCCTCTCAAGTGTGTGCTTCTTTATTCTTTCATCCTTCTACCATGGGGTGATACAGAAGCGATTCCCTCACCAGATGCTGGCATCTTGATCCCGGATTGTCCATCCTCCCGTACTGTGCACCAGTAAATTTGTGTTCTTTATAAATTACCCAGTCTCAGGTATTCTATTGTAGTAGCACAGACTAAGACCCCACACTAACAGGGACTATAAATCTTGATCCCTTCTAGCCTCCATTTTAAGGTTGGTATCCATCCCCAAGTGTGTTCAGACTAGGAGGAGCTGGCAGTGTTGTTGAAAGCCAGTGTGGCTCAGCCTCCTGAGCCACCCCGGCATCTGTGTTCCCAGACTCCTCATGGCCAGCTCTTCACAGGGCCATTGTTCCTATGAAATTTAGGGAGGGGTGTTAATGGGAGGGAGCCCCACTGTTTAGCTCTATGTTTGTGAATAAGGAAAAATGTTTTCCTTCTATAGCCTCTTTAGAGACAATTAAGCATTAGCTTTTGTCGGATGCTAAATTATGAGTGAATTTAGTTTAAAGTATGTGAACCATGCACCCTTTGAAATTTGCCTGAAAAGGCTCATTATAAAACTAATGCTATGAAAAAGCACTCCCTTTCAGATTAGGGAAAGCACCTGAATAGTTTTCATAAGTGGCTGCGCATCGTTTGAAAGCATTCTAGTGTTGCCTGAAACGCTTTCAACACACCTTTCAACTAGGAAATTTCACATTCAGCATATCTGTAGTTCTACAAGACTTTCAATAATATTTAAATTGGTTAACTGTATTTCTTTTATATCTGTTTTAATGCTTTTATTGATTTGAGGTAGATAAACTTGATTGTGCATGAAATCTTATTTTTCCACACAAAGGAGATATGATTTGAGTGTACACAGAGGAGAACCGTACGACTAAATGGGCTAGACCTCTGCGATGTAAGGGTTTGGGTCAGATAGATGTTTGCTGAGTCCTTTGAACTATATTGGTACTGACTCCAATGTCTGGTTCCCCAGAAATCAGTGCTTCAAAAAAGGGCTCTAGGTAGTACCTCTTTATTAAAGCTTCCAGAAAAAGAAAAGACTCAGGTCTTGGTATGAGAATAATAAATGCTTCTTTTAAGAACCCAGGATTTTTTTTTTTTTTTTTTTTTTTTTTTTGCTTGTTTGTTCTAGGAGCTTCTAGACCCTATGATTCCTACGGCTAATAATGTTAGCCTCTTTCTTATCATCCCAAGGAACCTAACAACCAGATTTGTGGCTATTTCAACAACTGTGCCCAGGAATATAGTAGGCAATATAAAATAAATTTCCTTTTTAAAAAGACTGTGTATTTTATAAGCTAAACCAAGGACATCGCTCGTATTACTTTACTGCTCACATATAAAAACTATTAGATTATTACATTGCAAATAAGAATCGATACATGATACATAAAGCACTGAGCTGCAGGAAGGGCACGCATGTTTGTATGTTCGTAGAGAGTTCCTGCGGCGTGGGCAAGACATGGACTAGATAGCAAGATCAGGAATGCCAGACGCACTGGGTTCAAACCTCCGCTGTGCCCCATGTTGGCTCTGTCACTTTAGGCAAATCACATCACCTCTTGGAGCCTTGATTACTTCATCTGAAAAATGGGAGTGATAATACCAATCTAATATGAACCGCAGCCACCCCTCTTTATTGAATGCCTAGAAACTTTCTAAGAGTTCGGGCTGCGGCCATGATCCAGACGGACATATTTCCTGCCTTCCTGAGGCCATAGCCTGGCTGTGGAAATGAATTGTGAAGACAAATATGAAGGGCACTGACTGTGAGCCGTGAAACAAATAGGGGGCACGCAATAAATAGCCAGATGTGACAAGCAAAAGAAAAGCAATGGGAAGAACGTTTCAAAGTTAAGCTCCTGCGATGATTTTTTGTACTTTACGCCTAAGACATAGCTCAGTAAGATGGGGACTGTGAAAATAGAACCGACATGGTACGTATATCCAAAAGTCAGTGAAGAGGAGAGGAGACCTCTTCTGTGTGTGTGAGAACCTGTGGATAGCTGTTTTCTATCGATTATTTTGTCTCTCTTTTTTTTTTTTTGAGAGGTTTTTGCTATAGGCTGTCTGCCAGAGGGAGACAGAGACAGAAAGCAAGAAATCACCCCCCAGAGGGAATGGCCATCCTGCAATCCCTTCTCCAGTCTCCTCTTGGGATTTTAGGCACACATGCACACGTGCCCAGCATGGGTTTCAAGCCGCCGGGTCCAGGACTGGAACTGCGGTCGACTATGTGGGAGTCCAGTGATATTACTGCCACACCATCTGCTCGTCCCTTTCCACTGATTCTTGAAGAGTTCAGATTTTCCTCTTGAATTCCCTTGCTAGGGTTTTTCTTAAGGAGTCCAAGGAAAAACGAATACCTGCAATTAGTAAGCAATTAATACATTACCAAAAAAATTTAGTGACATTCTCACATTTAATTTTAGCAACAACACTAAGCAACACAGTGAAATACACTAAAACACTAACTTTGCATGTGAAAAAAAAATGAATGTTTCAACGTCATGCAACCAATGAGTGGAAAGAGACAGAAATTCAACTCTCCAGGAATCTTTTGTTTTAGAACTCATTTTTTCCCTGTATCTAAATTCTGTACTTCTGGTTTAACTCTTAGGTAAACTTTCTTGTTAAAGACAGACATCTACAACGTAACTAGTTATCATAGGTAAATTGAAGGCAATCATGACCTCTCAACATCTACTTGGAAGGCCAGTAAGGACAGGAAACACAATGGAATATTGATTGCAGTTTCGTATTTAAGGAGACATTTGGTGCAGAACTCAACTCTAGGGTATTTAGAGGTATACAACAGACACTATTTATCCCAATGTTAAAGCTGACCAAAATTGTTTTGAGAGAAAACATTCAGCCCAGCCGAAAGGAACCTTTTCTTTTCCCCGTTGCCACTAGAAATGGGGTTTCAGCATCTCAAGCATATGTCTTCATTTGAATTTTTATTTTTAATAAAAGGCCAGAAATATCCTATAATGTAGATGACAGTCAAGTAAATGAATCCACCTTTAAATCAGTAGTACAGAATCCTGACGCATGAGCCTCTCATGTTCGAATATATTCTTAAACTTTTCACAATTTGTTTTCCAAAACATGGTAGTAGGAAACAGTGTTTGGGGAAGACTACTAGAAGAACATTCATTCTCTAAAATTTTTATGTTCTGAATAATTGCACTATTTTGGATCCTCATAGAATTGCTGTTGTGATTTGTCATCATGCTAGCAGACTAGACTGATGGAAATTTTAAGAAATAGTAGCATAAAATACATTATTCTACCTATCATAATGACTCAGAGGAGGAGGCTGTTGTCTATCACAGCTAATAGTCTTTTTCTTTATAAGGATCATTCAGTGTCTGGAAAATGAATTGCTGTTTTTGTTGAACACTATGTATCACCTATTTTTCTCTCTTTGCTTTGGCTGCTAGGAAACATAGACTTAATAAATCCATGCTACTGTAAACTTTTTCTTTTTTTCTTAATTGCCAGGGAGCATGTGCACTCTCCAGAGAGAAACAAAGAGACAGAGAAAGTGGGAGAGGGAGAGGGAGAAAGGACCCCCTAATGGGGCATGGTTCCATGGTAATCCTTTCTACTCCGTATCTTATTCTGTCGGGATTTGGGACACACACACACACACACACACACACACACACACAAGCCATGGGGGCTGCAATTCAAACTGCATTCAGCCACGTGGTATCCAATCCCCTTAACTACTGGGCTAAGGGGCTGGTGCTGCTTAAGCTTTGAACAGAACCATATACATCCTGTTTGTAAGTATTACCTTCACTCCTGTCTATTGTTATATAGTTTAGACCCATTTTTCCCTCAGTTTCAATTCCCTTAATTTTTTATTTTATTCTGAAAACATTTTGAAAGCTGCTTCAAATATTTTGTAAAACAATGTGGGAAATGAAGAAATATGTGAATATATACATAGAAATTATAGTATTTCGATCTCCTTTCTTATGTGCATATCATTATTTCATGCATGATTAAACTAATATGTGAGGGTCAGCAGGTGGCATGGTGGTGAAGGTGCTGGATGCCCTTATGGCTCCCCACTGTTCAAGTCCTAGACCTGGTGGCTGGAAAAATCACACCAGGCCCATGTGCATATGCGCCCCAAATTCCATGGGGAGAATGGAGGGAGAAGGATTGTGGTGTGGGCCATCCTCCCTGGAACGTAATTTCTTACTTTCTCTCTCATTGTCTCTTACTCTCTCTAGTGAGTGCACATGCTCTGTGGCACAACCCTTAAATAAGTAAATAAATAAATAAGGTGGATTTTTTTTAAAGCATTTACTTATCTATTTATTTGATGTGGTTTTTCAAGCTGCTGGGTCTGAAACTCAAACTGCGGTCAGTCAGGTGGGAATCTGGCGTCTTAACCACTATGCCACCTTCTGTCCCAGGGGCTCTATTTGTTTTGTTCTGTTTAACTGCCTAAGGGCATATACACTCACCAGAGAGAGACAAAGAGAAAAGAGTGAGGGAGAAAGAAAGTACCCCCAGTGGGGCTTGGTCACACCATAATTTCTTCTCCTCCATATCTCCAACCACTGGGATTCTAGGCACACACACAAATGTATCAAGCAAGTACAAAAGCTGCCAGGGCCAGGATCTGAACCATTGTTCATGTGGGATCTGGCATACCCAACCAGTAGACTGGGGCTAACCCTGGAAAAACTATTAAAAAGAGAAAAATAAAGCTACAAATTGCAAGAAAATAGCTTTTTAAAAAAAAATAGACTGTTTTAATATCTTTCAAAAACATATCACAATCATCTGTGGACACCTTTTAAAAATAAAGACCCATCCTATCCATCTCCATCCCAGATCTGGTATTTTGGACTTTGGGTGGCACCCTGGCCTTTTAATTTTATAAAACTTTGTAGAAAATATTGGTAATAAAGCCAGGATAAAGAACCACTAACAAAAGTGCTTAATGAGTAAAACCCTGCTAAAAGAATGAAATGATTATAAGAAATGCAGTAAGTGGCTGGCAGGTGGCATGGTGGTTAAGGGCGCTGGACTCCCACATGGCTGACCAGGGTTTGAGTCTTGGACCTGGCGGCTTGCTTTCTCACTTTCCTTCTCTTTCTCTCACTCGCTTGGTCTGTCCTTCTGTGGTCAAATTAAAATAAATGAATAAATAAATATATAAAGTGAAATACAATTTTTCTTGGAAAAAAAGAAAGGCAATATGAATTAGTTTAAAAGCTGAATTTCAGCTTTGAAGGATTAGAAAAAACTGTTTAAAATTTACTGAACCTGTGCTCAGCTCCTACGATATAAAGAACTCAGTGGTAGATTACAACAGAAATTTTCAAGTTGCCTTAGTGTCACAGGGTAAATCGAATAATGCTCTCCTCTATTGCATCATCGCCACCATCATCCAAAAACAAACGTTGAAATCTACTCCAGCAAAGCAATTTGCTGTGTGCAGGAGAGACAGAGTGCTCTGAGTGATTGCCCTTGCAGTCAAGGAGAATCAGCTACTCGGACAGACAGAATATATACATGAAAGTGATAATTAACGGCCCAGCTACAGTTTCTGGATGAGACCACACGGGAGGCCTGGGTTTGATCCCCTAAACTACTCTAAAAGCTGTGTTTGGGGGACAAGCAGTTAGCGTAATGGCTATGTTGATGTTGCTGGACTCCCATGTTGTCGACACCAGTTCATGTCCCAGACCTGGTGGCTTAAACTCACGCCAGGCACGTGTGTGTGCTTGCCCAAGATCCCGAGAGGGGAATGGAGGAGAAGGGATTGCGGTGTGGCCATTCCCCCTGGGGGGTGATTTCTCACTTTCTGTCTCTATTTCTCTCTGTCTTTCTGGCGAGTGCACGCGCCCTATAGGGAGAACCTCTCCAAAAAAAGAAAAAAAAAAAAAAAGCCAGGTGTGGTAGCCCATGCCTTCAGTCTCAGATACTCTGGAGGCTGAGACAGGAGGATAGCAGCAAAGCAAGAATTTGTCTTCATACACACACGTGACACACACACACACATACACACATACATACGCACAGATAATTAACTGCCAGGTAGCATATGCTAAGTGTCAAATCAGTGGCGGCAACAATAAATCCTCTGGATTTGGGGTTCTGGGATTGGAGGCTTGGAGATAGAGTGCAAAAGGCTAACCTGTTGTTTGTGTAACAGTTAAATAAATATTTTTCTAAAAGTCAGTCTAACTGCAGGTGGCTGGCTGTTCATGCATATTTTCTCAAACTCACTTTTTTAAATAGATGGTTATATGGACTAACCCCACAGTCCAGCAGATAAGCCCTGTGCATTGGGAGCCAGATTTGATGTGACTGCATCAAATCCTGGCCCTGGTAGCTTAAAAAACATGCCATTCCCATGTGCATATATGGGTAGTAAATGGGTAGGAGAATTGGAGGAAAGGGATTGTGGAATGACCACGACCCACCACCAAGGAGTGCTTCTTTTCTTCTCCCTTCCTAGCAAGTCAATATACACTCTAACAAAAAATAAATAAATAAATAAATAAATAAATAAATAAATAAATAAATAAAGGAAAGAAAGAAAAGCGAAGTAGAAGGCCATATCATCATGCTTATAACTATAGGTTTTAGGAAAATACTATCCCCTCCTCCTTTTTTTTCTTTTTTTTTTTATCTTTATAGCTCAGTGTCTAAAAGTCTCAAGCAGGAAACCAGTTACAAATATGCATTTTGCAGAGTGCAAGAAGCCCTGACCTATGTATAAAATTAATTCATTTATGAAGGTGGTCAGCATTGTCACTAGCATTTCAACTCACCTTGGATTAGCTGCTGTGTAGCTGAGAGTTTATTGTATTTCAGTCTAAAAGCAGATCTGCTTTTTTACAATTAGGAAGAGTAAAATTGTGCTTAACAATTTTTCCATTATAAAAATAAGAAAATGCTTGTTAACATATAATGTATTCATTTAATATGATAAGAAAAGCACTTGATTTCATTTTCCCCCTAAGTAGAAAAGGCATTTAGAAGGAGTTGTTTTTATGGTGACTCAACAGAAACTATCTCAGTCAAGACTGAAAAGCGGCGTCAGTGAATATGAGAAGGAAGCATGATTTCTCTTGTTGTCACTTCACAGAGCTCTCAGGTGTATGTATGACAGTCACATATGGAAGGTGGGGTTTACAGGGTGATCTGAAAATTAATAAACAATTATAGCAGAAAGTGAAATGCTGCTAAAAAGAGAGAGAAGGAAAGAAAAAGAACCTTATGGTTTTTTTATGAGCACGAGTAAAAATCCATGAAAACACTCCACAGTGCTCAGATGCTTTTTATCAAGCGAGTAAAGAGCACTTTAAAATGTCTCTGATAGAACTCGGTACAGAGAAAATAGCACTGGTCTAACTTTAATGAGAAGAGAGTTAGAAATAACATGGGAGACTGGCTCCCTCGAGTTACCAGCTCTAGCTCGGGCTTTGTGTATCCAGATGAAACACGGAGAATTTAGTCAGTAATGAGTCCTCACATCCAAGCTGAGGACAGACAAATCTAATTTCCATTTTTTTTAAAAATTCTTTTACAAACAGAAGTTTCTTTTTTCTCTTCCTCTAGCTTTTGACTCATCTTTCATTTTTAGTCTTCTAACTCCCAGAGCTAAAGAACTTCATTATGATAACAGGGAGTAAGTCCTTCAGGCTAGGAAGTTTTTAAAGGTTCAACAATTGAGGCCTCTTTTTTTTTTCCCCCTGGTTAATTTTGTTTAAAAGCCAGACTATACTTTGTTTCTTCAGGACTCTGTCACAAACAGACAAAATAGAACCACATACCAATCTGAAGTAAAAATCTACAGTATACCATTTCTTAGAAGCCAGGCTACTGGAAGAGACTCTTGGAAATGCCAGAATGGTATAAGTCTCTGCACCGTCACAATGGTGGGGCTCTTGTGGGTGAGAATTATTCCATAAACTTAACACAAAAATTGGTTAGATTTGATACAAGTAAGTCTGATACATTTCAAAACAAATAGGAATTTGAGACCATGATTCACAATGTCTAAAAACTAAACACTCTGGCTGTCTTCCCATACGAGCGAAGAGATTATATATAATAGAACAGAGAACAAAGCTTAAAAAGTAAATGTGATGAAGGGGAAATATCCCCCTTCCAATTTTTACATCCATTTATACATACTTTATACTATACCCTCTTCACCTCTTCTAGTGGCTCAACAGAAACTATCTGTTTCTAAATGGACCCATTTGCCAACTCTGTTTTTTGTCCATTGACAGTCTTCTTTCAAGGATATTATTGGGTCATTGAAAAGTCATGACGTATCTTTCTTTATTTTCCTATGCAAAAATGCATTACAACTTTTCCGATGACTCAATAATTTGCTAGGGTTATTATATCAAAATACCACAGAGTGGGGGGTCTTAAACAATCGGAATGTATTTCACCACAGTTCTCTAAGCTGGAAGTCCGTTATCAAGGTGTCAGCAGGTTTGATTTCTTCAGTCTCTCTTCTTGATCTATAGATGACCATCTTCTCTGTGTCTTCACATGACCCTCCCTCTATGCACAGCACTTTATCCACAACTTCATTATTATATGAAATAAGTAGCATGCCTTCTTGTCTCAGAGAACCATGGGATTGATCTCTGAAAGGAAGAATCATTTCATTGTTCATATGCCTAAATAATGTCTGATCTGTGGTACCCATCCATGTCTCGGTGCGTGCAAGTATGTGCATGTGTTTTAATCTGCTCAACTCGATGAACCACTATTTGTATAATTTATTTCTTCCATGGGCAACTACTATCAATCCTAATGTAAATAACAAATAGAAATCAGCTTGTGGGAATGTCTGAGACAGAGACTCCAATTACTGGATCAGGGCTGGAAGACATCGGAGGTGTATTGTTAAATGGCTCCAGTGGCAGAGACTCGATGACAGGACTAAAGCCAATATGCTCTCAGGTATTCTGCATTCTCACTGGTGCTGGTTTCTTGCTTCCCTCTTGCTAAAACAACTCAATGTGTAATTTGAATTTTAGATGTCTTTGAGACCCTTTAAAAGTTTCCATTGATAATGTGTAGGTGGAAGAGGTGATGCACAAGGAGGCAGGCAGGAGGGCTGGATCCAGGAATGTTCACAGGGTGGGAACTGAGTGGTTCTCATAATCAATCTAGATGAGAATACCCTAGCCCTTGGGAAACTCACAGAAGTCCTAAGAGCATCCACTAGGTGGAGCCACTGGTGTCAGAGGGAAGCAAAGAGATCTAACAAAACTAAACTATTTTCCTTTTTTTTTTTTTTTTTTTTTTGAGAGGTTTTTGCTATAGGTGTGCTTGCCAGACAGACAGAGAGAAACAGAGAGACAGAAATCGAGAAATCAGCCCCCAGGGGAGATGGCCTCACCGCAATCCCTTCTCCCCCATTCTCCTCTCGGGATCTTGGGCACACATGCACACGCGCCTGGCGTGAGTTTTAAGCCACTGGGTCTGGGACGCCAACCGCAGTCAACTATGTGGGAGTCCAGCGACATAGCCATTACTCTAACTGCTGGTCCCAAAACTATTTTCTTGCCTCCTGTTCTGTAGGCCATGGCTGCCTGGGCCTGCCTCTCCCTCTCAGCCTGCCTCTATATTTTCAGACTTTTTCTTAGTCCAGACATGGGAATATGCCTTGTTCCGCTGAGTGCCTGTTCTTTCTCTGCCCTAAGTAAACACTACCCAAGATTAATGTCTGTATTTATTTCCAGAAACCTCTCCATTTACTATTTCTCCTGTTGGGGCAGATGGCTTCTTGGCAGAATAGCACACGTTTCTCTTGTGATTTCTTTTTTTTCTTTTTTTTTTTTTTTTTGGAGAGGTTTTTGCTATAGGGCACGTGCGCTCGCCAGACAGACAGAGAGAGACATAGAGACAGAAAGCGAGAAATCACCCCCCAGGGGGGATGGTCACGCTGCAATCCCTTCTCCTCCATTCTCCTCTCGGGATCTTGGGCACGCACGCACACGCGCCCGGCGTGAGATCTAAGCCACCGGGTCCGGGACGCGAACCGCGGTCGACTACGTGGGAGTCCAGCGACATAGCCATTACGCTAACTGCTGGTTCCCTCTTTTTTTCTTTTTTAAGAGAGATTTTGCTCTAGGGCATATGTGCTTACCAGAGAGACAGAGAGACATAAACTAAGAAATCACTCCCCAAGAGAGATGGCTGTGCCACAATCCCCTCTCTTCCCTTCTACTTTTGGGATTTGGGGCATCCTCGCACAGATGCCCAGAATGAGTTTTAAGCCACCCTGTCCAGAACTCGAACTGTGCTCATTGGAATCCAGTAATGTAACCATTATACCTGCTGGTCCCTCTCTTGTGATTTCTAGGGTTTTTCTTGATCAAAAAATACCTTGTGAGAAACTATGAATTCCTGTTTCCAACAAGGTCATAAACTCTATAATAGGATGTAACTTTAAATCCACAAATCTATATGCCTGTAGATGGGAAAAATCAGTTCATCTACTTAGTTCGTTACTCTTACTCAAGTGCCTGCCACATGGTAGACACGGGATTAATTTGTTTAATGACTTCATGAGTAAATAAATCAATGAATACATGGCTTTTATTTGAAATACTCAAATTCTATCAACTTTAAAGCATGTATTTTTTTTTTTTTACATTTTAACATCCATGGAATAATCATGAGACAGTCCAATCATGGTTGGCTAGAGACCTTAGTAATGCAGTTTTCACTGTCTACACGTCGGCAAATATGGTCAAAACTTCCACTGAGTCAGATGCATTATACCAGTAATATACATTATTGGTAATATATGTGGAATTTAAATGTTTTTAAATGTAATTTGCTGTCAAATGAAGCCACTTGATGTTTCATTTAATGAACATTTAAAGAAGGAACATTGTCCCATATGTCTAATAATCTTCTATTTAAGCCTTCTCATAAGATCAAGAAAGCATCAACAACAAAGCTTACAGAATGGATGTCAACAGCTTGGAAGAAAATCACCAAGACAATAGCAGAACAAACACTATTTTAAGAAATGTTCTTCCACCAACACTCCAGCATAGAGGGTTGAAGACTATGAATGCAAAAAACAAAACAGAACAAAACAAAACAAAGATTCAAAAAGAGTTAGATTTTGACTATAAATACATTAGGAATTAATTTTGTTAATATTTTCTAAAAGAGGGTTATACAATTTAAATTTATGTTAAATCAATCTTATGAGTTCTTTCAATAAGTTGAAAAAATTAAGTGATGGGACCAGCAACTGGTATAATGATTACATTGCTGGCCTCCCATGTAGTCAACTGCAGTTCAAGTCCTGAACACTGGGGCTTAAAACTCACGCCAGGCATGTGAACATGCATGCCCAAAACCCTAAAAGGAGACTGGAGGAGAAGGGATTGCCACGTGGCTATCCCTCCTGGAGGGTAATCTCTTGTTTTCTGTCTTTCTGTCTCTCTGGCAAGCACACACATCTTATAGCAAAAGTATCTCTCAAAAAAATTAAGTGATGAAGCATTAACCCATACTTCAATTGGCACACATATTTTATTATTATCTCATTTATAAAATAATACTCTCTCATACACTCAATACATTTTAGGTCTCATGAAAAACAATAATATCAATGGGAGAGATATTTTTGAGCCAAGGAACTAGTTATCTAGTCTCAAATCTTGTCACACAGATTATTTCCTGCTTTTCTTCTGACTCAAGGTTAAGTTACTCTCTACAGAGATAGACTTGCTTTAGATTTAAAGGAGAGTGTCCTGAGAGTCAGAATATGCTGATGACAAGAATTCACTATTGAGGGAAGTGGCGAGTGCTTCAGCTTCTGAGATTGGAAAGGGAAATTTTTTCCTGTGCCAGTGAGAGCTGGGTTCTGTGTGTGTGTGTGTGTGTGTGTGTGTGTGTGTGCACGCTAGTGTGTGTAGAGCCTCTGCCACTTGAAACACATACATCCTTCGGTGGAATGACTAGGCTTGTTGGCATTCTGTCCTTCTGAAAACAGGTGAAAGAAGGGGGACAAATGAACGGTAAGAGGAGCTCAGACTGTCTTAATCACATGTCAGAAACCTGTGAAGAATGAAAAATAGTCAAGTTGTATGGCCTTGTACTCCACTGATGAGGAAGAGATGTTCTTGATCACAGATAAAAGTTGCTTCAGTTTCTATTTTAGAAAATGAGACAGCTATATTTACTTGTGATCAGATATTCTTTGAGAAAAGCCTGTTCTGGGGCCTATTGTGTATTATATTGAGGTGCATAAAATATAATTAGACAGCAGTATTTGCATACTTGATTCATAAACGAACAATGCCCTTATGTGGCTGGGTCTATAGGTCTTCATAAAAGCAGATGAAATAAATCCCAGAGCAGCCAGAATCTGATTCATTTGTCTTTTAAAATCACTACAGAAAGATCTGGTATCTTCAAGGCATCTTTGAAGAATGCCTTGTCATGTTCATTTATCTAACTATAAGTAATAATGTAGAATGCCATAGCTAATAGACACTTTTCATTTAGTTACTAATTTGAAGTGCACAGATTTGGCCTTATGTAGACTGAAGGGACAATATGTAAGACCATCCAGTTGCAGAGACCCGTAATAGAGTTCAGGACATCAGAATTACTCTCTGGTTTCAGAGCTGTGTTATACACTCTACCTTTCTCTGAATCTGTTTTCTGTGCCACAAACTTATTTTTTTCTTTACCTCATTTCCCCCATGACACATCTTTATTATTGTTATTATTATTTTAGAGAGAGAGAGAGATTTTTTTGTTTTGCTTTTGTTTTTGCTGTTGTTGTTATTATTGTTTTTGCTATAGGACATGTGTGCTTGCCAGAGAGACAGAGAGAGACAGAGAGACAGAAAGTGAGAAATCACCCCCCAGAGGGGATGGCCACGCTGCAATCCCCTCTCTTCCATTCTTCTCTTGGGATTTCAGGCACACATGCACACGCACACTGTGTGTGTTTTAACTTTCCAGGTCCAGGACGTGAGCTGCCGTCGACCACATGGGAGTCCAGTGACATAGCTATTATACCACCTGCTGGTCCCTATTATTATTTTATTATTTTTTAATTGTCAGAGGGTATGTATACATGCCAGAGAGAATGTATGTGTACATCCTCCATTCTCTATCCTATCAGGACCTGGGCACATGCATCCAGTGGCACGCCAGGGCCAGGACTCCATCTTCTGTCGACCCTGTGGGATGCAGCTTCCTCTGCACAGCACTTAACCACTGCCCTATGGGGCTGTCCCGAGATACTTTACATTGCCTTCACAACAGGCTTACACTGCCATTAACTATGGGTTACAGAGCTGCCCGCTTTGATGAAACTGGTACCTACATCCATCCCATAATTCACCACAGTGTGGCATACCTTGTGCCCATCTGGCCCCCCCACCAGTAGCAATTTGAAGGCAAATACATTTGCTTATATCAGTATGGAGACAATGCCTAGAATAAAGAACATCTCTCAATAACCAAAAATCAGTTGGGAAGTACATGTAAACTTGTATTTTATGGATAAATTAAGGGATTATATTTAATATTTTTACTGCGATTTTTTTAAGCTTTCTTCTCAAAATACTTTTGCATAAGTTATTTTCCAGTACCAGGACCTTTCTTAACTACTCAAATACTGATGTGACTGAATAATAGAACCAGCGTCACTCCTCTAAAGAGCTGGGATAAGTAACTAGGCGCCTTTTTTTGCCCTATTTGTCCATATTTATTGATTCTTTCTAATTATTAACCATTACTTTAGAGATAACATTTGGCCCTCTGTTTTATTGCTTGATTTATCTCCCATTTCTTTTTAATGATGTAACTCCTTCAGCGAGCTTTTCCATTCTTTGGTTTTACTCTCACTCATTCTCCCAAGCACTTGTGTACTGTCTATTAGGTAAGAAGTTTTCACTTAAAAAAAAAAAAAAAAAAAGACAAAGAAAAAGGAATTCCTATCAATAGATTTATTATCTTATAATAGGAAAAAGTGAGAGAAAGAGAGCTTTTAGGGTTTGCTGACAAATCATTCATAATGTCAGCAAGGACCCGGGTTCTTTTCAATGTTTTGGTTTTCCTGTCCACACATTGTATGGTTTCTCTTTATCGGTGTGTGGAGCAGCTGACTGAAGCAACCAGAACTACATACTTCCTCTTTCACATTTGGCAGGAGAAAGAATGCATCTCTTCTTTCATTCTTAGACCAAGAAAACTTGCCACAAATGTCTTAAGGAAATTTCTGACATCTCTTTGCATTGAGTGGGTCCTGTGCTCATGGCTGAGTCAATCTGAATTAGCACTGGAATGCTCTATGCCAATTGGCTTAGACCTGGAGTCTCAAACAAATCCCAGAGATGGGAGAATGAGAGGCTCATAAATAACTTGCTACTTGAGTGGAAGTCAAGCCACTTTTGTGGAAAAGGGATAGAGTGGAAAATGAGAAGCAGCCACAGTATGGACGAAAATACATCTTCATCAGCATGATATATCTTTTCTTTAAATGTTGTACTAATTGCTCAAAACTCTGATGAACCAAAACAGACCACCACCTTTCCTCCCAGAGCAAGTCCACTTCCAATATTTTGTATTATGACTTTGATAGACATTTTTCTTATTATCTACTCCATAAGACAATGTCTTACATTTTATCCTAATTCACACTCACACGTGGTATAATGTAAAGATAACAAAGTACACAGTTCATCCATTCAGCAACTATTTAGGGAGTCTCTACTAAATGAGGGGCTAGGTATGTAAACTATTACTAGCAGGCTAGTGATATAAAATTGTCATTTAATGGTAGGAAAAAAAAGTCTTATTCCTTACAAACACTAAACAAATTTTCACATACTTATATGTTCACAAGTTGTGACAGATGCTCTGAGAGGAAAGGATGGGATAACAGGAAAGATGGACTAACATGAAGTTCACAATAAATCAGATGGATAGGAAAGATTCGTCTGAAGAAGTGACACTTAAGCTACGTCTTGAAGAGTAGCGGAAGCAGAAAGGCAGACAGGCAAAGAGACGATGAGCATGGCACGCCGTGAGAATCACGTCCCACAGTATAATCGAGGAGCTGAAAGGACTCCAGCAAGTGTGGTATGACACGAGTCGAGAGAAGAGTGCTTCAAGAAGAAAGGATTGATGGCATGGTTCGGAGCTGCCAAGGGTTGAACGAGATGAGGACGGAAGAGCGATTGTTGGATTTGGCAACATGGATGTCTTTTGAGACTTGAGCTGCATCAGCTTTAGTGGACTGATGGGAACAGGAGCGAGATTGGAGTGGTCTGAAAAATGATTGCAGGATGACGAACTGGAGACATTATGTGTACAAAACTCTTCGAAGAAGTTTTCCTGTGGAGTGGAGCAGAGTCATGTTGATTGCCTAAGAAGACTGTGTGGTAATGGAAGTAGATATATATATTTTTTAATTTGTTTGTCTGCTTGTTTGTTTTGAAATATGATGGACATTTCCGTTCCCATGTCCAGAACTCCATGAAGGGAATATTTTGTTGTCATTTTGTTTGTTTGTTTGTTTTTCTTTAATTGATGTATTTCTAATTTATAGAAAAACCCTAGAGACTTAGCAAGTATTGATTAAACCTTTGTTGATTAAATGAGCAAAATATACCAGATTGTGTGTGTATGTGGGTAAAAGTATCCGTTATAGACGATGAGGCCAAAAATGCAAGAGAAATTTTCAGAGTGGGGGTCGGACCCAGTGACTCTAAAAGGCTTGTCATTTAACAGAAGCAAAGGTATTTTTTTTTTCATTGTAATAAGAGGGTGGGGAAAGATGGGTGAAAATATAGTGGGTTTCTAGATTTTTGGAAGACATTCCCACCTCTCAAGAGACTCTTAAAGGAAATGGGTTAAGATGATCAGAAGAAAGTGAGGAGAAGTATGTGAAGCTTCTCGTCATCATTGCTAAGAGTAGAACAAAACATCGTAAAGAAATTTAGGAAATTCCCAGGCAATTTAAGGCCATGTCCATGAATTTACACCCACAGCCTTCTGTCTGCTTGGATAATCCCCATCGTCGTGAATATGCATGGATATATCGGGGAGTGGGAGGGCTTGACAATTCCTTGGGTTTGTCCAGGTTTTGACCATGTAAATGGAAGGATAAGGTAACTGAGGATATTTTCAAGGACAATATTTTGGTGGAGTAGGAAAAGGAATAAAGTGCAGATTGGTGGGGGCTACAGAAAAATGGGTACTTGGAGAAGCACTCAAAGAACTGTTTTAGTGAACGGAAAGGATCCGTGTTGTTCAGGAGCTGGGACACCTGAAGCTGTGAGTTTGAAGGCTGCATCGCCCACTTCCCTTAGTCACCTCGTCTAGACAGTCCATACTTTTTCCTAGACTCTTTCCAGCCTTCAGGGTTTTCCCTGTTTGCCCTGTCCCCGTCATTGGCTGAGTCCTTACTACATTGGTCATCTGCAGTATCCTCCACACACCTCCATGCTTTCAGTCTTTCCTCTTCTCCTCTAACTTCTTCCAAATCCCGTCTCTCCTTCACTGGTATCTGATTAATCCTCTCAAAACAGTGTCCCCCTCACAGCGTCCCCCTCACAGTGTCCCTCTCTAGGCCTTCATCCGGTGCCTACGGCAAGTCTGAAAGGCTTCGAGTGGCCTTCCAGGCTTTCTGTTATGTTGTCACACTTCACATACTGAATCATTTCCAGTAATTCCTTGACACTGGTCCCCTTGGCACCCAGGCTGACCCTCATCCCCGTTCCTCACCCCTCTGCCTTTGCCTGGGAAGCAGTCTTTTGTCTCTCATTCTGTCAGTGAAAATCATCATTGTGATACTAATCGGAATCACTTTTACTATTATTTATAGTTCACTGAAGTTTAAGTTAAGCATACCTTATTCTGCCAAGGACTTAGGTCATCCTTTATGTCTTTTTTTTTTTATTTAATTTTATAATGATTACATCAGAGGCCTTCACATTTAAAGCTTAAGGATATTTTCCTTTCTACATTCCATTTTAATGGTTGATGATAATAGTGATAAACTCAATCGTTCAAACACGGGAAAAATAACCAGTTTTTCTACATGATTTTTCACAATACTTTATTTAACGAATGTCAACCTCACTCCCACACCATGGAATATGAGTTATATTTAAAGAAAAACAGCACTGATATTCAGATATTTAGAACTATCAAAAAAAAAAAAAAAAAACATGGAAACGCATTTTTAGTGTGTGACCTTAAGCTGAGAAATGTTCACATTTCCAAGTATATTTGTCCTGGAAATATATCTGCTTCCTAGGAAGCAATAAGAATATTCTGGGTCTCAGTAAGCATGACCATCAAAGAATTAAGGTATCCAAGAGGCCAGGTCTTCTAGGAAAACCCTTGCCAGTATTTGAGGTGTGGAGAGAAACACATGGGAGAGGACCTGAGCTTTCTGAGTGGATAAAATGACCTTCTCCAGTGGAGAGGCTGGGCTTTTAGTTAGAGCTGTGAGTAGTGTCTCTGGAGTCTCCCATGGGACAGAGAGCCTTTTTTCCAAGGGGAGTGTGTCACTTCAGTACTTGTATGCACCCAGAGTGCCATCCTGTGGCCTGAAATGAGCTAGCTGTGTTTGTGTGTGGTGGTGACAGCCTGCAGTGTTTTTAAGGAGAGTTTTATGAGAAGCAACAGCATAGTGAAAGTAAGATCTATCTATCTAGGATTCCTGAAAGTGTGACCAAAGAGGGGAGAAAGAAAAAAGTGCAAAGAAACACCTTATAATTCCTGTCAAATTGCTTCCAGTTATAATCCTCATCTGTCCCATTGCTGGTTCTATTCTGGTGTCTAATTCTTAGTTGCTGTTTTAATTCCCCTGCTGGTTTCCATGGTTTCTTTCCCCCCTTCTCCCTCAAATGTACATTAGCGATTATGTTTGCTTTTGTCTTAATTTCAAAACAGGTTTTAAAATGCTAATATTTGTAATGTCAAGAGATTAGGTAACTTGACTTAAGAAAAATTCAGCATTTCACACTTGGGCGAACTGCAGTGAGATGGTGCTCCAAACAAAGGCTACACTGGCTTTCCCACTGTCTGGAGCATATAAGACGATAGGAAGTGAATTGTGACATATCATTTTAATTTCATTCTTCAGTTCTGGGAAGGATCCTCGGAAGCAGGTGTTCTCATTTACCTCCAAAGGGAGCGAAAATGATGCAGACCTTCTGAATGATAACTTCATATTGTGTACGAAAGCATGTTTCAGTGTTCCTGTATGTTGCGTTATGTTAACCCAGCCAATGTTCTTTTAAAAAACCATCCTCGGGAAATGAGCAGAACAGTATATACAAGGAATGCTGTATGTTGTGTTTATATTATTTGCAGTAACTTAATCACTTTTCAATAACCCAATTATCTGGTGCTAGTTTATGGGTTCAATAAAGTATGGAACATCATACAATGGAAATGCTAAATAACATTACAAATGATATTATAAAAGAGAGACTATTTAATGGCCAATGAAAACGTTCTCAATTCTCACGGGAAACAGCAAATTGTAGGCTAGTAATTTGGGTCTTACAAAGCACATATAAAAGAATAAAGAATAACCCCACTTTCTTCCTAATGAGAGGTAGAAATCCGCAAAGGAGAGCCAGATAGTGGATAAGAAAGGGAGTCAAGAGGAAAGAAAGGCAAACCATTTAATGGACAGAAAAATGGAAAAGTACCTGTTGATGATAATGTGTATGCTAATACCTTTAACTGGACTAATATACAGTGTATTTATACTGAGAAAAATTTTACAAGCTGTAATGATATACAGTGGTTGAATGTATAAAAAATAAACAGAAATCATTGATTACACTTTTTTTAAAAAAAGAAAGGATAGCAGAAAAAAGAATAGCAGTTTCCTAACACTCTGTCATTCCTTGTACTTCTCCTTCTCCTGATAAACTTGGGCCCTCAGTCACAGGCAGACTCAGAGTGTTGTGAGATAAATTCATAAAACAATTCCAATCCCTCCACAATGCTGGAGAGGGGTCTCCCCTTGTTCCCTTTTTCTCCATTGTCACCCACGAGATGAGTTATACTTCTTGTCTTGGGAATGAGTAGCCAGTTGGCGAGACAATGGTCAAATAAGTTCCTGTGCCTTATCAGGGGGTGAGAGTTGCTTTTTCTTCTATGGCAGGAAAGAGTAAGGATGTAGGCTTTCCCATTTAATACTCTGCAGCTTTTGACTGCTTCTTAATTAATTTAGGACTCAGGAGGAGAAGAGAAGATTATTATCACTGCCACCTCTCCAAACCCTAATAAATATGTATATGGGCTACTAAGTTTCTTTGTGTGTGTGTATATTACTGGATATGTAAAATGGCTGGAAGGACCCATGTACCCAGCAAAATATATTCTACAATGAGCATTCACTGTCTTTATATATTATGTACGTGTGTGTATCTAATCTACATACGGACATCCATATAAAGACATATATATTTACATAGTTTATGTGCGCATTTATAGCTATATATTACAATACTTATAGAACAATGTATTTATTATGCTTACATATTATGATATCAAATATTTGCCCACATATTTCCATAATTCAAAAAGAAAATAAAAGATGCAATGACTAAGCTAACCCAGTACATAACCATGTTTTAAAGTTCTCGCTGTGTTTTGAAATAAGCAAAGGCAAGAATTCCACATGATATGACAGGACACCCTTTCTCTGTTGGTTGGAGAAAGCAGTCAGGGGGGAGGCGCCTGTTGTCCACAGGTTCTTAAGCAGTGGGTGTGCGTCTGCTTGCTCATGCATGTACATGATGGAGGAGTACTTTTGTGTTGGTTGGTGTGGGTGTAAAGGGGAGGAGGAAGTGGAAGACACTTGTGGTAGGCATGGACAATCATGGGGAATGTGGTACTTAATATCCCCCGCTTCCCATTAAAGCTCCCCTCTAACCTATTTTCAGATACATCTACTCATCAGTCTAGTTATCCATTTTAACAAGTTTATAGAAAATTAGCAAACACTGAGGGAGAAAATGTTCAAGTACTGGTCCCTAACTGAAATTTCTTAATAAGGCAAGATTTCAGAGATAAACCAGATGGTAACATATTGTCAATAAAATGTCAGTACATATTTGGCATTATGTATCAGGCACTGTTCTAGACCCATTGCACACACTATCATAGTTGCGTCTTCCTAACAACAACCCAAGAGCTAAAGCAATGCATATGCACTTTGTACGGAGGGGAAAGCTCAGACACACAGAGTTTAAGGAATTGTGCAAGGTCATCTAGCTAGGGAGGGGAATCGCTGAACTCACACCTAAGCAATTTGACTCCTGAGTGCGTGCTCTTTGCTACCAACCCAAACAGCTTTCATAACCTGCTTCTTCTGAAGGTGGCATTAATTAACTTTCTGAAGTCATGTTGCAGTTGCAAAATGAGAGGAGAGTTTTGCTTACTATTTTGAATGTTTTAGAGAAACACTATCAAAGTTTAAGGGATGTCAAATGAATTTATTAAAAAGAATTAAAACAATATCCCAGTCATCAAGAACACCTTTGTGATGGAGGAGAAAATAAATGATAGATATTTGAAATTGCAACCCCAGAGCAATATGCAATCACACAGCAAAGTTAGAGGAGGGTGCCAGCCCGCCTTATCGGACTCTGCTGCTCCTCTCCCCCTTGTGAGTCTCAGTTTATCTTCTAGTTAAAAAGAACAAACCCCTGGGATAAATCATCTCATTCCCTATCATTTCTTCCTGCATTTTAAATTTAAATTTGAAAACGTGAAGCCTGAGAAATCCTAGAATCTAGTCTTTGTAATATGAAATTTAATTTAGGGGATGGCATGGAAGAAGGGCTGTAGAACCTCTAATGGATTTTTTTTTTCTGAAGGAACAGAACATGAAATTAAATATTGGTAATTATTTGATACGCTTCTAAATGTAGGCTCTAAATCCTTGGTATCACAGGGACTTCCAGATGTACCAGGCATTAGTGTGACAACTGAAATGGTGAAATGCTGAAAAAAACGAGGAGCAACCTCATTTTTAAAACCAGATGACAGATACAAAAAGTTGACAGTATGTCTGAAAGAAAACATAGCATGCAGAGGGAGATCTAAAAATACCGTAAACAAAAACTGAAAGACAACTCGGAATTTCACTTCAGAAATGCTGTCTATTTAAAATAGCACTGGTGACTTCTTCTCCCCTTTACAATGTAATTTGATGAGTTTTTGCTTGAAGAGTTTAAAAAAATACTGTGTCACTCTTTATAAATGTGTGTGTGTGTGTGTGTGTGTGTGGGTGCATGTGTGGATTTAAATGTGCTCTCTAAGTGGGTTTCTCTAACGTGGTACCAAGTGCTCCCAGACATGAGGGCTCAACAGGCTGATTCATTTTTGGTTCTTTGTTACTATCTCACCCAGGCTCAGGGCAAGCGTTTGGCTAAGAGCTGTCATTCTCAAACTGGACAGCATCGGAATCCCTCGGGGTGTCCAGCAGGTCTGTGGAGGGGCCTGAGACTGGGTATTTAGAACAAGTTCCTAGGTGATTTTCCTGCTGCTGGTATCTAGACCACTCCTTGAAAAGTCCTCACCTCCCTAGAAAAAGAAGCAGCTGACTGTACTCGGTGTCTCTTCATGAATTTCACTGTCAGTGAACTGAATTGATGCTGCACATGTACTGATGGTGGTGTAGGGGGTGGACACCCATTCAGGATGGACAAGCTTAGCTACATCCATAGACTGACAAAATAAATGAAAGGAAGAAATTATGGATTTGGGAGAAAATACATTCAAAAGCCGAATGTATATCATAAAACATTTGAATGCTCTTGACTGAAATATAAATTGGAAAATGCCTAATTTATGCATATGATATGTGCTAGGAGAAATTACGAAAACAAAAACTGCTGGCCCCTGAAAGAAAATGTGATGAGCCACTAATTAAATCAGTAAAGAGCAAATAGGCCATTATCAGGGAAAGATCTGCATTATCTCCGTCATTAGAGAGAGGTGTGGGCAGCTTCTAGCTCCCTGTCAGTCCTTGGCAAGATGACAGTGGTAAAACTCCACCAGCTTCTCTGGCGTGTACGTCTACAACGTACATGGAGAGAAGAGTTTTCAAAATTTACTGGAGTGGCTGCAAAATATATAGCCCCTTCAACCAGATCTTTAGGTCATTTTGAGGATTGAAACATTGTTGAAGTAAATCCAGGAAAAGGGCAAACGAAACACAAGGTATAAAGTACCAATTCTGTGGAGCTTGGAAGAGTTCAGAAAAGTCTGCATATAAACAAGGGACCGAGTGGTAAATTATGGGAGCTGGTTGTGCCATTTAGCTAATGAGCATCACCCTTATTTATTTATTTATTTATTTTTTTATTTGGAGAGGCTTTTGCTATAGGGCGCGTGCGCTCACCAGACAGACAGAGACAGACAGAGAGACAGAAAGCGAGAAATCACCCCCCGGGGGGGGGGATGGCCACACCGCAATCCCTTCTCCTTCTTTCTCCTCTCGGGATTTTGGGCACGCACTCACACGCGCCCAGTGTGAGTTTAAGCCACCGGGTCTGCGACTCAAACCGCAGTCGACTACGTGGGAGTCCAGCGACATAGCCATTATGCTAACTGCTGGTCCCCATCATCCATATTTAGAGGGAGTTGTCTCACCTTCCACCTTTGAACATCTTTTTTCCTTTTTTTCCCTCCTCGCTCCCTCCCTTCTTCCTTCTTCCTTCCTTATGTTCAAAGAGTACTTTTAACACACCTGTCCTGTGCCAGGCACTGGCTGTGCTGGGTAAGGTTTGGGGATGCAGCAGTGATTAAGACAGATGTGATCGGATGTGGTCTTTACCCACATGGATCTTACATAGAATGAAGATAGATATTAAGCGAACAATTTACATTAGAAAAGCCCTATGAAGTAGGATTGTGTGTATATGAGCAAAGGAATGGGTCCTCCTAAGGAATCTAGACAGCTTTCTCCAGATAAATGTTTGGACCCACTGTGTTATGGGGGACAGGGAATTTGCCATGTCCACTCCTCAACTCCAGCCCTGAGAACACTGCCTGGACCATGCTGACGTTTGAGCATAACTAGGGCTAGGGAAGTGAAAGGGTTAAGTGGTAGTGGGGAGCATTTCAAGATCAAAAACATGTAGTTGTGCTCAAACACGACGTGCGTGTAAGTTGGCTCTAGCTCCACACACATGTCACCGCCAACCCCATGTGCCCATTATGCGCTTGGAGTATGATTACTCCAAATTAAGATGTGCTGTAAGGGTCAAGCACAACAGGCCTGGGAGACTCCGTCTGCAAAAAAGAATCTAAAATAGCCCATTAATATATTTCCTCAGATTGAGTACATGTTGGATTTATTGCCGTTTGGACATGTTGGGTTAAATGAAATAGGCAGTTAGAACTTTTTCTTCTTTTTAAAAGTTTTTTAATGTGGCTACCAGAACATGTAACATTACATAGGTGACTCACATTATATTTTGATTGCATGAAACTGATACATCGCACGCGTGTGTGCACGCGCGCACTCATACAGTTTCACATGATGGAAGGGTCATGTGAGTAGAGTCCGACATACATTGCGAGTTTTTGCTCTCTGATCTGAAATATGAGACCTTCTCTTCCCATTTGCTCATGCATTGTGGCAAGTCCTTCCTCGGAGAGAAGCATGCATCCTGCTGAAATGCTGTTATTTAGAAAAACTTACTGTTTTGACCTATTATTTGATGGTATTGTGCATCTCACTATGAACATTTCAGTGTCTAAGAAGGCTGCTGTCTGAATAGATGTAGTGAGAAGCCTCTGAAAAGTATCGCGAAGGGTGTAAACCCAACCACGTTTCTTTCCTGAGTCCCATTTCTAAGACGTTTGCTTGAGAAGTGGTATGCTGGTTTGGGGTGGTTCGGGTTTTATTTGGTACATAGTGATAAACTGAGGCAAATTGGTTCTGTCTTTTGAGAAAGAAAACAGAGATAGAAGTAGAGTGAGAACATTCTCTATAGATTTAACATCTCAGCTTGTCGGTGTTTTAAATCCCTAGATAGGGAAAAGAGCTAATGATTAGACTCTTTGTATTCCGAATACACTTGGAGGGATTGTGGCATCTGGAAAGGAAGGGGACGAATTGCAGAAGCTGCTTCTGAGGTTCCGCTTTGTGTACGCATAAACCACTAAAAGCAGAGAACTGGTTGCATGTTTGCAATCACTGTCAGCTGAGGGGCTCTTTGGTTTCAAATAAGTTAGTGAACTTAAATAGAATAATAGCGGACAAAGCTAGAAAAGCGCAACTACTCCCTTCCATAGGAAAAGCTATAAACCTTAATGTTAACAGTGGTGGTGTCACATTAAAACCATGAAGTCGTGGGACCAGCAGTTAGCATAATGGCTATGTCACTGGACTCCCATGTAGTCGACCGCGGTTCGCATCCCGGACCCGGTGGCTTAAAACTCAAGCTGGGTGCGTGTGTGTGCGTGCCCAAGATCCCGAGAGGAGAATGGAGGAGAAGGGATTGCGGCGTGGCCATTCCCCCGGGGGTGATTTCTCGCTTTCTATCTCTCTGTCTCTCTCTGTCTGGCGAGCGCTCATGCCCTATAGCAAAACCCTCTCAAAAAAAATAGAGAGAAAAAAAAAAAACATGAAATTGCGGCTCTCTACCTCTTAAGTGTTCTTTCAGATACTATTTTTGTTGTCTTATTCTGCCTTTTGTTCACTTGGAAATAGGAGGGGGCGAACACCCATATGTCATTTTATTTGAATACTTGAAGTTTATTTTAATTTAATCTGGGGAGAGAAAGTCAGAGGTGCCTCAACGGGATCTTGTCTTGCTGTGATTGCCTCCAGCCCCGCCCCCCTCCAGCTGTGCAGGCAGCCAGGGTCACAGGTGCATAAATGCACATCCAGCAAGTTTTAGGTCAGCCAGGATCCGAACCCATGATCTTTTATGTGGCTCTGGCATTGCAGATTGATGTCCTACTCCCTGGGCCACTGCAGCTAGGCCTCCTACGATATTTTTTAAGGGAACAGACATAAGCTTAAGTTCTCGCTGTTTTCAGACAAACCAATTTGGGCTAACGGATATTAATGTCTGTATCCCACACATGTGTCAAGAACATGGCTGTGTGCCTGGGTCCACCTCCTATGAAAACATGGAGGACATCGCAAAGATCCTCCGAATTTTCTGTATGAGATTTTTTCAGCTGGATTAAGAAAGAATCCAATCGACAATGGACTGTGGTTCAGTGAGGCAGCAAGGTACCTTTATCTGTCATGTAAATTTTACTTTTGGCTTAATGTTATTCTCATACTCAAAGTTAGAGCATTAGAATTCTAGCCGAATCCTAAAGGTCTGAAGGACGAATAGCACTGGGCATGCACTTGCTGTCTGCCTACTATGTGCCAACGCAGGCATCAGTACAGCGACATTAGAGACAGAGCATCATCGACACTTGAAGTATAGAAACCTTCTCAGCAGAGATTGCTCAGGAAAACTGAACTGGTAGAGAAATACATTCAGAGCCAGGGTCAAGCCTTTTGGGGGGCCTAGTGTGATAGAGTTCTCTTGGCATCTGCTCAAATAGGAGTTCACAAGGTTAATTTGCTCTATGCTTCTGAAACCCAAAAGAGAACATTTTAGAGGGCTCTGAAATATCCTTTCTAAGGTTAGGAAAATCTTTGCAGAAACTATGAAAGCCGTAGACTGGAAGTGCCAAAGGTGACAACAAAAGATATCGAGGAGGTGGAGATACCAAACCTAAAACTTGGGGGAAACGGTAGCTTTCTGTGTAATTCAAGAATGACGGAATCTAGCTATTTTAAGTGTGTTAATTTATGCCTTCTGTGAGCAAGACAGACAGAGAAACAGAGAAAGAGATGGACAGCACCTGCAGTAGGTTCTTGATGCCACGATCCACCCAGCCTTCAGGCAGCCCACATCACGGCCGCGTGTGCGGGTTATTCCAGGGAGGAAATCGTCCTGTGTGGGGCGGTTGTGCAGAGCATCGTGTTTACCACTTTGCCACCTTCTGGCCTCTCACTGTGTGTTAGTGTCAATCAAACATTGTTATAAAATAGCTCAAAGAAAATATTTCTCAGTGATTATAGTAGGATGAATAGCAGCTGGGTGGTTCTCCTTCACAATGTCATTTGGGGGAGGAGGAGACCCCGGCTAATAGAAGCTCCACTATTTTCAACATATACCTTCCAAGATTATCTTCATTTTGACCAGGTAAATAGAAAACAGAACATAGGGAAGCACCTACGAGATTTGTGTTGGTTATGCCTGGAGATAGTTCATGACACTTCTTCCTTTTCTTTCTTTCTTTTCTTCTCTTTTTTTTCTTTTTTTTTTTTTTTTTAAGTTTTTTGCCACAGGGCATGTGCACTTTCCAGAGAGAGACGTTGAGAGGGAAAGTAACACTACACACTACAGTCCCTTCTCCTGCATTCTCCTTTTGAGATTTTGGGCATGCACATTCTTGCACCCTGCATGATTTTCAAAGCCACCAAGGTCTGGGACTCAAATCGCAGTCAGCCATGTGGGAGTCCAGCAGCATAACCACCACACCACTTCCTGGCCCAACAGTTATCCTCTTCATTGGTAGATCTCTGTTACACAGCTACACCTAACTACAAACGAGGCTAGGCTGTGACAGCTGGTCTGGATAAAGTCAGGATAGCAGTTAGTGATCTCCATTAGGTTGGTTCAACATTGACCCTGCGTATTGCTCTGTCATGAACATCCTACCTTAGCCTCCTGAATAATTGGAACTACAGGCCTGCACCCAGATCACTTTTGAGGAGAATTAGTATAATACCCCATGTCTAGCCAAAATTTATAATATTACAATTTTTCCAAAATACTGTACGTTATAACATTACAGGTTTTTTGTTTGTTTGGTTTTTGGGTTTTTGAGAGATATTTTTGCTATGGGTGTATGTACTTGCCAGGGAGACAGAAAGTGAGAAGTCACCTTCCCCTAGGGAGGATGGCCATGTTGCAATCCCTCTTCCTTTACTCTCCTCTCAGGATTTTGGGCACACATGCACACATGCCCTGCAAGAGTTTCAAGTCACCAGCTCTAGGACTTGAACCATAATCAGCCATGTTGGAATCCAGCAACAAAACTGCTACGCCATCTTCAGGCCCCAACAGTTTTTCTGAAATATTGTGCATATGTTCAGCTGGATGCTGGACCTTGACTTCATCTGTCGTGTGTGGCTCTCTGGGAAGAAGTTCCATACATTGTGATACAACGTCACTGTATTTCCTTGTGACTCTGTCAGCAGCGTGACGTATGCCCAGACCGTGTATTTTGGAGTCAGATGGACGTGGGTTGGTCCTGGTGCTTGACTTGATCACTTTGAGGCCTTGAGTAAGTCTTTCTATCTCAGCTAACGATCTCTGTTAGATTGGTTCACTCTAACCTTCTAATGAAGAACCAAAAAAAAAAAAAAAAATCTAAAATTCTGCCACCCAAAACTATCACAGCATAAAAGATTTTCGAAAATATAAAAATAATTTTAAAATGTAAAACCTAGTACAGAGCCCCATTTCTCTGCATAGAGCAACTGTGAATTCATATTTTTTGAATACTTCTATTTTTTAAAGGTTTTTGCCATAGGGTACATGTGCTTGCTGAAGAGAGACAGAGAGAGAAAGTGAGAAATCACCATCCTCAGGAAAGATGGCCACACCACAATCCTTTCTCCTCCTTTCTATTCTCAGGATCTGGGGCACACACACATGCACTCAGCATGATTTTTTCCAAGCTGTTGGGTCCAGGACTCGAACCACACAGTTGACCATGTGGAAGCCAGCTACCTTAACCACTATACCACCTGCTGGCCCCTAATTCTATTTTTTTAAACCAAGAATTTAGGCTCAGTTTTCTTAAATAATATTTTAGTATCTTGAAGAGAGTAATGTTTTCTCCCTTACTACTTAAGGTGACTAATGAAAATCAGTTCTATCCCTCTCAGATTCTATAAATTACCCAGCATCCAGGGTCATGTTTAGTGCATAGTCGGCGCTCTAGGAATATTCGACTGTCCTTGAATCAATACCTCAGAATCAGCAACAATCTACAATTACTGCAAACAAAAACTGAAGATCCTGCTGTGACCATGACATCTGTTTTTTTTCTCTCAGATGGGACTGATAGAGGGGGGAGGGACTTAAATAGATGTCCATAAGGACTGCCAGTCAAGTCGACTTGAAGTAAAGTTGGTAAATTCTTTTATTCCTTGGTTTTCCTCTCCCTGAGATATTTAATACAAGTTGCTTGGCTGCTGTATGGGAAAAAAAAGAAAAGGCATTTTCTACACTTCAGTAAGAACGAACAAGGGAAACATTTACACTCGTAGAGACCAGCTGGCATGGTGACCATGGCCTTCTGAGCTTCCAGGGATCAGTGAAAGTGTGCGGAACCAGAGGGAGGAAGGGTGAAAAGAGAGAAAGGGCAGTTTCAGGAACAGCTGCCTTCTTGAGACCTTTCCCACCTAGGGCTTGCCTCATTCAAAGTCTTCAAACAAAGCCCTGGAAGAAAGGCATTTGTGTCAGAACCATGTCTAGTGCTAAATGCCTGGAGAAAGTGTTCCCCTCCCTGCTGTGTGTCACCTGGAGATGAAATGATGGTTCTCTATTATGCATTTGTGCCAAAGTCATTCCTCACCCCGTTATCCTACTTCCGTGGTAGAGAAGATTCTATCTGGGTCAGCCGATTAACTAGCCCTTGTCTTAAATTTCTCCAGCTTCTCTTTCGTAGTCTGATAGCATTTACTAAACCCGAGAAAATGTAGCGCTCTTCCTCTTACAGAACTTGTATTACTAAGAAAGGAGGGGAAATCTTGACAATCAACAAGAAAACAGTGATTTTGATTATTAGGGAGAATGATGACTACTATAAAATAATAAAAAGGGATATCTATCTGATAGGAAGTAAGGGATGAGTATTAAGCTTCGGTAGATCAGAAGAGGTTCTTTTTTGCAGAGGTCACGTGAGTTGACACTTGAATTGTGACATGGGATCAAGGAAGCAGCCATACATAGCTTTGAGGACAAACTCTTTGAGGAAGAGGGAACAGCAAGTGCTAAGGCACTGCGTGAGAAGGAAGAGAGAGGATGCTGTCTGGGTTGGAGTCAGTAGACTGAAGGGGCAATGACAGCAGATGTGAGATCAATTACTTGCTTAGAGGTCAGGGTAACTTTAGGCTACATGCAATGAGACCATTTGTACCCACTGAAAATGTATTTCCTTTTGTTTGCTCCATGCCATTAAATATTCTTTACTACTAAAAGTTCTTCTCTGGTGCTTTGAGCTCTGCAGTTAAAATGTTAGTCCCTCAGTCTGTCAAATTACACGAGAAATGAAGAATCATTAAAGAGAATTTTAATAAGATTTAATGACACTTCCAAGTTGCAAACTCTTGAATGGCGAACTTCATTTCTTTGTAATTTCCTTTCCGTTTAGGATAGACTAACGGGTAAAATCTGTGTTTTGTTTTGTTTTTTCAGATGATTGTAATAAAGACTTTTATTAAATGTATCAGGAATTATTGCATTATGAAGGTCCTATTTCCAAAGGGTGATTGCTAAAAGCGATGTTCTCTCTTTAAGGCATGTTTCTCATTTAAATGCACTTATCTTTGAAAGAATGAATGAAGTAGTTAAGGGAATTGGTGCTAATTAGGAATGACAAGCTGACTATAAACTCTTGCCCTCTTTTTGTTCTAGTTACATTTTCCTGTGAGTTTTATGGAAAACATTGACATGAACACTTTCTTGTGTTTGAAAACAGACATTTTAACTTTTTGTGGCCCTGATTTTTATAATTACATGTTTTTCAATATTTGTCAATTATGAAAATTAAAGTCATGAGAGAACAATAGATTGTAGGCTTTTTTTCAGTTAAGTATAAAACCCTCAACTAGGAAACAAAACAGTATATGCTAGTGTTGGTTTACGTGAAACGGTAGTTTCACAGTGCATGTGTGCCTAAGTCGGGGATTTGGGTGTGATTTAGGTTTTATTTTCACTTCCTGCTTGAGCTGTTCTTCATCACATGTACGATGATGCCATAGGGACACATGCTCCCACAATTTTTTCCTCCCCAGAATTGTTTGGGAGTCAGGATTATTAAAGAGATGTTGGGAAACAATGAGTTTTTGATGGTGGTTCGTAAAATGTCTTGGGGAACTTGATGAGGCTTGTGATTGCTGTTTTGTTAAATGCTCTTTATTCCCATTCATTATGCATTCTTTTGGCTTTGGCTTTGGCTTTGGTTTTTGGGTTTTGGAAGCGATCCTACACTAAACGGTGCCCACCCTGTAAGTGATGAAGTGCCTTTGGGTATGTTTTCTGGAGCTGGCCCACTCGACAGTACATGGGATGCAAGTGAATGAGCTAGATATTGTCTGTAGAGTTTTGGGATTCCCATAGTCCCTGGTTACAAATGAAAGCAGGCATTGAGGGTTAGCAACCCTTGAAAATGAGTGAGGTTAAAACATTGAGGAATAAGTGGAAGTTCTCCAGTTGCTACCCCACCCCCCCACCCTGGGCAAGTAATATACCTTGGTCCAGCCATGCTTTGTCATGGATAACTGCTCCAAAATAAAGAAGCAGCATGGAGCTGATGGGTACATATCTGAATGGAGCAATGGGAACAGTGGGAGCCACCCGGGCATTTCTGCAGGGTTTCATCTTTGATTTGTAGTGATTACAAAGCTAATAGATTTATAGCAGATGTACTTTGTACTAAAAATAAAGTATGGCATTAACTTCAGAGTGTAATGTCATACAAAGTACAATAAAAATACTGAAAAAAATCAATGCAATTTAATATATTTCCCCAGATACCTTTCCTGCCATATTTGTGGGGAGGGTCTTTTGTTTGGCTACTTCTCTGTTCAAAATATATGGAAATAAAAGTAGAGTAAACAGAAAGAGGACCATATAGTTAGGTTCATTTACTTAGCGAAAAAACAGCTGAAAGGAAAGGTGATAAAACAGACCACCTAATAAAAAGAGAAGTTTTGGAGGCTTTGGGGCAAAAGAAAAAAGGAAATGGAAGAGCTGCCATTTGGTGTGAGATTTGGGGAAGATCAAACGGTAAAACAACTTTCAGGAAGTTTTACTATGTAAAAAGATAAGGAAGTTTGCTGAATATTGTGAGATGCAATTTTCCATTAATCCCTCTGTATACTCTGAAAAAATTTCAGTAAAGATATCTACATTTTACATCAATACTCTGGGAGTTAAAATTGTGCTTATTTCTCATGCATCACCATGCTGAGATGGAATCTTTCTATTTGACAGGCTTATAGATCAAGATTTTGATGGAACAGCTTAAGGCACTATATCAATAAATTAGGTTATACAGATAAAATAAAATATGCAAAAAGGAGAACACAACTCTCTTGTATTACCCCACCATAAAATAAGATCATGCTTTATAACCTGCTTTTTTGAATAGATATATTCACATACTCATATGTATAATTGTATTCACTGCGTTCTATGAGAAGGTGGTAAAATATTTCATTGTGTGAGGTACTGCAATTGATTAACCTAGTCTTCTATTTTGTACAACCAGTTGTTACCAAATACTTGTTTTGTTTTTCTTTTCTTTTTTTGGAGAGGTTTTTGCTATAGGGCACGTGCACTCGCCAGAAAGACAGAGAGAGAGAGAGACAGAGAGACAGAAAGCGAGAAATCATCCCCCAGGGGGGATAGCCACACCGCAATTCCTTCTCCTCCATTCTCCTCTCGGGATCTTGGGCGCGCACGCACACACGCCGGGTGTAAGTTTAAGCCGCCGGGTCTGGAACTCGAACCACAGTCGACTACATGGGAGTCCAGCGACATAGCTGTTAGGCTAACTGCTTGTCCCCCCAAGCACTTGGTTTTATAAACAATATTGCAGCAGATATCTATGTAGTTAAACCTTTGGATATATTCTTCTTTTTTATTATTATTTTTTTTTTTTGGAGAGGTTTTCGCTATAGGGTGTGTGCGCTCGCCAGACAGAGACAGACAGAGAGACAAAAAGCAAGAAATCACCCCCCAGGGGGGATGGCCACGCCGCAATCCCTTCTCCTCCGTTCTCCTCTCGGGATCTTGGGCACGCACGCACACATGCCCGGCGTGAGTTTTAAGCCACTGGGTCCGGTACTCGAACTACCGTCAACTACATGGGAGTTCAGCAACATAGCCATTACGCTAACTGCTGGTCCCCTGATATATTCTAATTTATTTTGCTGGGACGGGAGTTGATGGGGAATAAATCATTTGGGAAAAAAAGGACCGAATTATAAGAGGCATCTAATATTTTCTGAAAGTGAAATGCCAAGCTAATTGAGGCAAAACAAAGCAAAGAAATAGTCCAGGCAACTAGAAAAAAAAAAAAAAAAAAGTGGCGAGCTTAACCATAGAAAAATATGAAAATTAAGCAAAGAAAACCCAAAAAAGTATGACAAAATTAATAACGAAATGGTCCACACAATCAATATCAACTCTTTGGTGAATCTGTGCTACAGTTAAATGGAGCAGTGAAGTATTATAAATTTGTCAGAAGTAAAATAGAAAACATACTTCGTACACGTAAATGCAAAGTAATGTAATTATAATATGTCAGGAAGGGCAGACAAGAATTAGGAAAAAAGCCCAAGAAGGGCAGTAGATGAAATCGAGACTCATGCACATGCTCCTTCCATATGTACTTGCCTGTGGATCACAGTTACCGACTGGCTTGTTAAACCCAGAACACTGAGTCCCATGCTCAGTGTTCCCGATTCAACAGACGAGACTGGGATGGAGCTGAAAAAGCTGCATTCCTAACAGATTCACAGGTCCTGCCGCTAACCTGGTAAAGCACCACACTTTGAAAACCACTGTGCTAGAGATACTGTAAACCAAGGTCAAAAGTCTAGATGTCAGCGGGAGCCAAGCAGATAATGTAAACGGTGGAACAGGGTTGAGTGTCGGGCAACAGGGGATATTGAAGACTAGAGAATTGGAGATCTATCTTTCTTTACAAGGGAATTGTCCTCACTTAGCGTCTGCAGATTATATGTCAGTTTCAGTGTGACTGAATAATCTGATTTTAAAAGGGCAGATAGAAATATATAGTTTATGCATAATTACCCAATTTGCACATATTGAACACTAACTAAAATGTGATTTAAATCATATGTGAGTCAAATTGGGTCTTCAAGCTAAATATGGCTGTGGGGGTCACCTGTTTAAAGCTTCTCCAATGGGCAAATGGTAACTCCATCTACTCCATTATAAATTTCAAGCCTGAATATAAACATGCTTTAATTTAATGCAGACATTGAAATGTTGCAACATTATTAAGTAGTTACAACCTTCAATGTCTCACACATCTAATTTTGGTAATGGCATTAAAAGAAAGAGTAGCTGTAAGATATTTATTCCCACCTTTGGTTCACTTTTTCCTTTGTTGTTGTTGTTGTTGTTGTTGTTTTTCCCTCTCTTTGTATCTCCTGGCCCCTAAGATAGCTGTAATAAACAACCTAATGACCTCTGATAAATGTAAGGTGTTACAAATGGCTAAAGATAATTTGTTCCTACCTTCCATGTTTAATGCAACTGATGAGTTTAAGCGTTGATTCCATTTAGAAACCACTATGCCTTTTATTTCTTAGCCTTTCGTTTTTTGAATCAGTTAAAATATTTTACTAACCATCTGGTCATCTGTAGATTCAGAAATAAACTAAAGCCAAAACACCCCAAGTAATCTTGCAAACACTGAATATAAAAATAAATAGAATCCTGGTCAGTTTATCCATCTTCATTAATGACTCCTAGCATAGTCCTTTTTTTTTTTTCCTTTTCACTATGACTAACAAGTATCATCTAGTTATGAGAGGCCATTATACAAAATCATTAAAACATGCTTAACTGTACTGTGTTAATTATGCAATGATAAATTATTCTTTATTTCTTCATTAACAGTATTGTAGCAGTGGAATTAGCATTGTTTGTTCCTTTTTGGAAGAAAAAAATCATTAATATTAAAAAATGAAAATTCTGGAAACTTAATGTTGTGGAATGACAGTTTTAATTTGATTTTTAAAATCCTATTTGCTGATCCCCTCAGCTATAAAAGTTTAACCATTATGTCACTGTAATTACATTGGCTGTTTATCTCTTCTTCCATGGCTCTATCTAGGTCTGTGAAACAAAGTAAGGGCTGGCATTCGTCTCGGAATCAGGAGACCTCGGGGATCTTACTAAATCTTCTGCTAAATTGAATCTAATAGTATAATTTAAATCTCTTCTAGTTTCACTTTCTGCTTTTGAATCAATTCACTATTAAATGCTGATGGAACACTGTGCTAGGCACTGTAGAAGACATGAACTAGTCTAAAGGAACACACGTTTTCTGCATGGTCGTCTTGCTGATTTAGCTCAAAACTTAGATGTCTGCATAATTAACATAAAGCAGGATGGAATAACAAATGTGGCACGGAGGCAGTATTAGGGTGTGGGAAGAAAAATTATTCTGGTTAGATCGTTTATTCAAATTGGAGCTTGGCCTCCAACAACAAAAACAGCAGCATTAATGACCAACACATTATATGATATGTTGATCACTTACTCTGTCTGGGATGCTAGTTCTAAGAGCTTTTCATGCACTAGATCTTTACATCTGATCTCTGTGAGGGATTTTAGAGTCATTCTGTTTTATAGGTGGCAAAGGACACAGTATTTTATTAGGGCGATGTTCTTCAAATTACGGTGTCAACACCAGCAGCATCGGCATGACTTGAGAACTTGTGAGAAGCACAGATTCTCGTGCCCACCCTACCACCGATTTATTGACTAAGAAATCCTGGGAGGAGGACAGCAGCTTGCTGCTACCTAGCTTCCTCCATGATCTGGATGTTCACTGATGTTCAAAAACCACAGTGCTAGCTGAAGAGAATAAAGGCAGTGAGGGAAAAACTTACATCATCAGGGTTATAACACTTGGATCTTTGTCCCATCTCTACCATTATCTGCTGGTGGAACCGCGAGTTCATGACTTAAACTCTTGAGATCTCAGATGCATCCACCCATAAAATGGAGAGGATACTTGTTACTTGTCATTGTTGTTTTGAGAATTAAATAAGATCATACTCGTACAACCTTTAACACAGCTTCTGAAACAAAGTCTTCAGTAAACGGTAGTTTTTGTTCCAGGGACCGTCATCACTCGCATCATCATTATCATCACCTCGGCCCCTGATACCCCATCTAGGGGAAAAGAGCGGCACGAACTAAGATGGAGTAGAAGGGGTAGGTGGTTCCCCTAGGTAGAAAATTAAAGGGACCATTTCTCTTTTCTGTGGCAGAAACAGGTCACAATAATAAACTGAAATATTAAAGCCTCCAGGGTCCAGAAGGTGGCAGGGTGATGAAGGCGCTAGAATTCCCACATGGCTGACTACAGTTCGAGTCCCATACATGGTAGCTAGCTTCTCTCTCTCTCTCTCTCTCTCTCTCTCTCTCTCTCTCTCTCTCTTTCTCTCTTTCTCTGGCAAAACTCATGTGAAAAAATAATAAATGAATAAAATAAGTCGTTAAAAACTATATTAAAGCCTCCAATGTTTATATCCTTCAGAAAACCTCTTTGATTAATCTTCCCTCACAGGGCGATTTTTCCTTGATGTGTCCTCCTTGACTGTATGTATAAAGAGCTTCTCCTGTATAAATTCTTACTTTATTTATTTTATGTTACCCCGTAATTGCTTTAATTTAAAAGATGCACATAGTATTTCCCTTGAAAAGATGAGTCCCCTGGGTTTGCTTTTTTTTTTTTTTTTTTTTTTTTTTTTTTAAGGTTTTTACCATAGGGCATGTGCACTCACTGGAGAGAGACAGAGAGAGAGAAAAAATGAGAAATCATGCCCCAGGGAGATGGCCATAATGCCATCTATTTTGCTCCATGGTTCTCTCAGGATTTTGGACACACATGCACATGTACCCAGAGTGATTTTCAAGCTGCAAGATCCAGGAATTAAACCATAGTTGGACATGTCGGAGTCTAACACTTTAACCACTACACCATCTGCTGGCCCCAGTTTGCTTTTATTTTTTTTTTTTAATGTTCTCCAAGGTGAGAGTTTAAGAGCTCTGAGTTTAGGCTCAGAGCAAGTTCAAAACCAGGCTCCACAACCCATGAGCTGTTCGCAACATTCTTCATCTTTAAAATGTAGATATTAAATGCAACATTTAAAAAATAAGTTAAAAATAAAGTAGGTTAAGATATTTACTTTTAAATATGAGTATGGCTACCATTCCATTAAAATATGGGTACCATTGTTGGAGAAATTGGAGGAAATAATGCAAGGAGAGCTCTTAATCTCATTGCCTAGGAGGTAGGAAACTCACAATAAAGGCGGCCTATTCATTCATTCATCCGTAAGCTAAACAGTGACCTTATTTCTTATTCATGAGTTTGTGATATTCCAAAGATGGTGCTACTTGACTGGGTTGGATGCAAAGGAGAGAGTGTGTAATTGCCAATTCTTTCCAATAATTTCTTAGGTGATGAAATACTTGTGCACTGGCACCCTGGTGAGAGAGGAGAGTGGGAAACAGAAGGGTAGAGGTGCCGATTGCAGCAAACCGGTAGCACATTAACAAGCCTGAGTGAAGAAAAAAATTCAAGGAGACCCATTTCCTGGTCTCAAATCCACACCTGGGAACATATTCTGGCAAACAGAGTTCTGCAAACAGAGCTACGTTGTGGTCCTCCGAGTATTTTTATTTCAGAACTCACTCCTGTTCCAATTAAGTTATACGAATTTTGGCAAATCATGGTCATTTCTGCACTAGTATATTCAGGCTGCTATAACAAAAATATCGTCAAGCAAGTGGCTTATCCGTAAGAGAAACCTCTCTCTCCCAGTCCTGGAAGCTGGAAGGTCTAAAATCTAAGTGCCAGTATATTTGGTGTCTGGTGAGGATCTGTTCCTCACAAGTCATGCCCTGTCCCGACTGCCAGGTCACACACTGGAAGGGACAAGCACGCGCCCTCGGACTCTTTTTGAGGTTATTAATCCCTTTCATGACACCTCAGCGCTCATGGTCTGTTACCTCCTAGAAGCCCCACCTCATAGTACCATCACCTTGAGGGTTAGGTTTCAACGTCTGAATTTGGGAGGAATGGAAGCATTGAAACCATTGGCAACTTCCCTCTACCTTTCGCTTTAAGTAAGTAAACGAATGAAGGTAGACTCACTGTCATCTGTGAGTGCCTACTCTCTCAGGCACTGTTTATATGAACAATGTTTTACAGAGCAGGCCCTTTTTTGTCCTTATAATACTAGCCTGATAAAGTGAGGATTATTAATCACATTTCACAGAGGAGTAAAGGGAGACTAAGACTGTCTACGAATTTGCTCAGGCTAAGAATTTTGCCCACAGATAACAGAGGGAGTTCAAGCTGGAATTCGAAACCAGGGGAGTGTATGCTGAGAGGCCCAGCTCTGGAATATTACCCCAGGGAGAAAGGAGCAGATTGATGCAGAGAATTAAGAGTGTTTTCACTTCAAAATAGAATTCTAAAGATTCCACATGCCCATTATTTTTTATAGACCCTACTTGGATTTTATTCTCAAGTCGGGCAATTACCCAGATGCTAAAATAATACATTTTTCTTCAAACTTTTTAATTCTTGAATATTCCTGTTATGGTTTTTAATGTACCAGCCTTCATCATTCTAGAACCTTCAGAAATGCGAGGCAATTCTTCTCCTTTATTAACAGAAAGTAAAACAAACAAACAAAACAAAAAAGAAATTCTTAATCACCAAATGTATAGTGGGGGACTAGATCAAAGAATTCCTAGAAGCCTGAGTGCCTATTTTAGAAGGCTTCACCCTGCATTCTCCCAAAGATTGACTTTGCTGAAGAATCAGTGTGAAATGAAGAGGCTATGTTTTTCGGTTTGGGATATTATTACTTATTTACCGAAAGAATCCAAAGACTGCTATTTGGCTATAGGGTTAGCTTGGCAGTTTTAAACCTGTGAATTGATGCTTCTGGCCCTGAGGGACATGTTCTCCCCCATCTCCACTACAGTCTCAGCTTCTCATTTTTTTTTTTTTTCTTTTTTGCAAATCCTGATGTGGTAGACAAGATGGGACATACTTGAAATAATTTGGCTTTACTGCTTATGGAAATATATTCATGAGCGATTTAGGAAATGAGACAGTTGAGTAGCGTATGTTTTGTTCCTAAACTCTGGGCTGTTTTCCCATGGAGTATGTGTCACATCCTCCCCAACCCCCCAGCAGCTACAGAGGAACACGAGCCTTCACTGGGGTCTTCGATAGTGAGTAGCCCCACTGCAAAACCTCTCCCATAATTGACTCAAGGAAGAGCTGAGTCCAGATATTTCTACCCATGCACTTCCTAAATGTCTTCTCCTAAATGAAGTGCGAATGGCACTTTTATCACTAGGCCACGTACCTCTTTCTATCTGAATACTATTATGTCTTCAGCAGTTTACACACCTCAGACACTGAATTTTGCCAATGTTTGCTTGGCGAGTTAAACTGGCAAACGGACTTGTTAGCATCCTCAAAATGGATCTAGGCATTTGGATGTCTACGAGTCATGCGAGGTCAGACAGAAATGAGTTAAGTAGCTGCTTCAGTCTGAGGTTTTATTGTGTAAAACAGCTAACTCATATGTGAGTCAAATACAGAGTAAAATAGTTAAGAGACCTCCCTGAGAAGGTGAAGCTGTGTGGATCAAGAAAAAGCCATGTGTGTGTGGTGGCCATTGTAAACGGTTCTTGCTATACGGTGCTCGGACTTTGCGTCCCAGGGTTGGTTATGGCATTATCAAATCATTTTACTTCAAGTTCTGGTGGTGGCTTCTTAAATTAAACTTCCCAAGTTTCAGATATTGAAACTAACTCAAGTTGGTTTAAGCTGCAATAGAAAATGTCTTCTAAGGGTATAGGGGTGTTTCTGTGAATCCAAGTGCAGAATTATACCCAGGCTTCTGGAAGATACTAGAACCAGGGAATGGAAAATTGTGTGGATCCTTTCTCCATCCTTGAACTGTGTACAGCTGCTTTATTCTCCTCTCGCTCTGTGAACTGGCCTCTTCTGCATTTGTTTATCTGTTTATGGGCCACTGTTTAAAAACAAAACAAAACAAACTTTGCCAAAGAATATGTGTGTTCTCAGAGAGGAACAGAGAGAAAGTAAGAAAGTATCCCCATGGGGGATGGTCACACTGCAATCCCTTCTTTTTCACTACTCCCACCTTTCAGAATTTTAGACATGCATGCATGCGTGCCCAGCGTGTTTTTCAACCTGCTGGGTCTGGGACTGAAACTGAGCAGTCAGCCACGTGGGATCCAGCTGCCTTAACCACCACACCACTGGCTGGCCCAGGCAAGGGTGTTGAAGCTCACATTTTCCAAGCACTTATGTTACAGACCCAGCAATGGCAAGATAGGAAATCTCAATTACTCTCTCCTTTACCACCAAATTCTTCCATATGCCTGGAGAACATATCCTAATTGTCCCTGCTTGGGACACATGCTCACTCATTCTTCGTCACATTTTTGCAGTGTGGTAGGCAGGTGGTTGTTCATGGCACTGGCACTGAAACACGTCTGCATTAATTGTCTCTGTTTGGGTTTGACTTCGTGGAGTGGGTGAGATCCTTGGAGCAGCGACCATGCCTTTCTAGTCCCCACATTCAGCATCGTTCCTAACCCTTTGGAGGTGCACAGGAAGTACTTAAGTGAAACAACACAGGAGCTGAAGGAAGGCTGGTCCCAATTATGGCATGTCTGACTCCTTTCCTACTTCAACAGTTGAGCCTCTCCTTTCAGCCTCTCTTTATTACAATGATCATTTATCATGATTGTGAGATTGCAAATTGTCACTAATCATCTCAACGAGAGGTGCAAAATTCCCCGGGAATGAATTTTAATTCCAATTTAATTTTTGTCAGATCACATAAAACCACTTGGGTATAAGAAAAAAAAAGGGGGGGGGGAGTTAATACAGAAAGAGAAGTCATGGAATTTGGTCTTGATTAAGAGATGGAAACTCATTCATTTGTTTTTGAAATGTCTTCTTACTGGAGATGAAATTTAACTTTCCAAAATTTCGATAATAAGGAGAGGTGGCTGCACAGAGAGAGAGCTTTCTAAGTTCTTCAAATTTGAAGTCATTTTTGAATCATAGAGATTTAATATACTACTTTAAAAAATAGAAGAACACATGTAAGGAGAATACACAGAGATGGTGTGTGTTGGTAACATCTGGATTTAATACTAGGTATCCTGATATACCTCTAGGCTTTAAGCCTTGGGGTAATCTTTCTTTTATAAAAAATTCACTTGGATGTACTCTTAAGCCAAGTTTCTTTATTCTTTATGAACTGGGGGCAGGGGTATCTAAATAAAATGGTATCACACATTTACAAAGGTAGCAAATACCAAGTCCCCAGAGTGGTGTAGCAGTCACGTTTCTATTCATATAAATAAATGGTTTTAGATACCTAGGTAAACAGATTAATGATAATTTGGGATAAAACTCATGCCAAATCATAAAATGCAAATGTGTCATGTTGAATTGCATTTCATAAATAAGGACCTCGTAACCCCATCTGCAGTCCCTTCAGCTGTGGATTATGGGAAACACATTGCTCTATTTTGTTCATCCCTCCACATAATTTGAGTTGATGCTGGGTCTCTGTGTCTCAACCAGTCCTGCCGGCCAAATCAACCTGTTACTTTTTAACATCCTGCTGTTTCCATAAAGTGTTAGGAAGGAAGTTGCATGTGAGTCACCGCAGAGAATCGCATGCTGTCCTGCGGGTGAGTCTGGGAAGGCATTGGATAGTGGCTGGATGGCGTCTGGCTGACATTGAATCTGTGTGCGTGTCCTCCTCTTGTTAGCACTTCAGTTGTCCTTTGGGTCCTTACCAATTGTTCCCAACAATCCTGACCACACAGGCTCTCTCTACCAACCACTTTCGAGGACCAGTATTAATTTGTCAAGCATGGCTTCCTTTTCCATTTCCAGGATTTAAAGAGTGTGTGTCTTTTGAAAGGACGGTATTGATGACTTCTCTGAGCCTTTATTCTTTCCCCTTCAAGAGTGGCCCTCCATTTTGATAATCAAAGGCAATGAAGAAGCCGGAATGTCTTTCCGGGCATTTGTACTAGAACACAAACATTTCATGGCATGAGGGATGTCGGTAATTGCTTTGGGAGGGAACATTCCCCTCTCAAAAATCAGAAGCTACCTCTCTATTTCAGGCAGTTCATCACAGCTGTCTCCCGCAGAGGCTTTTATCCCGGTGTATGGAAGAGTTTACACTGTTGTAACATTTGATACTATATTAGACAACAGAGGGTAGTAGGCAAATGTGAGAGACTTTCATTTCCTTGAACCTGTGAGTGATTACACCATTATGTTTCTGGTGAATGGCAGTGCTAATGGCTGTAAAAATATAATGGTGTACCTTGAGGGATCATTAGGAAATGCAGGGATGCAAGTACATAATTTTGAGATTGATGTTATTGAGTTATTTTTAAATTTGCACCAAATTTTCTATAGGGCTGTGCATTTTCTAATCTTCTCTTTCATATCACCTATTGATTTACAACTAAACAACAATAGTAGCACAGGCTACAAAGAGCCCTATTAATACCGGTTTGTATAAATGAACTCTTAAGCTATTACCCAAATTCTTCCTCGTTACTTCTTGATAAATACACTTTTCAACCCAAATGGCTATGAGCATCTTTTTCTGCATTTGTATTCTTCTGGATCTTGAAACTTGAACTCTCAACATTTTTGGTCACTTGTTAGGTGAATTTTCTTCTTTCTCATAAGTGCAAAATAAGATATAGAAACATTTAAAAAAAAGGAGAAAGAGTGATGTAAAAAATAATTTGATATCATCATTGCGTTTCTAATATTCACTGACAATCCTCAGTGCTAGATGATAATTGGCAAAATAATAATTAGCAGGAGCAGTCAGGCAAGAGCTAAACACAGAACAACAACTATTGTACAGAAAGGTCAAATGTCAAACTCTTGTCACAAGAGTAGTTAAATATAAATACATCTTCTCAAGAGATGTAGGCTTTGGCTTGTAGCCTAAGACGAAGAATCAATTTCAAATAAGTAACCTCCTAAATGCATTGTTCTAGTTATTGCCCCCATACTCTTCACCACCAAGACCTTATTTATGTTAATTCAATGTTGTCACAAAGTCTCTGATAAATCCTCACCGTCTGTATGAGCTTTGATGAGGCACATTTAGATGAAAACTAATAACTGGTTAGAATTAAATTTTCTTTCTGCCACTCTCTTGCCATACAATAGCAGGTGTTAGTGTGTTACAACCTGAGGGTCAAATCCAAATTGCTGGCTATTGTAATAAATAAAGTTTTATTGAAACACAGATATACTCATTTATTCAAATATCTTCAGGGCTGCTTTTCTGCTATCACAGAGTGGAATAGTTGCAATAGTTCTGATGATGTGCAAAATAAATAAGTAAATAAATAAAGTCACCCCATCCAGAGAGTTGTTAGAAAATGTTTGTTGATTCCTTACATAGGAAGAGACTTCTGAAAGTTAATGGAAATGGAATTAAAATATGAACCTGTTTTGGTACAAAAATAAATAAATTCATGAATTTTTTTTTAACATAATACGTATTTCTCTGAACTTTTTGAAAACCTCTTATATAACATGGCTAGACCTTGGCCTTTTTTCCTGACTGGAAAGACATTTTACAGGTGGAACATTGATTCTGTCTTTACACAAATGAGGGCCAGCTCTTGCTCATTCAGTACTATTTTAAAAATTTCCAAGCAGTTAGCAATATTTATGTTTGGTTTCCTAATTAAGGAAGCAGGAGTTCTCTTGAAAGAGAATACTTACTTTGTGTTGGGTTGTTGGAAAAGTCATGACACATTTTTGCATAGAAAAACAGAAAAGATACATCATAACTTTTCTTTTTTAATTTATTTATTTTTTAAAAATTTTAACATACATTCAATCATATTGTTTAGCTTACAAGGTTCTACATCATAACTTTTCTGATGACCCAATATTTGTTTGACAAATCACTGGGAAAGACAGCAATGACTCTAAGTCTGTCTGTAAACATCTTTGCCATTATTTTCTCGAGATGCCTCTTGTAAACACATCATTTTTAACAAAGCTTTATTTTTAATTTTTTAAGAGATTTTTGCTATAGGGCATGTGTGCTTAGTGGAGAAGCAGAGAGACTGAAAGTGATAAATCACCTCCCCGGGGGGAATGGCCACACTGCAACCCCTTCTCCTCCATTCTCCTCTCGGGATTTTGGGCATGCACACACACTCACACACCCAGCATGAGTTTTAAGCCGCTGGGTCCAGGACTCAAACCGCTGTCGACTACATGGGAGCTTAGCAACATAATTATTACACCATCTGCTGGCCCCTATCGGGTGTTTTTTAATGGTAGGTTTTCTGGTAGCTACTGAAGATAGATTTATTGGTAAGAAGCAAGGTCCTTGCCCCGTGGAGCAAATACAGAGCAAAACGCTCTCATCATCATCATTATCCCTTCCTGGGCTTTGCACCTCCGTTCTTATACCATGTCATCGTCATCAATGAACATTATCTACTTCCTCATAATAGTCAAATACTGGCTTTACCCTCACACACAGTCACGTTCAAAACAGAAGTGTGAGTGTGTTCTGTACTATGATACCACTCTCCTCACCCCCCACCACTTTTGTTTAAGAGTTGGAGCACAAAGAGTTAACATCACCCAGAACTCCATTTTTTTTTTTTTTTGTTTTGTTTTGTTTTGTTTTGTTTTTACCATAGGGCACACATGCATGGCAGAGAGGAGAGAGACAGAGAGGAGAAAAGTGAGAAATCTCTCCCTAGCAGGGATGGCCACACCACAATCCCTTCTCCTCCACTCTCCTTTCAGGATTTTGGGCACACATGCACATGTGCCCAGAGCAATTTTTCAAGCCACGGGGTCTGGGACTGAAACTGCATTTGGCCATGTGGGAATCCAGTTACTGTAAATAGCACACCACCTGCTGGCCTCAAATCACCCAGTATTTTACATTCTACTCAGCTGGTGTCTCCAGGAGAGCTCTCCACTCTCCATGCATCCTCTTCTTCCTCTGGCTACGCCTCTTTCCATCTTTCTCCATGAAATCTCTAAATCCCCAGTTCCAGTCTCTGTACTCCCTTAAGATATTTCTGCCTCTCTTTAGTGTGCAAAGTAATTTAGACCCACCTAATTCCTCAAATTCTTCATCTCCATATCCATAGTTTATGGATAGCTAAACTTCCTGAACAGGGAGTTAATCATAAATAAGTCTTTTTTTATGTTATTTTCTCCTTACTATGGGTGTTACTATTTCTATGATGAAAGTAGTATGGCCTATTTAAAATGAAGAGAAAAATGAGGCTGATTTTATTAGGAATGGGCATTAGAGCCAGCCTGGTGGCAGTTGGTTGCAAACTGAATTGCAGTGCTAGAAGCCACATGGCTGACCTGGGTTCAGATCACCACGTCAGCATAAACACGTATGCATGTACCAAGTACCTAACCAGATGCAGGGCTCTGAGAGGGCACCATGATATGATGAAAACCTGCCAAGACACTCACTCTCTCTCTCTCTCTCTCTCTCTCTCTCTCTCTCTCTCTCTCTCTCATTCTCTCTAGTGCATGCACACTTACTGTCTATCAAAAATAAAAATAAATTGGGACTAGCAGATGGTATAGTGGTTATGTCACTGGACTCCCACATAGTCAACTGTTGTTCAAGTCCCAGAACTGGAGGCTTAAAGCTCATGCTTGACGCATGTGCATATGTGCCCCAAATCCTTAGAGAAGAATGAATGAGAAGGGATTGTGGCATGGCCATCCCCCTGAGGGAGGGGGGGTGATTTCTTGCTTTTTGTCTTTCTATATCTCTCTGTCTCTCTGGTAAGCACATGTACCCTATAGCAAAAATCTCTCCATACACACAAACTAATTTATGAATTAATTAAAAATTAAAATGAAATAAATACCTTTGAAAAAATAAGAGTGGATGATGTTAGAACATCTCAGTGCTAAATTTGTAGTATCAATAAAGCTGTTTAATGCAGCAGAGGTTAAATGCCAAGTGGGGTTATTAATCTGTGTTTTCATCCTAAGAAAATGTTTAACCCTCCAGAACTCAGAAATGCAGCTACCTAATGAATGTCATTTAGAACACTGGTACTTCACTTGTACTTAGGAGAATCACGTGGTAACAATGACTGTTACCACAACTGTTCATAGCCAGACAACACTGAGAACGTGTGGTGGTAGTAATGAGGATGGTGGTGATGGTGGTAGCAGTGAAGTCAATGACTACTTGAACATTTATTAAGGGGGTCACGCATGACTGTTTGATATTCTCATGATGACTTCAAAGTAAGCATCTCAACCCATTTTCCAGATGTGGAAAATGGGGCCTGTCTCTTCCAACTCTTTTTTGCCTCATCCTCATAGTTCTCTTCTCTGTTTGCATTTTCTGTCATGTGTAAAAGGGAGGTTGCATACACTGGCCCTTCGATGGCAGTCTTTCCCTGTGGGGTACATCATGGTTGTGATGTGGCTAGTGACTTTCATGAGCCAGTTGTACTGGATTTTGGAAACTAAGTTCTTGGACAATCACACATTCGATGAGAGAACATTCTACGACTGCTCTTTCTATTAGCTACCATTTTTGTAAGGAAGGCAGGCCTCGGAATGGGACATCCCACACTTTTTTCGATGTCTGGAATGAGCAAGTAACTTAACTTCCCAGCATCTGCATTTCCCCAGCTCTAAAACCTAGCTAAGACTACCGGTGTTGCCCGATCATGCACAAGGTGATAACTTACCTTAGGAGCCTAACTCCTTGTCTGCCACTTTGTAATATTCCTGAAATAGGAGCTTGACTGGGCAATGGTTTTGACTTTGATTTTATGCCTAGCATCCTGTGGCCCATCACGCTTTGCTCAGTCTGATTATCTGGTGCTGCTTTCAGTCTCACATCCAGAGAGGGACACAGTCCATGGGATAGGAAGGGGGTGTTCAGTTCTTTCCTTCATTAGGTTTGAGGCTGCAGGCTCATGGACTTGCTCTGCTGCCTCTCCGAGCTGTGCATGGCGGGGAGGAGGAGTGGGGAGGGACTGTCTTTCCGGTTACGGTAACTTAGCCAGTGCCTAAGGTACAGCCATCTGTTCGACTCCTGATCTCAGGAGGCACATAGGAAGATGGAAAGGGAGCAGAGGGGCCTGCGTGTGGGGAAGGTGGAGCTGAGGAGGCAAAAGCTTCAGTAAGCTTGCACATTTCATATTGAAATTTTCACAGGGGGTGTAACCACGTTGACGTTCTTGAATGTTAAACAGTTTGGCTGAGAGAGGGGGAAAGGTATGGAATTAGACGAAATAGTGATCTGATGTAGATGTTTGCCTTTTCATTGCTGTTCGAGTAAGAGTATATACGCAAACTTGCACCGTCACACAAATATCTAGACTTGTAGGGCATGTATGGCTTCATGGCTTTTGTTGACTAGGACTGAAGGCACACAGAGATGTCTTTGCATTTCACAATTCAGAATATTCAGAAATAGTAGATTGTGGCCTTGTTTTCACCATTTCCTGTGCAAATGGCTCCAGGGACCTTAACAGAGTCTAAAAGGCAGCCACAGTACCTCTGAAGCTAGAGAGTAAAACACAGTTGTAGATTTGCTTATCCTTTCTTGCTCTGGACATTAACCAGAGTTGGCTTTTTATCCCCAGACATATCAATATAGCAGCACAGGGGAACAGGAAGCAAATTGCCTTTGACCTCTTATTTACTAGTGCATTAAATTACTAGGCCACTGTCTTCCACTTTTGTAGATTTTTAAACAAGATTATCCTTGGTCCACCCAGAGGTTACAGGGATATTCTGTTTCTAAATATTTTGGAGCATATCTATGTTCAGAATTGTTCTTAAATGTTTCGAAGAGACTAGAGATCTTAAAGTCCCTGTTTTCATACTCTGTCAAAGCCCTACTCAAAGGTGGAAGGAGATGGAATCACACTCAAGCTCCCTCCCCTGTCTTAGCTTCTCTCTCGTATGTGTGGGCTCCTAAAATATGTTTTATGCAGTGCTTTAAAGATGTTTAAATAAACCACTTTGGTGGAGGATTTCTAACACACAAGAAAGGAATCTGGATGCACTGTTTTTAGGTTGACTTAGCATTGCTGCTTTTGAGTAATAGGCAAAATTTACAGAGGACTGAAGGATAAGAGGTCATGCATTATCCATTACATCTTTTTAAACAGAGAAACACGGCACCTGCAATATTTAAGAAACAAGTAGGCAATCCAATTAACAGGTTATCAGAAGGAAGAAAGATTTTCTACAGGGATGTTCTAATTGAGCTTTTAAAAGTATATATTTTCAACTATTAATACAATCATGCTCATATAATGACATTTTTTATTAGATTTCTAAAATATCTGTGACAACAACTCCAATTAGGAAACAAGAAAATTTGATGCATATGTATTGACTTCAATTCTAGATAGATTTCTTCACTCATTTATCTTAATGTTTTAAAGGTTTTTGTCATAGGACGTGTGTATTCACCAGAGAGAGAGAGAGAGAGAGAGAGAGAGAGAGAGAGAGACAGAGAGGAAAAGTAAGAAATCACACTCCAGAGGGAATGCAATCTTTTCTTCTCCATTTTTGTCCTTCTAGGATTTGGGGCACGCATGCTCATGATTTTCAAGCTGCTGGGCCTGGGACTCAAACTGTAGTTGGTCATGTGAAAGTCTAGTGCCTTAACCACCACACTAGCTGGCCTGACTTATAATTTTTAAGGGGGAAAAAAAGTGATGATATGGACCTGTCACAAGGACTTTTGGAAATGGCTGGCTCTCCTGGTACCGAACTTGCCAAAAGTCTACAGTCAGTGTATTATATACAAATATTTAAGCACAGTGACCCACGGCAAGGGATGACGAGGGTGATGAGGGTGAGGAGAATTTAAATAATTGCCCACCAGTATTCATTGTGACAAGAAATGAATAGCTCACTGTTGCATGCACCTAAAATGCACCTACATAGCATTCATGCACACATTAACAGATATGTACAAATACACTCCCCTATGCAATAACACATGCACACATACACGCCAAATGGGCTGTCAGTGATTAACAAGTCAACCCCCTTAAGTAGTAGAATATTCTGAAAAGTTAATAGTGAACAGTGTTACAGCTCATAGGATTAGTTAATTAGACAAAGGCTTGCAGGCAAGATCTCTGTAGTCTGTTCTGCTAAAGTGATGGAACCCACTTAAGCAACTGATGAAAAAAGCAGTGTGAACGCTCTTCAAGAGGGGAAACGTGGGCTGTAGCAGAATAAAGCCCCAGCATAGCAGTGACAAGCTGGCAGAGGCAATGCCAGCCAATGATTGCCATTGGTTAATGGCAGAAAGGTGGAGGCTTGGGGAAAAGATTTATAATTTTGGTTAACATCTTTCCTACTGCTTCAAGGCAATTTTAATTACTTTTTAAAATCAGTCTCTACACTTGCGTTTCCCCACATGAATTGTTGACCTTCGCTTTCAAGGAGAACAGTGCTGAGCCTACTTACCCATAGTAGGCAACACATGCATGTTATTAAAAGATGAGCATGCAACCATATGAGGATTAAGACTGATATATCATTATTTCAGAATTGTTGGGAAAAAATATGTTGGCAAATACTGCATCTTACCTTGTAACTGGCTCTTTGTGACCTTTCCAGGGGACACAAAAACCTTTTTCTTTCTTTTACACAAAACATCAAAAATATAAAACCTATATTGGCCAAGTAGGGGGTTCAAACACATGAAGCAGACTGGTTATAAAAATCAAAAAGAATAGTAAATTTACAATAATAATTTTTTAAAAAGTGTGCATATGTTAACAGTTTAAAATTGTAAGAGACCTTCTCATACATGAGGCTTTTTTTTTCCTTCATGATGGAATTTGGGTTCAGAGGTGCTATATTGCCAACTTTTTTAGCATAAGATTTTTATTTTATTCTAACTGCAGGATCACATGCAGTTGGGAGAAGTAATAGAGAGACTACACATGTTGTCAATTTCAATAATGGCAACTTTTTGTGAAACAGTGCCAGTGTCAGCACCAGGATGTTTATTGAAGACTCGGGTCACCATCATGACTCAGGTCATTTCTGTCACCATAGTCACAGTGACCGCTCACACTCTTAACCCGGACAGACGCTAGGCTGTTCTTCACATCTGTAATTTTGTCATTTCAAGAATGTTACATAAACAGAGCCGTACAGTCTGTAATTGTGAGAAGTGGCTTTTTGTGACAGCATTGTTCTCTGAAGGTTCATGCTGGTGGCTGTGTATATCAATAGCACATTCCTCTTTATCACTGAGAGGTAGGTATTTCATGGGATGGGTGTACCCGTTCATTTAGTTACTTATCGAAAAACATCTGGGTTGTTTCCAGGTTGGAGAAATTACAAATGAACATTTTGCTACAAATATTCACATACAGGTTTTTGTGTGCGCCTAAGTTTTCATTTCTCTGGGATAAATGCCCAGGAGTGCAATTACAGGGTGGTATGGCAGTTGCACATTTAGTTGTTCTTTGTTTGCTTGTGTGTTTGTTTTAAGAAACTGCTAAAGTGCTTTCCAGAGTGGAAAAGGACCATTTTGTATTTGGACCAGGGCTGTATGAGTAATCTGGGTTTTCCACATCCTTGCCAACACTTAGTGTTGTCACCATTTTTAAAAAAAATTCTTGCAATGCTGCTAAGTTTATAGTGATCTCTCATTGTGGTATTAATTTGCATTTCTCTCGTGGTTAATGATGAACATGTTTGCATGTGTTTATCTGCCTTTGTATGTCCTATTCAGGAAAATGTTACTTCATGTCTTTTGCCAGTTTTCTAATTGGATTGTTTGAGGTCTTAGTTGCAGCTTAGTTTTGAGAGATATTTATATATTTTCAATAGCTGTATTCCGTCAGATCTGTAGTTTACACGTATGTTCTCTCAGGCTGCAGGCTGACTGTCTTACCATCCTTTCAATAGGCTCTGTGGTAGAGCAAATTTGTAATTTACATCAAGTTATTAATTTGAATTTTATAGAACCTATTCATTTTTCTTTTTATAGAAGATGCATTTGTTGTCAAGTCTAGAGTTGGGTTTTTTTTTCCTCCTAGAAGATTTATATGGTTTTCTAAAAGTATTATGTCTAAGTCAGTGATCCATTTGGAGCTATTTTTTGGTATAAAACATGAAACTAAACTAAGTATCACTTTTGGACTTTGTAGTATTCTTGGTTAAAAATGTCATCTTCCATTGACTTGCTTTATACTTTTCTTAAAAATTGGATGGGCATATCTGTATGAGTCTGTGTCTGGATTCTCTATTCTATTCCATTCATTTATGTGTCTATCTCTCCACCAATACCATTACTGTATTGATTGCTGTGGCTCTATTAGGGACACTGATTCTATCTACTTACTCGTTAAAAAATTGTTTCAGCTATTCTAATTCTTCTGCCTTTCTGTATAAACTTTAAAAAATACTCTTGTCTTTATCTACAAATGTTTTTGCAGGAATTTGATAGGTATTTTATTCATTCTATGTATCAATTTAGGAACAACTGATTTTTACTCTGTTGAGTCTTGCACTCTGTGCAATGATAGGTCTCTCCTTTTATTTGGCTCTTGTTTAATTGCTTTTATTAATATGTGGTTTTCAGCACATAATTTCGATGCATGCTTTGTTAGATTTACACTAAGTCATTTTTGTGAAAGCTTGCAAATACTACTGAATTGTGATTTCCAGTGTCCATATGTGCATCGCTAGGATATAGAAATACAATGGATTCTGCATATTTGTTTTTTTATCTCATGGTTTTGGCAAACTCCCTTACGTTAGTTCTGTAATTTTTCTTATAGATTCTTTGCAATTTTCTGCATATACAATCATGTCACCTGCAAATAGAGACTGGGTTATATGTTTCTGTCTGATTTGTATGTCTTTTATTTCTCTTTCTTGTGTTATTGCATTGTCTAGAAGTCCCAGCACCATGTTGAGTAAGACTGGTAAGACATAGTTGCCTTATTTCCATCCTTAGGAGAGAAGCAACCTTTCATCTTTAAGTACAAAGTTAGCTGTAGAATTTTTGTTGATGCTCTCTATTAAATTGAGGAAGTTCCTTCTATTCTTACTTTTCTGAGTATTTTCTTATCATGAGTGGATGCAGATGATTTCCCAAATCCCTTTTCTGAATTGATTGTTATTATTCTGTGATAAGAATTATTTAGCCTGTTAATATAATGGTCTTATATTCATTATTATTTTTAAAAAACATTGAACCACACTTACATCATTTTGACCATGGTATATACTTTTTAAAATATATTACTGAATTATGTTTACTGATATAAGGACTTTTTTCTTCATCTCTATGTGAAGAAATGTAGGTTCATTAGTTTTATTTTTCTTCTTTTTTGGGGGGGTGGCTGTTTTTGTCTAGTTGTGACATCAGGTTATAGTAGCTTAATAACAATGATTTGAAAAGTACTGCCTCCTCTTCAATCTTCTAAAAGATATGTAGAATTGATGTTACCTCTTCCTTAAACTTTTGGTAGAATCTTCTGGTGAAACTACCTGGGCCTGTTCAATTACTGTTTTTCTTCTGTGAGTTGGAAATTACAAATTATATTTTGTTAACAGCCATATGGTTATTTCAAAGAATCTATTTCATATTGGGTGAGTAGGTATATGCTGAAATTTTTTGAGGACTCACTTCATTTCATCAAAGTTGTTAAAGTTATTTGTGTAGATCTGTAGGTCATATTTTCTAATTATCTTACTCATGTCATTAGGGCTTGTTAGTGATATCCCTGTTTCTTTCCTGATATCAAGAAATTGTGTATTCTATTTATTCTTGGTTAGTCTTCCTATAGGTTTGTCACTTTTATTGATCTTTTCAATGGAACAACTCTGTCATTATTTTCCTCTGTTGTTTTCTGTTTTCAATTTCATTGGTTTTGTCTATTTAGTATTTTCTTCCTTCTTCTTGCTTTGAATATACCTTTTCTTCTCAGCAATTTTTCCCCAGTTCTTGATGTGAGATCTTAGTTTGTTGATTTAGTGCTTTTCCTGTTTTCGAACATATACATTTAGTTCCACAAACTTTTCTCTCTTCATCGCTTTAACTGTTATCCACAAATTTTTGTGTTATATTTTCACTTTAGCTCACTTTAATGTACATTTTGATTTCCCTAGAGACTATTTCTTTGACCCATAGATTATTAAAAAGGGTACTGCTGAGTTTTCAAGTGTTTGGAGATTCTCTTCTTATCTTTCTGTATTGATCCTAGTTTGATTTCATTGTTAACAGAGAACATACTCTGTATGATTTCAAGCCTTTAAAAATGTTTGAAGTTTGTTTTGTAGCTTAGGATGTGGTCTATCTTGATACATGATCCATGGGCTCTTGAGAAGGATGGATAACCTAAGGTCGTTAGGAGGAGAGTTCTATAAATGTTGATTAGACCCTGTTGGTTCATGGTTTGGGTTCCTTCTGGATCTTTGCAGATTTTCTTTTCTTTGTTCTTTTTTTAAGTTTATTTATTTATTTTTTTCATGAGTGAGAGAGACAGTGAGAAGAGAGGAAGAAAGAGAAGCAGTACCCACAAGGTCTGGAGGTCACAGTCCACCCCCAGCTTCTACCAGCCCTGGATCAAGAGCATGCGCATGCCCTGAATATTCAGGGAGGTGCCTGCCCTCCAGATAGACTGGGACCTTCCTATAGCTTCTAAAGTCATTCCACTATACATACATATCTGACCATTGTCTGCCGCTTGCATCATTTTACCAATTCAAGTAAATTACAGAAGCTTCACCTTCCTTTACATCCCTTTATCCTTCCCCATCTATAATGTCTCAAATATGTCTTCCACAGACATTTAGAATTGCCTCAGAGTTTTGTAATTATTTCAGTGAGAAATAATTTTGAGGGCAGGCCCTGTGGCATAAAGGTCGAGGAAGCCAGTTCCCACATGACTGACTCTAGGGCTCAAATTCCAATTCCAACAGTTCAAAGTGCACACGGGGAATGTGCGGATGTGCTTGCCTGCCCTACATCCCAACGGGATGGAGGAAGTGGAGGAGAAGGGATTGTCACGTGACCATATCCTGTTGAGGGGTGCATTTTCCCTCCCTCTTTTCAGTCTCTCTCTCTGGCAAGTGCACATACTCTGACAAATTAACAACTAATAATAATAATTTTGAAAACTCAAAAAGAAGAAGAGTTGGTGGCATTTGCTCAATTTTTGCTTAACCATGTTCTTTCTTCCTTCCTGATTTTCTGAGAGTCTTCCCTTTATTTATTTATTTATTTTTTGTTTAGAGAACTATTTAGCCATTCTTTTAAAGTTGGTCTATTGGTGACAAATTCTCTTAGTTTTCATTCATGTGTTTGAAAATTTCTTGATTTCTTTTTTAGCGAAAAAGGATACTTTGCCTGAATGTAGGATTCTGGGTTGAAGGTTCTTTTCTTTCTGCATTTGAAAAGCTTTGTGTTACTTTTCTTTCTTCTATGGTTTCTGATGAAAATCCACTTTCACTCCAGTTGCTTTCCCCTATAGATAAGGTATCACTTTTTCTCTCCTAGGTTTCAAGAAGTTTTTTTTCTTGGTCTTTCGTTTTCAGAAATTTGACTGTGTTACATCTTAATGGATGCGTTTGGCTTATTCTGTTTGGAATTCACTTGGCTTTTCAAATGTGTATCTTTATGTCTTTTACAAATTTGAGATGTATTCAACTCTTACTTCACACTTTTTCAGGCCTTTCCTCTTTGTTTTCCTGAGGCTTTGATGATGTGACCATTAAGTATTTTGTTATTATCCTGTCATACAGATCCCTAAATCCCTGTTGCTTTTTTGTTCTTCTTTTTTTGTTGTTGTTTTTTAGTCTTTTTTAAAAAATGTTTGTATACATGGATAATTTCTGTGGTCAGTTCGTTGTACTTATGGATAAAAACTGGCCAGTTTTCAAGTTCTCTCATTTCTTTTTCTGTCCCTTCATTTTGCTGTGAGCCCCATCTATTGCTTTTTTCATTTTGGTTATCGTGTTTTTAGTTTTAAAATTTCCATTGAGGTCTACTTTACATCTTCTTTTGTTTACTGACAATTTTTCTTTGATGAGACTTTCTGTTTTTTCATTTGCTTCAAGTGTATCCATAATTGCTCGTTGAAGCAATTTCATGATGGCTGCTTTAAAATGTATGTCAGATAATTCTAATGTTCTATCATCTCAGCGTTGACACTTATTGATTGCCTTTTTTCATTCAGTTTCAGATATTCCTGGTTCTCACTATGCCAAGTGATTTTTGATTGAAATGTGGTCTTTTGGGGTAGTATGTTATGAGGCTCTGTATCTTTTTAAACTTCGGCTTTAGTGGGTTTCCTCTGACACCGCTCTGAGAGAGGAAGGGGGTCCCCGTCTTGTTCCTGTCAGGTTCCCACCCAGGCTCTTCTAACCCAAAGGCAGGAGTCTCTTGTTAAATGCTAGATAAGGTGGAAGGGGGCCATGGAGGAAGGTCACGCTGTCCACCAGGCCTGCACTGATGACTCCCTAAAAGACACTTACAGGTCGTAGTGCCCCATAAGTGTTCTCTACATGGTATCCACTGACACCAAAGTGTGTGGGAGGACTCTTTACCACCAAGAAAATAGTGAGTCCTGATTCTTCCTGCCTTCTTCATACACCATCCCAGTGGAGAAGAGTGCCTGGTAGGGTTTGGTGGAAGAGGAGTCTCAGTGAGGAAGAGGTGGAAATCCCGGCTCCCTTCTTAGCTTTCTCTAAACCACTCTGCTAGAGTGCCTATTCCCCCTTCATTAGCATAGACTTACACAGACCTGCTGCTTGGCCTCCTTCAAGGCGAGGTGGAGTCACAGTGTCCCCATGTTTTCTGGCTGGGGCAGGGTAGATCTCTCTCCGGGTAGGCTGCCCTTTCCACAGTACTTCGGCTACGGGAGGCTTGCTTTGTTGGGGCTTTTGTTGTCAGTGCCCACTGATATTTCAGGGTTGCCAGGATTTTTAGCTCCAAGTTTGGAACATATAGGGCAAAAGGAAACTCACCACTGTGTTGCTCCTCGGATCCTAAGGCCCTATCTGGCCTACCCCTCCATTTCAGCTTTCACACTCCTCTTTTGTTTCTTTTGTATGTAATACCCAGGTATTTCAGCTGTACCCTCTGGAAAGAATAGGAAAAATGATGTCTAGTCTGTATTTCTGGAAGCAGCAATTCCAAGATTGCCTGATTTTATAATAAAATAAAATGAAATGAAATAAAATAAAATAAAATAAAATAAGCCAGGGAATCTATTGAGTTGTTGGGAAAGTCGTGACACATTTTTGCTTACAAAAATATTTTTTAAAAATGTCATGACTGCGACCAGCAGTTAGCGTAATGGCTATATCACTGGACTCCCATGTAGTTGACCGCGGTTAGCGTCACAGACCCAGTGGCTTAAACTCACGCCAGGCGCGTGTGCGTGCGTGCCCAAGATCCCGAGAGGAGAATGGAGGAGAAGGGATTACGGCATGGCCATCCACCCTGGAAAGTGATTTCTTGCTTTTTTTTTTTTTTTTTTTTTTTTTTTTTTGAGAGGTTTTCGCTATAGGGCGCGTGCACTCGCCAGACAGACAGAGAGACATAGAGACAGAAATCAAGAAATCACCCCCCCCAGGGGGGATGGTCACACTACAATCCCTTCTCCTCCATTCTCCTCCTGAGATCTTGGGCACGCACGTACACGCACCCGGCGTGAGTTTTAAGCCACCGGGTCCGGGACGCGAAACGCGGTTGACTACGTTGGAGTCCAGCGACATAGCCATTATGCTAACTGCTGGTTCCCAATTTCTCACTTTCTATCTCTCTGTCTCTCTCTGTCTGTCTGGTGAGTGCACGCGCCCTATAGCAAAAACCTCTCAAAAAAAAAAACAAAAGTCATGACTTTCCCGACAACCTAATCAACTATAATGTAAATTCTCCACTTTGGTCTTCTTAATGTTGACAACCCATTTTTAAGTAACAGACTTGGCTACTGTGATGTGTGCTGGCAGGCTGAGGCCACGTGAGAATCCAGGGTTTGATTCCTGGCCCACCCTAAAGAACTGAATGCAATGGTGCATACCTGCAGTTCGAGCTATTCGGGACGCTAGGGCAGAAGGATCTGGAAATACAGAAAGACTGTGTCTAAAGCACCACACACACATATCCTTCCACAAATAACAATAAAAATAACAAAAAGGCAGGCATTGTGTATTATATCTAATTGCCAAAAGTCTGTAAGCTCTCCTTAGTTCCTTAAAAAATTACGTTTCCCTTACTAAGATTTATCAAGTTTTGTTTGTTTGGTTTTAGGTTTTTGTCATAGGGTACATGCACTCATCAAAGACTGAGGGGGGAATGGAAAGTGAGAAATTATCCCCCCGGGGAGACAGCCATGCTGCAGTCTCTTCTTCTCCATGCCCCTCTTGGGATTTTGGGCACACACACACACACACACACACACACACACACACATAACCAGTGTGATTTTTCAAGTCATTGGGTCTGGGACTCCAACCATGGTTGGCCATGTGGGAGTCCAGTGCCTTAACCACCACACCACCTGCTGCTCTGAGATTTATTGTTTTTTACCTCATTATATGTGAATCTCCATCACTTATCTAGAGGCAACATTGCTAACAACTACCAAAGGCAGAGCTAAAAAAGAGGAATTTACCAGCAAAATATTGCTGGGCAACCAAATTATATGTCAAAATGTCCACACACTAAAGTTTTTGTACTTTAGTGAGAGGTAGTAAGCCTTTAGGCTCCCACACTGAGCATGCTTTTTAAAAATTAAATAAAAATACATGTACACATAAACACACACATGTAGAAAGTCAGCCTGCTTTCGCAACCATCATGCAGATTGGAAAAGAAAGGATTTCATGAGCCAGAAATACTGAAAGTATTAAAAAGTTCAAAACTAACAGTAAAGTAAGAAGAAAGAAATTACAAAACTGAGTCCAAACAACCTCTTCTCCACCACCAACAAAACCACCGGTGGCTCTTCTGTGTTGGTGTATAATCCTATATTCCTCCAATAGGCACTAAAGGTCTTTCTTTATTGGTGCCTAATTGACATATTAAGATTTATAATTAGATCTGGGAGTTTGGGGAATTTATATTATGGTCTTCCCTCACTGTCTAATGCAAGTTGTAACTAAGAAAAAAAATGTTAATCATAACTTTTTATTGAGCCCCTATTATGTTAGACAGCATGTTAGGAACTTTACCACAATATCTTTTTAAATTTTTTACAAAAAATTCTGTGAAGTTTGTACTATTCTCCTCTCCTGGCTAACTGAGACACTGAGTTTGAAAGACCACAAATTATTTTGACAAGGACGCCAGCTAGTCAGTCACCATGACAGGATCGGCTCACAACCAAGATCTCAATGGCCATACTCTTAAATAGCCTGTAATACAGATTCTAAAATGCAGAAATCACATGACAGATATGAAGGAAGGAAATTTTGAGCATCTAAAAATTGCATTGATAGGGAGATTCTTAAATTAACAATATGGCAGTAAGAACTTTCATACCAACTTTATTTGTGCCCTCCAAGCAAATCCTAGGTCTTGATTCTTGACTCTCAAAGATGCTTTTCAACTTGCTGAGTCAGGCACTGTCGACTCCAGGAAGCTATTAGGTTGTCAGAAAAGTCGTGACACATTTTTGCATAGAAAAATGACGATTTTTTCCGACAGTCCAGTATTTGCTTTCTTATAAGCAACTATAGCAGCAGCACCACTACGTTTGGAGTTTGCAACAAGTGTACCCTCATTTCCATGGCCAATCCTCAAACAAAATTGTCCGCAATTACAAGCAACCTTTGATAAAGTATACAAATAGCGTAGATTAGGAGGATCCTTGAAATCCGTAACTCTTGGTGTGGAAAGACAAGGGGGGGCGGTGAGCTGGTGCACAGTGCCTTGGGCAGATGCCACCCACATTGCGGTGCATACAGGCAGCCCTTCGGTAGACACAGGCATTCTGTATGGCTTTAAACAGCCAATAAAGAGCAGAGGGGCTCAAAACTATGGCTCTGCTCCCCCAGTATTACCTGACGTATCAAAGAGGCAGTGAACAACAGTAGCCTGGAGAAGAATCGCTACCCTAGCTCTGGGTTATATTTCCCACTTTAATTAAACTCCTATTTGTCCATTCTGTCCAGGCTCTGGCCCTGTGGTTCATGTGATTTTGCATGGCCAACAAAATCAGTAAGAGCCTATCATTTGGAACTTGGAGGCACTTCAGCACAAGTGTTTTCTGAGTGATGTTTGGTACACACTTCCAGGCTGAGGGTGTTAAATGACAGACTAGGACTTCCTGGTTGCCAGTTCGTATGTATGTTAGAGGTTTTTCTCCTGAATGTACCAGTAGCATTCAATGCTCACCCCATTTTCCTTTTCTGCAGTGGTTTTTCCAGCCAGGAAGGGGACTGTATGGCTTAGGTAGCTGGTTATGGCACTTAGACCTCTTGTCAGCAAGTCTGATGGTGAGTGACAAGACAGAGTGACCAGGTGTGTCCTAGACTTATATTTGCAACACAGATAAAACTGAGTTTTTGAAGACTCATGAAAGAAATCAAAAGAGGATTGTTTGCATGTCAAGAATGCCTTATATCATTATTCTCCAGACACTGCTAGGCAATTTTATGTTAGCTGAATATGACCTGGCACTATTGCCAAGATTAATAATGTATACTTACGCCATAGTCTAAAATCTACACCTTTCTTTTCTTTCTTTTTTTTATATTTGTTTTTTACTCAACCCTTCTAAAGCAAAAGGCAAATGTAATTAAACAAAGAATAAAATCAATTTGACTTTGAATTGCTTCATAAGCAAGATCTTGCATTCAAGTGAAAGACTTATCGTGTCATCTCTGCCTGTATAGAAAAGCCAAAATAGGAGGGTTTTTTTTTCCCCTATGACTTTTTCCCAAATCTATTAAATTAAGCAGCAAGAAAATTAATTTACTGTATCATGTTCTTCTATTTAGGTTGATTGTTTAAGTATACATTAAGCTTTTGCAAAAGAGATTGCGTGGGGCTGACCAAGTTTGCCTTTTCATTTTTATATCTGAGTCAGAGACTAAGTCAGGACCAAAGGCAATTTCTTGTAAACATAGTCTTGGTCTTTTTCTTTGATGTTTTAGGTGACAAGTGCCAAAACTCAGGCTTGACTTTTCTGAAAGCATTGGCATTCCGCTCCATCAGAAACAATGGACGTAAAGGACCGGCGACACCGCTCTTTGACCAGAGGACGATGCGGCAAAGAGTGTCGCTACACGAGCTCCTCCCTGGACAGCGAAGACTGCCGCGTGCCCACGCAGAAGTCCTACAGCTCCAGCGAGACTCTGAAGGCCTATGACCACGACAGCAGAATGCACTACGGAAACCGAGTCACAGACCTCGTTCACCGAGAGTCTGACGAGTTTCCCAGACAAGGTATGTCCCCCTGTCCCTGCTGACTTGCTCTGAGCTGTTGTACTTTTTGGATGTGAGCTGTTCCACATCCATGATTGAGTTTGGTTGGTAAAAACTGGGACTAAAGCACTCTGGCATACAACTAATGCATTAGGGTAGTTTCAGAGAGCATTCCTTATTTCTTTTTTACCATTTCACCATTTTCAACTCCTATGGATAATATGGAAGTGACTCTTTGATCCTGCACTAAATTTTTTAGCAATTAAGTGGTTGCTTTTGGACACCCACCTTAGTGGGTTTTGATAGATGTGGCAAACTCTTGACTCATAAATGGTGTTCCTGAAACTCTGAGATGATATTGAATATTTATGATGAGAAACATGAGATTATCTTTGGTTTTTCCAAATTTCTACTGCTTTACACATGGGCTTCTCAATTAGATTCTCTTTAAGCAAATGGTATTAAATATATATTGATTAAGCATACTTGAAATCTTCGTATGTAATATTTAACTTCTCCTCCCATGAAAATGTAGTGTTGATTCTGAGTTATCTAATTTTTTTTTTCATTTGCAAGAGGGCACATGCACTTACCAGAGACCCAGAAAGGGAAAGTGAGAAAGCACCCCCTATGGGGTGTGGTCATGCCACAATCTCTTCTGTGTTTCTCCCTCCTTTTGGGATTTTGGGCACCTGTGCACATGCACCCAGTGTGTCTTTCAAGCTACCAGGTCCAGAACTTAAACCTCACAGTCAGCCACGTGGGATCTAGTTGCCTTAACCACCACACCACTGGCTGCCCCCTTTGTCAACTATTTTATTTTTTGAGTTTCAGAGCATAGACACATACCTGTTGACCTCCAGTTCTACTAATACCAGTTCTCCTTCCTCCTTTCACTAAACTTCGATTTTCTTATAGCATTTTGATTTCATTTGGAAGAAGAATGTTTTTCACGCTTACACTCATTGGCACTCTTTGTGTCCGATATCCATAAAGAATTTCAAGATGGCCTGTTGGGGCTGCTGTAAATGCACTGCCACACAGACTAAGGCAGAGCAGCCTTGAGAAGCAGCGTGGTGAAGTGCCCTCCCTGGCTTGTGTCTCGCACTTTTGGTACCAGCCTCACCATTTAGGTGCTCTACTCATTAATGGCGCAGCAAAATTACAAGTAAATACATGAAACTACAGCGAATGCCGGGTAGGATCACTGCCAGTGCCAAAATCTAGGCCCTGCTTTGCAAGGTGATTGCATCACTTGTGCTGTAACACTGATTCTTTTTTTTTTTTCTTTATTCATGCTAGAGAGTGGGCAAACACAAGTGAAAGAAGGACAGAGTGAGAGGCGAGGACCTTCCACCCTTCCAGGGTCTGATTTGGGCACACTCTCCTTTCTCCAGGCCCGAGCCTGTCAAATCCTGGGCATTTGTGCACATGCTTGGCATATTTCAGGCTGACCAGGCCCAGGATTTGAACCACAGTTACCATGTGGGATCTGGCTTCTCTTGAGTAGTACATTCCACAGTGCTATGGAACCATCCCTGATTGTTTCCTGTTCCATGTCCTTGGCAGTAAATGTTGCAATGGGTTTAATTCCTAGTGAGATAGCTTAGCTGGGAATTCCATTCCTAGGTGCTTAAATTACTCTTACTTTTATTTCTTAGGAAACCTATATAAGAAGAGTTCAAAACGTTCATGGAAAATGGAATTAAATTTAGAATTTATTTTGGTGCAAACTTTTTTTTAATTCATGCATTTTTTAATAATATGTATTTTCATAATCTTTTTCAAGACCTCCCACACCATGTGTTTATATATATATATATATATGTCATCAGTTAGCATTATGCCTCAAATTTATAAATCTATGATTCAGAGGTTATTCTGAAAAAATCTTTTTTTTTCCTCATAAACATCTTGTTTAGCCCAACTCTAGCTTTTATGGTTAGCAGAATGTTGAAAAAAAAATCAACAGACAGACAGTTGAAATTATGTTTCCATTACCATCATAGATCCTTGCAGTATACAATTTCTATTTAATCTTCACTCTTATTTTCTAAGTTATCTTTATGTAAATGAAACACATGCTGATCCTCCTCCATGTGGAAACAGGGGCAGGGGCTACTTTAAAATTGATCTGAATCAAATGCCTGTAGTAGATCTGTGAGTAACTTCCACAAGTGCTTTACTTTTTTTTTCTTTCTTTTTTTGGAGAGGTTTTTGCCAGAGGGCACGTGTACTTGCCAGAAAGACACAGAGAGAGACAGAGAGACAGAAAGCGAGAAACCACCCCCCAGGGTGATGGCTACGCCACAATCCCTTCTCCTCCATTCTCCTCTTGGGATCTTGGGCATGCACGCACACGCGCCTGGTGTGAGTTTAAGCCACAGGGTCCAGGACTCGAACCATGGTCGACTACATGGGAGTCCAGCGACATAGCCATTACACTAACTGCTGGTCCCCACAAGTGCTTTACTTTGAAAAGAGCTCTCCTGAGCTCAAATTGCAGGTAGTGGGAGTCAGGGAAAATATGAAGACTCAAGGCTTAATTAACTGAGTGCTTACATTTCCGATATGAAAAATGAGAATATCTGGGTTCAGCAGGTGGCATAATGGTTGAGGCAGCAGACTCCCATGTGCAGACCCACAGTTGGAGTCCCAGACCTGGCGGCTTGAAACACACTGGTCCTGTATGCATGTGCCTAGAATCCCAGGAGGAAATAGAGGAGAAAGGATCGTGGTGTGATCCTCCCCCAATTCCCCAGAAGGAGTGATTTCTCACTGCCTCTCTGTCTTTCTCTGTCTCTCCACTAAGTGCATGTGCCTTATAGCAAAAGTCTCTCAAAAAAGAAGACACCTATCTGTGTTATTTCCAAGAACATCACTAACGAGAGACTCAAATACTTTAAAGGTGATGCACGTTTAGTGTGGTTAAAAGCCTTCCATTTTCTGCTTATACTTTTGTTTCATTTACCACTGGTGTTGCTGCATACATTTTTGTTTTTTGTGATTTTTATGCTAAACTGTTTCCTAAGTCTCATTAAAGGTGTGTCCGGGCTTCTGGATCTTGTGCACTGGACTGTAGATTCCAGATTAGTGTTGAATTGTGGATTGGCCTGTCACCTTTCTCCTTATTAATATTTACATAAAATGAAACCAGAGTGCTGGGATTTTATTTTCAAATATACCTTTATGCTTCCTGTTTAATCTTGTTCCCCTCCATTGATAATAATGGAAGTTGCTTGGCCATATCAAACTCATAGCTTTGCAATTAACAATTCACACATGCCGCGTGTTGTTATTGAGCCCATATTTGTTTGTGTAATGTGTTTGCATGAATTAAAAACTGTGCAGGCCAAAAGTAGAAATGAAAAGGCCTCAGAAAGTATTTGCATATGCAAGTGCAATTCCTTCTGAAGACATCTATGAATTTATGCATGAAAATGTAGTCAGAGTCTGAGTGGATCTACTTTGATGGGTTCTAAAATTGAACTCTGCAGGAAGTAAATAAGCACATATTTAAGGAGAGGGGGAAAAGGAGATACAATCTGGCAAGCAGCACACGCAACTTGAAACTTAGCCACTACAGACAGGGTTAAAACAAATTTTACACTCAGTAATAACAATAATTTTTTTTAAAATGTCAGGCATTTCCCATTTTATTTTCTTATTCATGAAATCAAAGAGCAGGATCATCTCAGTACTTATTAGCCTAGAGGTACATTAGGAAGGATCACAGCCGGATCATCTCCTGCAGTATTCTTATTTAAAACCCAAGACACTGATCATAAAACAAACACGCTTTTCACATACAAGCAAGTTTGGCAAACACAGTTGGATGAGTCTCTGGATGCTCAGAGTGGAAAAGAATTGCCAGCCAGTAAAAGTGATGTGGAGCCCAGAGTCAGACCTTGTCTGGTTCCCCCAGCTGGCCTGGGGAAGTCTCAGATGTGAGAACCTGCCATAGCCCAGCAGGAGAAACGGGCCAGGTGTTCCCATGAGAAGCTTAAGGACGCTCCAGTCACATCGTGCCGTCTTTGCTCGCCTTCAACTACAGTGGCTTCTTCTCCTAGGTGGGGACTATGCAAATTCCCTGTCTGGCCTCTGTTATCCTGGACCCTCCTGGTGTGAAGGGAGAAGACCGCTGACCTTAGGTCTGTGACTGCTGGAGTAATTAGTAATTAGTAAATGACTAATCCTGAACTAAATAGTATCCTCGTGGGCTGAGTTAATGCACCTGACAAAAGTGAGCAGCAGTCTGATCCCTGGTCAGACCCAGCCCCAGCCCAGCCTGTGAAATAGATGCCACATCGGAGAATGAAGGTCAGAAAGTTCCCAGGCAGGTTGTAAAAGCTGATTCTCTCGGGTCTGAAGTGAGGCTGTAGAGCAGTATGGTGTACAAGACGGTCTCCGAGGCGGGGGAGCCTCACATGAGACTTGAATTCAGCTGGTAGAGGTTGACATGCCTGTGTCTCTGGTCTGCATTCTGAGCTGCACCAGGATTAGTACATAGATTACAGGCTTATACAACAATAACAGCAACAAAAGAATAATGACTAACATTTGCTGAGTATTTTCTTTGTCTGGTGCCCACTGGAGTATTTTACTTGTATCAACTCAATTAATGCTCCCAACAACATTGTGAGATGAGTACTATTATTATTATTTCCCTTTTTATAGAGTGGGAAACTCATGGAGAGAGTAGATAAATCAGCCAGGGTTGAAAACACAGGAAGAGGTGGAGACAGATTTCAAACCTAGGGAGTTGGATTTAAGAACTGTGCTTTGAAACAATGTGTTTGATCGCCTTTCCAATAAACAAACAAATCATCAAACTTTTCGAGATTGGGAGTACCTATGATCTATAATGCTCAATTTATAAGTCTCTTTAAAGATGAACACTTTTTTTTTTTTTTGAGAGGTTTTTTTGCTATAGGGCGCGTGCGCTCGCCAGACAGACAGAGAGAGACAGAGAGATAGAAAGCAGGAAATCACCCCCCAGGGGGGATGGCCACGCCGCAATCCCTTCTCCTCCATTCTCCTCTCGGGATCTTGGGCACGCACGCACACGCGCCCGGCGTGAGTTTAAGCCGCCGGGTCCGGGACTCGAACCGCGGTCGACTACGTGGGAGTCCAGCGACATAGCCATTACGCTAACTGCTGGTCCCAAAGATGAACACTTTTGTAGGCTGGCTCTGTAGTCCAGTGGTTAAGAGATGTAATCCCATATGGCTGACCATGATTCAAATCCTGGTCCTGGGGGGCTTGAAAAACTGCGTTGGGTTCATATCCACGTGTGCCCAAAATCCTGCCAGGAGGAAAAAAGAGTGCAGCATTACCGTGTTCCACTAGGGAGTGTTCTCTCTCTCTCCCTCTCACCTTTGGGGAGGGGAGGAAACACCTTTTAATTGTCCTTAATAATGTAAGAACTGTAGACCTGGCATTGATTGACTGTACACCACCATGTGCTGCCTCCAGTCCTGCTGATCCACATTTCTGCTCTTGTTCATTCCCGTCCATTTCCACAACCAACCCAGATTCCCTGGAGCACTTCTTCCTACAGAATTTCCCCACCAACTACCACTGCAGGAAAAATTTCCTAGCATAGGGACATGTGCCGGGCTGTCACTGCTGGTTTTCTGCCCTCCCCTATAGTCATCCCCTTTGCACACAACTGCTAACCTGGAACACTAACCAAGAAAGGTGTCACTATCTAAATGATATTGCTCAGGTAAGCAGAACTGACTGGTTTCTGTACCAGCCAAGGCCCAGCGGGCCAGAGCATTCAGCCAGGCTTCTTATTCCTCAAAAAGCCATTCTTTCCAGTTAGTAGTTCAAGTCTCTGGAGAGGGGGCTAAGATTGAATTCTTTCTCTATACTTCAGGCTGTCTACTTGGGTCAAGGTTGAAGAAAGAATTGGGGGAAGATTTTATTTTTTCAAAGTATGCTTGCATCAATTCTCTTGATCATTTATAGCAAAGAAAAAAATTATACCAACTCTTGATGCTCTTAAATATGTGTGTGTGTGTGTGTGTGTGTGTGTGTGTATAAGTAAGCACGCATGTATACATTGAGTCTAAGCTTGGTTTTGGTACTTCATGAACTAATTTCACTCCTAAATCTTTAAAACAATTTTGGCAATATATTGTGCTCTGTGTAATTTGTCATAGCATAAACTTAACCCAAGTTAATGAGCTGAAAACTAATAAACCACTGCTAAACTAGAGTGTTACCTATATTAACCCAATTAATATATGTAATAATTATTGAAACACTTGGAAAACTGGTAAATATTCATTCCTTTACCATTGTCTTAAGATAGTTATTAAAATAGTTATTTTTCCACTGTATCCAAACAACAGTTATAAGGGTTCTATTTTGAAAACCCCAACACTTTAACTACAAAGAACAACTTTTAGGTTTTAGTGAAGTTCAAAAGTTGATTTGTTCAATATTTGAAAGACTGAAGTGTACTTTAGATCGTTGCTTTTCCTGGTATTTCCCAACCTCTTCGTAGGACTTTTTTTCATTACTCAACTGAAAAGAACTAACTCAGTGCCTCTTAATGTTCAGTTGTGTTACTGCATTAAAAAAAAAAAAAAAAAAAAAAAAAAAAAAAAAAAAAAAAAAAAAAAAAAAAAAAAAACAACAACAACAACAACTTTGGAAAACAAGAACCACAACCTTTCCGTGTTACATGATTGGCTATCTCCTTGCTGGCTAACTTGAACCTTGCTGCTTCATATGGGAGGCATACGGTAGAAGAGTTAAGAATGCAGACCCTAAAGCTAAACTTGGTGTCTATTCCAGGGCTGATGAGGACTCTCAGTGTGACTTTGATCAGATTCCGGAGCCTATATTAAGTCTCATTTTCTCCAGCTGTGAAAGTTTTCACCATCCATCTAGACTTACTGGAATCATTTCTTAGAGTTGTATATTCATCATATTATAGACATTGCCTTTCTTTCAATAAGGGCTGAATAATTGTTAGTGGTGATAATCATAATTATTGCATCTCAGTGCTACTGCCAGCAAAACTGATCATCTGTTCTTCAACCCTCATAATATCCTGTGCAACAGGAATTTTTTTCCCTTGGATGTATTTCCATGACGTGCCAAACTTCTGACACCTTCAAACCCAGAATTTCTCTTCCAGCTTACTGATGGAGTGTGTCTAACTCCCTATGCACTGCACCATTTGCTCCCCCAAATGAACATAACTCAGAAATCATTTTCTTATTTTTAGAAAGGAATGAAAGATACCATCTAGCAACTGTCAGCTGATGCCAACACACTGTAAGCAAGTTGCTAGTCAGATAATTTTACAAGTAAAAAGAAATAAAGGTTGAAAAAAATGCTCTAAGGTAGTGTCACTGGATACAAATAATTATTTTTTAGAGATGTGCACTTCATGGCACATAAATAAATATATATATATTGAGAATGAGTTTAATTAAGAGAAGACTTAATTTACATAATCCCTGGATGAAAATTAATCCATTCTCATCACTCTACATGTAATAATTTGGAGTTGGTGTTATTTCAAAAGTCAGTCTTATCCATATTTTCGTTGTGATATTTGTTACCCTTTTAAGAATACATCTCTATTTTTCGGTAACCTTAGTCACTGAGCAACAATCTTCATGCGTGCCTAATGGTTATCCATCAAGTCATTTTATCTTGTCAATTCTGCATTCAACTTTGGATCTAACTCTTTTTTTTTTTTTGGAGAGGTTTTCGCTATAGTGCGCATGCACTCACCAGACAGACAGAGAGAGACATAGAGACAGAAAGCGAGAAATCACCCCCCAGGGGGGATGGTCACGCCGCAATCCCTTCTCCTCCATTCTCCTCTCGGGATCTTGGGCATGTATGCACACGCGCCTGGCATGAGTTTTAAGCCACCAGGCCCAGGATGTGAACCACGGTCGACTACGTGGGAGTCCAGCAACATAGCAATTACGCTAAGTGCTGGTTCCCTGGATCTAACTTTTTAAAATCATCTTCCTTTTCTTGCTTTTTGTTAGTGATAGCTCTTTTGAGTTTCACCTGAACTCTTGGCTTTTTTTTTCCTCTATGGTACTTTCTTAAGAACACCCTTGTTGGGACCAGCAGTTAGCGTAATGGCTATGTCGCTGGACTCCCGTGTAGTCGACCTCGGTTCGTGTCCCGGACCCAGTGGCTTAAAACTCACGCTGGGCGCGTGTGCATGAGTGCCCAAGATCCCAAGAGGAGAACGGAGGAGAAAGAATTGTGGCATGGCCATCCCCCCTGGGGGGTGATTTCTCGCTTTCTGTCTCTGTCTCTCCCTGTCTGTCTGGCGAGCACACGTGCCCTATAGAAAAAACCTCTTCAAAAAAAAAAAAAAAAGAACACCTTTGTTAATATAACCTCAATGGTCACTATTTCTACAGTTCAAGACCTTTTCATTTACGAGTAACAGTAATCCAACTCAAATTAGTTTACACACAAAGTTGATTTGACTGATGTCATTAGAGAATCTAATAGTGTATCCATCTTTACACTTGCTTTGTTTCTCATTCTCTCTACAAGGCTTTATTCTTCAGAAAGATATTTGAAGTTGTCTGTTGATTACCCTACTCCTCACTCTTGTTTTCTCCATTCTTGATAACATCATTGGAAGAGTGCAGTTTTTGATCTTCAGCAGTGCATTCTCCAGAGCGGCCTGGTATAGGACGAGTTCTGATGCCACATCTGTCGCTCTATGACAGTAATAGTTCACATCTTGGACTTATGTCCAACCTGTGCTTGGAGATACTTTCTGAGGAGTACTTTCTAAACCTATGAAAAGGGACCCTGTATAGGAAAGAGCGGTTCTGCTATCAAAAGTAGGTGACGAGCACACTGGGCCTGGTAACAGGTATTTCAAACATTAGTGACGCTCAAGATTAACACCTCCCTGTGTGGTTCTTCCAAGCTCTACTTCCAGTTTCCTAAAGGCCATTGGAATATTGAATCTTTAGTTATATAAGTAGCAAACTTAATTTCTTTTCCCTTCCAAATCTGTTTTCATTTATATTTCCCAGCCTTGGGGAATGATATTAGAACCCTTACATTTCAAGTAGTATTTCAAACTCTACTTTATTTATTGAATCTTTATATTGATGTTCACCAAATCATGCCTATTATTCCTGCTCCATTTGTAAGTTCCTCATTCCATGGGAAGTTTCCAGTATTTCAACAATAAGCAACAGCTTCACTAATTAAGTTACCTCCTTCTCTAAATCTTTCCCCATGTTTTACATATCATGGATGATTTTGATTTTCTAAAACGCTACCCTATTTTTGCCACTTCCTTTACATAATTCAGAAATATTTAGGGAGTTCCTATAAGCAACTGTAAGATATGAGACACAATGATGAAGGCTAATGTGATCGCTAACCTCATAAAGCTTGGTAGTCTTAAAGAGAACCAATATAATAAATATGTAACTAGGTACAGTATGATAAACATTATAAAAGGAAAAGTGTTGAATGGCTTTGGAGAGGTATCCAACCCAGAATTGTACATCAAGAATGGCTTCCCAGAAATTGTGAGGTCTTGGAATATACTTGAGGGATGAGGAGTCGGGGAATCAAAGACACAGGTACAGCATATGCCAAGGTGGCAAACTAAGGTCCTTTCAAGGATCTAAAAGTCCAGATTAGCAGAATGAGGCGTAGGCAGGGACAGATGAGCTAGAGAAGTAGGAAGAACCTGTGTCGTAAAGGTTTTTGTGGAAAATGAGTCTGGTTCCAGTTTATGGAGTATGTTCCAGGAAAATGAGATGGTCACGGAGGTGAGTTGGGAGGCTGTGTCTTCACTTAAGCTAGCAAGCCTAGTGGCCTAGACTTGAATGACAAAATGATTTGAGAATTTTGTTGAGAAACAGAGCTTGTTGGCTTTTAAGGACTTTTTGCAAAAGTGGAGGCAGATATATTATTCTGGGACTCTTAGGCATTGATTGCTTTCTTCTCAAGCAGAGAATATTGCCTTTTTAAAAATTATTTTATTTTATTTTGAGAGGTTTTTGTTATAGGGCATGTGCTCTCTCCAGAAAGACAGAGACAGGGAGACAGAAAGCGAGAAATCACCCCCCGTGGGGATGGCCACACTGCAATCCCTTCTCCTCCATTCTCCCCTTGGGATCTTGGGCACGCACGCACATGTGCCTGGTATGAGTTTAAGCCACCGGTCCGGGACTCAAATCACGGTCAACTACATGGGAGTCCAGCGACCTAGCCATTACACTAACCGCTGATCCCAATATTGCCTTTCTGATGCTGAGTTTACTTAAAGAGCTAGGAAAGGTCAATGCTTGTAAATAACTCCTTAAGTGAAAATGCTTAGATTGCTAATGCAAGTTCTTCTGGAATGGAAACATAAACCTAAGTATGGAAATGTAGTTTTACTGGTCCAGCTGTAATGACATGCACAGTTAAGATATTGTGTGCTATGAGCTGGGACCACATGGAAATTACAACTTTGCTTCCCAGTCCAACCTTCAAGGCTGGCATGGTGATATGTTCTTGTAATCCCCACAACTCAGGAAGGCTGAAGCAAGAGGATCATGTGCTCCAGGCTGGTCAGGACAACATAGTGAGACACTGTCTAAAAAAGGACCAGAGGGGGCCAGCAGGTGGCATGGTGACTAAGGCACTGGCCTCTCTCACGACTGATTGTGATTCAAGGCCCAGACCTGGTGTCTTGAAACTCACACCAGACATGTCTGTGTGCATGCCCAAAATCTTGAGAGAAGAATAGAGGAGAAATGATAGTGTATGGTTATCTCCCTGGGGGATGACTTCTCACTCTCCCTCTTTCTGTTTCTGTCTGTGTCTCTCTCTAGCGAGCACACAGACCTTATGACACAAGCCTAAAATTTAAAAATAAAAAAAGAGACAGATTGTGGTCATAGCTGGGAGATTGAGGCAGGAGGATTCCAACAATGATACCCTGTTTAAAAAAAATTTAAATGTGGTGTTGTAACAAAAATTTAGATTTCTTTCTTTTTCTTTTTTTTTTTGGGGGGGGGCGTCAACCTCGTTAGGGCCTGGCCTATTCAAAGAGAAGAGTTAATAACAGAACACTTTATTTGAATCTGAGGCAGGAAAAAATAACAAAAAGATGGGTTTACCCCTTCTCTGTGCAAACCACAACACCACCATTCATTCTCTACCATGAGCTAAATAAATCAGAAACTCATAGCAGATGTGAGTTGCATGTGTATATGCACATGCACACATTAGTATGTGTTTTATTCCTGCCAAATGGTAACTTTATTAGCAAAGTTGAGGCTGGTTAGAAGGTAGACTTAATACTTTCTGTTAACCAATGAGACAAGGTTAGGGAAAAAAGAAGAGGCTAAACCATTGCTGAAGATTCTGGTTATGTCAACTGTCTAGATGTTAGTAGAAATCACTGTGACTTGAAACAACTGAGCTGATTGTAGGATACCATGGTATGTGTGGTTTCCATGTATGAGTGAGGACCTGAGGTACGTGTCTTTCTGTGCCTGGCTTATTTAATTTCATGTGATGTCCTCCAGGCTCATCCGTGTTGCCCCAAATAAGCCACATTACCAGGCTTATCCATGTTGGTGCAAGTTGTTTTATGGCCTGCTACTACTATGTCACAGCCTTTATATACTGCCTTTCTTCATCCACACACTCATCCATGGACACCCGAGCTGATTCTGTATCGTGGCTGTTGTGATTCTGCTACAGTAAGCGTGGGAATGCGGATAGCTCTTCCACACACTGACTTCTTTTCGTTTGATGTATACCCCACAGTTGGATTGCTGGATCATGTGGTAGTTCTGTTTTTAGATTTCCGAGGAGCCTCCATACTGTTTTCCATAGTGGCTGCACTCATTTACATTCCTACTAATAATGTGAAAAAGTTCCACCTTCTCACCAGCATTTCTTTTTGTTTGTTTGCTTATTGTCATCTTGTCTTTTTTACAATAACCATTCTAACTGGAGTGAGAGAAAAAAGTTAATCTCGTAGAAGTAGAAAATAGAGCAGTGGTTACTAAAGGTGGGAAGGGTAGAGAGGAGTGAGAGATAGAGAGGAATTGGGAAATGAGCGGGAAGCATCCTCGGATGAGAGGGTTAAGTTCTAGGGTTCAGTAGCACAGTAGGGTGGCTATAGTTAGCAGTAATTGATTGTATGTCTTAAGACAACTAGAACAGAAGATTTTGAATATGCCAAAGGAAATGATACATATTTCAGGTGGTAAATATGCTGATTATCCTGGTTTGATCATTACGTACCATATACGTGTAGAAAAAATAACACGCTGTAACCTTTAAATATGAACAATTATTGTGTCACTTAAAAAAAAAAAAAAAAGAGAGATGGTGGGACCAGCATATGGCATAGTGGTTATGTCTCTAGATTCTTATGTAGTCAACTGAGGTTTTGAGTCCTGGACCTGGTGGCTTAAAACTCATGCCAGGTGCATGTGCATGTGTGCCTAAAATCCTGAAGAGAATGGAGGAGAAGGGATTGTGGTGTAGCCATCCCCCTGGGGGGTGATTTTTCACTTTCTGTCTCTCTGTCTCTCTTTGTCTTTCATGTGCCCTATAGCAAAAACCTCTCTTTAAAAAAATTTTTTTGGGGGATCAAGTACCAGTCTGTTCACATTCCACTGTACCACAGGCCCACCTCTGTCTTTGGTCTTAGACACTCTTCCTCTTCACTCTCTTATTTTATATGCCAGACCCTGTGGGCTATTGCAGTTGCAAAAATGTCACAGACCTTTCCATGTTCATTTCTTCCTTATAGAATCCCCCCCCACCCTGTGCCACACACGTTCATCCTACACGGCTAACCTGTAGACCACGTCTTAGGTGAAACTTCCTGCCCTCTGAATTCCTATAGCCTTAACGAGTTCTTATAGTCATCATTCCTTTTATGAGTGACTCATTATACTTGGCATGTGGAGTCTGTGACTCCTGTAAATAGATAAAAGATAAACAGGGTGCTCTGCTGTGTTGCGCACTCACTTGGCAGTAGTACAAGAGAATTCATTCCTCTTAGTGGCTTTTTCTCTTCTGCTAAGAAGGCTGTAAAGCCCTGCTCAGAAAGGGACTATGCTTAGAAAATGTGGATCATATGTCTGTCTGGCATGACCACACCAAATCCTATGTTGGAAGCACCAAGTTGCGTGTTTTCTGCAACATACCCTGATACTCCCATATTAAATGGCACCAGCATTTACTATTTTCTGACTATTGTGATCCAGTCGTACTGTAGGCCACTCTAGACTGGTGTCACATGCTGCAATCGTGCTTCTGCAAGGACCTATGGCCTCTATCGTATGTGCCAGTGTGATCAGTGACAAGATATTATTCGAATCAGAACCTTTAGGAAAACTGCTCTGTGAGAGATGGGGAAACTGCCACCATCTACCTCAGCTGGCCCGGCAGTCTGGGTCCAGGAGCGGCCAGTCCCAACCTCTGACGAATCACCACACTGATATTATTAAAGGAGACATAACATTTTCAATGTTGTGTTTTAGGTTTATAATGTAATTTTCAGCTCTGACAATTTCAGAAACAACCCTAGGGACATAGGAAGAGGAAGGGGCTCGTGTGTACCCAAAATGAATTGATGTTCCTTTCTTGAGTACCTTAATTGGCAGGCATACCTCATAAGCATTCTCTCCCCCTCTCTCTGTGTCTCTGTCTCTCTCTGCTGCACCACCAACTGACTCAGTATTCTTCCTGCACTGACTGGTTTCCTTTCCACTCAACTTCAAGTCAGATCTTCCTGCACTGACTGGTTTCCTTTCCACTCAACTTCAAGTCAGATCTGCTTTAGTAATAAGTCTCTGCCGGGAGCATCAGAACAAATACTGCGTGTGCAAAAAGATATTAAAAAGAAGTGTAACACAGACTTATTTAATCATGTCCAACAGCCTCTTATAATATTTGGAATATTTTACTGAAGTTACGATGAGCATTATGTATAATGCATTTTCTTTAAGAAAGAAAGCTCTTTGGGGGAAGAAAAAAGGAAAACAGAAAAGTCAGATGGGTTTCACTGTATTCTCAACTGAACCTATTCTTCGCGTTCGTTGTTCAGTCTTTTTTTTTTTTTTTTTTTTTTTGGCCAGAGCCACAAGATGTGAAGCCTCTCTTTGTTCACCCTGATTTATGAATAGTCAGCATTGGGCAATTGCTGTCCTAGTGGGACAGATTTTATTTTAAAAATAGTTTGAGACATTTCTTTTAAATTCCCTCATGCCCACGGCCACCTTGACTGTAGCAGGAGCTTCTCCGTCTGCCCTTGTACAGTGAAGGTCTGCTCCACGTATGGGGAATGAAAGCCCTGCATGATTTGTAGCACTTTGAACCGAAGTGTTGAATTTATTTAGAGAATAATTACAAGGGGTTAAGTTTGTGTCTGTGGATTTATTTTATGGAATAGAGGATATTACTTTAATGTCCTCCAAAAAAAAAAAAAAATCTGGTCAACTACCTGATGATTATCCATAGACCAAACAGATCCCTTTTCAAATGACTATGAACTCATAGGACACTAAGAACTTTAAATAGATACCTGTTTGCCTGGAAGTGCTGGGTTCAAATTCTCCTTAGTCCACAGTGACATTGCATTTAACGCTTGCACACCAGCCTCCATTCACACGCACTGCAGAAGCCCTGCATAGAAATGACCTCGTTCACACTTTCTGCTCACAAACCTAGACACTGAGCAGCAGCAAGGCAACAGCAGCGTGCCCAGTTGTCCTGTTCATCCTACGGGGCTTACCTGCGCATCGAGGGGTCAGGGATGCAGCCATAGGCCACATCGTTTCTGTCTCTGGACCAGAGGTGACTCCTTAGACTCTTATGGGGAGTTTTGAAAAGTCCCATGCCCAAGCCCCACCCAAGGCTAATTAAATTCTTGTCTGTGTTAGAAAAGATTCAGGCAACAGTATTTTTTTTTTAATTGCCAGAGGACATGTGTGCTCACCAGAGACATACAGAGACACAGAGAGAGAGGAGAAAGCATGCACCTGCTGGGGGTATGGTCCATGAAGTCCTTTCCTCATTTCTCCATCATGTCAGGATTTGGGGCACAAAGGCACGTGCACATGTGCCTGGTATATTTTTCAAGCTGTGGGGCTCAGGACTCATACCAAACTATGTACGAGCTGGCTCTATTATCCACGACACTACTAAGTCAATCCAGTATTTTTTTTTAAGTTGTGTGTGTGTGTGTGTGTGTATGTGTGTGTGTGTGTGTGTGTGTGTGTATGTGTGTGTGTGTATGTGTGTGTGTTTTGCAATAGGGCATGTGAACTTGCTGGAGAGACAGAAAAAGAGAGTGGGAGGTAAAGTAAGAAATCACCCCCACCCCCACTCCCAGGGGAGACACTACCATCCCTTTTCCATTATTCTCCTCCTGGGATTTTGGGCATGCATGCAGTGTACCTGGTGTGAGTTTCAAGCTGTTGGGTCCAGGACTTGAACAGCAGTCGTCCATATTTGAATATAGCTCCTTAACCACCAAAAATGCTGCCCCCCCCGCCAGGATTCTTAAAGATTATATTTTTATATAAATATAATGCCCCAAAGGATTTGTGTATAAAAAGACACACTCCACAGAATTTCATATTTCCTTGATAACAGATGGCATTTCAAGCTTATAGAGTCTAATGCTTGGCACAGTGACTTAGAATCTCACTTCTTATTCTGGAGCCTCCTAATGCCTAAAGGGTTTGGGTTAATAAATGCTGCATGGCCAGGGGCTCACAGTCGTGTTTCTAACTTGATAGTGAACAGCCACTTGCCAGCATATTAGGTATGGCAGGCCCGTGGTTGCCGTGGTCCACCACTTCGTTCCTGAGTCAGAGAAGCAGGTGGACTGATTCTTCTAGCACTCCTGCTTCTCATCTTACATTCTGCTAGACATTAAGTGTGATGATTTCATTTCCACACAGGAGAAAGAACATATGGTATTTCTCTTTCTGTGTCTGCTTTATGTCACTTAATATAATGTCCTGCAAGCTTACGCAATTCACTTCAAATAATAGGAGTTCATCTTTTTTAATGGCAACATAGTATTCCATTGTATACATGCCACGTTTTCCATATCCGTTCCATATGAATTCAGATACAAAAAAATGTGGCATGTATACAATGGAATAATCAGCAGCTGGCTTGATTCTGTATCTCAGCCATTGTGAGTAGAGCAACAATTTCTCATGAGGAAATTGGGGAATAAAATGGCTTTGTAGAGGTGAGGGATGAAAAATAACTGCTAGAGACTGGAAAGGATCGGGGTAGTAAAGAGAAAGACATTGATTAACAGAAATAAAATGCCCATAGGTGGGAGGAACAATTCTAGCATTAGGAGGACGGGGGTAGGACATAGTGGGCAACATGCACTTGATGTGCATCTCAAAGCAACTGAAAGGGGCAATTCTGAACATTTCCAACCCAAGTAATGACAAATGGTTGAGATGACAGGTATGCTAATTATCCTGATTTAATCATCACACATTGTATTCTTGTGCTAACAAAACCCACATTGTACCTCCACGAATATATACAAGTAAAATCTGTTAAAAATAATAAATAAATATGTTTATAGATCAGTCCTCTAATATCTCACAACTCTATGAGATAAAAGCTAGATATGGCAAGGAAAAAAACGAGTGATGATTTAATTTGAGCACCTGGCTTGGAATGTAGCATGTAATCAATTAATTTTGTTAATTGATCCAACATCTTCAAAGTCAAAGCAATAATGATGAATTTGGTCCACCATTAGAAGAAACACAATCAAGTTAGGTTTACGGTGAAAGGTGAAGTCTACAGGGAAATATACTGTCAATAGTGTGTTCTTTTCTCCTTTTTATGTGGATATGTATTAACACTAGGAAGGGTTAAAATGAGGGTAAAAAGTTCAACACTCTCAGGGTCCAGTCAGGTAAGTTAGATGGACAGAGTAGGTCAGGTTTGAGCTGTGGGTAAGAGTGGAAACTGTTCTTGTTCCTAGTTTATATGTCCAGGCAGTGCTTCTCAGGGCTGGCAGGCTGAGTACCATCAGAAAATTCAGGTCTCATGTTGTTATATCTCCCAGTTTCTCAAGAAACACAGAGATATTTGGATTTATTTTTTATAAAACCTCCAGATGGTCAATGTTTTTGTAATGGTCACTTATAGAGAAAATTAAGTAAGCTTTGTACAACATTCTGGCCTCATTTCTTGCCCTGAGTTTTTCCAATAATGAGATGCTAAGTGCCCTTTGAGGACCAGGCCAATCAAGCATATGTAACTCAGAAGTGCAGGGAGTTCACAGCTGTGGGGCTCCCTTGACCAATGGGTTCAGAAGCCAAAAGATAAGAAGCTGATGATAAATGCTTCTTCCCTTCATCATGAGATGCACAGTCTAAAGCTTCTTGGAAGGTTCCAGCACCACGGTCATCAGGCACCCAGAACAATGGCCAACTCTATTACTCATCCTTGTACTGACTTTCCTGCCGGTCTCTTTCTGCCCTTGTCCCTCACTCTTGCTCTTTTGAATCACTTTCCAAATAAAATACTTGTTCACAAGCCTTTGTCTCAGCCTGTGCTTTCATTGTAAATTGGGTTAGACATTTGGCAGTTAATTCTTTTTTAAAAATCACTGTGTAGGCCAAAATAAATAAATAAATAAATTTAAAACAAAAAACTATATATGGGGCAGAGGTGGCTTCTGAAGCTGCCAGTGTAGGATTCTTAGGAAACGGTAGATTTAAATGGAGGCACTGAATTTGAGTTATTGACATAATTCGGTACTTATGAAATGTTGGAAGGTTTGTGATTTGAGATCAGCAGAAAGTGGAGGCTAAGGCCTTGGTTCCCACGTGGCCAGTTGCATGCTTCAAACTCTGAACCTGAAGGCCTGAAAATCACACCAGGCACAAATTCATGTGTGCCCCAAATCCTGACAGACAAATGGAGACGGGATTGTGGCATAGCTATCCTCCCGGGGTGGGGGTGGGAAGTGATTTCTCTCACTCTCCTTCTCTCTGGCAAGTGCACACACCCTATAGCAAAAACTACAACAAAACAAAACTATTGGCGATTTGCTTTTTATTTTGTTTTGAGAAACTTGATTTGTTTACTTACGTGTAGTCAGTTGGCTTTTAAAAGACAAACCCACTTTTCAGTGCAGGATAGTTTTAAATGTACATGAAATTGCAAAAATATTACAGAGTACCTTGGCTAGATTTTTTTTGGTCTCTCTTACTATTTTTAGGATGTGTGAGTTTCCTAACTACATGCCCACAAACCTGATCTTGTTTTCCTTCTTAGAAGTCATCATATCAGATCTCAAAAAGTGCAGAATAAGAAGCTGTAAACACACCTTGTAAGTTCCTGAGGGCAAAGGCAGAGCCTCCCCCTTCTTTCCCTCTCTGAGCACTAACCATAGTGCATGCACATAAATGTTTATGAAATCTCTTTGGAGCAGGACATTCCACCCCACATACTGGAGCTGTCAAAAATCTTATACAGTCCCCCAACTCCCCACTGCTAACCTCCCAACCACCGTACTCCTCTCCCTCCTCTTTGAAGGAGGCAACAGTTTGTCCTGTATTATTTCTTTTTTAAAAGGTTTATTTACTGGGTCAGCAAGTGGTGTTGTGGATAGGGCACTGGGCTTCGACATGGCTGACCATGGCATGGAAATCTCTCCAGTCATGTGTGCATGCTTGTCCAAAATCCCAAAGGGAGACTAGAGAAATGATTGCAGTGTGGATATCCATCCTGGGGTAAGTTCTCACTTTCCCTTTCTGTTCTATCCCTCTTCATCTCTCTCTGGTAAACACATGCACACTATGTCAAAAAGCTTTAAAAAAAAAAAGTTAATTTATTTACTTAGGGAGAGAGAGTGAGAGATTGAGAAAGAGGCTCCCTGGACAGGATCTTCATAATCCTCCCCTGAGCCCTGTAGCCAGCCAGTATCTTGGGCATGCCTGGCATGGAACCTGGAGCCTTCCCCTGTGGTTTCCAGCATCACACAGCAGTGCCCCTGCTGCCTGTCCCACTGTGGCTGGGGTTCTGCCCGCATACTGTGAGCACTTTCTAGGTACACCTAGGCGCTACGCTGCACAGTGTATTTTCAGCCAGACCCTGAGTGAAAGCCAGGGTTTTGTTTCTTCTCTGGATCCACTAAGCACACATCTTCCTTATTTACTGGGTAGCTAACAAAAACAGTAATAATAACACAAGCTGTAATTTCAGCCACCTATCTCAGAACGCCTCTACAAGATGTTTTTATTAACCCCTTTCAAGGAACTCAGATGGCTTGCTTGCCAAACCTGTGCAAGGTAGAATTCGTATCTGCCTGAACAGCTTACTCTTGGCCAACCTCAGTTTACATCTCAGGAGGAGGATTAGTCATAGAACATTAAATAGTGCTGCAGCCTGATAATGGAAGCTACTTGCTTTCTGTCCTTAACATAATTAGAAGACTTGACGTCCTGTGGCAAGAATTCAGCACATTTTCTAAAGGGACTGGGTCAGGGACAAAATGAAGAGGAGGCACAGGCCGCATCTTCTTTCACAGAGATTGCTTTTGTTTGTCAGTTTCTAACGCCAGAAACAACACTCTTCATTGAGCTTTCATAGAGTGCCAGGTATTCTTCAGTGCATCTTAGTATCAATTCACTATTTTATCTTCATTTTAAAATGGAAAAACTGAGGTACAGAGATCACAGATACTCATAGCTAAGGAGACTGGGGAAATTCATGGAGGGATTTTGGGCTGGAGAGCAAAATATTATTAACATTATAAAGGAGTCCTGGCTTCCCAGTGGGAAACGGATGCAAAGAGGTTGGGGACAGCAGCTGGGACAACAGGTACAAGCCATCAGGAGTGCTTAAGGAGAAACAGGGTCCTACGTCCTAGAGGAGGTGCAGGTGTGTCTGGGAGACGTCTGGCAACAGGTGTTCATTCATACACTGAGGGCAGTAAGGCCTCTCCTGTTGTCCTGGATTTGGTGCCAGTTGCAAACATGAGCAACGGATGTTTTATGGAGTACAATTTAAGCACATTTTAATCAGATCATGACCCTTTCCCATAAATTTTATTTTCTGGAGCAGCACCATGGGCCCAGCCCTTTTGCGTTTTATCTCTAACTGGGAGCCCCCACGAGTTCCGCTCCCTCCCCCTCGCTGAGCAGTAAAGACCAGTTTCTTGTTCTCAGTCATTCTCAGTGAACAAGGACCCATCCCTTGACTGCTGAAAGGTGATGTAATTCAGGTGTATCACAGTTTGTTTTTCAGAAGGGAGAAGGATCTTTTTAAGAAAGTGACTGGAACATTCTCTGTCATACAAAAGTACTCATCCCTGGTGGTGTGGAGTATCGCAGCTTCTTTTTAGAGGTGGCTTTCACAGTTAGATGTGGGGATGCCAGCTAGGTCAGGCATGAGGAGACAAACTGTGGATAAGAGCTTCTCTTGAGAGATCAGTCATTTATTAGTACGTTACCTTTTAGCCCTCAGGTCAGTTACCTTGAGAACTACATTTTTCTGGAGCTTTCTGTCACCATCATTCATTTTCCCAATTTGGCAATATTATATTAATAATATCCTCCTTCTACTGATCTAACAAAGGCAAAAGAGTTCTAACAGTAATTTTAATTGCTTAAACTTACTGAACGATTGTGTGTGCCTCACTATACCCTATGAGTTGGGATATGAAAGTTATCACTATCCTTGAGGACACCCAAGTTTCAGAGAGGTTAGTGACTCAAGTATGGAAGAAAAATTGTACATAAGGAAGGGTTGAAAAGAGAATCAAATCTAAGTAATCTGACTCCAGCAGCCACTGTTTATAGGTGCTAAGAAATGTCTGTTGACTGACTACAACACCCATTCTTCTCTCCACTCTTGCCGGCTGGGAGGATCAATACTGTATGTTGAGATGGTCTGGACAGGCAGGCTGCTGGAAAGCAGGGTATCATTACAGCTGTTAAGACAATGCAGAGGGTTATTTTGGTGCTCAGATCTGTGCAGCCAGATGGAAATCATAGTTCAAGCTTAGTGTTGTCAGACAGCAGAGGCTGTGGGCAAAGGGGAGGGCATGGGTGAGTGATTTTTGACTGTTTATCTCTAATGTGTGTGGCCAGTGTCACTCCCATCTCTGATGGTTGTGATTTATTCTATTATATTGTCAGCATTAAAACACCTTAGCAGGAGAAAAATAAAGGGAAGGATACAAATGCGGTGTCATTGATGTGACAGATGCTATTTCTCTGGAAACCATAGACGATGAGGGTATGGAAAGTCTCAAAAATGCCATGACCATAGAATATCAAAACCAAACAGACTCTTAGAAACCATCTGTTTCAAGCTGCTTATTTGACAGATGAGGAAACTAAAGCTCAGAGAACTTATATGGAGAACAAAGAGACAAGGGTTCCTAAGTGTATAGCAAGAGCCACAGTCTCCACCTCCCAGAGCTGGAGTCCTTCAGCTACATCAACTGCTGCTAAAGTCTTCTGTTCCTTCCCCTAAATTTACATAGTTGAATTACACTAAGAAGCTGATTATATATATATATATATATATATATATATATATATATACACATACATACACACACACACATACACACACACACACACACACACATACACACATACACACATAAATCACCTCGCCAAGGGGATGACACACAATCTCTTCTCCTCCATTCTCCTCTCAGGATCTTGGGCACGCACGCACATGCGCCTGGCATGAGTTTAAGCCACTGGGTCCGGGACTCAAATCGCGGTTGATTACACAGGAGTCCAGAAACAGCCATTACACCAACTGCTGGCCCCCTGAATCTGTTTATATTTTAACAAGGGTAATAAGCGTAAAGAACATAAGAAAGCATAAGTTGAATTATTATTATTAATGTTTTAAAGGCGGGATGTTGTTTTGATCCTTGTGCCTCAGTCCTCCAGCAGGGAGTAGAGGTGCACCAACGCTCTAGATTTTCTAATTCCAGACAAGGTCTCTCTGTAGTGCCCAGTCCAACCTCAATGGACTCAGCCTCCTGCAATGACTGGGATTCCAGATGCAGACCACCACGCCCTGACTATAGGTTGGAACTAGACCTGGGTCTCTCGTGTGGTGCCAACCTGCAGAGGGGCACAGCATCTTAGCAGCGTGCACCGCAGTGGCTGGGCCAGAAATACGACTGCTCTGCTGTCCAGTAGCCATGCAAGTCCTATTGTAACAGTGGAGCTGTGGTCCTGAGCTCTCTTTACTTTCACCTCTTTTGGCAGCTCCTTTCTCTTCTCAGAACAAAAGAAGACCTTCTCACCTCTGGGCCCTTGTTCTGTGAAGGGTAGGGCCATTTTGTGCCTGCCGCAGCTGCCAGCTCCTTGCTGTGTCTTCACCCACCCTTACGTGGACCTATGCATCCTCTGTCTCTCTCCTGCTGTTTTCTGTGTGAATGGGAGGGAGGATCAGAGCAAGTCAGAGTTCCAGCCCACGGACAAACCAGGCACCAAGCTCTCCAGCTCAGGCTCCTTCCTCATTTGTTCCCTTGCACAGATTTGCAGCAACTCAGGCTATCCGAATTCCTTTTAAGCCAGAAAAGAGCATAGAATTTGAATCAGAAAGACCTATCTGTAAGCCTAAACCTGACTGCTCTGAGTCATGAAAGGCTTGGGGGATCTTAGACAAGTCTCTCTTAGCAAGATAGCCAGAGTTTGCTTGCTTGATTGCTTGCTTGTTTTCCTCTCTCTCTCTCTCTCTCTCTCTCTTTCTCTCTCTCTCTTCCTTCCTTTCTTTTTATAAGTTTTTTTTTTTTCCACCATAAAGTGCGTGAGCTTGCTGGAGAGAGACAGAGAAAGACAATGAGAGGGAAAGTGGGAAATCAACCCTCAGGGAAGATGGCTGTGCCGTAATCCATTCTCCTTCATTCTCCTCCTGGGTTTTTGGGCATGCACACACATGAGCCTGGTGTGATTTTCAAGCCAGCAGGTTCAGGGTTCAAACTGCAGTCAGCCATGTGGGAGTCCAGCGCCTTAACCACCATGCCACTTGCTGTACAGCCAGCCCTGTACCTACACAAAGTGGTATTCTGTGGTGACACTTATTAATGATAAAATACCTTGTAAATAGTATTTATTACCGCCAAATTTATACTGTGGGTGAAATGCCTTAGTTACTTTGGAAACTCTACAATTCGACTTGAAAATCACCAAGTGCTCAGACAATACCGTAAGGTGATAGGGAACCTCTTATGGGACATTTTGTCCCAGTCCAGGAGACTGGGCCCAGCAGCTCCCAAAGCCATTGTACTCTTTAGATGCCAAAGAGCGCTATGTTCCCTTCTGGCTGCACTGCCCACCAGGGCCATTCTGTGTCCAGCCAGAGAGAGAGTCAATGTCTTCCCAACTCTGAATTCTCCTTAGCATATGGCAGAGAAGCAGCGCTGTTGTCGCTCAGTGCTGTCATAGCCCCTCATGTGAAAACTCACTGTCAGGCACTGCCAATAACGTTCTTGAAGTGATGAAGCTTGCAGAGGTCAGTCTGAGAAGGGAGACCGCTGTGTTCCAATTCTCTAGTTTCTTAAACCTGGAGACATACACACAAAACATATCACCATGAAGAAAATCAAAATGAAAGCCTCGTGGGGGTGGGGTTAGAGTGGAGAGGTGCCAGGGTCTAACAGCTCTATCGGAGTTTAGGTTCATCCCAGACCAACCTAGTCACTTAATAAAAGTCCCATTAGAATCACCTGGTGCCCTGGGTGATCTAGTTTTGTGGGGGCTTAAATCTTGATCTGTTTGGAAGGTATTTGGATCAAAAAAGATAAAGAAAAACCTGAGAGAATGTTCCTCTTTCCTAACAAGTCTACACTACCTACACTAAGGCGGTGAGCTTTCTACAGCTGAGGTGCCACAAGGCACGATGGGAAGTGCAGTCTTTGTTCTCCCACTCGGATTCCAGTGGGATTCCCGAGTAGAAGCAATCTCTGCCACCGCTCACTCAAGATGGACCCCCTCTGAAAGCGACTATCTGTAAACAGCTTGAAAACTCATCTGCTATTTACTTTACTCTCTGCCCCATTCATACCTGCAGGCTGTGGAGAGGATTCTGAACCTCAAATCCAGTCTAGCCACTTTAAGCCATAGGAAATCGCTCAGTCAACAAACACTTAACCCAAGGCTGGTCTCCTCCCTAACTTCATTTGGGAGCTAGGGATATAGACGTGAAGAAGGCACAGTCCCCACTCACAGGAAGCCCACAAGCTAGTGTGGGAGAGGAAAGAGCCACCTAAAGCTAACTCCATAGAAAAACTACCTGGAAGACAGAAGCACAGTACCCTGGGAGCAGAAGGCAGGGCTTCCCGAAGACCGTCGTAAGCCGAGGTTCCGTGCTGTGAGTCAGAGTTGAGTTTGCTGAAGGTTTCCCGAGATCCATTTAGGTTTGCTCTAGTGTGAACTAGATTACTAAAATAGACAGAGAAAATAGCATCCAGATATTTAAATATACGATTACCCTTTCTTTATAAGTACTTAGCTGGAAGTGTCTTAGGATGAATACTAAAGCGCGTATCTGTGAATGCAGACCATATTGGAAACAGATTTACTGTCCCAAAGTGTAATGCTTACTCAGCCATCTGATGAGATCTGAGCACTGAGCAGTTTGAGAGGGATGCATAGAGCAGTTTTATTACAAGATGCTGTTATGAGTTATAGCAGCTTTCCTTATGCTATACGGCTGTCGCCAAACAAGTTACATGAATATAAGCAGTTTTATTTGCAATTTTTTGCTTACATTTTCTTAGCATATTCGGATTATGGCTTCTCACAGCCCAGCTCATGCTCCTGTGGCAGTCCCAGTATATTGCTTTATTTAGAGCCAAAAGGAGCCTTTAAAAATATTTGTAGGAAGTCCTCCTTAGAGTATGCAGTGTTAGTGTTTATTGATGCTATCACCTGGCACTTGTATAAAATTTAAAAAAAAAGGAAATGAGGCATTTTACTCTTGGATATAATGTGTTTATTTTAGAGAAAACTTAATAAATGCATTAATTAGCCTCTTGTGTGATGCAATTACAGTGACTCCTGAGTAGGAGGTTTTGTATTTTAGGGAAAAAAAAAAAAACTGGAGTTTTGAATTTCATTTGATCCCAGTGAAATTGAATCCAAAACAACTACAAGAAGAAAGAATTAATGTCATATGAGAGATGTACACAGGCTTGGTTGTTACATACAAATTATAGGCTGAAAAATTATTGTCATTGATCCCCTTGAATATGTGAAAGTGAAATCAGAGCAATTGATGACATTAATATAAAAATAATAATAACAGTAAATTAGTTTATATATACTAAATGTAAATAATTGTTAAGCCTTGACCTGAATGAACCGCAGTCAACTAGAGACTTAGTTCAAACCAGTTTATTCTTATTTTATTAAGCATCCTTTAAACATGATTAGCTGTGTTATTAATTATTGTGATAACTACTTAACACACCATGCTCGGTAGTCGAGCTTTTCTTTATCTCACTATTTATTTTTGGAAGACAGTGTGTTTACGAACGTTTGGCCCAGGGGTTGGGAGACATTGAATGTTTGAACGTGGCTACATAACCAAGCATTATGGAGAAGAGGAGGGCTCAGGATACTGGATGGAATTTTAGGTAATTTGAGAACTCAATCTTTAAAAATTCTTTTATATTACTTCCACTGGATTTCTTTATTCTGGTTATAAGAGTAATTTCTATCCATTATAAAGAATTTTAAAATAACAAATATATAAAACAATCTATGATTTTTACCTCCCAATAGCAATCGCTATTATCATTTTGATAAATTTATTTTCTAACCTTTTAGCTGTTTTAGTGTATGTAGAATACATTTTCAAAACTGAAATTATATATACTATTTATATAATATCCTGCTCTTTTTACTTGATTGCTTTTCTTTTTTAAAAATATTCTGAAATTTGATTTCCTTAACAACCATATGGCATTATCATGTGGGTATATCACACTATTCCTTCTATCTAATCTCTCTTTCCAAAGGAATTTTCATTTTTATACTTTTTTTGTTGCTGTGATGCTACAAAGAGCATCATTTTACATATATCTTTGTGTATGCCATTCATATTCTCAGAATTATTTTCTATTTTAAAACATGATCATATAGAAGTAAAAAAATGAAGTAGACTAGGCTTTAATATAAGTCTAAATGTTTAGGGTACATATCTAAAATCAAAAATGCTTTGTAAAACAAAATGTGGGAGGCCTGATGGTGGCCCTGTGGTAAGACGTAATATCTGTGAGGGGCACCCACGTGGGAAGGTTGCTGGTTTGCAGAGGAGATCTTCCTACATATACAGGGCACGTGTGCCCGTGATCCAAGCTGACAAGGCTCAGGGCGGGCCATGGTGTCAAAGACCCTGTTGAGGGTGAGGTATCTCTGCCTCTCTCTCTCAATCATGGAATAAATACACTTAAAAAAAATCTTGACAATAAATAAAATTTAAATTTATTAACAAATTATTATTATTATTATTATTTTTGGAGAGGTTTTTGCTACAGGGCGCGTGCGCTCACCAGACAGACAGAGAGAGACATAGAGACAGAAAGCAAGAAATCACCCCCCAGGGGGGATGGTCACGCCGCAATCCCTTCTCCTCCATTCTCCTCTCGGGATCTTGGGCACGCACGCACACGCGTCCGGCGTGAGTTTTAAGCCACCAGGTTCGGAACGCGAACCGCGGTCGACTACGTGGGAGTCCAGCGACATAGCCATTATGCTAACTGCTGGTTCCCTAGCACTTTTTTTTTTTTTTTTTGGAACAAATTATATACTTAATTTTTCAACCATATGTACAATAACAATGCATTCACATCATATTCTAAAATGTCACATTTTGTTGTAAAATTATGTTGATAAACCAATTTTGAATTGTATGAAAATAGAAGTTCTATGTCATATTTTTCTATAGCCCAGTTAAGGGGAGAATTTCATAAGGTCATAATGACTAACCCTCAAACCTCTGTTTCTTTACAATGGCATCATAATTTGGAAATCCTGGAAAATTTGGAGTTGTAACAAAAGCACAGTTTTAATTTTTTCACTTGATCATACACAACATTATGTATATACACACATATGCATTAATATGTGCATGTCATATAAAGAATGTATCACATATTACACATATTAAACATCTTAAATATGTATTTATATTTTTATGTCCATGATCATATCTAAAAATCATAATATCAATCATGTATTATTCAAAGAGTTTGCGCATAGGGACCAGTGATTTGACTATTTGGTTTTTGATGTGTTTTAATTAAGTGACCACTAGAATAACCAATAATAAATAATGTAGGCAATTTAGCAATCTGATCTACTGTTAGTCTCGCCTCTCCCTTGCTGGAAAATATTACTTAGGGTTTATGTCAAAAGGAACTCTTCCTTCATGGATCAAAGTCCACAGATAGACACCCAGAGCAATAAAAATGGAGTCAGAGACAAAGACAGGGAGTGTTGGATTTTTCTGTCTCATTTTCTATGTGTTGTCTGTGTGAAATTTTCTACCTGTACAACAAATCATCCCTAGGGAGGACAGTGTTATGGCATGAGAAAGGAACAAACAAATGAAATGATGTCTGATTCCCATGGGAAAAATAGGTCTTATGTGAAAATTAATCTCAGTGTGTTACAACATTTGCTGCATAAACCTGAACAAAAGGAAAAAAAGAAAAAGCTCACGAGATTCTTTCTCTGAAGTTATCTTTCATAACCATCTCTCCGGCTTTGCGTGACACTGCTCTCGTGATTTAGTCTAAACCACAATGTTCTCAAGGGGTCCAGCACCACATGTGCTGCCAGACAGGACCCTGGTGAGTCAGTCAAGGGAGAGGATAGCCCTGTTCTCATGAAGCATTAACCTTATTCTTGACTCCATTATTTTTACGTTCTAGACATCTGCGTAGTTCAGAAAATGACTTAAGAGTTCTTTTTGAGATAAACTCTAAGCGGCACTTTACAGTTAGGGCAACCAGAAGCAAATAGTAGACCAGATGGCTTTATGGCCTACAGTATTTTATATATTAAAACTATCACTGATTTATTTCATTACCTTAGAAACTCACTTGTGCTCTTTAAGCTTCAGTTCCTTCCCCTTAAAATGAGGTTAAGAAAAGCATAAATGATTTGTTTTTGTTCAGTGTGTGTGCTTCTCAGAGACAGAGGTAGAGGAAAAGTGAGAAATCAAGCCCCTGGGGCATGGCCACACCGCAATCCCTTCTCCTCCAGTCTCCACTCAGGAATTTGGGCATCCACACACACATGTGCCTGGCATATTTTCAAGCTACCATATCTGGAATTAAGCCACACAGCTGGCCATGTGGGAATCTAGCACCTTAACTTCCACACCGCCGGCTGGCTGGCCCAGAGGCGTAAATGATTTTTAAGGCTTCTCTCATATCACCGCTCTATCTCTACTTCTGTGATGACTGTCTCAGCTCTTTAGCTAATTTGTGAGATCTTTAATATATCTAGTCATATTTTGTTCCACATTATTAATACCGTAGTATGTGAATCTGGTGAGCAAAAACTGTAACTGTACTTAAATATGCAAGTATAGGTAAGTCCTTTTTGGGTAAAGAACTTCTAGATGTCTTGAAAAGAAATATCCTTTCTATTCCTCCTTTATCCTGGGCTGAGTGTCATTTTCATGCTTAGCATGATTTCAAGAGCTGTAAAATCGCTCCTATTCCAGTTTATGTCATCTCCCATCCCTAATCCAAGTGGCTTATATTTACAGATTTTGAGTAACTGACATAGTCCCTCTCATTATTGCCTTACAGTGGCAAATGGTGTTGCAAAAAGATTGGGCATGTTAGAAAAGACTCCTATAGATATTAAGTATACATATGTGGGCCCAAAATCTCTTTAGGTTTTTACTTCTTGCACTCCTGAGGAATTGAATGTTTGTTCTTCTATTATGCTTATCAGTAAATTCTTAATTTTGTTAAAGAAAAAAAAAATCCAGGGCAAGTGCTTACATTATCACCATCATCTGCTCGAAGCCTGAATTTCATTAAGTAGATTGTTAATAAAATGAGGAATGATATATCACAACTGCAATGCTGTGTCTTCCAAAGTTAATGAAGAGTTATAATTTTCTAGACGACAAATTAAAAGGCTGTTAAAATGGTTGGTAAGACTGTCAACGGATTTAGCAACATTCCATTTAAAATAGGGCATTAAGGAGAATTAAAATCTTGAATTTGGAGAAATGAAAAAATATGTTCAATATGTGATTTAATATAGTTTGGAGCCTTGGAATCTTTACCTAAGATAAGCTAGATTATCATCTTAAAAATATCATGACAGATTTAAAAGAAAAAATGGGACATCACCATCTAACTGTATTTCATAGAGTTGGTCAATAATTCTGCTTGAATTAAATATTAAACTTACATTTTTAATTGTAAAAACAAAATTAGAGTAATAATAATATGTTAATATATAATATAGTATATGCATATTATATGTGTAATATTCATATATATTGGCATTATATATGCTTACATATCATCCATTTCTTACAGATCAATGATTTTCATTTTTCCATTTTCATTATAGCTTTTATCCAAGTCTGGATGAATTTTACATAGAATTATTAGGCATTAGCATGCTTTTTAAAAATTGTACCTCAGTCTTACTTGCTTTCAATGTTTTACTTTGCAGTTACCAAACACCATTAATTGAATTGGTGTGCTCAATTTTACTTAATCATTCAATTTTACATAACCATTACTTTACCATGGATGTTAAGTAGTTAGGATCCATCCATTTTTTGCTATAATAAATATTGATAATATTCAATGAACAATTCCATATACATTTAGAGTAAGTTTTCCAGTAGTGGGATGAAGAAATCAGTGTACTGATACTTTCGAGGCTCTTTAAATATGATCATACTGCTTATCAAATGACTTATCATTTTACACTGCCACCAGTAAGTCAGCTACAGTCGTAATTCAACTACAAGGTGGACAGCATTAGACGGCATTGTTATTTTATAATTTTTGCAAAATTAATAGGTAAGATGGTACCCTATGGTTATTAACTTATTTTCAACAAAACTGCACCAAGAATTTTAGAGATAACTAGATAACACGACCATTTTTCTCTATTAGTTTTTCTTTCTAAATTTTTTGACAAGTAGCAATATGCAAGAGGGCCCACATATAATACCATCATTTTCTTCTAGCAGATTTTTGAGATATTGACAGAATTGAGAAAAGGCTTACCTCAAACCAAGGTATCTATGGAATGAGTAGTCTTCTGTTGCTAGGAATAACATTGGGTTGTTGGAAAAGTCATGTCATATTTTTCTATACAAAATGCATCATGACTTTTCTGACAATAGAATATTTAATACAGAAGGACAGAAAGTATATAGAGTGATATTGTAGAGTCAATAGCAGACATAGTGAGGATGACTCTTTTTCAAGTGGTACTAAACTTGAAAATTGACCCTTTCTAAGAGCATGTCAGCAGCTATAAAAACCCTCCTATTCCTAAGGCAAAGATGTGGAAGAAACAGAGGAGTGCAGAGAGCTCTAATACACAGAACACTGAAGTGTACATCCTAACCCTGTCTTTCTGGCAGTGGGGATTCTGCAGGATGCAAGCAGTGGAGCTAAATCAACCTTTTTATATGTCCCGTCTTAGGTAAAAAGAAAATTCGAAACAGCTGTAGCTATAGCTGTAGAGACCCACTTTGTGAGCCTTGTATTTAAATCTTCTCTGTGCATTCCCTGTTGCTTACTTGGAACACTTCTGTTCACTTGGCTCACTCCCTCACTCCCTTTAGATCTCTGCTCCAATGTTACCTCTCCCTGTCTCCTCTCTATAAAATATCAAAGTTCTATTCACTCTCTATTCACTTTTATGTATGTTTCACAACCTGACATTTGCGTATTTATTGTCTATATACCTAAAAAATGCAAACTCCATAAGGGCAGAGATATTTTTTATGCCTTTTGCTCAGTACTGTATCCTCAGAGACTGAAAGAATACTGTCTGGCATGTAATAGGTGCCTACAAAGTATTTGTTGATGAAGGAATGGATAAATGAGTTGAGAAAAATCATGCTGGAGGAATTGCCTGAACTCTGGTTAATATGTGCAACAAGCTACAGAGAAGTGACCATGCCAGCGTAGAGTGCCACAAGATGGGGTGCATATCTGGAACCAATGCTTCTTGCAGAGAATGATGGAGGCTCAGGCATCCAAAGAAATGAAACAGGCTGTATCCAAGAAAACCTTTCTTATGGTTAACATCTGTCTAAATATCTCTTCATTTCTTTCTAAGAAGGATTAAAGGCAAATTCCAGAAGCCCACTGTATATAATTTTGAGATTTAAGTACGAGTAGACATACTTATTCATGTACATGTGTGTATGACTGTGGCCAACTGCAAATATATTTACATATACATACATAGACCCACACAGGTGTATATGTATGTGTTCATTATTTAAGTCAAATTTAGGTAGTAAACTCTATAAAGGATATTCTATTGCGTAGAATCAGTCAATACCAACTAATATTTTTCTGTCTTTTTGAAGTCTGTTAAGATATTATAGTAGAGAAAAGTCTAGAAGTAGTGATTTTCATTTGATACTTATAGTTACAATTCTGGTACTCATATAGTGTAGGCCAGAAGGAAAACATTCTTTAAAAGTTATGCTTTCTTCTGGCTAGTTATGTTTTCCAGTGAGTGTTGTTAAAAAAAAAAAAAAAATACACAGTTCACAATGCTCTAGCCTTCCTTCGCGCCTCCCCCAACCTCAATGTCTTGTCTCAGTCCTTTCCTCATTGTTCTTTAGTCACTTTTTAGTCTTTTTAAAATTTTATTTGTTAATACATGGTCTCCCTCAGCCTGGTTGGGAATATAGGTATGCACCACCACCCTCAGTTTTGTTTTTAGATAGTGTCTCATTATGTTGCCAAGGCCAGCCTCAAGCTTGTGATCCTCCTGCCTCGATCTCCCTGAGTTGCTGGAGTTACTGGCACACACCTCCATGCCTGACTTGTAAGTTGAATTGGGACTTGAACCCAGGCCTCCATGTGGCCCACTGTGGAGCATAGTGTTTTAGCAGTATGTCATCACAACTGCCTTGGCCTATTGTGTGTGTGTGTGTGTGTGTGTGTGTGTGTGTGTGTTAGTGAGAGAGAGAGAGAGAACATTGATAATCAGCCCTTGACTTTCATCTCATCTACCATTTCCCTAAATCGTCAGACTTCCCTAACTTAAAATGGCTATAGTCCTCAAAGACACAAAATCTGCTTCTTCTCACCACTCAATAATACAAGAGAGGGTTCTTTCAGTAGGCTCATAACTTTTCTTATTCAGAGAATGTATGGCCTTTGGTATTTTGCTTTCAAAATCAATCGATTTTATTTTTATCCTTAATTTTTATTTCTTTTTAAAAACTTTTTTCTTTACTAAGTCAAATCCATGCTAAACTTATACGTCTCATCCCTTCTTTAAGAACTAGTAATCATATTGCTAGATGGTCCTAGGAAAAGACCAACTCATCAACCCTACAGCTAATCACTAAGAAAATTCAACTTTATAGTTTTTATTTATTATTATTTTATTATTTTTTTTGCCATCTACCTTTCTACCAGGAAATAGATAATCTGAGCATCTCTGTAATATTCTTTTTGTGTGTTGTGCTCAATGGAAATTTTCGGTATCTCATCTCTGCCACTCTGCTGTCAAGGGCAATCTCTTAGGCACTGCCTGCCATTGTGATTATTACCAATATCACTGAATTAAGGTAATCAGGCCACATTCATTGCATGCACTTGGAGCAGAAGCTGAAACCACAGGTGAAATCGGAATGCCCAACCATGGCTATTTCAGTGTCAGTTTCCTGTTCTTTTCCTAAAGTGCATTTGCTTTCGCTTTTCCTCCTTACCCGCTGAGATCATTGTGTGGGTGTGAGTGTCTGAGAGCTTGCTTGGGTTGATAAGTTGCAAAGGGAAAAGGAGGGAAAAAAAAAGGCCACACCGTTTGAATAAATAAATGCATAAAAATATATGGTGCTCTAGCATGCCCTACTGCCATGTCTCCATCACTACACAAGGATGTCCTCATATATTAACTTCAGCATCAGAATTCTGAAGGCAGGGAAGCAAAAGTAGCAGCTGTGGGAGCTCCCTAAAGTGGAGCCGGGCATGACATTCTGAATTCTGAAATTGCAAACCCACAGTTCAGTAGGTTGCCGCAACACAGAATGCAGATGGCATGTTCCTTTGGATTTCAGTGTAGTTCTACAGTATATATGAATGGCTTCGGTTCACTCCTGTTGGCTCTGTCACTGCCTCTTAACACCAATGTGTCAGTAAAGCCATGTTGCACTGACAATCATATGCTGGTAATGGGGCTCAGAGAATACCTTGGGAAATGTGAAATTAACCATTTCAGAATGGAGGAGTCTTTTAAATATGTTTCATGTTAGAGAAATGAAATGCATGGTGCACTAGATATATTAGACAACTACCAACTACAACTTGAATTCAACAAATGCATGTTATGGAATTGAAGAGACAAACTCATCATTCTTTTCTTCTCTTTTTTTTTTTTTTTTTTTACACAAATGCATGTTTTTCCCCACAGTATGAATAAAACAAGATCTTTTTTTTATAACCACCTCAGTGATTAAACCATCTTTTCATCTGTAAATATCAGATAACAGTCAGAGTAAATACAAGGCTGTAATTAACTTTAAGGCCTTCATTGATGCATCATCAGAATAGGGCCTAACTATTTTTTTAAGGGAAGCTGACTCCAAAAGAAAAAATTTCCATTTAGAAATCGCGCTGACAGGCTTCTCATTTCCAAGAGCATCTGCTTCCTTTCCCAATACATTTACTGGGTACTTGAGAGAATTATGTCCCAGGCCATTTGTAATAGCCCGTTTTCTTCCCAGTACCCCAACAACTTTGTGACTGAAAGCCAGCGAGTAGGATAGGAGGCGTATGTAGAAGGCAATTTTTTAAAAATATTGTAAATGTAAAAATTACATTTTTTAAGACTGTCAGTTTGGCATTGTTTTTCATTAAGTTGGGGAAAGAGGAGCAATGAGAGATGAAATAAAATATTGGGTTGTTGGGAAAGTCATGATGTATTTTTGCATAAAGGAAAACATAGAAAACTACGTCACGACTTTCCCAAGGACTTAATATTTTGAGCAGAGTAGTTAGTAATGTCTTGCAAAGACAGGTGATTTGCTCTGCTGCAGCCTCTAGCACTAGAACAGTGTTCATCTTCTGGCACATGGTTGATGTGTAGTGGAAACCTTTATGTGTAGGAAATTTAGAGATCGAAAACATATCTACTGATCTGTATACAGTTAGCCAACTTGGAACAATGACTTTACTAAATACTCATCGATGAAAGGAGTTTTAAAACCAAGAACGTTTTTGCAGAGACAAATCAACTTTGTTTCAGCGCTTCAGAATATATGTGGAATATACTATATAGAGGCTACCGTAGTTAAGGGCCAGATTTTTAATTTTGCTTTTCAGTTATCTGACAGTGGGCAAGTTAATACATTTCTGTACATTTTGAAATTGAGGTGTTTGTTTTATTTTGTTTTGTTGTTACTGTTATTTAAATGGACACAATCTTTTTTTTTTAAGTTTTTGCTATAAGGTATGTGCACTCACTAGAGAGAGAGAGAGAGAAAAGGAAAATGAGAAATTGCCCCCTGGGAGTATGGTCACGCTGCAATCCCTTCTCCTTCATTCTTCTCCTGAAATTTTGGACATGCATGCACATGCAACTGCCATAATTTTTAAGCTTCCAGATCTGGGACTTGAACTATGGTTGACCAGCACCTGGACCACTATACTTTCTGCTGACCCCAACACAACAAACGTTTCTTTATTTTGGCTTGTTGTGAGTATTAAATGAGCAAAGTCATGGAAAGGCACTGAACACAACTTGCGTGGTGTTTAGAAGTCCTGAGAGAGTGCTAATCATAGTCATTATTATTATGTTATTTACATTTACCTATACACCTAGGCAAACCATGGAGAGGAAACCAAAAGCTGATTTTACTTATCTATCTGTGTTTTCTAAAAGACCTTTCAGAATTTTACGGTGAAATGACTTAGAATCATAGATGGTTAATGTTAGAAGGAAAACAACAAGATTTAGTCTATCCCACCTCATTTTACAGTTGAATTAAAAATGTCTAGGAAAGTCTATGAAGTGACTACTCTAATGACATGCACCTATTGAAAAGAAGAAACCATGTCAAAGTGCTAGGTTTTCTCCAATCTGATACGATTTCTGCTATGTAGCAACCTGAATAATGTTCAGGTTAAGTGGACTTTTTGTCTTTGAAAATAAAATTACTCCAATGTCAACCTTATTTTATATGCAAACTTACCTAGAACCTATTAAATGTCTGGAACCGAGGGACTAGTTAGCTTGCACAATATAGCCAATGGTAATAAGCAGGATCACTACCATGTTAAACACTATACACAACCAATCTTAATATTCTGCAAATACTTATTAAAGCCCTGGTGTATGTCAGGCCCTCGGCTAGCAGTAATGATACTTAATGTGTGTTGAACACTCACGACACTTCAGGCCAAAGACTAAGAACTTAGCTTGTGTAATTTGATTTGATACTTAGAAAAATCCTATGAAATAACTACTACTATTACTCCCATTTTATGATATAGAGAAAAATCAAAGTCAAATGAGATATAAATCCTCTTTTTTAACAGGTGACTTGCAGAACTATAACCTCTAGAACAAGAGTGGTACTTGTCTTATTGAACACGGAGAGAGACAGAGAGACAGAAAGTGAGAAATCATCACCGGGGGGGTGGGGGGGTGGCCATGCTGCAATCCCTTCTCCTTCATTCTCCTCGGGATCTTGGGCACACACGCACACAAGGCCGGCGTGAGTTTAAGCCACTGGGTCCGGAACTCGAACCGCAGTCGACTACATGGGAGTCCAGCTACATAGCCATTACACCAACTGCTGATCCCTTATTGCACATAGTTGATGTTCAATAAAAGATTTGTATAAAGAATAGTCATATAATCTAATGGAAATGAAATATGTATGAAAAAATAATACAATGAAACTATACTAGGCAGTATGAAAACCAACATACCGACAGGCTCAGACAAGGAAATAGACTTACTCAGGAAAGACTTACATAGAGCTATTCTTTTTTTTAATTCTTTAAAATTTTTAATCGATTAATTTACATTCATTCACTGAGCATTTTCACAACATACAAAATGTGATTTCCTATCCAGAATATACTGCATTGTGGCTTAATCATTAACATTATAGTCGATAATTTTGCATTTCTAGTTGCATATATGTATTTTCCCCCCTATTTCTCACTCTCTGCCATATCCTACCCTCCTCCCATACCCTCTCTTATGTCTACAGTTGTTTTCCATTCCTTTTTTACCTCACATTTTGATGAATCACAAAATTTATTAAATAATCTTACTACTTTCAATAGCAAGTTGAGCTGATATATACATATCTGTGAATACATGTCTGACTTTAGGCATGAAACTCTGAGCAGAATGAATATATTATAAGGTAGCACCTAGCTGATGCTATATAGGTGCTATATAGTCATTAAATAGATATTTTTAAATATATTTTTTAATTTCAAGAAAAGCAGTTTTAGCTTTAATAAATTAAAGAAATGCTAAGAAACTTTGCTTAAAACCTAAAGCTAGGGAACAGATTAGGATTCTGTTCAAATGGTAGGTACACGAATCTATCAGCAGCTCAAGACAGGACAAAAATCCTTAAAACCAGAAAACAAAGTCTGGAAGAAAATCAGCAACGTTTTAGTCAAAAGTCATAAAATCCTTAAATGCACAGGTGAAGCCTGAGTTAAGGGACAGTTCTGATTCTTCTTTGCTTTGATGGACACAGAAGCAGATCATTCAGGGCCTAGCCATACAGGAATGCAATGGTTTGAGAATGTGTCCCTTCAAAACTCATGTTGAAGCTTAGTTGCCGTAGTGACAGTAGTAAGAGATGGCACATTTAAAGGGCAGTGCCTTGTGGGTGGGATTAATGCCACTATAAAAGTGCGAGTCCTGCCCCCTCATGCCTCCTTGCCCTCTCAGCTTCCCCTATGTGATGATGCAGCAGGAAAGCCTTTGCCAGATGCTAGCATCTGGATGTTGGACTTCCCAGCCTCCTGTACTGTGAGGCAGTGAATTGTTCATTATAAATTAGCCAGCCTCAGGAATTCTATTATAGGAGCACAAATGAAACTAAAACAAGGAACAACTTACCTTTCAGAGTTGTCAAGATCCTCATTTTTGTCATGTGTTAATTTTTTTTCTTTTAATAACATGTGTGTGCTTGCTGTAGAGAGAGACAGATAAAAACACACAGAGAGAGAAAGTGAAAAATTATCCCCCAGTGGGAAGGGCCAAACCATAACCCCTTCTGCTCTATTCTCCTCTCAGGATTTTGGGCATGCACATACATGTGCCCCCAATTTTTTTTTTTTTTTTTTTGAGAGGTTTTTGCTATAGGGCACGTGCACTCGCCAGAAAGACAGAGAGAGACAGAAAGCGAGAAATCACCCCCCAGGGGGGATGGCCACACTGCAATCCCCTCCCCTCCATTCTCCTCTCGGGATCTTGGGCACGCATGCACACGTGCCCGGTGTGAGTTTAAGCCACCAGGTCCAGGACTCAAACCGCAGTCGACTACATGAGAGTCCAGAGACATAGCCATTACGCTAACTGCTCGTCCTCCTGCCCATGCAGTTGGCCATGTGGGATCAGTGCCTTAACCACTACACTACCTGCTGTCCCTAACATGTACCAATTTTTTTTTTAATTTTAATTTTCAAGCATCCCTTTGGTTTTAGAGGACTCTCTCCCTACAAAAGACAAAAACAAACGAACAAAGTAAAACAAAAAAACAACCAAACAGAAAACATCTGAAACATGCTGATTCCGTTTTGCTTTTCCAACTCATTTTCTTAGGATAAAGAGCTTTCAGAGTGTTTAGGGGGCCCCGAAATAGTTTTCATTTTCAAATAACCTTTCTTGAAAGCAAGTAGAGACTAGAAAACTGCTAGGTAAGTCTAAAGACTTCTATTTAAAAAATTGATGACCTTCACTGGAAATTATATTACAGTTCTAGCTATGATACATATTCACAAAACAAAGAAATTTTAATCCAAGAGTAAGATATAAATGCATTTATTTGGCCAGTGTATCAGAACAGACAAAGGAAAAAGGGCCTTTTGGGGACATGCATGCCAAAATGGGAAAGGAAATGGGTGTCATTCTTGAAACTTTCTTCTCTGGCTTGCTTTTACATTTTCTTTCTAGAGGCTGACAGGCAGGGATCACCCAGAAGCAATTCTGAAGTTAATTCTGTAGAGTGTAGACATTTTTCTACTTCTGCAAACATGAGTCTTGCAGGATTTATCACCAGCTCCCAGAAGGAGAAACTTTGTGTGTGTGTGTGTGTGTGTGTGTGTGTGTGTCTGCCCTAACTCTCCTTGACTCCGAGTCTTCAGCCAACATCTTGCTCTTTGTTTCTAAACCAATGATTAAGTGGTTTTCTAAGGCAGGTGGGAAGAAGGGCAGCAAAGTCAAAGCTGGCAAAATTACCCAGTTGTCCATGCCTGCTTCGTGGTATAGTTTATCTTTATATGACCTCTCCAGTTTAGCCTTTCCTTTCTGTGTTTATTTTCCAAAACATCTGCCTGGTCCTTGAATCTCTTGCCTTATTACCTTGGTTTTTATGTCTTCTCGATATTCTCTGATTTGTTTGGTAATGATGCTTATTTATTTAATGGCACCATATACTGGTTAAAATATAAAGAACATCTGTAAAGGGCTTACTGTTCGACATTCCTGTAGTGGACTTACGAGCGTAGTCTGTTCCTTTCAGTCATCCATATCAAAAGGAATAATCTTTGCATATCTCTTTCTCTGGGAAACATCTGAACTCCGGTTTCTGAAAGATCACATTCAAACCCCACCACATTGCTCTCTAACTCTGTGGCCTCTGCTATGCCACTCACCTACACCCTTTCCTCATTTAACAAAATGTAGATAATCCCTCCTTTGTAAGGTTGTGAAGACGAAATGAGATAACTCATATCGAATGGTTAACCCAGTGCTTAAGAAATCTTAAGTCCCTTTTTTCTTCCCTTTCATACTTTCTTCCTTGAAGGTGAAGATAAAACATTGTCCAAAAGAAAAACAGGAGGGAATCAAGGATTAAATGATGATTAAAGCTGGAATTTTCCTTTTACATACTTAACCAGTGGGTCATTCAAGGTACTTCACAATTTGTTGAGAGCACCATTAAACACCATTAGTGGGTCATGTGCCACTGACTTCAAAACTATAGTCTTCAAAACCCAGCCAAATAGGGAAATCATCTTAATAGCTCCGATCACTTTGATTTGGGCCATAAGGCCACGGTGACAGATGCACTAAGCATCTCATAAATATCGGGTATTTCCTTTAGCGATTAAAATTTGCAGAATATAAATGGTCATGTGCTATCATTATGTAATATGATATCACTTAAAAATGTAAAACTGTAGCAGGGGCATTTTGACCAAGTGACCCTACACCTTTAACCACCTTGTGGAACACCCTTCAGTTTGTTCTGGTCTCGTCTAAATGACCCTCACCTTGTAAAGTGCTTGATATTTGGTCTTTTTCTCCTTCAAATTCTGAAAGGAGTATTTAGGTTAGTGCAGTCTGTAGAGCTGGACTGAACTTTTGAGACGATCTAGTCTTCTAAAAGTCCTTTAACTAGGATATGTACAATTCTAGTCCAGTCTTCTGATTATACAGATTGGAAAAAAAAAAAAAAAACGAGACTTAGAGCAATGAATTTACTCAACATGGCTGAATGGGTGGTGAGGACCTTGTTTAGAATTTGAACCCAGATCTTCCTAACTAAGCCAGGTTAAGCTGACAAAGAAATCCTTGTTTTGTTTACAGTTATGTGTACATACTCATATGTATGTATACGAGTGTGTCTACATATATAGTTACATTTACTATGTGAGTGCACATGTGGACTTGAGAACATATATACATATCTATGTGTATATGTGTGTCATCCCTAAACAACGTGCTCTGATGATGTCACTTCTGTAAATATAGTACTTCTGAGAACTTTTGCTTTCTTTTTTCCTAAATTCAAACAGCTTTTTACTCACTGATAATAAAAATTATATGTGCTCATTTTAAAAAAGTCAAACAATTCAGAAAAGTATAAAGAAAGCTAAAATTGCTTTGAAATTACAGATATAACATCTGTAAATATTTTGATAAATGTTATGTTAATGTAGTTCAAATTTTCAAATAAGTAGACATAAAACTCCCAGAGAAAAAAATCAATGTTCTTTTGGTCTTACTAGCTGGACTTATATTTTAACCAAGAGCATGGTGCCAGATAATAGTTGTCATAGCACGGTTCAGGAACAGCAACACCGGCAGCTCCTGTAAACTGGACAGAGATGCAGTAGATCAGACACCACCCAAGACTTTTTGAATCTGAAACTCTGGAGGTGGGGCCCAGTACTCTGGGTTTTAACAAGCCCACCGGCTTCTTCTTTCAAGATAAGATTAAAGTTAAAGAACCTTTGCCTTACAGTCTGAAAGATCTGAGTTTGAATTCATCTTGCCTCTAACCTTCACTGGATTTTGACCTTGAGTAAGTTAGTCATCCAGCCCTGAGTCCTGGGTTCCTCATGGTAAAGTGAAGGTAGTATTTACCTTGGAGCATTGTTGTTCAAGCTAATAATTCAATAATTCATTATTCAAGCTAATAATTCTGGACAGGAGATTCTTCAAGGAAAGCTCCATTTTGATCATAAAAACCTAGATTGCAAACATGAGAGTGTATGGAGTCCCATCCTCCTCTGTTTGCCACATATGGGAAAGACCTAACTAATTCCAGGTAGTTAAATTCCACTTTCAAAAAGGATTATTAGTTACTGGGACCACCATGCATTTAGATTGAGAAAAAGAAAGAAAACTTACAGAAATATATGAGATAGAAATAAATACAGATCTGTGTTTTAAAATTTTATTTGTAAAGCATCAAGATATTAATTGCATTAATATTTCACATTCAAGTACATTGCTCTTAAGGATGATAACCGAAGTGAATTATGGGATAATGGAAACAGGTACTCCTAAGGTGCTAACCATCCTCCTCCTGAGTCTACAAAGCATTCAGATGGACTGAATTTAGTTTAACCTGGCCCAGAGTGGCCATTTTGAAGAAATTCTGCCTTTCCATCTTATCCAAGCGCAAGATCTGCTCTAACACCCCCCCACTGACCATTAGGAAATGTAAGGTCACAGTAAATCTATGGAGAATTCCCCTTCCATTTCTGCTCCATGTGTTTCGATCACCTGAAGTTGAGATTGAATTGCTATCAAAAACTTTCAGTGATTTCAGAAAGATTTTTTAAAAAATAAACCAATAAAATAAAACAACATAGTGACAATATTTAAGTAGGAATATTATGGCAGCTAAATTCTTGGAGATTTACTGCTAATGGCCACTTGACATTTTTAAATAGAGCATTTTAGTAAATCACGGAAAATTAGACGATGAGAATTTATATTCATCTCTTTAAATGATACTTATAAATAAGTAAATATGGTTTAAATATAGTTTGAGCGATGTTGGGGTTTATAGCAGCAAATGTCCTACTGTAGGTTTTGTTCTAATTTTAGATCAAGTCACCAAACATCTATTGTAGATTTCTCATGAGCCAGGGGAGTGTGTGAATTCCTAAAAACCCACAGAGGAGAAAAGCCCAATTCTGGAAATCTAGTAACACACTGTTCTTATTAGAGTTTGTTGCCCTTCACCCTACAGAGCCCCCTCGTTTCTGTAACACCCCGTAAAAAGGGACTTACTTGATTTTCAGGTTAGAATTGGAAATGCTCTTAATTGTATCTTGTAGAGTTTAGCTAACACATAGTTTAAGAGCTATACATTACTCAATGTTTTGTAATAAATGCCAGTGACATTTTAATTCTATATGCATTAGTTCATTCATTTCACAAATATGTTATGCATATTATACTATGACCAAGAGTTGTTGTAGGCCTAGAAGACAGTAACAAAATGTGTGCCACACTGAACTTCTATTCTAAAGTAGAGGGCTCAGCCATGAATTTGTAAACAAATACATGAGATCATTTTAGTTCATGTAAATTAAGAAACAAATAATAGAGCAATGATACAGATAATAACTTTAGAGAGGAATAAGGAAAGGCTTCTTTACCCAGAACTTTCTGGATAAAACTCTCTGAAAAGGTGGCACTTGAATTGGAAGGTGAAGGAGGAGCAGAAGCCCATGTTGTGGCCCTAGCTGGGAGGGCATTCTGAATAGCAGTCAGTGCATAGACTGAAAAGGGAACGTGGAGATTAGAGATTAGAAAGGAGTTGGAGATTAGGAAGGTCACAGTAGCAGGACCCTTGTGGATGACGTAGGGAAACTGTCCAACAGGAGTAGTTCAGGAAGGGTAGCAGGACATAGTCTGTAGGCTTTTGGAAATCAAACTTTGTTATTTTTCAATGTTACAATGGAAAGCCATCAGATATTATACATGGGGAATACATCTACTCTGTTGTTAAATTTCTCAACTAGCCAAGAGTCATAGTGATTTCATACATACTCTTTTAAAATAGAATAAAGTCAGGCCCCCTAAACTACATTCAGTTTAGGTATTGGAGAAAACCCCAAAGCTTATACTCAGGGACCAGTTCAGTTCAAGAAGCATTTACAGTTACAGTACCTCTAAGTCAGGCTTTTTGAAAGAGATGATGATGACAAAGAAGTAGTTTCTGTCTCAAGAAAGCTACATGCTAGGGACCAGCAGATAGCATAATGGGTATGTTGCAGGATTCCCACAAAGTTAACCATGGTTCGAGTACCAGACCCAGAGACTTAAAACTCATGCCTGATGCCTGTGCGTGTGTGTCCAAAACCCCAGGAGGAGAATGGAGGAGAAGGGATTGCAGCATGACCACCCCCCTTGAGGGTGATTTCTCGCTTTCTATCTCTCTGTTTCTGTCTCTCTGGTGAGCACACACACCCTATAGCAAAAATCTCTCTTTAAAAGAAAAAAAAATAGCTTTATAATTACCTATGATCTAAAATGATAATGAAATCATTTCTATTTTGGAAGCCTAAAGGAAAACATCACAAATTCTGAGTACCATTAAACCTTTATTCTACAAATATTTTTGGATTGACTGCCACATATCAGAAGGATACAATGATGAACCCATGCACGTGTATGGTGAGTTTGGGATCCAGCTAAAATATCCTGATTTACACAGCCATCATTTCCTTCACTTTGGGTTAGATGTTCTAAATCTGAGCAGGGAGTCAGCAACAGCTCAGTTTCTCCCAAGGCTGCGTGTGTGTACCAGCACTGCAGGATTTGGGCTCCAGAGCAGCTTTCTGGCACTTCTCATTTAACATTCACATGTTTGCCTCTTACTCCTTCACCCACATTTGGAGGGCAGGGATTATGCTTTATTCTTCCAGCTCTTCTCTGATATGTAGACCTAAGCTTTGGTTAGAATAGGCTTTTAAGTAATATTATTCGTTCATTATCTATGGAAAGCTATTATGAAAAAAAAAATGTTTTATTCTACTTAAATGCCAGTGGACATAAGAAATTATTTCAAAAATGTATTGTCTTAAAGCAGAAAAGTCCAACCCACTAGTAATTCTTTCAAGGTTGAAAAATGGATAGGTAGTGCCTGTGAAAATAAGATCATGCACCCACCTGTAACTGTCCACAGCACCTGATAGGGCCTAGGAAAGTGAGAACAAGGAAGCCTAAACCTCATAGCTGAAGTGAGAAAGATTTATTTTCAATGCAGGAAGTTTCTGTCATCTTAAGATAGTCAACAACCAGCTTTTTCTTTGTTGAAAGCAAAAGAGAAGAGGGAGAACCTCTTCCCTTTGAGAGAGATATTTTGAAAGAGTCTGTGAAAACAATGATGGCAAATTAACTATATAAGGAACACTGCTGAAATAAATATGGTAAAAGTGAGGCCCATTAAATGTGACCAGCACTAAGTCAAGCCGCATATAATTATCATCGAAGACAATACCCAAGCAGAGAGCCCACGTGGTGTGGAAAACAACTCGGAGTGCATTTACTCCTCCTTTGATGTAGCCCATTACAATGTAAAATTGAAGGGGCACCTGGCATTAAATACTATATTTACAGAAATGCAGCAAAAAAATCAAGATAGCATTTAGTGTATTGTTCTTATACAAAAGAAAGAGAGAGAAGGAGAAAGAATTGCCTTTATCGACCAACATATTCCAATTATGATGTTTTATTTAAATAATCACAAATGGGCAATTTGTTCAAACTTATTTCTATATTCCCAGCATGAAATAATTCCCTATCCACTCAAGTTTTTCTATGAATCTAAGATGGGATACGTAGAACATAATTACAGGAAAAAATTGGGGCGTTGCTATTGCAGTCCAAAGTGTTGGGGCATTCGCTTTCATGGTCTCGGCGGTTCCGTTTGTCTTTGTTGAGACTCTATTTTTCCCCCTCACTTTAGCTATGATTTCCTTATGGTATTTTAAATTAATTATCAATACCTTTTATGCCTTTTTATGTTTTTGTTCTACATTTGTATGGATAGCTCTTGCTATTCTTTGTCAAAATTGCTTCCTTTGCCTTATGCGTGTCTGAACCACAGTCGGATGGTGGGGAGGGTTTCTTTGCTGGTAGCTGCACCCGCCTCAGCAGAAATAGGCTTTGTTCCCTGGAGAATAACTGTGAAAACTGTACCACAGGCTTCTGTACTGCAGGAGAGGGGTCAGAAGATGAGAATTCATTTATCTGGCTTGGCTCTGCCCCAGTTTCATCCCCATGAGTAAGCTAGCACTCATTCTTTGGGATTCTTACTGTGACCTCTCAATTTAAGAGTGTCCTGTACAGAGTTTTATTTGCTTATACTGGGTTATGTTCATAAACACTAATCACACACTTGCAGAATAAAAGCTCATTAGCTCAACAATGAAAATGGAAGCACTGAACATCTGAGTACTTATGAATAGTCTTTCAGGGTGGTTGATTCAGTTAGTTACCTTGTACATTTCGTGGCCCACCTAGTACAGTAAAATACTAATATTCTATGGAGACACACTTATCACAGAAGCCAGGGATGAAAGGTCCTGCATATAGGCACATGGTGGAGTCCCAAACTGACGAGGTAGACCGGTCCTCAGAGCTACATGCATAGACAAGCATGAAGCAGGTAAAAAGCTTGTTTAAAAAGTAGTGGAAGATTGAAAACAAATGGCTATAAGTTTAAACCCCCAACACAATAGAATATGTAAGGAAAATTCCTCAATAAATCCATATGCCATTTACAAAGGTAAAAGAGATATTTAAGGGTGATTAGGACATGAAGTGAAATGGATGAAGAGATTAAAAGTAGTTGGGATGGGACCAGCAGTTAGCGTAATGGCTATGTCGCTGGACTCCCACGTAGTCGACCGCGGTTCGAGTCCCAGACCCAGCGGCTTAAACTAACGCCGGGCACGTGTGCGTGCGTGCCCAAGATCCCGAGAGGAGAATGGAGGAGAAGGGATTGTGGCGTGGCCATCCCCCCTGGGGGGTGATTTTCTGCTTTCTATCTCTCTGTCTCTCTCTGTCTGTCTGGCGAGCGCACGCGCCCTATAGCAAAAACCTCTCCCAAAAAAAAAAAAAAAAAAAAAAAAAGGAGTTGGAAGATTTTCTAGAAGAGCAGAAAAAAAAAAAACCTAAGCTGTATTTTTTATGGATTGTCAGGGGAAAATCAAAGAAAATGGATTAAGGGTCATTCTAGTTGCTTCAGGATTCAAATTTTACCACTGTCTGGTGTGGGAGTCCTAGAATGATTTATTTCACCTCTTTGCCTCTATGTTCTCATGGGTAAAGTAGGAATAATAATACTATCCCCTCTCATAAGGTTGTTTGATGATATAATCATGGACTCATCAGTTGGACAATGCATTTTCTATTCCTGGAATTCTCATTCAAGAATGCATTCTCCTTCTCTTTTTATTCTCTCCCTCCTTTCCTTTTTTCTCTCTTTCCTTTCTTTCATTACTTTTATAATTCATTCAAGATTGTCAGCTTTGTGTTAACGAGCTACGGTACATTGTACTTTGGCAGTAATGATCCCCTTACCGTCACATTATATGGTTTATGGATCATATTATTTGAAGTGATGAGCTCTGTTCCTATCTTAAAAGGACACTGAGTTGACACTTTGATTTGTAAGCATTTTGCAATTGTTCCCAAAATCTTATTTGTCTTTGGACACAAGAATTTGTGGTGGACTTGGAGGTTAAAAATCTAATAGGAGGAGAAGAGGACAACATGTATTGACAGGAACTCAAATTTCATTGTAAGTAACTCATTCGTGTTACCAAACTGGGCCTCTTGGGTTAAAGTGAACAGAGCTTGACTAGTTTAACTTAGTTTGTTATCAACCTATTGCTCCATGGCTTCTTAGGGTACCTATTTTTTAAATGCATTGCTCCTACTCTCCCACCTTTATCACTTTTATCACTTTATTTTGCACACAAAATAAGAAAGCCTAGTTTATCACAGAGACTCCACATTAGCGCTATAGTCAAAATCCATATTTTTTAGCTTCTTTATTTTAAAAATGAGGAAACTGAAGTTAGAAGAGTGACGTGAAAGGTGACACACCTACTTACACGTTCATTCAAGTCTTAAATTTCAGTCTTACAAATTCTGTTCAAGCTCCTTCCCCCACATTATCCCAACAAATCAAACCAATCAATCTATTCTTAGTTGCTAGCATAATGCTTACTTATGATTATTATTAACAAAGACTCTCATTCTGTGTATTATTCATAGGGGTCTAAGGCATAAAAATATAAGCTTACAGTGGGAATGAGGAATGAGATATCATAAGCTAGGTGCTGTGTGTTATCTTCCGTTCTTTTTTTTTAACAGTTATTTATTTGTTTAATGTATTTTTAAGCTGCCCAGTTCTGGACTCGAACCGCAATCAGCCATATGGGAATCCAGTGCCGCAACCACCACACCATTTGCTTGCCTGTTTGCTTCCACCCTTCTTAAGGAGTCTTTTTAGCAGCACTATTAGGGATTCTATCATGACCCACTGCTTGATAAATTAAGAAACCTAGGCTTATCAGGTTAAGTAGCTTCCTAAAATCACATAACCAGTAAGTGATGGAGTTTGCTTTAAGTCCCATGTCTTACTGATGCCAATCTCTATACAATGCTACCTCCTGAAGTGTTTTGAATCCGTTTCTCTCCTGTCTCAAGCTAGAACATGTATAAAAAGGTCCTTGCACACCCACGGAAATCCATTCACAATCCTGTTTGATGTTAGTCTTTTTGGTTCCTACTTTCTTTGTCAGGGTAGGAGTCCTGGATAAGGGGTGGGTGCAGTAATTTGTAGTTCTTCTGTTTTTGCTGGTCGCATGCTGTAGCCAGCTGATCTGGACGAGCCCTACTTGGGAGAGCTGCTTGGAGTGTGTGCCAAGCTCAGGCGGCCATAGCCTTTGATTAAGACCATAAAAAGCCCTCTCTGGTCCCTGGCTCTTTTTCTGCCTTTGTTCTTGTCCACAGGAGTTGTAGGGATGGAGACTGAAGAGGTTCAGTAGGCTGGCTGTAAAGAAAGTTAAAGGAAGCCTATTATCTAAGGAATATAAATCAGCTGTCAGAAGTTTGTAAAGGAAAATTTGGACAGAACTGTAGAGAATTCCAAGACTCCCTATATTCTTTCTAATCAGGTGTTATAAAACATAGCCCAGCCAATTTCAATACTAGTATACCAAAATTCTACTATACATAACACATAGAGCAGGGAAAAGAAAAATGAAGGCAAGCAAGTGTGCAATTTGTTTCCCCTTGATAATTAAGAAAAAAATTGAACATTATGAAAATGATTACTTACCTTTAGTAAGTGTCCACCAAGTGTAGGCAAAAATAGTTTGTAATTTGCCATTTTCACGTGATCATTCAGCAAGTATACTGTAGCTACATACCTTGAAATCAGGGATGGTTTCAACCTACTTACAATATGATGAACAGACATGTTAAGAAGTAAATTATAATTAAGAGGAATATGTGCTATGACAAAGATATCTATTGTGAAATCTAAAGGAGGAAATAAGTCTTTTTTGGAGGTGTTGACCAAAATTTTGTAGCACGATTGACAGCTGAGGTGGGTTTGTGGGATGGATAGTCAGTTTTCAGATGGTGTAATGGTGGAGAGAAAAAAGGAACCCTAACTCAGAGAAAGCTCATTGTGTGAAGACTTGATTGCAAAAAGATGTGTCCCACTGAGGGAGAGGCAGATTGTCCCAAGTACTGGGATGACAGATTGTCTCAAGTACTGGGATGACATCAGGAAGTGGTATGATGAAGGAGACTAATTCTTAGCTTTGAGAATGTAGTAAAGATGGCAAAAGATTCATACTTAAATATAACCTATTTCAGATGCCCATCTCAATTTGTTTTGGGATATTTTATTATAAATCAAATATAGGTTAATTTTCTGTTGTTCGCTATTATTAATAATAGAGACTTTGTGAATAATGTTAAACAGGGTTAGGTGAACTCAAAAGACTGTTACAAAATTATCCTCACACTAGATTGATATTTGGAATAATGTCTTAAAGCATAAAATGAAATTCCGTGATTTCTCATTAGGTTACTGAATCAGTTAAGCAATCTCATAATTAAAAAGTCCATATTGTTGCACAGGTTAACACATTTTTATTTATTGTATGTGTAATATATGCCCATTGCACTTACTCAGTGGGGTATAGAAGAATATTATAAATTTATGGTGGCGGTGGTTGTTTACATCCGCTTTTTCCACCACCTGTCCCCCACAGGATTAAGTGTTCTTTGTTTGTTCACTTGCTTTATTGTTTTGCTTTGTTTTGTTTTCTCTTTTTTTTCCCCCTTATGAGACCAAGGTTTTTGTATCAACCCTGTGGATGGAAAGTCTCAGTGACTTACAACAACGTGTGTTTATTTCTCACTCATGTTGCATGTCCACTGTGAGTTGGCCAAGGGACTGTGCTCCCCATTGTCCTAACTCAGACGTGCAGGCAGACAGAGACTTCGCCATCTGGACCACTGCAGGTAGCAGAGGCAAGAAAAGCAAAACATATGGAGAATCACACTCTCTCTTATTGAAAACTAACGGTGAAAGTGACAAATATTGCCCTTGCTGATATTTTATTGGCTAAAATAGATCATGTAGCTTTCCTTTCTTTTAAAAGAGTTTAAGGAAGTATACATCTACCATATGTCTTGAAGGAAAAGAACCCCAATGATTTGGGGACCACACCAGATTGTTTGTTTCATATTAGTCAATGCAGGCTGCTGTAACAAAAACATAAAATTGGTGGCTTAAATTATAGAACCCCCACCCCCCCACACACACACACACCCACAGTTCTACAGGCTGAAAGACTGCCCTCGGGGACCCAACATGGTCATGTTCTGGTGAGGGCGCTCTGCCTAGCTTACAGATGGCCTCTTTCTTGTGCACATGGCAGAAACCGAGAACTCTGGTATCTCCTCTTTTGGATATAAAGACAGGAGTGCTGTAAGTTTAGAACTTCCTCCTCATGACCTCATTTAATCTTCATTATCTGCTAACAGCAATATAGTCACATGGGGACTTGTGGCTTTCATATATGAATTTTTAGAGGCTGCAATCAGTCCGTAGCACTCTACTCCTGCCCTGCTTCCACAAAATGTTTGTCCTTACTGCGTGCTAAATACATTCATTGTATCTCAACGGCCCCTACAGTCTTAACTCATTTCAGCATCAACGCTGAAGTCTAAATATCCAAAGTTCAAAGTCTCATCTAAATATCACCTAAACCAGATATGAATGGATCGTGAGGTACAATCCGTTCTGCAAAATTTCTCTCCAGCTCTAACCCTGTGGAACCAGGAAAAGTATGTGTGCTTCCAAAGTACAGTGGTGAGCAGGCTTAGGATAAAAATCCCATTCCAAAAGGGAGAAATCAGAAGGAAGGAAAGGTTGATAGTTTACAGATGAGTTCAAAACCTACCAAGGCAAATTTTATTAGATCTGAAGGCCCAAAAATTACACATTGACTAGATATTCAGCCCTCTAGGCTCAGAGCTCTGTGGGATGGGCTTACCCCTTTGGAGGTCTTAGAGAGCCCTACCCACATGTGTGTCTGCAAGGGTGGCCCTACCCCTAATGCATGGGTGAAGTTATCCTGGCCCACCCTTTGAAACTGATGAGAAAGAGCCTCACCCCCAAATCTGCAATGAGAATGACAGCCTCAGATCTTTGAATCCCATTTGGAGTCATTCTCCCCTTTCCTTGAAGAAGAGTACATATTTTCAGTCAATCGCTCTGTGATCTGGTCCTAGAGATTTTGAGAAGTCTTCATTCCATCTTGCATTCTCTGTTCCCTTTGGTTCAGTCTGGTCATGTCATTGGTACAATGCCATCTCTCTTCCTGGCTACCTCTGAGATGGCAGAGTAGGCCCACTAGTCACACCCATGATCTCTTTAGCAAATGCTTATTCAGCCTCCTTTATGGTGCACTCTTTGGAAGAAGTATTCTTGGGTTGGCATGTGCAGTGGTGAAGTCTGATGCATAGGGAGCTGGAAACCACATGCCAATGGAGATTTGAATCCTGGCCCTGGTGGCTTGACGAATACACTAAGCATGTGTGTATAGATGCCCAGATCCCGATGAGATGGAGAAATGGAGGAAAACAATCGTGGAATGACCATACTGCATTGAGAGGTGCTTCCCCCTGCACCCTGTCTCTCTCTCTTTTACTGATGAGTGCACATAGCTTCTAGAAATTAAAAAGAAAATGACAAAATAAAGGGTTTCTAACTTCTTTGCAATATAGTCTAAGAATTTCCCAATTCTTCAAATTCTGATTTCTTTTTGCTTAACAATTCGCTTTGCAATTCATCTTTCTCCAAATTTTGCACTTTACTACAAGCAATCAAAAGGAATCAAGCCATTCTGCTGTGGTCTGAATATGTCCCCAGCATTCGTGTATTGGAAACTTAATCTACAATGCAACAGTTTTGAAAAGTGTTTATCTATGTCATGAGGCTTCTGCTCCCATGAGCGGATTAATGTCATTATAAAAGAGCTTTATGGGGACCAGCAGATGGCCTAAGAGTTATGTCACTGGACTCCCATATAGTTGACCACAGTTTGAGTCCCAGACCCGGTGACTTAAAACTCACGGCAGGCATGTATATGTGTATGCCCAAAATCACAAGAGGAGAGTGGAGTTCCCCTGTGGGGGGGGGGGAGGGGGGTGATTTCTCACTTTCTGTCTCTCTGGTGAGTACATGTGCTCTATAGCAAAAATCTCTCTCTAAAAGAGAGAGAGAGCTTGATGGAGGGAGTTTGCTCCCTCATGGATCCCTTCTATCTGTCATCATGTGAAGACATGGCATTCCACCCCTCCTAGGAAACAGAGAGCAACCTTCTCCAGACAGTAAATACTGGCACCTTGGCTTTGGCCTTTTCAGCATCTAGAAGTACGAGAAATAAATTTCTATTTCTGGAACCAGCAGTTAGCGTAATGGCTATGTGGCTGGACTCCCATGTAGTCGACCGCGGTTCGAGTCTCGGACCCGGTGGCTTAAACTCACGCCGGGCGCGTGTGCGTGCGTGCCCAGGATCCCGAGAGGAGAATGGAGGAGAAGGGATTGCGGCGTGGCCATCCCCCCTGGGGGGTGATTTCTCGCTTTCTATCTCTCTGTCTCTCTCTGTCTGTCTGGCGAGCACACGCGCCCTATAGCAAAAACCTCTCCAAAAAAAAAAAAAAAAGAAAGAAATTTCTATTTTTTATAAATTACCCAGTCTCAAATATTTTGTTACAACAGTACAGAATAGCCTGGGACATATTCCTTCAACACTTGGCTTAGAAATATCCTAGCTGTGTCCTCACATGGCAGAGAACACTCTGGTGTTCCTTCCTCTTCTTACTGTTGGGTCAGGTCTCTGCTCTTCTGGCCTCACTTAACCTTAATCACCTCTTTAAAGCACCTATCTTCAATAGTCACATAGAGGTTTAAGGCTTCAACATAGGAATTTTAAAGGGGCACCATTCAGCCATAATACATTACTTCTTGTTTCATTCGGTTTAATGTACACTTTAGAAATACCACTGTCAAAAATTTTTGGTATATATAAAAGACAGATTAATGTTATAAGAACATAAATCATCATAAATACATTGACAACAACATATTCTGTGTTTTCTAAAATTGTCAGTAAATAGAGTCAATATTTATACCCTAAAATATTCCTGTTTAGCTTCTTTTCCTTTTACTTGTTTTAGCAAGATTCTAAAGCAGACAAGTCAGGATGAGGTAGAAATGGGAGCTTGCTCACTTGTCACTTCTCAGCTCTGTTCGTTTCCCTGTCGGTTTGCAGAGTGGAAGCAGTTCTGCTGACACACGCTGATGCTTACTCGGTGCAAGGCCAACCCACGATGCTGTCAGTGTTCTTCCCAGGCCTCTGTATCCCTGTTTGGTTCTAACTTTAGATTAAGCAACTGGGGTGCCACTGTTTCCACAAGAACTGGCCATGACAGACTTATTTCTGAGATGTTTTAGTTTAATTGTGTGATTTATTTTTTTCTTTCATTTTTATGTTTTAAATTTAGGAAAGAGGATTTTATTTTTTGCTCAGTACCTAAGCATTAGTCATTGGTTTATCCAAAGGACAAGTCATCTTTCTTTTCTTTCTGCTGCTGAAAGATTGTTGTTCTTTTTTTTTTTCTCTCCTTTTTAACAGATACCTGATGAGAAAGTTGATCAAAATTAATTAATAGGTTTATTATTTTTTAAATATTTAAACTGCATTATCCAGCTATTTTGTCAAGGAACAAAATCCATTGCTTCTTTTTATTTTTATCTTTTTTTCTGTTTGTTCCGTTTTTTCCTGTGAACGTTTCAGTTAACTAGTTTCTATAATGCAGTTAAATGATTTTGTACAGAGGCAATGTTTGGCCCTTTATGAAGTACTTCACGTTTGAGATGATTTTTTAAAAAAAGCTTTTGTCTTTCATTTTAATGAGTAATCATGTTTCTGTATGTTATTGTTGAAGAGAAAATTAAAGACTTTTTTTCTGGTTCATTCATTTTATTTTGAAATTTTTGATATTATTTTAATTCTTTTTTTTATTTTTACAAATTATCACTGTACCAAATTATGAGATATCTTATTCTCAATCAAAAGATGGTTTCAATGCATGGGACAAAGTGACAGTTGGGATATTATTTGGCCAATTTACAAACAAAACAAACAAAATTTAGCCAAACAAATAAATATTTACATTTCACCAAATAATTCCCCTAATTCACCTCCCCTAAAACTTTGACCTCCTTGGTGTTTCAGGCCCTGAAATGAGGGTACAAAGAGAGAGAGAGAGACGGAAAGAAATCATGAGTCTTCAAAAAGGTCATGGAAAGTGAATATTATGAAAATATTATGCATGGACTTCAAACATTTTTTTGTACCAAGATAAACCTGTACTTTAATTTCATTTATCCACTGGCTTTCACAAGTCCCTGTTGTATAACCTCATTTGAAGACACAGAGAAAATCTTTGCTTTCTTAAGCATTCTTTTGCTGCATTGGTGATTATTTTTTTCTCTCTGGGTACAGTGAGGTTATGAAAGAAATTTAGACCAAATTTTTAAAATAAACTTTATTTCAGAACAAATTTAAATTTTAAGTAGCTTTAAATATACATAATTATTTCAAAACTAGCACAGAGAATTCTTATGCACTCCAAACCCAATTTTTCCTATTATTAACATCTTGTAATATTATGGTGCATTTGCCACAATTAATGCACTAATTTTGATACATTATTATTAAGTAAAGCACATTTTTAAAAAAATTCAGATGTTTTCAGTTTTTCCCCCAAATTCTTTTTCTCTTCTAGGATCCCATGCAGGATCCCAGATTACACTTACAAGAAATAAGAAGTTGAAAATTATTTGTTGATGATAACATGTACGATTAAGCCACTATGCAGTGTATTCTGGATGGGAAATTACATTTTGTATGCTGTGATGATGTTCAGTGAATGAATGTAAAATAAATAAGAGTATCTACATTCACTGTTTTGCAGTTCTTCCACATGGGAGAGTTGTTATCCCCTGTTTAAATATTCATGCAATTGCTTATTTATGTCACTATGGACTCATGGATTTTTATTTTGTACTTTGGGTTCTAAGCCAATATTGCTTTATTTACTTCATCACTCAAGTTCTGATTTTGGTCACCAGGTCCTCTTTCAGTTAGTTTCTGTAGTCCTTTGCTATACACCCATCACTGGGGGTTCTTTCATTTTCTGCTATTCTTAGTTAGTGTGCTTGCTTGTTTTTATTTTCTTTCTTGGGGTTCTTTTGTGAACACTTTCTTATTTTCTGACCTTCTAAGATGCTCCATGCTCATCTTCTATATTTCTTATCCCCCGCTCTAGAATCAGCCAGTTCTCTAAGAGGCCTAATTTCTTTTCTTTTCTCTTCTTTCTTCTTTTTTTTAGTCATCTGTGAGAAACCAAAATCTGGTTGTCAGATGTTCTCCTCTTGGACTGGTTTTGATGTGATGTCTCCCATTTTATATTTAATTTAGCAATAATTCTTTTTAAAATGAAATATTTACTTATTTATTTAAATTTGACCAGAGATGGACAGAATGAGAGAGAGAGAGAAAGTGAGAAAGCAAGCCACCAGGTTTAGGACTCAAACTGCGGTTGGCCATGTGGGATTTCAGCGCCATTAACCTACAAGTGACTAACTACCTACCACCCTTAAGCCACCTACCTGCCCTTAATTTAGCTATAGTTTTGTTTGGCCATTGAGAAATTGATATTTCTCCCACACAGCATTATAATATTTCATTCTCGTTTATACTCAATATGAACTTTAGGTTTTACTTCAAGATATTTTCCTTTATCTACTAACACATCTAGAATCAGACTGCTTTGACCATTTTTAAAAGGAGATAATTTTTTTAGTTCTGGAGAGCATAACTCTTTTCTTCAGTTCACCTACCTAAGTGTGAGGAAAATATCAGAAATTGATCAGAAATTTAAAAAACAAAATGCATGTACTGCATTTATTATTTTTTTTAATTTATTATTTTTTGGAGAGGTTTTTGCTATAGGGCATATGTGCTCGCCAGAAAGACAGAGAGAGACAGAGAGCCAGAAAGCGAGAAATTACCCCCCAGGGGGGATGGCCACGCCGGAATCCGTTCTCCTCTCGGGATCTTGGGCACGCACCACACGCACCCGGTGTGAGTTTAAGCCATCGGGTCCAGGACTCGAACCGCTGTCTACTACATGGGAGTTCAGTGGCATAGCCATTATGTTAACTGCTGGTCCTGCATGTACTGCATTAAAAAAAAAGAAAGTTAACCAAAAAGTCTGGCCCTTAACATTACAATCACTACTAATTACACTCATTGTTCTAAGACAATTGCAAATTTGCTTTCATTTTTTTAACCCTAAGTTATGTTGGTCTGTGTTTTGGCAGATCTGTCTGAGGAATGTCATACCACAGTGGGAGGCAGTGCTCATGGGCTGAGTAATTTAACTGGGGCAAGTAATATTTACTATATTTCAAAAATTGCCTTTAGCATAAAATATATTAATTTTAGAGCTAAGAGCATCTTAAGAATGATATCTTCCAACTGAATCATCTTAATTTTGAGCAAAATGATTTGCCTAAACATATTTATTTATGTAGATGCTTAACTAGAACCACAATTAAGTGTCCTGAGAAGAGAGATCCCATCTAGACGCTAGAAAAAGTTTAACTCCTTCAAGATTTTATATATATAAATATATATATATATATATATATATATATATATATAGACATGTGTACACATATATTTGGATATGTGTATATATGGAGATATCTACATAGAGAGATGAAAATGATTCAGTAAAGAATCTTGGTGGATGAATGTATGAGCATCTGAATTACATTTGCTATTTTTTACCTGAGATCCACTGACTAGACCCAAGAAATCTTGAGAAGAAATCCATTTCTATTTGCAACCAAGTGCAGTGGGGAGAAATTAACTTATTTGGGGGGGGGGATGTCTACAGCTAACTAGGCTGCTTTTTATGATTTACCAAGAATACATCACTTTGAATGATACTAAAAATGAAAATAAATGTTTTCTAAAGAAAACCGTTAACGTGATTGAATTGCCTTTACCCTTTCTAGAAAGCAGTCAGAGCTTTAGATCTTTGAACTCAGTTTCTCTTTCCTGTTCTCTCTTCATGTTTTCTTGAGCTTGAGGACAAGGAAAGACGTCCCAGAGGGAGGGCACAACAGGTGCTTGGAGGAGATTAAGACACCATATCTGCTCTTTGATCTCTTGTACCAGCGTTTCTCCGCTCCTCCAGCCCACAGGGAGGCAGTGTTTTCACAGCCACCTGTTGACACGTTTTTATGAAATTAAAGTTGGGTAAGGGATGCCCATCTTCAACTTCCAAAATCTGCCTGTTGCATGTCTCTTCGGTTCTGCTATTCCAGGCCCTGAAATGAGAGTGCAGAGAGACTGACAGAAAGGAATTCTGAAAAGCCTTCAAAAAGTTCATGACAAGGTGCCAGCAGGTGGCAGGGAGGTTAAGGGCCAACTCTGCAGTTTGAGTTCCAATGGCTTGAAAATCACGCTATTCGCATGCGCATGCCTGCCCCAATCCTGAGAGAATAAAGGGGAAGGGATGGCAGTGTGGCCATTCCCCCCCAAAAAAAGTGATTTCTCACTTTCCCTTTTCTCTGTCTCTCTGGTAAGTGCATGCACCCTTTGGCTAAAAACAAACAAACGAAAGCATTTTATGGAAAAGGCATAGTATGAAAAACCTGTGCATGGACTTAATTCCATTTTCCACTTGTACAGCCTCCTTTGAAAGCGAAGAGAGAATCTGCTTTCTTAAGCATCTTTCTGCTGCACTGGTGAGCACATTTTACAGCGGACATAAAGGCCTCATTCCTCACTCCCTGTTGCCTAGTCTGAGTTGTCTCTTGTGCCTTTAGAGTCACTTATTCAGAAGCAGAAATTACTATGCATTCCAGGTCCAGGAGGTGAACCCATGGAGACAGAGTCAACATGCCACATGCTGTGTGCAGTGGACAAAGTAGGCATAAATGTCCCTCACACATGAGAAAGTCAGTGTTTGCAGTCCCTCCCTTCTCCCAGGTTTCAGTGGCTACATGTGTCCACTAGCCCATAGCTCAAAGTTAGAGAGAATAATAACTTTTATTGTTTGGGGGAGGGGTAAAGTGTAGTCAAAAATGTGTTTCAACACATTTCAACACTTTCCATCATTTACCATGTACACAGAGTTTGAGGACCATGAGCAATAGTGATGACAGAAAAATAATTGCTATCAAAGAGGACTTTATTTTTTTTTTAATTTGCCAAAGATTTTAAACTGCTTCTTTAGTAGGAGAATGGCTATTTGAAAAGACATTGGTTTTGGTAGAAATAAGGCATTTTGGGTGGAATTTACATTTTTAAATTAATATTATTATTGTTATTTTTTTGAGAGGTTTTCGCTATAGGGTGCGTGTGCTCACCAGACAGAGAGAGAGAGACATAGAGACAGAAAGCGAGAAATCACCCCCCCCAGGGGGGATGGTCACGCCACAATCCCTTCTCCTCCATTCTCCTCTCGGGATCTTGGGCACGCACGCACACGCGCCTGGCGTGAGTTTAAGCCGCCGGGTCCGGGACATGAACCACGGTCGACTACATGGGAGTCCAGCAACGTAGTCATTACGCTAACTGCTGGTTCCCTAAATTAATATTATTTTAAGAAATTGGCATAGGATCCTATATTGGAAAGAAGATAATATGTCTGATTTCTTTAAAAACTATTTAGACACACCAAAAAGAGGATGAATTGTAGAATCTCAACATAACAGGGAATGGTATTCAGTAACCCACTGACCCTAATGATATTTTTCCCAGAAGGAATTTTTTTTCTTCTTATTTCTGAATATCATATGATTAGCTCTGACCATTTAATTCAACTAAAATACACAGAGGGAAAAAAAAAAAAAACAATGAATCAGTAAGAGAAATGCATAACATAAATTTTTATCAAGTATAAGGTTCTAAAGAAATTCTCCCCAAATAATGTAATGAGAAAATATTTTATGATGGAATGAAATAGAAAGACTTAGCCTACTTGTCAAGGGTACTCTACCCAAGCTTGCCAAATAAGAAATTACCCTAAAGAAGTCATTCGTAAACAAAATATTTTCATCCTGTTAAGAGGATGTTGGACTGAAGCAAAGGATTCTTATTCTTGAAACAAACGCTTTGAAATGACCATCAAACAAAATGTATTCTGTAATTTTTGGTTAGTTAATTTTTCTTATTTTAAGTTATTGGTGATGATCACATACAACTGTCAACCAGAAGTTCTTATCAACGTGAGAGACTTAGACTTAGACATGATGTTGCTTTCATTCCAGATGAGAATAAGGAAAGTAGTTAGCTCCTTTATTTAGTCTGCATATTTTTTATTAATAAACATTATGCCTTAACCATAAAAGCTGTTTGAAATATGCAAATGTTTTCTGATAAACTTTTTGTGACATAACGATTTGCTGTCATGCCACAGATCAAAAAGTTGGCAAAATGGATGGCCTCTGAAGTCATTTCTTACTCTGATATTTAGTGATAAATTGTTCTTGTAGTTTCTGCCAAGATCTGTGAAGGATCTATTTCTCTTTATTTGTAAGCTCACAAGTCGGCCACAGTCTCCTGGATGCTGGCAGAAGTCATGAGACTCCTGGGTCAGAGGCAAAGGAAAGCTTCTTACTCACTGCAATAGATGTAGCCAGAATACCCACATTTGTGCTTGTTCTCTAAGTCTCAAATCCTGTAGAGAAATATGAGGAAGGTCAAATGATGCCTGCATACATAGGGCAGTGAACTACCAGAGAACTCTAAGCTTTGGGAGGCTGAATCTTTTCTAATGGATAATAAGCATGTTGGTTGGTTCCTTTGCTCCAGAGGAAGAGAGTATTTATCATCCAGATCTCTAATAAAACTTGATCTTTGCTATGGCAGAAAGCACTACCTATCTGTCTTCAAAGACCGAGTGCCATGCAAACATCTGTGAAAAGATAGCCCAGAACAAAAGCAGTCAGTGTCTCTACATGCTAGATGTGCAGAAATACAAGAAACACCTAGAGAATTGTCTCTCAACAGCCTTTTTTTTCAATCAGTAAATGCAGGTTACATTGTCAAATGTTTTGATTGGCATAGAAAATACACTACTTTTTGTTACCAAAGAAATGGAGTTAAAATAGCGTATTTATCACCTGCCGTGTGCCGGCTGCTCGCCTAGGGTTGGAGTTGCAGAGCTGAGAGCATTCATGGAGACTGAATCTGGTAATTAGCTTCTGTGCATGAGATATCACAGGACTTTGGTGGGTTGAAGCACCAAGTGCTACATAAAAGAACTACTAGGGCAACCATGAGATATTTCCTAATGCCCTCCACCCGCTTTGGCAAGGAAGGAAAGTAATTTCATTCTCCACTCTGCTGGTAGGCAAGAGAATGTTCCCATCTGCCTTTTAGACTGGACCAGAGGGCTTGTTGTTCAGGAACATCTCCATTATACTAGTTCTGCTTAGTTTGGGAAAGAATCGCTCAAATCATATGGGAGGTGGTTCTTTGAAAGCCCCAGCTAACATTAAAAGAGAAAACCAGGAGATTTACAATCTGAGGCCAGACTTAATAATACATAACGAATTGCAGCTCTGTTTGGGAATCCCCCTAGGTACCGTTCCTAAGCATTCCAAGTGTTTAATTGAAATTTCTTTTGGGACAATAGTAATCATTCACTTAAGCATTATATTTATATTTGTGCATGAAGGGAGGGAGTCAAAGGGCTAATAGACCGAGTGAGTAGAATGCCTGCTTTTCAGCTGCAGGCCATGACGAGCCGGGAATTCTCTGAGGAGTGCTTATCCTGGCGACAGCTTGCTTAGGTTGTCCTCCAGGGACTGTGGGTGGAGGACAGAGATATGACTGACAGCTGTTTCTTTCTAGACTGAGACAGAGTACAGGATCCCACTGCAGCCTGTTTAATCAGACTATTTTCAGTCTAGAGGATTTAAAAACCTCAAGATACACTCCAGTATAGATTTATTCCTAGAAAGACTCCTTTTTTTTTTTTTTTTTCCTTTTTTTTTTGTAAACCTGGGGGTTAACATAGAGTGTTTGAATCCCAGGAGACAGGAGGCTTCTTGATTTTCCAAGCAAAGTTAATGAGTGACTATTATCCTAGGAATATTTGAGCCAGAAATTGGTGATGAAATCAAAATGAAAGTCACGTCGTTACAATCATAATGCGTTCTTGGCATTGGCAGCACCCCAGCTCCTTTCAACTCATGATACAAGAGAAGTAGATTAACTTCACCTCCTCTATGCCATGCTCTGTACATCTTGAGTGTTAACCCCGTTACTGGGTTCTGGGGTTTCCAGGCACAGCATTCACCTACATGCAGAGAAATCCACCCATGCAACTGGCTTGATTTTTTTAGCAGCATTATTAAGGTCTAATTTACAAATCGTAAAATTTCTCCACTTCAAGTGTACAATTTTATGAATTTTAGCAAATGTCTGAGTTTTACACTCATCACCACAATCCAGTTTTAGGACAGTTCCATCATTCCCAAAAGATTGTCACATTTACTTGCTCCCACCCCCAGAGCCAAGCAGCAACTCATTTGATTTTATATTGGTGTGTTTTCTTCACCTGATGGGTCAAGGTTTGGTTTCTCAGATAGGGATTATAGTCTATAATTTTGAATATAGTGGATATTACCACCCTTGTTTTGAGATTCAGAGAGACCAGGAAATAGCTTGTCTGTTTCAGAGCCAGACATTTTTTTATTTGTTTTTAATTTGTAAACACCAGTAATTAGAGATGCAGAGACCTAACAGCTGATGTTTCACGATGGTTCGAAGCTGTGTCAAGTTGCCTTGAAAAGCATTTTAACAAAAAGTTGGCTGCCAACTCCTGACACCCAAGGTGCAGTAGGGCTAAAAGCGGAGTCTTAGCCCCTGCTCTTTCACTGACCACCCTCCTTCAGTGGGAACTTAATTCCCCTGGTCCTAAGTTATTAGATATAACGTGGGTCTGGCTAGATGGCATTTCTTGGCATTAGTAAGTTCACCTTAGGAAGTCTGTGTTTTCTCTTCAGAATCACTTAGGTGTTTATCTTTCCTATAAAACACAGATTTAAACTATTCAAAATGGACTGTATTTTTTTTAAATGATGGAAATAGGAAACCCAAATATAAATATGCATATATATGAATGATCAATGGCTTACACCTGGAAAGTCTGAAATCAGTAATGCCTTTTTGTGGTTTTTTTTTTTTTTTTTTTTTTTTTTTTTTTTTTTTTTTTTTTTTTTTAGATTTTTTTCTATAGGGTGGATGGGGAGAGAAAATGAAAGATACTGAGAGGGAGAGTGAGAAATCAGCCCCCAAGGGGGACGGCCATACAGCAAGCAATCTCCTCTCCTCCAGTCTCTTGGGATTTGGGGCATGCATACACCCCTGGCATGATATTCAAGCTGCCAAGTTTATGACTCGAGCCATGGCTAGCCATGTGGAAGTCCAGCACTTTAGCCACCACACCACCTGCGGGCCCCTGAAATCAGTAATGCTAATGACATCTTCTCCCAGTGATGACTCTGGGATCAAGGCCGCTTTTATCTGGTAATACAAGCACTCTGAAGCCATCATTCATTGCTGGTATCTCCAGCATCACAAGGAAAAGAGAACATAGAGATGTTTCCTTTGCTTTTTAAGCTCTGTGACTTTTAAATGGCACCTGTGACCTCTGCTTCACTTAACTAGCAAGAGCTAGACACATGGCTGACCCAGATGCAATGTGGACAGGCAGTGAGAGCTTCTGGTGGAGCAGCAGTTCCATGCCAGAGAAGGGGAGATTCTGATTGGTAGAATAGAGAATTCTCTCCGACACTCAGGCTGTCTCCCAGGGCAGGAGAATAGAGGTGATTTGAACCTCCAGCTAAATAGGTTATGGTCCATGGACCAGTCAGGTAGGTGGGGGGAGAGGAAAGGAAACGGTAAATAACTTGGTTTCCTTACACTTAAATAAAGAGATCATGTCAATCGCTGTTTTCAGGTCCACAGTCTTTATTTAAATAAACAGCAAAACTTTGGTAGAGGGGACTAGAAGCAGGGACCCTTACTCCCTGCAGGCCCTCTGTCGTATTCAAGGGGATCCTAGAAAGACATATTGAAACCACTGGAGTAGATTATTTGGGGACTCCTTTCTCTCTCAGCATTCTCTGATTTATGGTTCTAGTCTCTCTCCCTCTTATTTCTTTCTTGCTTTCTTTTCTTTCCTTTCTTTTTCTTTCCTTTTCTTTCCTTTCTTCTTCTTTTCTTTTCCTTTCTTCTTCTTTTCTTTTCTTGTCTCGTCTCGTCTCTCCTCTCCTCTCCTCTCCTCTCCTCTCCTCTCCTCTCCTCTCCTCTCCTCTCCTTTCCTTTTCCTTTTTTTAACTATTGCCACAGGATGTGTGCACTTGCCCTGGAGAGAGAGAATGCAGCCCTAATGGGGCGTGGTCACAGCACAGTCCTTTTTCCTCCATGCCATCAGAATTTGAGACACGCATGTCCATGCTCCAGCGTGCATTTCCAACCGTCAGGCTGGGATTTGAGCTGCTTCCAGCCCCCTGGATCCAGTTTCTGATGCACAATGCTTAGCCACCACAGTCTAGAACTGGCCCCTCTTTTATGGCTTAATAAAAATTTACTTAAATAATCACTGTAGAAAGTCCACAGCAAAGACTGAAGACTAGCCATCAAGGCCTATTTTACTTGGACTGAATTTTTATTATTATTATTATTTGCTATTATTTATAAACAGGTAAATATCACATAAAATCTAGATTTCAGATTCTTCTAGAAAAATTGCAAGATTTGGCAACATAAGTCCCACCACCTGGACTGGCAAAAATCTGGAGATGAGTAGTAGCTGCCTTTTTAGAAGGGGCTTGCATTCTTTTCCATTTTTCCAAAGGCTCCCACTACTCCGTATTGCCCTTCACACTGGTTGACTTAGCTTCTCTAAGCTGTCTCACTTCTGTAAGTCTTTAGAATCTGCAAAATGTGATCTGATGTAAAACTGTGTGACCTCAATGAAATTTTTATCTTTTCTAGGCAAGCAGATAATTATTTAAAACTTAGGAATACGAATAAATTGAACCTCCACTTTCCATTGTTCTTCAACCTATTTTTTTCACAGAAAGTTTTGCTATGTGATCCTCTCCTTTTTGGAAGACATTTATTTATAAAATGACTCTTCCACAATATTTTTCCCCCGGTGCCTGTGTTACTCCCTGTAGCCTTTTGGCTTACAGGATTTGGGGTTTCTCCCCTGAATTAATTTAAGTGGTAATTTTCTCTTACCAGACAAAAGATTCACATAGCAACAGTACATATGAGTAAAGAGATGATGGCACCATTTTTTGTGTATTTTTTAATTTGGCAATCTTCATCTTAGAGTTGTAGCTAATAACGTCTTTGTGAGGATGTGTAGTCAAACTTTGACATATGTCATGGTTGTCAAAGTTGGCATTAACACAAAATAATAAGTTATTTAATATAGGATTCAACTTTATTATTTTTTCAAGGAAACTGTCTATCACCAAGTTCTGAAGTGGGTTTCTTTAAAGTCTCCCTGTCTCTAGAGAAAAAGGGGAGAAGGCAGTGTGTCCCTGGACAGGATCTATGACTCATTATGTCAATCAAACCCCACTTCAGAAGGGAATAAAGAGATTTGTATCTCAAAGCTGCGCATAACGACTCCTCGGCTTTTCATTTCATATTTATGAGCGGTTTACTTTGAAGTGTTTATCAGCCAATGCGCAGAAACATGAGGGAGGCTTGCCTGAAACCATACTCATGCGTCTAATCTGTGAAATGCTTGCTGAGCAGACTAGCTCATCAGGCACATGCCATGCAAAAATAAATACATAAATAAACTTTTTGTTATTTGAGGTCTTGGAGCCATGTCTTTATATGAACTATAAAAAAGGGATAAATGGTGCTGAACATTTTGAAATCGGTGTTACACAGGAAACTTGGCCCTGTGTTGTGCAAGTTGCGGGGGAGGGGCAGGTAATTTCTTGCTCAAAATAAAACCTTGTAGAATGCAGAGAAATCAAAACTCACGTGCACATGCTTCTCTTACTGTCGAAGGCCGTGGAGCCATCCAAGTGACCCAATGATGACAGCAAATAGCATAAACTGCTTTCCTTAAAAAAGAAAAAAAAAATTGATGTCATTCTCAGGGTAGCCAGGGCCACGGCACTGCCAAGATGTTGAAACCTCCAAATACAAGCTGTTTTATGGGACCAGCAGATGGTGTAGTGGTTACGTTGCTGCTCTCCCATGTGGCCAACGGCAGTTTGGGGCCCAGACTCACTCAGTGTCTTGAAAATCACACTGGGCGCCTGTGCACACGTGCGAGCGATCCCAGGAGAGTGGAGGAGAAGGGATTGCAGCATGGCCAACTCCCTGGGGGTGACTTCTCACTTTCCCTCTCACTGTCTCTGTCTCAGTCTCCCTCTTATACACACCCTAAGGTAAAAACCTCTAAAAAAAAACCTTATATATTTCTCATTTGTAGAACATCATGTATATGTTAACACTAAGTAAAGGACAGAGAAGGAAATATTGCAGAAGCTGGAGGGGAAATGTAGAGTGATGAAAATAGACGTATTTGATGAGTGGAACCAGGACATTGTCTCGGTTTTTAATCTACCTGTGTATCTTTAATTAGTGAATTCAGCACATATTTACTGAACATCTACTACACCACATGCTGGCATCGCCGATCAGCTAGGTCTTCCTAAGTTGACCTGGCCAGGCAGAAGAGGCTGAGACGTTGGTAAGCCAATGCCCATGTCCTAGAGCAGTTGCTTTTTTTTTTTTTTTTTTTTTTTTTTTTTTTTTTTGAGCAGTTGCTTTTTGAGGCCGGGGGACACAAATTCTTCATTCTTCAAAATGGATCCCTGTGGCTGTGGTCATTTCTCACTTATTTATAGCCCAAAGGGTATTTAAAGAAATACACCTAATTTAGTTTGATACTCTGGAAATCACTTCATTGATTTGAACACCTGGGAGAACATGAAGTTTAGAAGGCCGTGAGCCAGTATTTGAAAAAAGGATTTAATTTCTGTTCTGGCCTTATTTACAGATTCTTAGAGCCTCTCTGGCCCCTGCCCCACCTTCTGTTATCCTAACTGGGAAATGTGGCTTTATGCTTACTGTCGCTAGAAACACGTGATCAGAAGAGTTTAAAATGAAGAGCCTCAGGGCAACTGAGTGGCATAGTCATTAAGATGGCTGGATCCCATGTGGCTGACTTCTTAGTTTGTCCCAGACTCAGTCACATGGAAAACACACCAGGCATGTGTGTGTGGGTGTCCAAAATCCCAAGAGAAGAATGCAAGAGAAGGGATTGTGACCTGGTCATTCCTTCTGGGGGGTGATTTCTCTCTCTCTCTCTCTCTGGCAAGCACACATGTCCTATAGTGAAAACTAAAACAAATAAACAAACAAAAAAACAATAACCTGAAAGTCTTTAGGCCCAAGTAGAAAGCATGACTTATGCAGAATATAGAGGATTTAATGTTTCAAAAAGAAAAATGTTGGGACCAGCAGCTATCATAATGGCTATGTTGCTGGACTCCCACGCAGTCCACTGCGGTTCAAGTCCCGGACCCGGTGGCTTAAACTTACACCGGGCGCGTGTGTGTGCGTGCCCAAGATCCCGAGAGGAGAATGGAGGAGAAGGGACGGTGGCATGGCCATCCCCCCTGGGGGGGTGATTTCTCGCTTTCTGTCTCTCTGTCTCTCTGTCTCTCTCTGTCTGACGAGCGCACGTGCCCTATATAGCAAAAAGCTCTACAAAAAAAAAAAAAAAAAGAGAGAGAGAAATGTTGGTGCCGGCAGGTGGCATGGTAGTTAAGGGTGCCAGACTCCCACATGGCCAACTACAGTTCGAGTCCCGAAACTGGCAACTTACTTTCTCACTTTCTCTCTGTCTCTCTCTTTCTCTTCTTATGTCCCTCTCTGGGCAAATTTAAAATAAATAAAGTTAAATAAAATAATTCTTTTAAAAAAAAGAGAGAAATGTTTGAACCAAGTCTTCTCTACCTTTTTATGTGGTCTCAGGATGCTCTTTCTTTCTTGTGAGCCTTGGGCCTTCCTCATAGTTTTGTTCTAAGCAATAATGGTGAAAGTAGCTAAATAATTTGCATGTGAAGTATCTGTACTCTACTCTTGACACATAGCACACAGTCAGTAAATATTAAGCCATGTGTGTTTGCCGAGTGAATGAATGAATGATGCCAACCCTTCTCATCCCTCCTCTTATTTTTCAGAAGAATGCACAGTCTCAGGACAGTAAGGGCTGCCCCAGTGTTAGAGACACACCATCTAGAATCAGGTTTTCTAACGGACAAAGCAGCGGTTGCCTTTCCCCTGCCTCTGCTCCCCCACTACAGCTCCTGGAGGTAGAGTTGAAGACAAACTTATCAGGAATAAGATATGATACTGTAATTGTGCACTTGTCGTTATTTCACGTATTAGCCTGTGAGATTCCCAAAAGCAGGAACTCGGCTTTTCCAGCCCTGGATCCCTAATGGCGCTTAGCACAGCTTTTTGTCTCTTTGTAGAATCGAACTGAACTAATCAGTTTGAAACACGAACAGTGGGTGCCCTTGGGTCTGTGTGTGCAGTATAATGGCAACTACTCTGGGGGGGACTTAAGTACAAAGAAGCACAAAACCTGCCAGATATGCAGGAAAGTCGACCGAAGCCTTTGTGGGGTGCGTTCCTGATAATGCTGATGGATAGGTTTTCTGAAAGGGCTATTTTGATTTTCTTATCCAAATGGAGATTGAGCGCACTGCACACAAGAGAAAGTGATTTGAAGCCAATTCTCAGAGAGGGGAAATGGAAGCAAGAAGTGAGTGTTGGAAATACTAATCTGCGGTTGATCCCTAAGCACCTGAAATGAGAGCGGGGGAATTAATGAGGCTCCTCACCCCTCGTGACGTGGGAATACCCACTTGTGCCAGGGACACAGCAATTTCCCTGGCGGTATGTTTATGGCTACCAGGGAGCAAGCAAAACCATGGTCCGCTCTGAAAACAAAGCTAGCGCCATCAGGGCTCCATCAGGGAAATGTCGCATCGCAGACGAAGGCTCAGGAGGCGCCAGATAGTGCAAACGTTTTTTGTAGAGGGCCCGGGAAAACCTCAGCAAAGAGGAACATCTCAATAGCGAGCCATTGTCACATTAGATTTCATTGCCCGTCATTCCCGAGCTGTAGCAAGGGTGCTCGGAAAAGTTGGCATTTTAAGAAGGACACAATCTACCCGAAGTGACCCCTGATTTTGAAAAAAGGGCAGGAAGATGCAAGGGGACTACATCTCAGTTCTGAGCTCGGTCAGAGGGGTGCTGTGGGTCTGGGCAGTCCGGGATTCTCCCCGTTTCTCTGCTTCTCAGGGAAGATCATTCTTGCTATTTTCTCTGGATGTTGATTCCTAAGGTAGCATGCTTTGAAAAAATCTATTTGAGAAGTGTCCTCTTTGAATACCAAAGGGTACGCTAACAGTCACTGGATTTTGGAAGATGTTTTGGAAAAAGGAGGAAGGGCCAAGAAGTGGCCTGTAATGACTAAACAGTTGTTGCACTAATTAAAAGAGGCAGGATGATATTAGCACCGGGCATGCCTTGCCAGAACACCTGAAAACACACCCGGCACTGTTCCCGCCCCTCTAAACAAGGCCAGCGGCCAGAACATTGGGTGTTTATGGAGGGGAATACATTATTTTTATATTCCAGGATGATAACAACATTAGAACACAATCCAAATCGTTTTTTTTTTTTTTAATCCTTTGAGGAAGTTGGAGAATTGATTCATAAAGATTTGGGCTTTCCACATGTGTCATGATTTCTGGGAGGAAGCAGAGAAGAATTATAAATTCTGTGCACCCTAGACCCACTTACCTTTGTCAAGCCCTTTCATAACAATATTTAAAATGGTATTTTCCGATAGCATTGGTGTAAAAACAAATTACATTACTGTTACGCAGTAAAACATTCTCAGTCCAGCAAGTGGCCTGGGGGTTAAGACACTGTATCTCATATGGCTGACTGTGCAGTTTGAGTTCAGGACTTGGCAGCTTGAAAAACATACTGAGTGCGTGAATCCATGCCCAAAACTGGAGAGGAGACTGGGGGAGACGGGATTGCAGCGCAGCCACCACCACCACCACCACCACCACCCCCCCCCCCCCGCCCGGTGGATGATTCACTTCTCTTTTCCTTTCTGTCTTGCTCTGGGCTCGCATGTGTCTAATAGAAAAAAAAAAAAAAATCTATACAACCTGAAAGTGTGTTTTGTTTTGCTTTGTTTTGTTCCGTTTCCCCTTCCTGCTCTTAGAAGAAATCCAAACTATTGCTGAGCTCCTAAACCTGTTGTGGGCCCTGTACTATAATGTGTCTATTATGCCAGAAGAGTAAGTTGGCTTTGAGAGAAAAGTCCTTTAAAAACTGACACTTGTGTTGAATCGACCCATGCATTTAAAAAAATGAATTTCAGTGGTGTTGAGCTAAAGACTGCTTGTCTTAAAAAATTATCTTTTATCTAATAAAAAGTAAACATTTGTGACATAATATTAACTAATTACTGTGGATTCAGAATTGATAGTTATAAATAACTTGCACTTACAAAATAAGGTCCACATATAACACATAGCCCTCATCTTCCCCACTAACGTAAGAGCCATTCTTTTTCAGGAGAGGGTTCCAGATGACACTTAATATTGTCTCTTTTAAAAAAACTCAACATAGTCACCATCATTTCATTTTTTTCCCCACATGAGTCAAGGTAGACCTGGCGAATGATGAGTTTGGTGTTATATGTGAACTACAGTACATTTGCCCCCAGGAGGTTTTTTTTTGAAGTTTATTACATTTCCAGTAGTTCCTTAATGCTGTTCCGCCATCGGACTGTCTGGTCTACACACCGTCTCTCCTTTCCAGATGTCAGCTGCATCCCCTCTGCCCCTCCCAGGCCGTCTAGCACCTCCTCCACATTGTCAATCAGGAGCCAGTTCCCAAACCACATCCCCCATCTACACTCTGTGCGTCTGCACCCGTCCCGTCCGTCCTCTGCCTTCCTTCCAGTCACTAACCTGGACAGCCACTGCTGTTGTCCCAGGGGAAATGCCCACGAGGACGCAAGGTCACTGTCCCATTGGTCTACTCAAGCTTGCTCCAGGGATCCTCCTACCTCTCCCCTCCCCATGGTTTGCTCTCACCAGCCCACAAACATACTGTGATCCCTAACTCCTCCTCCCCCGATTCGATTCTGCCAGCAGTTACTGCCACGTTTCTTTCCTACTCTTTGGAGCAGATCCCAGGAGAGCGGTCTATCTTACGGACTCAGACTCCTTCCCTCCAGGCACTCCATGTAACTGCTCTGCCAAGGTCAACGAGGATTACTCACTTTGCTGCTACATTGTAATGGTTAATTCTTGACTTTCATCTTAAGGACCTGTTGGCAACATTTGAAGCAGTCAGTCACTCCTTCCGTTTTGCTACTTCTTCTTTGCTTAGAGCCTGTTCCACTGTACACTGGGACTTCCTCCTACCACTGGTTGGTTCTTTCATTCCTCTGCTTCCTCCTCTTTGTTCTAAACTCTTAATATAAAACGTGCCCAGTTCTTAGTATTCTCTTGTATCAAAGTTATGATCTTCTTCCTTTCCAGGGCGTTAAGTAACATCTGCGAGCACCTGTGATCCAGGTTGGCTGAGCCGAGGTGTGGATCAGGGTGTGAATTCCCTGTTAGGAGTGCCTGCCTCTCTCTTTCTCCCTCTTTCTCTGTTTCAGAAGAAATAAACAAGTAAAGCTAAAAAAATGGAACTAGGTTCTATATGCCAGCGAGTCCCAAATCTGAATCTCTTGTATCAGACCTGTCTCTTACATATTCAGCTACCTGGCCAGCATCTTTACTTGAATGTCAAATACACAATTCACACTCGAATGTCCAAGATAAAGTCCTCGGGTTCCGCATGTGCACACACCCTGGCCTGCCTGTTCTTCTTGTAACCTTCCCCTTGTCAACTGACAGCAACTCCCTCTTCTAAATTTTCAGTCCCAAAACACTGTTATCATTTCTGATTCTGCCTTTCCACCACACCCACATGCACTCCACCAGCAAATCCCACTGCTGCCCACTGCTTCACTGGTACCCTCCAGATGGGCCTTAGTCATCCTTCATAGACGCATTGTAAGTGGTCTCTTGGTTCTATTCTTGCCCCCCTGCCGATTTTCTAAAACAATAGAGCAATTCTTTTAAAGAGTAAGTTTAAATTACGTCATTCCTTTCCCTGAAAACCCCTGCAACAACTTCGTATTTCACTCTGAGTAAAAAACAATGACTTTAAAATCGCAGGCCCAGTCCTCTCACTAACTCATGCCTTCTCCAGGTTGTGCCTTTGCTTTGTTCCCTTCATTTCAGCCACAAAGTCCTCCTCACTGCGGCTAGAACATGCCGGGATGCTTTTCCTGGGGCCTCTGTACTGCTGGCTCCCTCTGGGCCGGGATATTAGCAGGGCTGACCCTCTCAGCTGTCACCTCAGTGAGCTTTCCTAGCTCCAGCTCTTCAGAGCCCTCACTTCCGCACGTCTGCCCCTCTTTCTCCTTTTCCTTTTTCATTGCATTTATCACCTTTTCAGGTACTGTGTACTTGGGATGGTGTAAGGGTTACATTGCTGGGCTCCCGTGTAGTCAACTATGGTTTGAGTTCCGGACCTGGTGGCTTAAAACTCATGCCAGGCGTGTGTTGTGCGTGCCCAAAATCCCAATAGGAGAATGGAGGAGAAGAGATTGTGGTGTGGCCAACCCCCTAGAGGATGATTTCTTACTTTCTTTCTCTCTGCCTCTCTATCTCTCTAGCGAGCACATGCACCCTACAGCAAAAATTTCTCTAAAAAAAAAAAAAAAAAAAAAAAAAAACCAAAAAAAAAACCCCAAAAACAGATACTATGTACTGAACATATTATTCCTATGTTAACTATTATCTATCTACCCCACCTAAAACAGAAAACATGAGCTTCCTAAGGACTGAGCTTGTGATCTGGTTTCTTTGTTGTTGGACCCCAAGCCCTTAAAACAAGGCTTAGCAGTTAGCAGACACCAGGAAGTGTGGTTCCAAAAGCGGACGTCCGCAGGAATGCAGAGCTCTGCACCTCTGCTTGCTCGCCCGAGAGTCCGTGCTCTCACACCCCACGGCTCCTCTCCCGAGCTACGTCTGTTCCCTCAACGGCAGCTGCTGCTCCTCTTGCTATTCCTCGCTGATGGTGCAGGGTAATAAAATAGCAACGAATGTGATTATTGATGGTTAGTGACAGGAGCAAGGGCCTGAAATGTTCTACTTTTGTTTCTGATGCCGTTTCTACTTCAACTACTACGGTGCACTATTATTGGAAACACTTTTTTTCAGTACCTCCTATTTCTAGCTTCACCGTTCAGTGTTTCGCGGACTTAGATAACTTTTAGCGCTAAAGCCTTATGATCATAAATATTAGTAAACTTATTTTATAGGTGAGAAGACTGAAGATCAGGATGAGAGCTTAGTTGAATGTATAATCAAACGATAAGTGGGGGGGTAGGGATTCAAAAGTTGGGTTACTTACTTCTGAAGTATTCTAACCACATAGATGCGTAGTCTCTCTACAAGGGAGAAAGGTGCTTGTGTCTCCCAGCAGCCTGTCAGTCATATAATTACTTGGTTCCATGTCCTTTGCTTGATAGCTTTATTCATGATTGACTGAAACTTAAAAAGAGTTGGAAATAGAGGCATGTCTATGCAGTTTAATTTAACATATCTTCGTGATGTGACATAATAGAAAAATGATGATATCATAAATATTTCAAAGTCTAAAATAAATCGAGACTGTTCTAAGGCTTTCCACAATGTTTAAATTAATTTAATGGTGAAAATAAACTTTAAATCACAGGTACTGAAAAGAAAGTAAACAATACACATTACTTGTCATTAGCAAGTGTTAATATTTTCTCAGATTTGCTTCAAATCTCCGTGTTTTTTTTCTCCTTAATTGCATTCTTTTCCTTCCATCTCTAAGAAATAATTGCTACGAAGAATTTGATGTATATTTTTCCCGTCCAAATTTATCTTGTTACTAAATACGTATCTGTAAACAACATACAGCACTCATTATATTTCTCTCATTGTGCCTTTGTAACTTGACATTTGTAATTTGAAACCTATCTCTATTAAGACCAAGGCAATTGTTTCTAATAATCTCGTACTCATAAACTTGCCGTTGTGTGTCAAGTGGTGGCCAGTATCAAAGGTTTGTAGTACTTTTGCCATTTTCTCAAGAGTCTTATTTCTTCTATAAGACTCTTGTGATTAGCAATATATGAAAACCCATCTAACTTTGTAAACAGTTTTGAGTGGAGAGTGTGAAGACCTTGTTTTAAAAAGTCATCAGTTATGCCTCTAGATATAATGAAATCCTCCTGAAGCTGTTGCCTGTGTTACAGGTGAGTGTATCCATCGGGTGTTGACAGTAATGACTGGGAAGGTCCTTCAGTTTATGGCTCTAACCACATTGGGAACAATGTACTTTAGTGGAGAATTAGTCTCTGACATGGCGGAAACTGATTAGATACAGTATCACTCACATTGTATATAAAGAACAGTGCTGATGGTGTGGTATTTCAGCTATGATGACATAGGTTTGTGCTTTGGGATTTTTGTTTTGTTTTTATCCTATTGAGCTTTCTATTTCTAAATTCCTTTTTTTGACTTTGGCTTTGTGTGACTCAACAACTCTCTGTAACTCAACAGCTGCCAGATGCTAAGTGTAATTAAGCCGTTACATGTATTTGTAACCTACGACATGTGTTTGGGACACGGGAAGCAAGGTGGGAAAGGAAGAAAAGGAAAACTCTTGACTCAGTTTCAATCATCCTCTCCCTAACAGATGCTAACAGGCACTAGGAAAGCATCTTGCCACTTTCTATAAGCGCAGTGGTTGGCTGCTTATCATGGCTTTAGACAAGTAGCTAGATCCTAACAATAATTAGTGATTAAGCAGTTGATTTAAAGGGCTTACTTTGCAAACAAGAATATATCATTAACTCCCACTCCCCAAATATTTATGATCACAATATAGAGTCTGATTAGTTGCTGAGGCAAAATATCTGCTATACATATACTCACCTGGTGATAGACTGGGGTCCATCCATCACACTAGATGTCACATTGCAGATGAATTCATTAACTCTTGAAATCTAGAATAATCCTTCAGTGATGGAAAAGTCAAAATGTCTTCAAAACATCAAGTGTATGATGGCAACAGGAACCTTGATACGTGTGGCGAATGCAAATGCAAATGCCGTGTGCCTTTGTCCCAAGTTCGGTTAACGCTGGTAACTCTATGAACATACCAAGTATTATTTGCATTAATTTGAGAAAGAAGAATATTACATTCCCAATACAACACATGTGTTAAATATGTCTGAATATATGCCAGAAACTGCATTTCATGTATATTGTGGTAGCATAAATTTGAAAACAAGATCACATTTCACTGCCCATTATGTTTTAGTTTTAGTAAAATAATGATAATAGTAATAATAATAATAATAATCGCTCATTTTTTTGACTTCTTGTTTTGTTCTGGACTGCTCTACATTTATGCATATGTGCACATGTACACATGCTCACACACACACACACACACACACACACACTGATTGACACAATGACCTTATGAGATTAATACTGTCATTCCTCCATTTTAGGAGTGTGAACAATGAAACAGAAATATTAACTAGCTTGATCAGAGTAGTAACAAACTAGTTCTCACAGAAAGGAAGAGAAATCATCAGACAGAAAAAAAAAGTTTAGAAAGTTTTAGAAAGAAAACTACAATAAAAACTTAAGACAGAAATCTGAGCATTGACTTGAAAGTTCACAGTATGCTTTTGTCAACAGCAAGGACTACACTCAGACCTGCAACTGGGAAACGGGACCCTAGGTCTTGAGCAAGGGTGAAGACAGAAACCGAGATTCATGCATTAAGCCAGGCAATCTGGAAAGGGAAATGTGTTAATAGTACAACATGATCTGGACAGAAGCAAATGCAAATTGTTTTAAGAGACAAAGATATTCAATTTAGGCTCTTGTGATTTTTGAAAATTAAACCAATGTAAGTGAAAATTATATATAATTAAGTACATAAGAAAACAAATCCCAATAGTTAAGAGAGAACAAATTAATGAACCATTGATTTTGACTTTTAAAGTCCTAAAAACATTATAATGTGTCAGATACATACTACTATGTATATAAAAAGAAAACTGAACAGCAACACTTCAAAAGCAGTATCAGTCTTGTAAATGAAATACAAATTGTTGAAATAAAACAAATAGTATATACAGTGACTATGGGATCAAGCACATTTAAAGAGAGAATTACCCAACGAGAAAAATAATCACCATAAGAAATTAGAGACAACAGAGAGAAAAGAACTTAAATATAGAATGAAGACATTGAGAGAGAAGAAGGATAGCATGAGATTTGTTTGGTTTAATTAGGGAAGAAAATGGCTATGACATGTTTAGAATGAACTAATTGCGAATTCACAGAAATTGAATGCACAGCGTATATCAAGGAAGATTAAAACTGAATAGATGGATAGAATCCATGCGTTGTAAAGTATTGCTAGAAAGTATGGGAAGGGAAAGCTAAACAGCTTGTAGAAAAACTTTATGGAACTAAAAAAAATGATTAATCTATGAGAAGTTAGGAAACTATAGAAAAGTACAAAAAAATAAATAAAACACACAAAATGATACGCTAAACCCAGACAGATCAATAATTACATTAGCTATAAGTGAGTTACCATACAATGAAAAGATAGATTTTCAGATCACTTAAATATCAAGTTCTAATTATATACTATCTACAAAGGACACATATTTATAGAATATGTAGAAAAATTTAGTATACATTTTTCTATTATTAATAGTACAATCAAACAGCAAATTAATATCAATGCACTGTAATACACAACCTAAAGCGTTACAGTAAAAAAAAAAAGGCTGAACATTAAAGACATAAAGTATCAAATTTTAAAGTTATAGAAAAGAACGAACTCAAAGAAAGATCATTTACATGCATAAAGATCAACATTAGTAACCTGAATCACTTCTGTAGATAATAAATAGAATCAGGAAAGTTTATTGGGAAAAGCAATCATTGCTGAAAACAATCCAATAAAAACAAGTAAGGCTCAAGTTATCAATAATATGAGGAATGAAAATAAAGATGTCCTGATGGTTTTTACCTGCTGTATCTAACTAAATGCTCACAACTCTGGGGGGCTGAGTATGTCCATTTTATGAATGAATAAATGACAACTCAGAAGAAGTAATTAATCCTAAGACTATATGGCTAACAAGTATCTTAAAAATGAACACTCTCTTACTTGCTTCCCCCTAAGCTAAATAGTTATAGAGATGCTACCCTAATTAACTGGAAACTGTATACAAAACATTCAGACAGCGCCTGCCGCAGACCAACGCTCTCAGTAAATGTAACGAATCTAGTAGCCGTTCTCAAACACAGGACAACTGAGCCACGACAGCTAATTCACTACTGTCCTTTTTATTTTTTTGTTTCTGACTGATGGAAAAAGTATTTGGAAAGACGAATGGTCACATGGTCAGAGGAATGTACACATTCGTAAGGTACTCGCTTCGGGCAATGCGCTGGTATGGTGTCTGCTACTGGAGTTGATGTGCAGTGCGTTGGAATTTTCATCAGTGGGAAAGCGTCTCCAGCTCGTTAGGTTCCTGGATATAGCACATTGATGTACAAAGTGCAGTTGTTGATCAGAAACTTTGGTTGAGGCTGCTTTGGAGTTTTCCAAGTTGGTCTTTGTTCGTATGGGAATGGGACATTGCCACCCTATCGGAGGAGAATGCATTCACCTTTCTTATCCAGAGAGATGCAGCTTAGGAAAACCGAGGATATTGGAAATTCTCCCTTGTCTACTACCCATTTTGGTGTTTCCTTGACTTGAAACTGTGTTTATTGACATTGAAATGGTTCTGTTTAAAAATTCTAAAAGCTTTGACACATCAAACATTCCTAAGAATTAAAATAATTAGTCTGAAAGTTTAGAAACATCGAAATAGTAATCTTTTCAGGTATTTAGCATAGAAGAAAATTGTGATTCTTAAAGAACATTTTTTAAAATGTAAATATTTGACTTAAAATTTTATGAATAGTAATTCATGTACACCTGCTCTGTAGTTTTAAGCCACAGGATTTTTGGTAAACTGTTTTATCAATATTTGGGAACATATCAGAATGTGGAAAAGCAGATGAAATTTAGAAGGGCATTAAAAGATCAATTTTATGAAGAATTTTAGTATATGTAAGCATTAAACATTTGAATTCAGAAATAGTTCCTTCAGTGGCTTTCAAAACTGTGATCAATGCTTATACAAATAGTGTGGGTTTTATATTTGTATAAAAATCGTGCTTTAGGGCCAGCTGGTGGCCTGGTGGTAAAGGTAGTAGATCCCACATGGCCAATTGTAGGTTCAAGTCCCAGACCTGGTGGCTTGAGGGACACTCTGGGTATATGTGCATGTGTAGCCAAAATCCCAAAAGGAAAATAGAGGAGAAAGGACTGTAATATGACCATTCCCCCGGGGAGTGTTTTCTTCCCTTTCTCTCTTTCTTTCTCAGCTGCACTCTAGTGAACATACGCACCCTATAGCAAATATTTTAAATAATAAAATAATGTGTTAGATAATGTTGATAATTGCTTTGGACTGATTATTTTGTGTAGCTTGAACATATTTACAGCTGTTCAACACTCAAGTAAATTATTGTTATTAAATATGTAATAATTTTTCAATACATTTTGATTAGTCAAACAGAAGTAAAAATTTTATTTTATCACTTATAATTCTCATATTTTCCTTGATAACATTCTATTTGATGAAAGCTTAAGGCATCAGTTCAAATTACTACAACTGCCGTGATGAAAAGAACTATAACAAGGGCCAGCAGGTGGCCTGGTGGTTAAGGCACTGGACTCCCACGTGGCTGACCTCGTTCAAGTCTTGAACCCTGCAGCTTGAAACTCCTTCTGGGCACATGTGCATGGACGCCCAAAATCTTGAGAGGGGAGTGGAGGAGAATGGAGGAGAAGGGACTGTGGCATGGCCATCTTCCTGCAGAGTAATTTCTAACTTTCCCTATCTCTGTCTCTCTCTGGTGAGCATACTCACCCTACGGCAAACAAACAAAACAAAAACCTCTAACATAATTTCTGCCTTTCTTTATATTTATTTCTGACTTTAAAATGTAGACTCTAACATTTGCTCAAATAAAATGACCCATGTTTTTTCACAAGAGATTATCTTCATTTTAGGATAAATGAATCCAGAAAAAGGCCATTTAAAAAAGGAATCCATGTTTAAAAGAACCAGTTTTTTCACATTAAGCAAAAATAATGTATTGCAACTTTATGTTGAAAAATAAAACCAATTATCAAGCCTATATTTTAGTTTATCTTTAACTTTATTTACTATCCCAATTACCCTTTTTCAAAAAGATAATAGCAATTTTTGAGTGGGGCACAGTATACATTCTGTAGCAAAGATGTGATTATACAAAGGGTCTTTGAAAAGTTCATGGATATTGTGTTTAATGAAAAAACTATACATAAAATCTTCCTCTTCACAAGCTTTCCAATTGGATCTCCAATGGGCATCATACTACTTTTTGCTATGAGCAAGTAATAGATGACCTAGACACTGATCTCATGGTTGACGTGACGAGATACTTGTAAGTGTGCAGGTGTGGGTAGGGATTAATTTTATAAGTGGACATTCATGGCAATTTTCATGTTATAACAACTCTTATTTCCATGTGTAAAATTTCCTCTCTTTAATTCAGGGGATGAGAATAGTAAACATTTAGATAATAAAAGTTTCTGTACTGTATCCCTTCTTTACTACAGTTAACTTTCATCTTCTTGCCCTCATAGTAGAAAATCTGTTCAAATGCTGACATTTTCAGTGCTATTTGTATACTCTGGTATTACCATGACTTGATAATTCTGACTTAGCTACATATGTGCATCTCCTAGTTAAAGGTTATTTCAAAGTGTGAAAAGCTGGTTAAAGAAAAAAAAAAAAAACTAGAAGATAAAGCCATGATTACAATGCACTGGCATATTTTCTTGAAATGATGTCCCAAATTAGAATTAGTAGGTCAAAAGATGGCTCTTGATATCTATTGCAAATTATCTCCAAAAATCATGGTAAAGAAGATCTAGATATAATCATAACTGAGGTTCTGACCAAGAAAAGATCAACTTAAAGTCAAAGAGACTTATCAAGAGAGTTGTTTTTAAAAATTTTTGTTACCCTATCCTGATCACTCAACAAATTTTGGTAATATTGCCTCCCAACACCTTAAGTTATACTTAAAAAAATAAAATTAGACCAGCAGGTGTATGATGGTTAAGGCACTAAATTTCTCATGGCTGACTGCATGGTTCATTCAAATTCTGGACCCAGCTGCTTAAAGAATATGACAGGCACAAGTGCACGCATGCCCATCATCTCAAGAGGAGAATAGAGGAGAAGAGGCAGTGGTATGGTCATCTCCCTTGCGGGGTGATTTACTTTTTCTCTCTCTCTGTCTCTCTCTGGCAAGTGCACACACCCTATAGGAAAAAATTGTGTAATTATTCATCTTGTAAAAATGTTGGCTCTGGCCTTACATCATAATAGGAGGCTACAGTGGGTGACTTATTGGCAGCTGCCATAAAATGCACACCTGAAGCGTAATTAACTTGGCCCAGTATCTACGCCCACTCCAGAAGCATAGAGGGTAAACAACTTCCATAAATACTGAAATGGACTGCCTCCTCTTTATCTTTCTGCAAGATAGTAAGGAAGGAAGGATGACGTGTTGATGGTATTCCATAGAAACCTTAGCTTGGAAAATCACACAATGCCTAGTCTCTTCCATTTGAAGCTGCCATGGAGCTTAATGAAGACATAATTATGCAAGACGGGTTAAAGCAAAATCAGTCTTCTATCAATGAGCAAAGTAAGTGCAAAACAATAAGCTGACATAGTATTAAAATTCCATTATCCTATCTGACATTCTGAGCAGAAGTGTAGAGCATGTGGCTTCAGGCTATAAGATGAACTATGCGAAATGTAATTGAAGTCAGTTCATATAGAGGAGAGATTTGAAAAACTGGGTGTGTTAAAAATGAACTGAAAGAAGCATCATAGCTTCTCAACAGAATGACCTTCTGGTCCCTGGAAGTAGCGGCCCAACTAGATGAACCTCTACCGAGGGGCCGTGAAAACATGATGCTTTAGACCACTTGACACCCTTTCATGGCTCCCTGTCCTGTTCCTATGTGGTATTTATCACTGCGTAGTTTCTACTTTGTTTTTGTTACTCTTTGATTAATGTCTCTTTCCCGATTAGACTGTAAATGTCACAGACTGTATTTTTATAATGCTCACCGTGGTATCCCCAATGCCTAACACAGGACTAGGAACAATAAATATTTGTTGACTGATTTAATAAATGATAGACTAGCTTTCCCCTTCTTCCTTGACTATTGCTCACCAGCTTTTGTTAACCGAGCAAACTTGGGAGAGAGCTGGTCTGGAATCTGTCCCCAGCTGCTCAGAATGAGGTTTCTATTTTTTGAATTAGTTGCCGATAGAAAGTTATCAAACTAGGAATTTGAGAAAGAGTGGTTTTAGGGAGGGACAGTCATGATGGAAGATGAAGATGAGTTTAGAAGGCATTTTTTTTTTTTTGAGGAAACAATTTTGTTTATAGAGGGAAAGTCTCCCCTTTTTTACAAGCCAGTGTGAATGGACTCATTTACTGTTTCCTGGTGAGTCAGCCTAGTAGTCCCAGTTTTCTTTTCAATGCTGCTCATTTGTAGGGTCCATAAGCTTGAAGCTGAAACTCTTGAAATGCACTTTTTCTTTTCTAACATTTGTGATAATTTTTTTAAATGTATACCAATTCTACTCGGTCCGTGATAATCTCATTTTTTTTTCTAACATAAAAATAATATTTTAGTTTTTTTTTTTATTATAAAGTAAAGTTGGTAACCGAAAAAGGGGTGTCGTATTTATTCCCTGGCCTCCCATGGTCTAGGCCTACTGCCTATTTATCACCACTAGGACCCAGTGGGGAGCTCTGATGCTCTGGAAACTGAGGCCTCTGTTCTTCACAGGTCCTTTTTTTTTCTTTCCTGAAGAGGTCTCTGAAGCTACTTTTGGGTAATGAGATGTGGGAAAACCATCACGAGAGTGGCTTAATATGTACCTGCTCCATTTTAAATAGAATTATGGAGCTAAAAATGTTCACATGTGAAATAAAAATATGCATGTTTTAATTTAGGTTGTTTTCATTTATAGAAGGAAAATAAAGCAATATATGAGGATACTTCAAAAAGTTCACTAAAAATGAAACTTTAAGTATGAATTTATTTTGGCACAAAAAAAAAAAAAAAAAAAAAAAAATGAGGGCCAGCCCTATAGCCTGGAGTTTAAAAGAGCCAGATCTCACATGTCTGACCAGGGTTCAGATTCCAACTATAGAAGTTTGAAAAACACTTGGGCCAATGAGCATATGCCTAAACCCAAGTGGACGGAGCAATGGAGGAGAAGGGGTGCTGGTGTAACCATACCTCATGAGGAATTGCTCTGCCTCCCCCACCCCCAACTTCCATTTTATCTCTAGCAAAACACACATTCTCTGGCAATTAAAAAAGAACTGAGGGGCCAGCAGGTAGCATGGTGGTTAAGGCTCTGGACTCTCACATGGCCGACTACAGTACAAGTCCTAGACCTGGTGGCTTGAAATTCATGCCAGACATGTTTGTGTGTGTGCTCAGAATCCCAGGAGGAGATGGGAGGTGAAGGGATTGCAATGTGGCTATTCTCCCCGGGGCGGTGATTTCTCAGTTTTTGTCTCACTGTCTCTCTGTCTCTGACGAGCACACTTGCCTTACAGCAAAAAAAAAAAAAAAAAAAAACTTAAAAAAAACCAGAATTTAAATCCATGCATACTCTTCTTTCTGTAATAATACAGTTTCCATGAACTTTTTAAAGATTCCCCCCTCCATATTTCATGACTCTGTCCAGAAGAACCTTGAGCTCTGAAGATGGAAGGATATTAATATTAGATAATTTTACCTAATTACTTAATAAGTAAAAGAATAAAGAGAAATGTCCAATAGGACCAGCGGGTGGCATGGTGGTTAAGCCGGTGGACACTCCCACATGGCCAACCATGGTTCTAGTCCCGGACCTGGTAACTTGCTTTCTTGCTTTCTCTCTCTCTTTCTCTCTCTCTCTCGCTCTCTCTCTCGCTCTCTCTGTGTGGTGTCAAATTAAAATAAATGAATGAATAAATAAAATTAAATTAATAATTCTTTTAAAAAAAAAGAAAGAAATAGATGAACTCAGTACTTTCAGTTTTATAGACGACTGAGGCTGCAACATACATCTCAGTGTATAATTATGAGACAACACCTAATTACCATGGGTGCAAACCGGAACGGAGTATACCAGACAGAGAATCTCCTAAGCCTGATAAACTGTGCCCAGGGAATAAACAGCAACACTTAGCACTGAGCCGATAGTAGTGAGAACCTCCTCTTCCCTTCACAGGTACTGGGTAATCACCCCATGCTGACAGGAATTTGTGCTTGGGTTGGCTCTCCAATGAATAAGTTTCACTCTGCAGAGACAATTATGTATAGAATTGGATTTGATTCCATTCACACAGCTAAATAAGGTTGGGGGGGTTCAGTGTGCAATGAAGAAAGGAAAGTAAAAGCTCAGAATGAAAATACCAGTTATAAATGGATTGTAGTTGATTATGCAGGTGCTTCAAAAAGTTCATACAAAATGGAACTAAAATACGAGTTTATTTTAGTGGGAAAAAAGTCTTCAAAATCCTTATATAGTTTATTTCATAACATTGCATTTTCCATGAATTTTTTTAATAACTCCTCATTATACGGTTATTTTGTTTCTTCAAAATAATAAGTGAGAAAACGTTGTCATGTATGTGAACTACCATGGAGTGTCAAATTCTCTCAGGAGTTTGGAGACATGAATGATAAGGAATGACCCTTATGCATAGAGTGAGTCAACTTCTGCTTTGGTGATGTTATTTGTAAGCTTTTCTCCATCCACGTGAAAAACAGAAGTGCATTTCTTCTCATTGTCATAAATTTTTAAAGGGGAAAAATCAGCTTGTTATAGCAATAAGTAGAGTGGACCAGGAGGTTCTATCTCGATTTCTTTGAAACCTTCATATGTCTTTTAAGAAATTGAATAGTAAAGACCACACGTAACTGGAGCATTTATTGTGTGAAAATTTTGCCAGGTTGGCCTTTGATTGAGACTGCTTGATATTGTAAAAAGAACACAGGGGTCTAGAGAAATCGAGGTGAATCCTGCATCTGCTACCTCTCCGGGTATAACCTTAGACACAGCATTAAGCCTCTCTGTAGGGGAGGTGATAGCTGCATTTAAACAGCAGGCTACTGTGCAATTTAATGAGAGAAAGCCTAGAAAGGACCTAGCCCAATACCCAATACATGGTAACATGTGTTTGATAAATGCCTATTTTCCTTGCCTCCCATCAAACCATGTGTCCACCCCTGCCCATCCTACATGTAGACCTATCACTTTCCATAGACAAAGCCCATGGGTAGATTTAAATTGTGTTAGCAAAGAGAAATAACCAGATATCATTTAAAAACAAAAGACCTGGGGCCAGCAGATGACATGGATGTTAAGGCACTGGATCCCATGTAGCTGACTCTGCGGTTCAAGACCAGAGTCAGAGGCTTGAAAATCACACTGGGCCCATGTGTGTTTGTGCCCAAAATTCCGAGAGGAGGGTGGAAGAGAAAAGATTGTGGTGGGGCCATCCATCCACCCCCCCGGGGAGGGGCGATTTGTCACTTTCCCTCCCTCTCTCTCTGACCCTGTCCTTCTCCAGTGAGCACAAGTGCCCTACAGCAAAAACTGAAAACAAGTAAGGACGCCAAATATGAGCTCTCCATCCCTTAATATTAATGTCAGAATACATTATATATATTCATTTTAAAAAGCCACTTGTTACATTTTATCATAGGAAGCATGAGATGATCCTGAGAGGAATCTACGAGATCATGGCTCAGGTTTTATATATGAGAACACCGGGACTCGCTGAGTGCAGGAATTTGTTACAATGAGACTTACCAGTCTTCTAGCTGCCACAATGATTTCTTAGATGGTTGAGGTTGTATGACATTAAGACAGGCTGCCTAGGAACCAGATCCAAAATTGGCTACCATATGCAGGATCTTGGGTAAGACACTTAAGTGACTCACCAGTCCTCAAGTTCTTCATTTGAAAAATGTTTCCAATGTCATCTTAATGTTGGAAAAGTTTTAATTTTTTTGTTTGTTCTTAATTTGTTATAAACTATATGTGCTTGCCAGGGAGAAACAGAAAGAGAGAGAGAGAGAAAGTGAGAAAGCACCCCCCAGGGGACATGGGCACCTTGGGATAACCTCTCTGCCATTCTCCACTGGGAATTTTGGGCACACGTGTGCGCGCACGCACACGCACACACACACACACATACACACACACGCCCCGCATGGTCTTCAAGCTGCCAGGTCTGAGACTCAAACTGAGCAGTCAATCGTAAGGGCATCCAGCCGCCTTTAACACCACACCACTGCCTACCCCAAAGTCGGAAAAGTTGTAAAAGGTAAAACTAAAGTTGCAAAAGAAAAGATGCCACAGTAAGTGCTTGCTACATCCACATCTTCAGTAGTTAATGGAAAATGCTTATTACTAAAAAAAAACAAAAAAAAAAAAAACAAAAAAAAACTTACATGATTTTAAAAATGTTTTGCATGCAAATTAAGTCATACTTCCCTTTCATCTTTCTATAAGCTTTGTGAAGGACCCTTGAATTAGCTATTATGAAACCTTAAGTTGTTTTTTTTTTTTTTTTTTTTCAGTTACATGATGTGATCTAGACAACAGTGTCAAAATTCCTAAAAGTAACTGAGATAAAATCTGAGCTATTCCATCCTAGGATTGACATTTATTTTGTTTGTTTGTTTTTGCTTTTTGGGTTTTCATTTTCGTTTCTGTTTTTCAAATTTACTCTCATATATCCATGTCCTGGTTCTGTACACAGGCACATGCGATATCTTCGTGGACTTGGTAAAATGCCTGCTTTTCTGTAAGAATGAATTGTAACTTCGTAAAGTACGTCACAAGGTCTAGCCCGTCTCTATTGCTGTCCCCCTAGGAACCAACTTCACCCTGGCAGAACTGGGGATCTGTGAGCCCTCCCCACACCGAAGTGGCTACTGTTCCGACATGGGGATCCTTCACCAGGGCTACTCCCTGAGCACGGGTTCCGACGCCGACTCCGACACAGAGGGAGGGATGTCTCCAGAACACGCCATCAGGCTGTGGGGGAGAGGCATCAAATCCAGGCGCAGTTCCGGCCTGTCCAGTCGTGAAAACTCAGCCCTTACCCTGACTGATTCTGACAACGAAAATAAGTCGGATGATGAGAACGGTAGGCCTCCTTCTTAAATACCCTTTAATGGTCTGTGCACTGTACTGCCTAGGGCTTGGGATGTTTTTGTTTTTTCATAAATAGGCGTAATAAAACCATTCTTTCTCTTTTTCAATTGACCCGACTCCTGGGTCTGAGCAGGGGGGAAAAGAACCCAGCAACCCGCAAGCACACAAGAAATGGGAAGAGCATTTTAAAATCACATTTTGATGATAAGCCACTATTCAGGTAGAGTCAGTTGGTCTTATTAGCAAGTAAATTACATTGCAAAAGAGGCAGCTTGATAAACTATGACCTATACCTAGAAAATGTCCTCTCTCCACGAGTTTCTAGGTCTTTGTATTGATTTCCCCTTCCCAGTAAATGGCAACCTGGGTTATTTTTTTCATGAAGATCTCTTAAGAATCCTACCTTATCTTAGACTTTCATTTCCAGGCGGCAACGCCTCATATCCGTATTGAAGATCAAAGTTGGAACAGATGCTCTGGAGTTTAATAATGACAAATAGGAAAAGACTAGTCTTCAAAAAAGTATTCTCTTATATGTGTACTTTTCCCCGTGGTACCTATGTAGGTTAATGGCTTCCCACATCTCCTATCACAAATCACGGTTGCCTATCCATCAGCTTTGTAGGTGGGTTTTAATGAAACTTTGAAAATTAAATGCTTCCGATCATTAAGCAGTAAATATAGGGAAGCCCAAGCAAGTCATTAAAGAGATAAGGTGCTTATTTGTGGATTTCTTAGCGACTCAGAATGGCGTTTAGAAAATACATTTTTTTAGAAGATAAATTGCATTAGGTCCAATTGCTTCATGAAGAAAACATCAAATGCCGTGTGGTTTGTTATGAATAGATGGCGCGTTTGCTGAAAGAATTACCATTAAAATGTTTACAAATAGATCAGTTAAGAATGTTTATATAAAATATTACAAACTTCTGCTAGAGCAGCTTTAAGTATTTTCTTTCATTTAAAAGAGAAAAAGAAATTTGCAGGCGGACAGCTTGTTGTGAATGCAAAAACATGGCTAAATATCATTTAATCTCAAAACTGTGTTGAAAATACATCATTTCCCGGGTAAGTTGCATATATTTGAAAAGATGTCACTTTGTTCCATTTAAATTTGTGTTTAATTCTGAAATAATTTATTCTACGTGGGGACAAGGGAAGTGTCTTACTTATGCCTTCGTTCATATAGCTAATCAAGGTGTACTCTCAAGGAAAAATCTGCACTTGACTCCTTTTGAATTTTAACAAAGTTCTGACACTTGGCACATTCAACACTCTAAGGTGCTTGTTTGATAGGAAATTACTTTTAGAAGTTTCCATAAATGCGTACATTGAATCCATTTACCGATGTCCTTTTTCAACTTCAGTGTGTGTCAGGTACTATTTAAACGGAGGCAGTTTGATTGCCTAATAAATAAAATCACTTGTAATCCAAGAACTTACAGCACATTTTAAACAAGGTACTTTAGCAAATCTCCCCATGGTTGGTATCCTCACATCTGTATGGGGAACTATCTATATAAGGTTATTTATACAGATTCATAGAATTTTCTTCCTCCGCTTTTTAAATTATACACAGCTTAAAAAACTCAGCTAATAAGAGGTTTCCCCGTAAAGTCAAAAGAGCAAATAATGCTTACCTCAAATTCATCCAGAACTGTTTTGGATGGGGAAATGTTATCATTAATTATGTACTTGCTGTACCATTAGTAGTCTCATTTTTCCCAGTATTATTTGAAACGTTAAGACTTGAACAGTTTTCGATTTGGAAGCATCTACACAAAACCCTGCATACTTCTAGGAAATAAACCCTTAGACAGAGAGTCTTGATATTTTTTTCCCCTGTAATACTAGTTATAATGTAGTCAGAATTGCATGAAGAAAAAAATGTGCTTAGGGGCACCAAGCCACCTGGTGTGCATGTGAGTGCATCTAGCCAAGCACAAAGGAGGTACTGAAACCAGGATTCAAGCTAGGAGATAGGTGAGTATTTTAAAGCGTACTGTCAGTATGTTACTCCTTTTCTCTTTTTAAAAAAGTTTCAATATTTCACATATTCCATAATGCATGTTCTGCTCTCACTTGGGGCCAGATAAAAATAAGAAATTTTACACGTCACATCATAAACTCTTTAAGCAAACAAAAAGTGAGACGCAAGCAACTCTGCAGGCGGAGGTGTTAACTTCAGTAAACTTCTTGGTCTTTCTCTCTGACAAATTCTGTTTAGCTCACAAAGAAATCAATGCTTTTCACATCACTGATTTTATGAAGTTTGGGAATGTATTATCATATAGATTGACAGTTGCCCGACTGGTTCCACACCACAGCATGGACACTTACAAAGCCATCATTAATTTCTCACACTCGTACCCAGCAATGGCTTCCTCCATAATAAACACTGTGTCCTTCAAAACCAAATCAATAACCTTTTAGGTATGCCTTTCTTGAAGAGGAAGTAGCAAGGATCTATAACTTTGAGAAGGAAGCCCTTCAGTTCAGTTTTGGATTTTAAGGGTACAATGTCATAAAATGAATCTTTTCTGTGTGGTTCTGTATATTTTTATTTCATTTCCATGGTGGGATCTTGGGGTACATAGCTTTTTCACAGTATTTATTTAAAATCTCCCTTGAAAATAATTTCACTTGTGATTTACTAAAGATAAAACAGAGCTGAGAAATCAACTTTTCTTTCTGTCGTGCGAAGCACGCACCCAACCTTCCAAATCATTGTGCGAAAATCTCTGACACTGCCAACAGTCCTTTCTAGATTAGTGTTGATTGAGCCCCCTACATGCCCCTGTGACAAAAAATGACCCACTAGGGAAATTGATAGTCCCATCACACGGAACACACAGATGCACTTTTCATTGCTTTTGTTTTCTTTTCGGTGTAGATACTCCGTTACCACTGTCCACACCTCTGCCTCTGCCGTGTACTAGGTGGCTACCAAATCCACATTGTGCTGACTCCAGATGGGGTACTTTAAATAGATAAGACTCTCAGGTTCGTGTTGTGGTGTCAAGTTCTCTAATTCTATCTTGAAGTTAATGATGACTTGGTTAGAAACGAGACTTGGTTAGATAATGAGAGTTGAGAACGGCTGGGGCCAAGTTTTTGCTGCTGTGAAATGTTACTGAGTCTCTACAAAGGGCTTTCCCGGTGACTCTAAATTAGAATCATACTTTTTTTTTTTTTGGTAATAAATGTCCCACTTAAAATATGTCCTCTCTGAGGCCCTTTGTATCACCTGAGTTTTAGAGAAAATGGGGCAGTCACTAATACACAAGAATAACTAATTGCCTCCTTAAAGATGCGGAATAGCACACGCTGTAAAAATCTGGGCTGCGCACTCTTGACTCCCTTAGGCAGTTTCTTCACCTTGGGGACTTAAAAATATACTTGCTTTTTTTTTTTTTTTATTTGTTTCAGTGTAATTCTAGTTACAGTTGTTTTATTGAAAATCCAGAAAGGAACAAAGAAAAAGACAAACTAGGCTTGGCCATGGCATAAGAAGACAGAAATTTTAGAAAACTGAATCTGGCATTGTTTAAAGCTCTAGGAAAGTTATTCTTCCTCACCTTCTTTGTTACTACCCAAAGTAAATATGAAAAATATTCATTTTCATCCGTTGTCAATTGGAACATTTATAATTCTTACAATGTACTTTGAGGTTGAAATATACGTGTTGGGTTAATTCCATTCCATTTCATAAAATGTTTTATAAAACAAGCTGGCTCTTGGCACAGGATGGATTTGTGTAAAGTATATTTGTGGAACACAGATTCTATTAGATCGTGAGTTCTCTTGGCAAAGTCTGTAGAGTATCTGTCTCCTCAGCAGGGCTTCAACACACTCAGGTACTCACTGCTTGTTAACTGAGACAGGAGGAATGAACCCTGAGGGCAGGAAGGGTTTTCCTCCTATCAGGAACAATGTCTGTAGATTATTATCACCAGCCAAGTTGCTTTCATTTGACATATGAGGTGGGTTTCTTAAATCTTCCTTCTTTTTTTTTTTTTCAAAAAAACCACTCCTTCATAAATTTAGCATTAGAGTACTCTTTATGGAAATACTTGCAAGACCTTCTGGTGGGTTTCTGTTTCCACTAGCTTTATTACTCTTACGTACGCTTAAATTTATTTTGCTTTATAATCCACTCTTCCTTTCTTCTCTCCCATCCCACATGTAAAAATCATAAAGAATGGCTGGAAAATATATAAAAATTACTGTTAGTTTCAGACATGGCCAACTAACTAATAATTTTCCTCTTAAGGAAAGCAGAGTCAGGAATAAGTCTAATAGAAAAAGAATCTACAAAAGGCATACATTAATAATAGATTGACTGGACTTCTGATATCTATGCAGGACGATTTCTTTCTCCAGCCAAATTTCATGTAAAAAAAATTCCATCGTACCTTAAAATTAATATATTGACTTCTTTCCTTAAAATAAAATATAACAGAAGACAAATATTTTAACCCACTTTGATGACAATTATTTCAAATTGAGTTCTGAGGGTTTTTTTTATTTTTGCAAATTCAAGCATAACATTTACAAAGAAGAGTGTGGAATGAGCTATCCTAGATTGAGAAAATGAAAAATGTGAGAACAAAATGTCCTAGGTTCTCGGTCCTGTCTCTTCTTAAATGAAAGGACGATCTCATTCTCATAACTGGTTCAATTCCCTACAAATCCAGGTGTTAGAGGCTATACAAGAAACTTATTTCCAACACTGCTATTAATAGGGTCTTAACCACAAAAATAGCATTCTCACCATGCTAAACCACAGGTGATAATAATAGAAAGCCAGAGACAACATTTAGGAATCTACAATTGTCACATAACATGATACATAAGCGAGAAATAAAGGGTTTGGTGTTTTGGAAATAGAATTGTATGAGACTTTAGAAGTTTAGCTCCTTGGCACATTAAGCAATGCTTCCATTACTTTAAAGTAGAACAGAGTTCTTAGAGAAGTATTAAGACTGTGTGCCTTATTTCAGTACTGCACTTTCCAGATTATAAACTTCAGTGGCGTGGTCTTTAGTTATTTATATATTTCTTTCTTTCATTTGGTGGTTTCTTTCATGTTTGTTAATGCTCCCAGGGGCTATCAAGCAATGGCTCCATTCAATAAATACAATAAATAAAATGAAGCACTAAGCCTTACTTTTGGCAAGGGCAGCCTGATTATTACACGTGTAATCTTCAGGCCTTCAGGGAGACATTGGGCTTGGTGGATAATCATTTGGTTTTAAGCTGCTGAGTTCCTGATATCAGTACTTTAAATTCAGTTGAGTAGCAACGATAGTAAAAGGGTAATAGGCAAAATGTTTTTGTTAGTTCACGATTGGAAGCCTCTTTAGTCAGAAAACTCTAACTTTTTTTGGCATATTGTTCAGTTTTTGTTTTTCTTTTTTTTTTTTTTTTTTTCCTTTAGTGAGTCGTCTGTCAAGGATGAAATTAAATGTATGTAATAGGTAGAAAAGATGTATTAAGAATCAAATATTAATGTCACAGATAAAATAAATTTAAACTAAAGAAATTGAGGGATGAGAGGGTGTCATGATGGCTTGGGTGCCCTACTCCCACATGGCCAACCACGATTTGTGTCCTGGAACGGGTGGCATGAGACTCATGCCAGGCACCTGTGCGTGCGTGCCCAAGGTCCCAAGAGGAGAATGGAGAAGAAGGGATTGTGGCATGGCCATCTCCCCTGGGGGTGATTTCTCACTTTGTTTCTCTGTCACTCTCTGTCTCACCAGAAAATACACGGGCCTTATAACAAAAATCTCCCAAAAAATAAAAACAAACAAAAAAACTAAGGAAGGTGATAGTGTACATTTTCTAGAGACACCTGAATCAGGGTGAACATGCACTGAAAATACTACCAAATAAAAAGGATTTGAAAAGAACATATGACAAATAATGAGGTATTTCTTTTTTCTTTTTTTTTTTTTTTTTTGAGAGATTTTTGCTATAGGGTGCATGTACTCTCTAAAGAGACAGAAAGTGAGAAATCATCCCTCCTTCCACCCAGAAAAAATGGCCATGCTACAATCCCTTCTCCTTCATTCTCCTCTTGGGATTTTGAGCACACATACACACGTGCCTGGCATGAGTTTTAAGCCAAGTCCTGGACTTGAACCACAATCAACTACGTGGTTGTCTAGTGACGTAACCATTAGATCGTCGGCTGGGCTCGAAGCATTTGAATTAGCCACTCTGAAACTCCAATACAGCAAGTAGAAGGAGAAAATTTCAAGTAATGGATTTGTAAAAAGGATAGAAATTACAGGTGTGTAGATACCATGTATGCACGCTCACACATAAAGATAAACGTGTTACTTGTCCTTTAATTTGGAGATTTAATGCTAGCTGAAATAAGTGCCTAGAAAATTGTCCTTTTTTTGTTTTACAAACTCAGCATGAGGTGGGTTGAAGGAGTCAAAGGTGGGAGTAAGAGAGTAACAGACGAGTCATCAACAGCAGACGGTGCGAACTGCAGGCCGGGGGCTGAATCCAGCCCATGGAATTGTATTATTCAATCAGTGAGGTGTTCAAACATTTTTAGATCAATAATCAAAATTTATAAAGTGGGGGATTTAATCTTAGAAATGTTTTGACTCTTCTTGAAAACCTAGAAAGAGCTAGAAAATGCCAAGTTTTGGCTGTGGACAAATTGGTTAAAAGAAGTGATAGTATCAGTTCTAGAGGAGGTCCATGTTCTTTGGCTTGCCTGAGCTCAATCCAGGACATGTCAGTAGTTTAAGGTAGCTTATGTAGGTACTTCCATTATTAATGCCGACCTACCAATTAACTTCAGGGAAATCAGAGGTAATAGGTATTGTAGACAAAAAGGTATTGAGTTGTCAGAAAAATCATGTTGCATTTTTACATAGAAAAACACATCATGACTTTTCCAATGACCCAAGAGAACCCAACAATTTTCTCTTAATTTAACATGTCTTTAGAATAGTGATATTACTTCTTTTTTGTAAGTTTGACTTATCTGCAAAATGGGTTTAGTTTTGCTATATCCAATTTCTAAAATAGTTTTAGGGCATTTTGATTTAAATGTTTCAGATAAAATTAAATCAAATGAAAATCAATTGAATTTGAGAGGTAATAAAATAATAGTCTGTGTGTAGGAGGGATTTAGTGTGTGATATCTCATTCCCACCATCTGAAGTAGGTGCCCTAAAGTCCTAAACAATTAAGATTAGAATCCTTAATTTAATAAGTATATTGGAACTATTTTAATGTTGGAATGTCTAGGTGGACTTTTAAAATGTAGATGGAGGTAAAATTCACTTTAAACACTTGAGCTACGTCAACTGATTAAAGAAAAACCCAAGGGACTTCCAGGAGGAAGCCACTTAAAGAGGAAAATGACTTAGTACTAATTATGTTCAGTTTTGATCTGGCAAGTGGCTTTATGAAGGCCGTTACGATGAAATGGAAGACAAAAGCAAAAATAAAAAACAAAGGCTAGAGGAGGAAAATGCAGTGATGTGAGAACTTCTAGCACTGCAAGAGAAAAAAGACATGGCATAATGTTGGGTAATGCTGAGCAGGGGTCAAACAGGAATCAGAAATGGTTTTCTACAAACCCAGAAATGTTCTCCTGCCAGCAGATAACCAGGATTCCCAAGTATTCATGGAAGGATGTCACTCTGTGCAGTAAAAGTGGACCTCTAAAGGCTCATGGAAAATTAAAGTACAAGTTTATTTTGGTGCAAAAAAATTTTGGAATCTATGCCTAGTTTTTTCATAATGCATACTTTCCAGGACTTTTTCGAAGACCCCCCCCCTTAAATTCCCAGTTTTTTATGTTGTTGTTGGTTTTTGTTTTGTTTTGTTTTGTTTTAAGAGAGATTTTTGCTATAGGGCATGTGTGCTCACAGGGAGACAGAGAGCAACAGAAAGACAGAAAGCAAGAAATCACCCCCAGGGAGGATGCCCATGCCACAATCCCTTCTCCTCCATTTTCTCTATTCTCCTCCCGGGATCTTGGGCACACACGCACACTCACCCAGGGTCAGTTTTAAGCTACCAGGTCCAGAACTTGAAATGTAGTCAACCACGTGGGTGTCTAGCAACATAAGCCTTATGCCATCTGCTGGTCCAAACACTCCCAGTTGTTTTAACCATACTAGGAATATTTGTAAAGGAGAAAAGGTAATCAAAAGACAAACATGTTTACTAATGGAACGGGACTATTTCTATTTAGTTAGCACTTTTTGGAAGAGTAAAGTAAGAGGTAATTTTATGGGATTATATATTGTCCCGAGGACAGTAGGAGAGATCAACACTATGGCAGGATTTCACAAATGAAAAACATTTTAAAAGGGGCCATGAAATTACACTGAGAGAGCTAGACACTGGAAGACATTTGGGAAATATTTCTTTACAGTGTATCTCATGCAAGAAATACACTACCACGCATTTACAATTGCAAAAGGATCTTTGGGAAAGAAAAAAGAGAACATTGGTTGTTTGAAGTTAACACACTTTGTTTAAATATGTAGTATTTTAATACACCCATACATGATGAAAATAAAACTAAGTTTTGTTTTCTTTAGTATTGATTAATAATTGTAAAGTGATCTCTGATGAGGAGATAATTTAATTTGGGGATCCTTTTTCACTTCAGCAAAGATTCAAGGTGTGGCTGCTAAGTGCTCAGTACTGTGCAAACCATTTTGTGTGTCTCTTTGTGTGTGTCTGTGTTCCAAGTGCATTGCTAGGAGGGGGCATTCCATGGGTACGAGGGATGCCGTTGAGAGGGACAGACATTAAAAAGTTTAATTTACCAAGTCCAGGGGGATGGTTAAGTAATGCCATATGTGAAAACTTGGAAACGAAGGCTGTAGACATTTTGTAGTGCACAGTTTTAGTGGAGGGAGAGAAACGACATCTATGCTCTCTTCTGACTTGAACCTCATTGATCTTCTTACACCAAGGAGCTTGCTCTTAAGGTTCTGAGGGCACTTGCGCTGATTATGCTGGCCCATCCATGTTAGTCAGAAACCACGCAAAAGGGTCACTTTCTTTCATGTCCCACATGAGATCTCTTGCCTCTGCGGAGCCCAGAAGCCATTTGCATCTGTCAGAAAAATCCTAGTAGACTTGTTGTAATATACAGATATTCTTCTTTGTTCTCCCATCCTTCTCAACTCCTGTCTCTTCTCCCAGAATTTTCCCTCCCCATATTGCATCCAGCAAGTCTGGTCATCTCATTGGTTAACTCATTTCTTTGATATTTCATTCCACTCTCTTAAAATTAATAGGATTATGTCTCTGTAATATGTTCTGAGACACAGACAAATAAAGAATTAGAACTTCTATTTATTTGCTTTTAAAATTTATCCTTTAGAATGTTCATTTTCAAGTATGTTTTCTAACCCATTTAATGTATTGACATTAGTGTCTAACATATGTAGTGTATTGATATGAGTGTGTAGTGTATTTGTATTGATGTGAGTGTATATGAAATGTATACTTGGAAGTGTGTCGAAAAGTTTTACATCCACGTAGGTTTAGGACAGAATGTTAAGTGATAATTGTTTTAGACATTTTTATTTTACAGGAGATGAAGCAGTCTTTCCTCAAAATATTTATATAATCCATTATCTTGTAGCAACATGTTAGATTGTTATTCTTATTGTTCCCTGCCATCTGTGCTGAGCAAACCTTACCATTTTTTGGTACAATTCCTATTTTCTTATCTCGATTTCCTGTGTTAACTTTCCTTCTTACACAGATAGATTAAAGTATTCTCTTTGTTTATTGAAGGAACCACGCACTCTTATAGCTTACAGAAAAATATCTATCTATTCTTCATAGAGAAATAAGAAAACAAACATTATATTGATATATGTCAGAGACTGGTGTAGTAAGGGCTGCTTTTTTTTTTTTTTTTTTTGAGAGGTTTTTTTCGCTATAGGGCACGTGTGCTCGCCAGACAGACAGAAAGAGACATAGAGACAGAAAGCGAGAAATCACCCCCCCGGGGGGATGGTCATGCCGCAATCCCTTCTCCTCCATTCTCCTCTCGGGATCTTGGGCACGCACACACACGCACCTGGCATGAGTTTTAAGCCACCGGGTCCAGGACGTGAACCATGGTCAACTACGTGGGAGTCCAGCGACATAGCCATTACACTAACTGCTGGTTCCCAGAAAGGGCTGCTTTGAGGAGGTCGCTTTAATGAGGTTGTACACGAGGGTTGGGGCCTATGTGAGTGGAAATGGGATGATGTATATTCCAGATGAACAGAAGTCAGTGTGTAAGCTGGTTGGAGAATCGGAAAAGGAGTGAAGATGATGACTTCTCAGGGGTTACAATTTTTCCAAAAAATTCAAACTGTAGTCAGATTGGAACATAGTGATTTGGTTGAAACCACAGCTAGGAATATATCAATAGCTGAGCAGCTAGCAGATGGTCACGAGCCGCCTTTGATTTCCATCCTAAGGAGGTAAGGTTTACGTAGACACTAGAGAACTACGGAATGTTTATTTCAGCAGGGATTGTTGCAGGACACATCTTATTAAAAGACACACACACACACACACACACACACACACACACACGTGTTTGGAAAGGCATATAACAAAATGAGTACCGGTGATACCACAAAGAAAGGCAGTAATTGAGGTAGAAGGGCCAAGAAACTTCTAGACTACAGAGTTTAACCTGCTCCTAGGCAGTTCAGGAGGAAACTAATCTCAGACTAGCATTTGCATGCTGAATATTTGTAATTAAGATGTTAACATTTGAAAAGAATCTCATTGGAGAAAATAGAAGTAGGTTCCTGATTCCCTGAGAGTGTTCCTTACCATATGTCTTCTGCTTGGAACTACAATACAGGATTGGAACAGCTAGACTCCTGTTGAATCAAGTGATTAAATAATAAAATAAACATTAAATGTTGCTATGTACAAGGGAAATGATCATAATATTATTTTTAAAGGAACAGTTAATGTGTTGTTGGTGAACATTGGCTGCAAGTATTTCAGTTTGATTACTAGTTTCTTAGAGATTATTTCTGTTTTTGATCCTTGCTGCTTCTTCGTGAGTCATATTCTCAGGCAATTTGTTTAATTGCTCCTGTAACTATAGTTATGTCTCCCTTCTCATCCCTAATCTTTCATATTTTTATCTCTCATGTTTTTTAATCAGGCTTAAAAGGAATCCATTTGTGTTTCTTTTAAGCTTTTGACTTGCTTTTATTATTTACTCCAATTTTTCCTTTTCATAAAGTACATCTCTGTTATAATTTTTCATTTTTCCCATTTTAACTTCTGGTATATATTTTGTTATTCTTTTTTTTAACATTTTAAGAGTACTACTAGGCTGTCATACTTTTAGTTTTTCTTATTTAATGAGAGTAAATATATTTTCTAAGTCCCATAAAATTTGATAAGAAGTGTTGTCTTCTTCATGGCGTTCCGGAGTCTCACCCTATTGGGAATACCATAATAAAATAAAATCCTACTGCTACCAACTTTTTACTTTCATATTAGCCAATTTTTTTTTCCTGCCTTAGAGAGATTTTTGCTATAGGGTTCATGCGCTCATTGGAGAGACAGAGAAACTGAAATCAAGAAATCAACCCCCAGGGGGATGGCCACACCACAATCCCTTCTCCTCCATTCTCTCAGGATTTCTGGCATGTTCACACACACGGCCAACGTGAGTTTCAAGCCCCTGGGTATGGGACTCAAACTGCAGTGGGCCATGTGGGAGTCCATCAACTTAGCTGTTACGCTATCTGCTGGTCCCCAAAGAGGCCAATTTTTTATTGTTTGATTCTTTGTGATATCTATAAATTATACGTAAAATACATGTGTATAAAATATATAATATATCTAGACATGCAAAATACGATCAATATATATGTGTGTGTGTGTGTATATAAAAGCATGAAGAAAAATAAAATTTACCTGTAATTTCACAGAATAACCATAGTTAATATTTTGCTGCATATAATTTCAATCTCTGTGTGACTATCTAAGAGAGATATTAGTATTTTTACACTTGTCTTCATAGTTTACAAGCCCTTATATTGCCTTATTTAGAACAAAACAAAACAAAACAAAAAACACATACTATAACCATTTGCCATGGCATTAAATATTTTCTGCAATATTTATGGGGTACAGAGTCTCCTTTAGCAGAATATATCTCCTCAAATTCCCATCAATGGACATTTAACTTACTTTTAATTTAGATGAAGTAAAGAGCATGATGAATAAAATCCTTATAGATAAATTGCTGTGCAATCTCTAATTATTTTCTTACAACAAATTTTACAAGAGTTAGAACATACAAAGTTTAAAAAAATTGTAAGTCTTTCAACCAGTTTCCTTATAGCAATATTTTCTCTAGTACTAACCCTGTGTGAGAAGTACCTGGTAGAGGGGCCAGCAGGTAGCATAATGGCTATGTCGTTGTACTCCCACATAGTCAACCGCGGTTCGAGTCCCGGACCAGTAGCTTATACTCGCCCCAGGTGTGTGTGAGTGTGTGCCCAAGATCCCGAGAGGAGAATGGAGAAGGGATTGCGGCGTGGCCATCCCCCCTGGGGGGGTGATTTCTCGCTTTCTGTCTCTCTGTCTCTCTGTCTGTCTGGAGAGCGCACGCACCCTATACCAAAAACCTTCCCCCCCCAAAAAAAATGATTAAACATGTACCTGTAGACATACTCAGTGTACTCAGGAGTCACTGAACTGTCATTGATGCTTCTCAAGTTGTACATGAAAATACTCGTATTCTGGTTTTCACTTATTTTAATGTAGGTGTGGCCAAGAAACCCTTTATGTGTTCATTGTCTATGTAGATTTATTATTTTATGATTTCTTCTTCTTTGGATGAGAAGATACTGAAATGATTCTTTTTGTTGTTAGTTTGTATTAACTTTTTATATGCCTACTATGATATCAGAGTAAGTCTTGGTCTACCTTTTACTCTATAAAAGTGGTTTAAAATGTTCCTTTACAGGAATGAAAATCACTTGGTTATATTTTCTAAAGCATACGATGTTTTCAGTAGGATGGAATACTTGATGCACACACTTGCACACACACACACACACACACACACACAAACATGCGCACACAGAGCCTTGACTCGGGATTGTAAGAAATCAAAGCTAATTGTAAAGCCATATAAAATGGTTTTGCTTTCACTGAAGAAGAGGTAGCTTCAAGTAGGTAAGGGATATTTTTTTCCCCACTATTTCACCTGTTGTTCAAAATGCAATACTTTATTTCAGATTGTTAATTTATAACAAACCAAGGATAGACTTGCCTTTCACATGATAAAAGGAAATCCACATCTACTAAGACAATCTGCAAGGCACCTTGAGGAGATAGAGTCTAGTAAATGATGTATTAAATATTCTTAAAACTCCCTCCATCTATGGTGCCTTTGATTCAATGAGGTTAGTAATCATAAACACAGTGGTATCCCTGCTATTCTTATTTTTACAAAACAGGGAGTTCTGCAAGCAAGATAAATATCTCACTACATAAGGAAATACTCTGAAGATAATCATGTAGAAGCAATTACTATTATAATAAGCATATGGCTCTACTAATATACAATGTTGCTTAATAATTGATGTTATAGAAAAAATAGTAGAAATTTTCTATATTCTGGGGCATCCCCTTGTATATTCAGAAAGGAAAAGACCTCAGTGAAATGCAGAACAATTAAGAGGATAGAGCTGATACACATTTATGGCTGTGTACAGCAAGGCATACTGGGAAAGCAGGAGGTATACAAATCAACTTAATCTGGCCCTCTGGGGTATTTCAAGCCCTCCACACTACAGTCCAATTTTATCATTTTTTAGTCCTTGTTCCCACTTCTCTGAATGTATCGATATTGTCAGTTCCAGCCCAACTGGCCTACTTAGTTTTTCCAAAGAATACTCTTTTCTTCCTCTGTGTGTTTATTTACCCTGATCTCTTGGTGGTTTGGACTTTTATTCCTCAACCCACCCACCTGTCACATTTCTACCCATCATCAATGTTTTATTTAAGATGCCAAATCCTCTGTGAAATCATTTTGATCTCTATAACTACATGTGAACTCCCACCCGATTCACTTCTTTAGCACTTTATTTATCCATTTCTTCCAGAACTTAGGAGAATGTAGCCATTTGAGATGTGTTTGGGACATAGAATATAGAGAACTTGATGCTACTATAAATGTAGGAGCTGTTGAAAAAGAACTATCAAAATTTTTAACTTTAGCCATTGGATGGATTTCCTAGTATTAAGATGGTGAATGCTTGTAGAAGACAGGATATGGGGCTTATCAATTTTGGACATTGTTAAGTAAGACAATAAATGGAAAAGTAATGTGGATAGCTGCATAGTTATTAAGAATGGGTCCTGAGGGCTGGCAGGTGGCATGGTGGTTGGAGTGCTGGGCTCCCCCATGGACAAACCTGGTTCGAGTCCCTGACCTGGTGGCTTGCTTCCTCAGTTTCCCTTTCTCTCTCTCTCTGTTTCTCTCTCCTGTCAAGTTTAAAATAATAATAATAATAATAAATGTAATTAAATAAATAATTATTAAAGGGAAACAAAAAGTGGATCCTGGAGTACAGCTATGGGATGGAGTGACATCTATTGGAGAATTAGCAGTGTATCAGTGTCTTTATTTCTGACAGGAATCCATGGAAGTGGGTGAGCTCAGCCAAGGAGAAAGGCAGAGAAAGAAGAGGAGTGGGCCAGGAGCAAACAGCAGTCTGTAAACACTGGATAGAGTAGACGGAACACACCAAAGAGACTGAGGACATACTGACTTGGATGTAGTCATGCTATCTTCTTATATACGTGATTTTTATCTCTGTGTGTGTGTGTGTTTGTAATCAAACTTTACTAGCAAGTACAGGCACAATGTATAGTAAGTTTGGCTTGGTCTTATTAAGCCAGTACCAAATACCATGAAGTAATAAAGGAATAAGTAGGTGGAGGGAGTGATTATAATGATTACAATGATTCACCATGAAAGTTAAGATGAATAAGGGTGAAAATGAAAAAATTGTGAAGTCATAGAATTCATTGATTGGAGGTGTCAAAAAACTATCTTCTCGGGACCAGCAGTTAGCGTAATGGCTGTGTCGCTGGACTCCCACATAGTCGACTACGGTTCGAGTCCCGGACCCAGTGGCTTAAACTCACGCCGGGAGCATGTGCATGCGTGCCCAAGATCCCGAGAGGAGAATGGAGGAGAAGGGATTGTGGCGTGGCCATCCCCCCTGGGGGGTGATTTCTCGCTTTCTATCTCTCTGTCTCTCTCTGTCTGTCTGGCGAGCGCACGCGCCCTATAGCAAAAACCTCTCAAAAAAAATAAATAAATAAAACTATCTTCTCAAGGTAGATTGTGTCGATAAAAAGCTACCTTCTCTGGGTAATCTGTGCCTATATTCATGACCATGACTGGCTTCAACTTCTAATTTATTCCTCTAGCAAGAACTGCATACACTCTGTGGATTGTGATGATGTAACATATTCATGGAAGAGGCTGGACGACTTAATAGAAAAAAGTCTGGAGACACGGGTTCTTGTCTTAGTTCTTCCATTAATGTGCTGCATGACCAGGGGAGAGTGGCCTAATTTCTGTAGCTGTCAGTATCATTATTCTTAATATGAACACAGTGGAGGGAGGGTAGTCTGGCTATTAGCTACCAGGATGTTGGAGTCAGACAGGAAAATGTTTGAGTCTTAGTTCTGTCCTTTATCAGCTCCATGACCTTTGCCAAGTTACTATTAAACTCTCAAAATCCGAGTTTATTCTTGGGTAAGATGGGGATAATCATTGTATCTCTTCCTTCCTCTTGTTCTGATTATTAAGGAAGATGAAGTATAGTAGGCTTTAGCAAAGCACCTGACACATGGGAAACACTCCCTGCATAGAACTGATCATTTTTCTATCACTGTTTTTAATATAATTTTCTTTGTTGCCATAGTTAATCCACTTAGGCTGCTTTTAAAGTTTACAGATTTATCACATGTAAGTGATTAAATATGATTTCTGAGTCTCTTTTATATCCCTTGACTATCCAGTCCTTGGGCAGGAGGGTAAATTGCTGCTCTTGCATTGTTGCTACGATAAAGGCGATGAGTATTAGATCATTTGTACTTAGAGTGGCCGCACTCTTTTCTGGGAACCTGTCACAAGCAGGAGGTCTGCCTTGTATATCAAAAAGGAATTCTAGGAGGTTATTTCATTTTTGCTTTCATTTTGTTCTTCAAGGGAAAGGAGTTAAATATTAATTAAGAAGCCTAATCCAGTAAATATAGAGATGCAACCATCCCAGACTCACAGAGTTTATGATAAAAGGAACTGTGAAAGGGATCAAAGCCAGTAATGAGCAAGGATGAGCAGAGTGAGAAGCAGAGCGAGAGGTGTGGGATCAAAATATGCAAGAAGCCCAAGCGTAGTCTGCGGTGCAGAACGCCTTTAACTACAGGAGAAAGCTGCAGCATCGCTCATTCTGAACACAAGTCATCAAACATTTATTGAATATCTACTACATGCTGAGAACTAGAAATACAAAGATAAATTTCATATAATCCCTGCCCTCACGTAGCTCACATCTTAGCAGAAAGAAAGAGAGGAGGATGGAGGAGAAGGGACTGCGGCATGCCCATCCCTCGGGGGGGGGGGGGGGGGCGATTTCTCACTTTCTGTCTTTCTGGCAAGTGCACATGCCCTATAGCAAAACAAACAAACAAACAAAAACAAAAACAACAAAAAACTCCCCAAAGAAAAATATAATAAAATAAATTAAAAAATTAAATAAATAAAAAAATGTATCTCTTTTGTAAACTTTTAACAGAGAATTTTAATCAAAACCACTGCCCTTTGTTATGTAGTTGTTCAGGAGTTGCACCAGATTTTTGATGATAAATAGGCTTCAGTGATCCATTTTAAACTAACAGGGCCAGTAGGTGGCTTAGTCCTTAAAGGTGCTGGACTCCTCCATGGCCAACTGCAATTTGAGTCCTGGGCCTGGTAGCCGTTTCTCACTTTCCCTCTCTCTCTGTTCAAATTAAAATAATAATAATAATAATAATTAAAATTAAATAAATAATTCTTTTAAAAGAACTAAATAACAAACCTTTTTCAATCTCAAAAAATCCTACTTTACTAGGTTCAGGTATGGAAGTAAATTTTCCTATTAGAACACTGATATCCAAACTTTGAGAAATGGCATAAAACACAGAGAAAATTAGTTTAGCTTGTAGTTAAATTTGATTGTTTTCGGTTGTAACTTCAGGTTGTCTGTGTCATTTCCTACATTAGAGGACAGTAAAGTGGGGAGAATGGACCTTCATAAGGGCTGCGTTCCCTTTGCTGCTCTGCTTCCCCTCCTCAACCAGCAAATGCATAGTTAATGGCCCAGCTTTTCTTTTTTGTGATCTTTTAATAGAGTATGCCATGTAGTCCTACAGCTTTTTAATAATCCTTTTACAATAAGACAAGATCAGCCATGCCACTTTTTAAAATAGGAGAAGCAGTTAAAACTTCGATTTTGGATTCAGACAGACCCGGATTTGAATCTTATCACTTCTATTTAAAAGCTGGGTGGGCAGATCAATTTCTTAAATTTTCTGAGCTTCTCTTTTGTCATCAGTGAAATGATAAAAGAATATAAATAGAAATTCTAAAACATTGTTAAGCAGATTACATGGGGGCGGAAGAGTGTCCAAAAAGTTCATGGAACATGTGAATTATGAAGAAACACCCACTATGCACAGAATTATGTCTGCACCAAGAAAACTCCTTATACTTTAATTTTAATTCATTTTCCATAGTCTTTTTGAAATTCCTTTGTGTTCTCCTGCCAGAGAGACAGAGAGACAGAAAGTAAGAATTCAACCCCCCAGGGAGGATGGTCATGCCGCAATCCCTTCTCCATTCTCCTCTTGGGATTTTGGGCAGATACACACACACACACACACACACACACACAGGCTCAGAATGAGTTTTAAGCTGCCAGGTCCAGGACTTGAACCGCAGTCAACCATATGGGAGTCCAGCAATGTAACCATTTTGCCATCTACTGGTTCCAAAAAGAAGTTTCTTAAACAGACTCTGGAGTAGAGAATGCGTGTTTTTGTGCACGCATCCATATACAATAATAAGTAAGTATGAAGGATTAACACTTGTGGTAATACACAGAATGCAAAATTATGAGCATGTATTAAGTATGGATATTTTTAGCACTGTGAGACACACAGACTGTCAGAAGGAAATGACGTGACTTATGAAAAGATTGACATCGCCCATTCCACAACTCACTAAAGCATGGGTACTCTTTTTCTTCTTCCTCTATCCCCTAACACAGGAAATCCTCCAGTGCACATAGGATGAAATATAAGCCAAAGGCATAACACGATACTTAGCATGTAAGAAACAATAGTCATTCCTATTTTAAATGCCTTGTTCTCCACTGGTAGAAGGGATTGTGAAACACATATTGCTTTATAGTTTAAGAGTCTAGAGAGTGTTCTTCAGCACCAGCAGTGTCAGAACTCTCCGCAGCCTTGTTGCCTAATCCACCCTTGGGTGACCATGCTCAGATGATGCACTGATGGAGTGTGATCATTTGTGTTAATTTTGGTCTCAGTAGTCTTCTGAGAGCCTCATAAAAGGAGCATATGCTTCAAGTGAATACATAGAAAGGCCTAAAATCTCCAAATTGTGCAGCTTTTGATGGATTTGAGGTAAACCCTTTACAGGGAACAAGGGAGCATGGATTTGGTTATGGTTCTAGTTTCTTTTCTCAAAGATTTATCAGCTTAGAAACTGTGTGCACGTGTGTGTGTGTGTGTGTGTGTGTGTGAGAGAGAGAGAGAGAGAGAGTGTGTGTATGCGTGTGTGTGTATAGGCATGAGACAGAAAGGGTTTTCAATGTCTGTTAATAAACAAAATGGACTTTACTCACTCCTGATATTGAGAGAATGCAGCTTCAACATTTGGGTGGTTTGTGACTGCTTTCTCAAAGACACTTTTTTGACTGCCAAATGACTGAATTATCTGCCACTCTTGATTTTTGGTAGTGAAATAAGAAGAGTTTGAAGTAGCCTGAAGACAAAAACATGAATCAATGTTGTTCCTAACTTACTTATTCTATGCTAATATATTTGCCATAGGCAAGAAGTATTTCTAAATATTAAACTAACTTTAAACCATTAGTTGAAATGTCTGAATATTTCTTCTAATAATTCTACAACTTCAGTTTTATCTCAGTGTTTCATGGGTCTTCACATTTTGTACCTGAAAGCATGTGTCATGGCAGATAGACACAACAAAAAAACTTTCATAAAATTTTAAAAAATGGGATTGGAAGATCCTAAAACCTTGCTTGAGTGCTCTGCTGTTGATTTCTCCACGGAGTAAAATATACGTGGCAACTTCTTCAGAAAGAACATATTAAAGTTGAAGTATAAGGATTTTTAGATCAAAAGGATAATGATTTTTTAAAATCTTTACTATGTGATAAATTATTCTGAAGGCATTATAAAGATGTACAAGCTTGCACTGGGGAAAAACACCGAAAGTTGGTGGTGACTTTGAAATTAGTATAGACATAATACTAAGTTCCCTGCATCCTTGGCCAAGTTTGTTTATAGCATGAGACGATTCATGTTTTTTAAAAAAGTAATTTTCTTATCATCAAAAGATTTTCCTTTTCATTTTTAAGGGATATGCATAAGGACGACTTCATGTTTTAAAGCATGTGAAATGTGATGCTCTCACCAAGTTTTCCTCTATTTAAACATAATTGTTTCAGAGGGAATTGTAAAACATTTCTATCCTTACTTTTCCTGAAGAAAATGACACCTGGATTTTAAACCAATTTAACTCTCAAGATGTGCCTTCTGTGCTTCTCCTCTTGTCTTTGAGCCAAGAGAAGGTCATTAAACTAGAGAACGCATAGAAGAAAAGAGTCGCGGAGAAGAGCACTGTAGTGTTGGAGGCGCATGAAGGGAGATAAAAGGCCTATGAAATTACAGAATTTCCGGCTACATTTCCCTGAGAAAGAACTAATGATGGTGATCTAGGTTTTGAAATAGGGCTGAGTTCCCATCAGTATAGGTTAGATCAGAAGTTCCTTTAACCCAGTCCATACAGGATTCCTGAAGGCAAATGTTATGATTGACTTCACTTCGGCCTCCTGCAAAGGGAGTTCAAGCTAGAGAAAATGGTATTGCTCTGGTATGGCCCCTTCAAGAAAACACACACTTTGAAGGAAGCCCTTTAAACCATTTTTGTCAGCAAGGCCACAAGCAATCCTCTTGGAAGTTGATCACAGTTGCTTTTCCATGAAACTGTATTTTTTGCCACATCCTCCAATGAAAGGAAACCTAGCTCTGCTGATGTTTAAATCTGAAATGACCCTCTTTGTGGGTGTCGGTTAAATCCGCTCACTTCTTAGCACCCTTTAAGCCATTGCTCATGCTTCAAGTGTTTCCTGTGACTTTTTTGGTAATGGCAGGATCAAGAGATAAGTCACATAGTATACAACTCACCCATTTAAAATATGCAATTCAGCGTTCTCCAGTTTAGTCACAGGGCTGTGCAACCATCAGCACAATGATTGGAGAAGACCTTTTTTTTTTTAACTCCAAAGAGAAACCCAGGACCCTTCGAAGTCATTTCCTACTTCATTACACAACCTCCAACCTTGCACAAAAGCCATCAATCTACTGTGTGGATTTACCTGTTCCATGCATTTCACATTAATGGAAACACACAATAGGTCTCCACTCTTTCTTTCCTTTTTTTTTTTTTTTCTTCTATAGGGCTGGTGGACTTGCCAGAGACAGAGAGGAGGGAAAGTGAGAAATCACCCCCTCCAGGAAGATGGCAACACCACAATACCTTCTCTTCCAGTCTCTCCTCGGGATGTTGAGCATGCACACACATGCACCCAACATGATTTTTTCCTTTTTTGTTTAGGAGAGGTTTTTGCTATAGGGTACATGCACTCGCCAGAAAGACAGAGAGATACAGAAAGTGAGAAATCACCCCCCAGGGTGGTTGGCCATGGCAAGATCCCTTCTCCTACATTCTCCTCTCTTGATCTTGGGCACGTAAGTACACGCACCGGCGTGAGTTTAAGCCACCAGGTCTGGGACTCAAACCATGGTCGACTACATGGGAGTACAACAACATACCTATTACACCAACTGCTGGTCCCATAGAGTGATTTTTTTCCAAGCCACTGAGTCTGGGACTCAAACCATGTAGCCAGCCATGTGGGATCCAGTGCCTTAACCTCCTTGCCACCTACAGGCCTGCAATATTTGGTCTTTTGTCACTAGCTTCTTTCACTTAGCATGCTCTCATTGTTCATCCATGTCACAGAATGTGTCCCTTTTTATTGACAAATAATATTCCATTGCATGGATATACCGTTTTTATTTTTCCATTCATCAGTTAGCGGGCATTTGGGTTGTCGCCCTTATGGGCTGTTCCTGTGATTTTGGTTCCTTGGCATTGTATAGGATTTCTGCATGGTATGGTGCAAACATCATAGGCTTTAGCATTTCCTGCATCTGGTTGCAGAGCTCAGTTCTGATGCTAATTAGCTTTGGGACTCTGGTCAAGTTATACAGCCTCCATGATCCTTTATTTACTCATTTTGTATAAATGGGCAGCCTGTGTTGTCCCTTTGGCTGGATGTAAGGATTAAAGGAAATGACTGTTAAACAATTTTTCCAGTTTTTGAATAGGTAGTCGCATAATATAAACCTTCCCATAGAGATCTTACGTATTGTATATAAATGTAATCTGGGTAATGCCAGGCTATTACACTCTAGTTTAAATCAAGCTAGTAAAGACTTCAGAGACATTGCCTCTTATTGACAGTGTGCTCTGCAAAAGAGTCAGCAAAGCTCCATGAGAATTGTTTCTGTTCAGCTTTTCCTAACTCAGCCTCACCTTCGAATCCCTGGAAGTAAACCTCACCAACATTTGCCTTAGACATAGTGAATTCAAAAATAAACAAACCGACGCTGGTAAGCATCCCCAAAGGGGGAACTAGCACTAGGCATCCCATTTTATAGCATTATCTGTTGAGGCGAAGATAATGTATTTGATTCACCAGGTAATCCAGGATTTTAGAAACCCCAAAACTAAGCCTTTTTGTATCTTTAGACCTAAAGTGTTGTTACCATCTGTTGTTAAATCTTTCTCATTTTAAGATCCACTAGAAGAAGAAAGCACAGAATATAAACAGGGCCCCTTAGAAAAGTTCAAGAGTGTGCCTACAGTTTAATAATTGAATCAAAGGTAGTGACAAACCAAATCTTTAAGTTAGAAATGCCTCACCTAAATAAATGGTTCTAAATGAGGTTGCAAAAACCGAATAGACTCTTGTTTAATTAAACTTGCTTGTAAAGTTTGCTTAGAGTCTGTAGTAATTCACCTTGTCAGTTCTCATCCAGGATGTTTAATGATGGGTTTGCTTTAGTTTCCAAATCAAAATCAGCTTCTCCCTCTTTACAGTCTGACATTAGGCACCCTGTGGAAATTGCATTATCTTCTGCATGCATATTCATAGAATTAAGTATTATCGATGGATTTAAAGAGTTCAATTAGTTTTCGCAATTGCATTCTTGGTTGTATATGCTAAAGTAGAGTAGATTGAATATTTTATGGCCTGGTCAAATACTTGAAATATAAAATGTAAACGAGTATCAGCAGGAAACCACCAGGCAGGCTTTATCCATTGGATTTTCAGGACAATTATTATCAATATTATCCCTTGATTTATAGTTTGTAAATGTCTTTGGTTATCATGAGCACAATATTTTTACTCACAAAACTCTGAATGCAAAGCACTTTACAGATGAGGAAACTGAGTCACCCAAGAGGAATGACCTCCCTATGGTCGTAATTATTAAGTACTACAACAGGATAAGAATCTAGACACTTGTGACTAATCTAATTATTTTTTGGCATCATCCTATTGCTTCCCTGGGTCATGACTAGTTTCTGTATGTTTGGAAATACCTACCTGTTTGAGGTTCTTATTTTTGTTGGTGCCACAGTGGTGTCAGTGGAATGACAGGCCCCTCAGCCACATGGATACTAGGTAGTGGACAGAATGCCACATTTCCAGATGCCAAGAGAAATGTAATTCTTGATTAATAATTTAATAATGGAATAGGTATTTGTTTACAATGTTAATTAAACATTCCAGGGAAACACACACCAGCAATTCATTTGAGAAAACACTGAATGCAAATAGAAAAATAGAAGGAATGGGGGTAGGTTAATTCTATATGCATTTGAAATATACTACCTGCTTTGTCCTTGTTTCTGAGACAGTCAAGTTTATCTTCTTTTCCCCCTTTTTTCAGGATTATTGTCATTCAGTTGGAATATTACTGTGTTTGTAGAGATGTAGGGATGTTGAGAACAGTTATCTCAAACTAAGTGCCTACAGGAGGCAGGTAGAACACGTAAGTGACTGGGCCATATGGTGCGTACAGATGCATGTGCACATGTCCTGCAAGTAATGGACACTGCAAAAGACTCGAATGTGGTCAGTAATGAAAGGAGATGTACCGTGCTCTGGTTGGTCATTGCCACCTTGGCATTAACATCTGATTTTACCAGACTTTCTGATTTTGCAAGTAAGGCCAGAAATCCATATATGTTTTTAAGGTGATAAACTTTCTTAATGTTTGAATTCATTAAATCGAGTGAAAGACAATCTTTGATAGGGTGAACAAAAAAACATAAGCTGGCAGAAATTAGTCTACAAGCCACTTATTTTCAACTTTCAGTTAAATGGATCTTTAGAAAGGAAAACCATCTCTATTTAATATTGAGATACTAAAAATGAGAAGAGTTGTCATTCTGATCATACCAGTACCCAGAAATTCATACACTGAATTAGCCTTTCCTAAACTCATTCTTTTTCTGGAGAAACACCTGAACTCCTTCAGATCTCTTTATTCCATTGTAGCTTATTGTGAATTTTGTGTCATACTGGAAGACATCAATCTAGCAGAAAACCAAAGTCATATCTGAGACACAGTGGAGAAACATGGTGGAGAAAATAAATTGGTCTCTGTCCAAGTATAATCTCTCAAATTATTTCCCAAAGATGTGTGGAAGCTAGAAACTACAGGTGTTATTTCACTTGGAAAAAGCAATGCGCTAAGTATTGTTCTTTCTCAGTAAGGTATGACTGACTTCAGAGTTTGGGTCTGGGTGTTGAATGAGCTTGTGATGTTTGGCAAGAAGCTTTCGTAGATGACTAATTCTTACTTTCACTGTGTTGCTCAAGGAATGCCCCCGACTTCCTGATAGCATTTTGGAGGTGCCAAAGATTCAGGTGACAAATGACATTTTTATTCCTGACATGCTACTTTTTATTATATCATTGAGAAATAAAGTTCAATAAGTGACTTCTGATAATACTTTACTGCGGTCTTTATGAAAGATCGATTCCATTAAGTAGGTACATTTCAGTTGCTATTACTTCAAGTGATGCCATAATGTACTTGAAATGCAGTCTTTAGTTAATAATAGCAAGCTTATTGAGTGTGTTAGAGAATGTGCTAAAGTACTTACTTTTGGGCCAGGTATCAACCAAGAAAAAGTATTTTAGAGCTGTATGCTTTCTATGTATTTTCCCCCCTCCCCAAATCTGAGGTACATATAGTTTAAAAAGTGCAAACATGTGAAAAATTATTTTACAAGGTGTGTTATCACTCAATGTATTAAAATAATCTCATCGGTAGAACTTGAAACACAGCTTTGCTCAGTCATTTGGGAAAATGTTTTAATTGTTATGCTAATCACAAAAAAGGAATCATGTTATCTTGCCTAGAAACTCAAAGATGTCATTTGAAAAGAGTCAAGCAGTAAAATAAGACACTAAACCAATTTTATTAAAAAAAAAATTACTCTTTGCTTTTAAAGATGTACTCTTATGATAAGGAGTAACAGTTGCGTGTGGAGAAAAGAGGTGTATATTAAGTAAAGACAGGTATTTGTTTTTAGCTTTCAGTAATCAAAAAAGGTGATGGGAAGGTCTAAGCAAAACGAAATGGATGAACTTACTAAAAAGTTGTAAAAACACTATAAGAAATGTCCATATCCTGAAGGGACAATTTTAAAAGTAATTGTGAATATTTAATAACATAGAGAAATACCTATCTATTGTTAAGTTAATAAGCACTGTAAAAATTGGACTATGCATTATAGAACCAATTAAGCTTAAAAAACAAAAAGATAACCTCATATAGGAAGCAGAGTGGAAGACTGTGCTCAGAAATTTTAGCAGGGCATACAGACATGGCAGTATTAGAGAGCTTTTGTGTGTGTTTTCTATTTTTCTGATTTGTTAGGTAGTAAAAATATAATACCCAGGCCAGCCCATGGCCTGGTGGTTAGGGTGGCTGAATCTCACATGACCAACCACACAGTTCTACTACTGGACCTGGCAACTTGGAAAACACACCCGGTATGTGTGTGTGTGCACCTCAAATCCCAAAATGTGGGAGGAATGGAGAAGAAGGATTGCAGCATGACCATGCTCCACAGAGGTGCCTTCCACTTTCTGTCTCTCTAGTTCCTTTATACAGAGAAAACATTTTTCAGTAAATTATAAGTGCAAGGTGTACAAGATGGTACAGGATACCAGGTACAAGGTGTCTTTAGAAAGTTCATGGAAATACAAATTACAAGACAAGAAAAAAAAAAAAAAACTATGCATCGTTTCAATTTTTTTTTGCATCAGTATAAACTTGCTTTCACCATTTTTATTCAAGTAGGGTTTTTTGTAAAAACTTTTTGCCATAGTCCACATGCACTTGCTGGAGAGAGAAATACAGAGACAGAGAAAGAATGGGAGAAATCACCCCTTCACGGGGAATGACCACACTGCAATCTCTTCTCTCTGGATTTTGGACACACACACGCACACACAGACACACACACACATCCACCAAGAGTTTCAGGCCACCGGCTCCGGAACTTGAACCACATGATGGGCCATGTGAGAGCCCAGCACCTTAACCACCATGCTAAATGCTGGCCCCTCAACTCAAGTAGGTTTTTGAAGAGTATATTTTTTTTCACATTGTAATAAGGAAATAAGATTTCATAGTGAAAGTTTCTTGATGAAAAACTTCAGATTTCATTAGTGTTTTTTAGGTTAAAAAAATGATGTCATAAAGAAAATATCAAAGAAACATTTGGGGCAAAACTTTGAAATTAGTATTAATTCCATGACCCAACTAAATGAAGTATAAATTCGATGGTTTCGTTATGATGTAGCTATATTGCATTAGCATGAATTTCTTCTTATCATCAAGAAATAAAATTTTGGGGCCAGCAGTTAGCGTAATGGCTATGTGGCTGGACTCCCACGTAGTTGACCGCGGTTCGAGTCCCGGACCCGGTGGCTTAAGCTCACAATGGGTGCGTGTGCGTGCGTGCCCAAGATCCCGAGAGGAGAATGGAGGAGAAGGGATTGCGGCGTGGCCATCCTCCCTGGGGGGTGACTTCTCGCTTTCTATTTCTCTGTCACTCTCTCTCTCTGTCTGGCGAGCGCACACGCCCTATAGCAAAAACCTCTCCAAAAAAAAAAAAAAAAAAAGAAAATTTTTATGTGTTCAGTATGGAGTATGTAGACATATCTGTAGACAGCATGCGATTCTTGCAGTGATGATAGCAACAAATACCTCCAAGATACAATGTCAGATCTGGTTAATCAGTATGTTAAAATATATTAGAATTTGTCTTGATTAGGAAAATAGCAATCAAAGCATTCGACTCTTTTTACTTGCTGAGACAGATGGCCTATCTTTATGAAGGCAAATATCCAAAAACAACAACCCACTACCTTATCTTCCAAAATATGGTGTTCAGAATCATCTTGGAAAAGAGCTATTTAAGCCTAATAAGCCATATGCGCAATGAATTGATTTATTCCATCCTGTGGTATAGACATAAAACTCTTTGCAATGTCTTTATCATACCTGCATTCTCTGCAACTCATTTATAAAAATTAACAAAAACTTTCAAAGGAGTAAATTGTAGAAAATTCAGCTTTTGTAGTAAAAAGAAAAAATGTTACGTATTGAAGCTCACAGTCTTAGATTTGTCCGTCTCCCCATAGGGTGCACAATGTGTTTGAAGATCAAATTCACTGAAATTTTCCCTTGTATACATAAAGTAATTCTAAAACTATTCCAGAATAATCCCTCAGAGAAATGCAACTTCCTTGTCATTCTTATTCACATTATAGGTTAACCATGGGCTTAGAAGAAATTTACAATGTTTCTAGGTCCTTAAACAAGAGAATTCATTTCATTTCATTTTTAATTTTACGTATTTTAAGATATACTTCAGCATATTGAATTTAGTATTGCAAGGAATGTTCTATCAAAATAGGCAGTTACCTGTGTGTGTAATTTAACAGAGACCCCCTTATAAACTTCCATCCACGTGCAAACGATCTAGAACTTGAAACTCAAAGTTGGAGACATTTCTTTGTTTTCAGTATTGTATTTTCTAGAAAAAATGTTTAAAGAATAAATTCAGCATTGGGGCGGACTCTAGAGAAAATTGACAGACAAAGAAATGCATATAATCAATGGGAGTAAGTTATAGAATTGTACAATAGTGGAAGAAAAAAATGTCATTGACAATTCAATATGTACTCCCCAAAAGAAAGACTTAACAGAACTGTAATGAATGTGCACAACATAATGTCCAGTGTTGAAAAAAGTATGTCTATATCTGTGATTTGATTATTGCATGCTATAGACATGTTTTCAAAAAACATCCCACAAAGTAAACCATAAATTACAATTTAAAAATATGAATTCCAGGGACCAGTAGTTAGCATAATGGCTATGTCACTGGACTCCCATGTAGTCGACCACAGTTCACGTCCCAGACCCGATGGCTTAAAACTCACGCTGGGCGCTTGTGTGCGTGCCCAAGATCCCAAGAGGAGAACGGAGGAGAAGGGATTTTTGGCACGGCCATCCCCCCTGGGGGGGGGGGGGGAGGTGATTTCTCTCTTTCTGTCTCTCTGTCTCTCTCTGTCTGGTGAGCACACGTGCCCTATAGCAAAAACCTCTCCAAAAAAGAAAAATATGAATTCCATTAAAATAGAAAATTGATGAATTCAGTAAGGGACTGCACACAAGCACCCTACATTAAGCTCTCTCCCCAACCCCCTCATTGTCCGGTCTTCCTTGAGCCCACGCTGCAGGCCACAGCTGAGGCTCATCAACATCTCTTGCCCATTACCTTCCCCTCATGGAACTACCTTACAGCTGGGACCATTCCGGAGCTATAGACCTCTCTCCCACACTAGCATCAGGTTAGAGACACTAAATCCCCAACATACTCTGCTGATTCTGTTCATCGATAAGCTAGCATCTTATTGAAGTCTTCAGATAAAGTATGTACAAACCAGACTCCTGTCTCAGTGACAGGGACTCTACATTAATCTTTAATTAATTTATAAATGCTTTGTTCTTAACATCTATAACCTGAGCCTGTGTTCAACGACAACATAGACCATTGTCCGTCTGGCCATCAGAGCATCCTGTCCTGCATATGTAAGTAAATAAACTAGTGTCTTTCCTGTTGGACCTTGGGGTGCGTTTTATGGAATTGGAAATATCATGGGCAAGTCCTCTCAGATCTGAGGCTCCCCGAGTACAGATCCTTTTGTGAGATGAAATGGCATTTACTTTGTTCATAGAGATAGAGTCTAAGCTTGTGTCCACCCTTTGCTTATCTGGGTGATGCTGGGTAAGTTACTTGAACTTTCTGAGGCTGAAAGAGGATGAGAGAGCATTAAGACAAGTACTCAAGACTAAAACAAATTTGAAAAATAAATTTTATTTTTTACATGTGTTAGGCAAATGTGGCTATTTCTAGTTATCTGGGAAATTCAAATTTCAGTTTAGTAGATCTCTTATTTCTATGCCCTGGAAACACATAATATTCTAATGAATGTTTCTTTGGGTTTTTAATTGTGTACCACAAACAGCAATCTAACCTTTCTGGAGCATAGTGAGTTGGTAACTGGATGAGAAGAGCTCTCAGTCTCTGAGGCAAGACCAAAAACCTGACCTACATGATCCGTTTCCCAAAGCTACAATATTTGTGATCCAATGTTTATGTATATGATGATGAAAGGAGACTGAATGACTTAGCTTAAACCATCTCCAAGGGGTTCCAAGAGATTTGAAGGCATCAAAGTCACTAAGTTACCTAGAAAACATTGATAACTATGTTCTGCAAAATCTTCTTACTAAAAGTCAAACAATTTTGGCAAGAGTAATCCTCAATGACTTGAATGCACCTGAAACAATCAGGAGTTAACTTTCTACCTTTCAGTTGTTAGTTGCTCTGTTTATTATATCGATATACTTACAATATCATGTAAATACATCTGTTTTGACTGAATTATCGCTGGCCAAACTGTATACCTGTGTGGAAAGGAGCCCAAGATAGAAATACAAATGCCCGAAAAAATGTACTACTTTAATGCTAGCATTTTTGTAAAGGATAGTCTTAGTAGGCTGACCAAGGAAACACTTTGCAGAACTTGATTGGTACATCAATCTCTAGCAACCAGCTTGAGAGAATTGAGAGTAAAGGATTCACCTGGAAGCTGCATTGAACTTCACTTAGCTCTAACAGGCTACCTAAATCTCTCCTGTTCAAGAGGACTTTCAGAATCTTCGAAGTTCTTACACTGGGACCAAATTTTGTTTTGCAAAATTCAGAGAGAACAGGAGGATTGGGGCTGAGAATAGCTGGGAAGTGTTTTGAGCAATGGTTCATATTGTGTGGAGCAATAGCAGCCTTGTCAGGGTTGAGACACTCGTTAGCTATGTCAGTGCTCAGGTCCCATGCCCAGACCACCTGAGTTTGAAACCAGGGTTAGCAATCTGCATAAACACGATCTCCAGGAGATTCTGATACTTGCTACCTGTTTGAAGGCTGGCCCTGATTTGAAGTAATGTGAATCTTGCAAGCCAAATTCAAACATTGCAAATAAAATAGTTTTCTTTATAGCAAACATTTGAAAGACTTTTCCACAAAAATCTTCACAGATATCCTTTCAGTAGGGGGTGAAAAATGAGTGAAAGACGTGTGACTACTAGGTTTGTGTGCAATCACTGTTTTGCCACGATGTGACTGTCTCTTACTCAGTCGTAAAAGCAATGAAAGAAAATATGAGTATTTTTAAAGTTGTGTTTCTCTCTTGAATTGTAATCAAAGAAGTACTACACCAGAGAAAATAGAAAGGCTAAGCAGTTTGTACTTCCCAATGGTTTGAGGGGGACAAAAAACAAAACAAAACAAAAAACAGTGGCTGTTGCATTTCTGCTAAAAGCTTCTAAATGCTTCTAAATCAAAATTGATCAAACTTTTGGCCCAGCCTAGCATAATTCTCTTTGAAATGTTTTGTCATGTCTGTCAGTTTAGTCATAGTTTAAGATGTTACATGTTTAACTTGGGGAGATGAGAGCAGAGTCTGAAAATATGTCATCGAAAGGGAAAAAAGTGTTTTAAATTTATGACAAAAATACAGTAAAGGGACTAAACTGGAATCTTTAGAAAGCATGAGTATTTGAGACCCTGCTAAATGTTTATCACTTCTAAAAGAACCAATGATTAGAAATATGCACTGGCCTCATATCTGTAATTTAATTGAGGAATATCATTTATATGATAGAAATTTTCATTGTTCCTAATTTTGCACTATGTCGACATGGTTTTCCAAAGCCTTTACCCCGTTGTATGTGTATGTGCATGTGTTCAACGTTTTATTTTGCTGGTTCTGATGATCAGTGTTAATTCAATTCTGTTCGTTTTCTATATAAATTAGTTGTTCTGGTCAAGGATCAAGCTATCCTAGTGTCATAACCCAGTTTATTGTCTCAAGAAGACAGGGTTAGTATGTATCTTCATTTTTTAATCTCTAACATAATGTAGAGTTCTCAGATTAAGCATATTAGGCAATTCATTCTTTCTGTGGAGGCTTTTCTATTTAGCCCAGGTGAAACCATGTTTGTCAGACTCACTCTGTTGAGAGAGCATGATGAACTGGTGTGAGGTCAAGGCCCATACCACCAAGGGCAGTAATATAAAAGATTGCCAATTCGTGACACCTTGCTATTGCATTATTATCCGTGCCTACAAGGCTGGTTGCAATGAGTTGTCTAATTTGAATTTTCTGAACCATGCCTTTAATGCTCATATACCTGAGGTATTTATCCAAACATATTGTAGGTTTACCTCCCTCAAATATCCAAGCATCCATCCGTTTCCTTCTGAGCAGAGCAATAAAAATCAAGCCAGACCCTATGCCGTATGTATGGAACCGGTATGATTTACAGCCAGGCTGAGTATAAAATCATAAAACTTTCAGTACGTGGTTAATATATAACCATCAAAATAACAGAGTGCAATTCTAAATTTATGAGGCTGAACTTAACACTGAATATCAAATAAGAATCACATTGATCTCTGTAGCGGATGACTTAAAAACACATTAGGTGGCATAACTGCAAGACAGTACATTGATTTAAGCATAAAATGCATAGCACTCAATACTTTACCACCTAACGTTTCTCAATAATGAACAAAGCTGTTGTATATTGATGAAAGGAAAATTATTTGTTTTGTTATATTACAGTGTTCACAGAGATGCCTTGCATTTAGGCTCAGCAAACATGATTTGAATCACATTTAGCAAAGGGTGACATTGGATGGACATTTTACTGAATTTACACTTGTTTCTCAAAATAACTATACAGAAGCATTATCGTGATGACAGTTTTCTCATTTTTTTAAGCAGAGGAAAGATGCATACCTGGTAGATTTGGTCTTTCTGTAGAAGTACATCTTACTGTAAATTTTTTGATAAAAGCAATTCCACATGGAGTTTTCAGGTCAATATCTCTAAATGCATGAGCCCATCTTATCAAACTATCATATTCAGAAAATCTAAAAGTGTGTTTTTAAAAAATAGTAATCGCATAATAAACAGTCTTTTAAAAAACATTTACATTAGAGTTACATTTACAAAATCAGTAGACTTAAAGAGAATTTGGAATTTTTTAAAAGAATTAATGTATTTAATTTTATTCATTACTATCATTTTTTAATTTAACCAGAGAGAGAGACAGAGAGAGAGAGAGGGAGAGAAAGTGAGAAAACAAACTGCCAGGAAATTCTTACAGCTACAGATGTCCAGGTAATATAGAAAATAATACAGAAAAAGCTGATTTTGTATGAGTTGAGAAATGGTAGCTAACTCTCAGCCAGTGCTGGATGGTGAGTGATGGGGTGACTGAGGGAAGTACTGAGTGCGCTGGATAACTACTGAGTGTGTGTCCTAACCTTGAGCTTCCTCTATGTAGTCATTGTGTCTGGATGAGGAAAAATTGGCTTTGCAATTTGCAGTGAAAGATAGAAATACAGACTTTTTAAAAGAATTATCTATTTTAATTTTATTTATTCATTCATTTTATTTTAATTTGACCAGAGAGAGACACAGAGAGAGAGAGAAAGTGAGAAAGCAAGCCACCAGGTCCAGGACTTGAACCTGGTTAGCCATGTGTGAGTGTCCAGCACCTTAACCACCACGCCACCTGCTGGTCCCAGAAATACAGATTTTTTATATGAAATCTCCTCATTCAAAAACATTGACAATCAATTTAAATGTGAAGTAAAGCATCCTGACAAAATTTAATCATCTTAGGTCAATTTTCAGCACTCGTGCCGATGTTTTAAGACCTCTCCTATCAGGGCATCTAAGCACATTGCTTTATATTAAGAAGCAAGAATTTTTTTTTTTTGGTGGAAAAATTAGTCGAAGAACAAGATATTCAAATTTCTGTATTAAAAGGGGAACTATCACCTTGGCAAAACTTCAGTTAGTATTTTACTAAATGGACCCTATTGTATTATAAATTTCCATCAGGTAGGTAATGAATTCAAGACTCTGGTGAGGGAAAGTTCCTTTGCAAGGTTGTCCTCTCTCTTCATGAGTCTGTACGAGTGGAAAATAAAGGTGAGAGTCAGTGAGTGGCATTCATCAGTCCATGTGTTAAACACAAAGCAGTCTGAATGCAAAGTTAGCCAGCCAGCCCGCCACTCAATCTTTTCTGTTCCAACTAAAGAATAGATAGGTAAGTCCTTTTTCATAGAAAGGTACGCAAAGGAAATCGTATTGTTCTCTCAAGTAACTGACTCTTTAAAAAAAAAAAAAAAAAAAAAAAGCTGGTTTTACTTTTTTTAAATTTAAGTAAGTATATACAATATCTATGGCATTTATTTCACCTGTTGTATATTTTCTAATATGTTTTCAGGCTATTTTTTTCTTCATAATAAATTAACTTATTACTCTTCATGACATGCAAGATGGACTGTGATGTTAAAGAATAATGTTTTCTAATTATCATTGACATTTGCAGAGAAGATTAAAATTTAATAAAATTAATTGTCCATCCTTGAATGGCTCACTTTGCAGTTAATCATAGAACTCTGATTTCTCCTACTCACATGAAAACTTTAGAGTTTCATGTCTTATTAATATCCATAATGAACCCTGCACTTAGAAAAAAAGGTTTTTTTTCTTTTTTCCTGTTGATATTGCCAATGTATTTTAAGTAAAGAAAGAAAGAAAGTAGTCATAGTAGTAGTATTGATTTTGAAAGAAAATCCTGTGCTTGTAACTTGCCAGCTGAAATGTTCAGAGGTAACCTCACCTACCTTATTAGGAAAACCTAACTTCTGGAGGTTATGTTGAATGGCGAGGAATGTATCCTCTTCACCGTGGTACATCTCTCGTAATATAATTTGAAGTGCTAGGGCCCCTTGCATCCATTTCTGAATCTATTATTGGTTGATTAAATTAGCTGGCTGGATCAGTACAGTGAGAAGAGACGCAGTAATGATATTATAGAATTAGTATGCTATGATGAATTGTCAGGAGAAGTAATTGTGACAGCCCTGTGGCCATATGCACTTAGCCATGCAATTTATAGTCATTTGGAGAGCCAAGGACTTTTCAGTTTGGGTTAGGAAATTTGTTCCTGCTTTTGACATAGTTTGAGGGATATGTGTGTAAGAGTGAGGGGGGTACTTAGTGGCAATTCTGGAAGAAATCAAAAGTCGCTCTTGTAAGCCACTGGCATTTGGATGATTTTCAGAATAAACTACAGTATATGGATGCCTTTATTGTAACGGTGCCAATTCCTTTAAATAGATTTATATGATAGTGCTGTTTCTTTATGGTTGCAGAAGATAATGTTACTTTGGGTAAGATAAAAGTAAATGCAATCTGGTATCACAATTTCCCCAGTTATGGAACACTGTAAATTTTCATCTACGTATTGCACTTACAGGCATGCTGAAAACATTGCCGGAGTTGTTTTGATTTAGGTACATGTGGGGCTCCTAATTGCAAGTAGGTTTTAAGCAACTTAAAATCTAACATCCCGTTTGTTTTTTTTTTTTTTGCTTTGCAATTATTTGCAAGATAAACAGACTGTCAGATGCCACTAAAAGGCTTATGATGATAGTAGTTGGCAATGCACATACTGGCACACCACGTTAAGTCAAATTTATTACAGGATTACCAAAACTTGTATCACTGTGACGTCACTGCAATATGACTACTGTATGTGAGTTACTCCTTTGTTGTTTTTATTTTTGTTGCTTGTGATTACTGGGTTGTGTCGTAGTCGGCAATATGAAGATCATGAGCATTCCAAACCAGATTTATGCAGAAAAATTCTGTCTTTTTCCTTTTAACCTGTTATAAAGATTTGCTGTGTTTATCCCATTTATTTCTCATGCAGAATTTTCATTGGTTCACAAAACATGGGCTAGTTTTCTTCTCTTATGATAATCATTTTTTAGCAATTAATACATCAGTGACAAAAATTCAGAGTGGATCTATAAGAAAATATTGCCTTAGAATCTTTATTTGTGTCTCAGCCTCTTCTTTTTGTCCCTAAGCTTAATTACCTGGAATTGCTAATTTAAAGGAGTTTCTGTATAGCTCTGTGGTTGGGTGTTTCATTTTGAAGGTAATAGGAGGGTGCCTATCAATTCTTCCTTCCTGTCACTGTCACCAGTGTTCTTCCAGCTTCCTAAAGCTCTTATCTGGGAGTTATTTTTGACTCTCTTCCTTCACCTTCCATGTCCAATTTATCACCAGCACCTGCTGGTTCTTTCCCAGCTGAGTCTCTTAGATCACCCCTTCTTTTCGATTTTTACAGCCTCCAACTCTGTCCTCTCTCATCACTCTGCACCCAACATACAGTGCCACTCCCCTAGTCCGTCTCCCCATCACCCCTCTCCATGCCAGTACAGCCTATATATACCAAGCTGCCAGATGGATTTCTTCAATTTTGATTATATCTGTTCATATTGCCTCCCTGTGGCACTGGGCCTTTTGCTTATTCTTATTTCAGCCTACAGAACTTATGCGCTTTTTTCCCTCCTCTCTCTTACCCTTTCCCTAGCACACGTAATTGGCTAATTATAATTGTCATTTTTAAATTTTTGTGCCAGGCACTGTGCTAAGCACTTTCCATATCTTATCTAGTTTAAGCCTCATGGCATTCCTACGCGATAAGTGGCACGATTCCCTTTTTACAGCTGAAGAAACAGAGGTGTGAAACAACTTGCCCACCAGGATGAAACAGGAAGAGAGAGAGTCAGGGTCCAAAAGTAGGTCTGTCCAAAAGTAGGACTATGCAATGATGCAGTCAGCCAGGGTACAACGCTGGCTCCTAGGCTCCATGCAGTTGTGTTACCATTACCCCTGTGTAAATTTGCATCCACTATTCACTTTTTTGATAACTCTTGTCTCTTGTTCTCTTTGTGCACATTTAACAACTGACTTCGTTTATTTGGGTTTGTTTAAATTTTACCACAGGGTATGTGTACTCACTAGAGAGGAACAAAGAGAAAGGGGGGCAGGGAGAAAGTAAGAAAGCATCCCCCAGAGGGAACAGTTATGCCACAATCCCTTCTCCTCCGTTTTCACCCTCCTTTCGGGATTCTGGACACATACACACACTCCCGGCATGACTTTCAAGTTGCTGGGCCTAGGACTGGAACCACATAGTCAACCATGTAGGATCCAGCCAACTCATGACTTCCACCTTTCATTTGACATTTCTGTGTTCATTTTTATTAGACGAATTTGCACTGAATAATATGTCAATTAATATGCCCACTAATATTGTTACATGTGCATCATTGCCCATGCTCCAATCATATTAAACTGCTTTGTAGAAATATCTAAACTCAAAATATTTTCCATTATCTACAGTACTTTTTACCCATAGTCCCTAATGAAGGTAAGCATCTAATTTACTAATTTAGCCATTTTGTAAGGATGATTTTCTTGCCACTGTATTTTAATGCTTCCATTTGGTAAATCCAGGGAAATTATATTGTCTTCTTTGATGAAACTTGAAAAAGGCATGGTATTACAAACAAACTCCTGATCATCTGGCCACATCTAGAAAAATTAGGCATAAGTAATAAAGATTCTGTGACCAATTGGAAGACATGCAGATTTGTATATTTTCAAAACTTCATGTATTTAATATTGGGTTCAACATTTCCTTTTCAGTTTTGTAACATTTTATTTCATACCAGTTGTGTCTTTTTGAGAAAGAGAAAAAAGTTGATTATTTTTATTGTTTTCTTTGTTTTATTTTAAAAGATCAAGGATGGGGAAGTCAAAATTGACAAAAAAAATTGCAATCATGTGGCTGGAAAATCACATGCTGTCTCAAGAATTAATAGGAATAGTTATATTTACATATAAATTATGTCCGTTTTGAAAAATTGCTTCAAGGATGTTTAAACATTATCATCAAATACTTTCTTTTGAAAAATTAATAATTTGAGTTTACCATGTTCTACAAATCAAGATTGAGAAAATTCAAGAATGGAAAAATCTAGCTGTGTTGAAGCTAAAATCAGGTTAAAAGACAAGTTGCAAGTACTAAGAGAGGACTTCCAATAGTAATGAAATTCCACCTTCCAAATTCCACAAATAGTGTGCATTCCAGGATGTTGTAGCAGCTGAGAGCATAGCTGAAACATTTCCCTCACGGTTTTGTTTTTCCTGGAAAGGATTAGAATTAAGTTAAACACTAAAGGAAGAATAGCACTTAAAATAGTAGGAGAGAAGAGTGTAAAATAAAAGGACACAAACAGAGTTTTATATTCTATAAAGGATCACCAAAAATCCTGGTGACTAGCCACTCAACATAAATAAGGAAGTAGAAATACAAATATTATAAAATTTGGAAAGCCCATGTTCATGAAAAGTGAAGAGTTTTGATTCTGTGTGAACAAAATGGTAGGATAACTAATGTTCCAATTTTTATAGGGAATTGGAAATTCTAATTTTTTTTAATCCTTTGATTATAAAATAATGTTAGCTGAGGAGTTAAAACATTAAGAGAGCAAATGGAAGAATGACTAATAGATAGACCTTGAAGACCATGCCTACATGGTAATGTGATGGAGTATCACTGTCTTTACACTCTTCAATAAAGGATCCTGGAAATCCTGGGGCATCACTTCCTGCTAGTCTTTCCCTCATTCACTCCTCTCTAGTCATATTATCTTTGAACCAGCCAGGTCAACTTCTAACTTATAAAATTTAGCACTGTTATTCTGCCTGGAATGTACTTGCCTGTGTATATCTCCATGTCTAGCACTGTCTCCTTCAAGTTCAGATGTTACATTCCCGTAAGGGCTACCTTGACCATTATATACAATTATTCTCTTCCTTCACCTATTTTACTGTAATATCCCTGTCTTTTTTCTATAGGAGTATCACCATCTAATGTTATATAATTTGCTTATCACAATTTTCTTATTCTCTGTCTCATCAAACTGGATTGTTAATTCTTGGGGTGGGGGAAGACTGCATTGTTTACTTATGCACCTACAACTGGATTTGATATGTTACACACACTCAAAATATTTGTTGCATAAAGAAAAAAGGAAAGGTTGGAGCCAGCAGGTGGTGTAATGATTAAGGTGCTGGACTCCCATGTAGCTGACCATGGTTCAGGTCCTGGACCCAGTGTCTTTAAATGCATGCTGAGCACATGTGAATATGTGCCCAAAATCCAAAGAGGAGACTGGAGGAGAAGGGATTTTAGCATGGCCATCCCTCCCAGGGGGTGATTTCTCGCTTTCTGTCTCTGTGGCAAGTGCATATACCCTATAACAAAAATCTTTCAAGAAAAAAGAAAAAAATGAGTGAAGAAATAAATTCATTTGTGGTTTAAAGGCCATTGTAAAAAATTTAGATATATATTTTTGAGATATAAGACTAAATTAGCCAGGATAGAGAGGACCTTCAAATTCAGGATCGGAGGGGTCAATGTAGTAAGAACTGAGAAAGAACTTGTGAAATTTTAAATTCTGAGGCTACTTTTAAACAGTGTCTATGTCTTTGCTAATTAACTAAACCCATATTTTATTTAAAAATGAAAGAATTGTTGATACAACAAAGGAAACAGTAACCTGATTTAAACGGTACATCTATGTTACTCAATGTTGCTTTCCTAAAAATAGCAATAAAGAAAAAAATATATTTAAATATTACTGGTTGTTTTACAAAACACTTTTCTGACAGTAGTCACTCATATAGACATGAACATTTCCACTGTATACAATTTACCTTGCTGTTAATCAACTAACCCAAATTTTAAGTATCTATTCCAGCTCTGTTTAACTAGAAATCAGACTAGCCTTGGCGTGTAGTCTTATGTAGTGTCATTCTTGAAGTGCTTAGAGCATCAAGCTTGGGACCAGCAGATGACATAATAGTTACTTGGCTGGGCTCCCACATAGTTGACTGCAGTTTGAGTCTCAGATATGGAAGCTTAAAAGTCACACCCAGAGCATGAGCATGTATGCCCAAAATGCTGAGAGGAGAACAGAGAAGGGACTGTAGCATGGCCACCCTCCCCTGGGGGATGGGGGGTGATTTCTCGCTTTCTGTTTTCTGTCTCTCTGGCAAGCACATACACCCTATAACAAAAACTTATATTAAAAAAAAAAAAAAAAAAAGAATATCAAGCTTATATTCAACAGGTGGCTTCCCTGTTTGAATCTCTAGAGGGCGCCCCAGTGGATATGTGGAGATATGTTCAACGAGCAGTTTAACGTAACAAGAGCGTGGTCCAGAGCGTGGACCTTGGGACCAGTAAACTAAATTCAAGATAATTCCTTTACTTCCACTAACTCTGTGAACTCCTAAACTGTTCACTTTGAAATTCACTATCCTTATCTATCAAACAGAGACAATAGGAAAATTGACTGCATGAGGTTATTGTGACTATTACACAAACTAATGTATATAAAATTTCTTACCACACTATTCCTTGCTAATATTCTTAGAAATCCTGTTTATCATCTCTACTAATGTTCTTGTGGCATTGATAAGTAAACTTCATATGCATTTGACATTTGGGGTTGCTGGACAAATAGAACAATTGTTCTGTACTCATTGGATATAACCTAATATCCTACTCAAAAAATTATCTATTTAGCTAGCAATGACAAAATAATGTAAAATTTTGAAATACTTCAAAATTTAGCAAAGTTCAAACTACTTTAGAGTCCACAATATGTAGTTCAACATAATTTCTCCTTTCTTCCAATCAGCATCCCAGGAGATCTATTAATTCAAGCAAATCAACATATCCATGACTTAAGCTGTGAGTCTTCAGGAACTTCAGTGGCTCAAAGCTAATAAGAGGAAAGATATATACCTACCATCTATACTGCCATTTCAAGGGATTTTCAACTCTTGATATCTTATAGCACAAAAGGGCTTTGCAGCAATAATTTATAAGGCTGTCTTGCTTATGTTGGAGAGTTCTCTAGAATGAGTCTCCATTTTTTGTCATGTTTCCAGTCCCTGTGAGAAGACAACTCTAAGGAGAACGAAGTTAGTGGGATGCATGCCACTGAGAGCAATGGTCTCTTTAATGTTCATTTCCAAAAGAAAAACACAAAGTGGAGTATCTAATGCCTTAATATAAAATACCCCCATGAATCTCAACGCTTACATGAGAATCCTGATGCCAGAGCTGCAGGGAGGGAGCTTTCTCTTGGTACAGAAATGAAGACTTCTTTACTTTAGAGTTCATTTTAGCAATGAACAAGAAAGACAAATTGTTCATCTGCCATTTCTTTTATTTTTTCAATTTCTTTTTATGAACTGAAGATGCCCCTCACACTTGTAATTATCTTAATAAATTATTTTAGCAATTTTAGGGGGCACGAGTACATTTATGCAGCAAAGTTAGCTAGCTGAAAGACACAGATTAACTGCTAATCAGTAATTAATGAGAGCTTTATAGCGCCATGTTTGAGTGCTTGTCTGTATGAGCATATCGATCAGCGAAAACCACCTTTCGGACTCACTGTTGGTAAACTGGGTTCATTTCTGAGGTGGATCAAATGCATGAGTAGATACTCTGTCCACTGTGTTGTTGGCAGGCTGTTGTTTATCACAAGGTTTTAGTGTTCTTAATGAACTGTTAACAAGCTGTCAATTATGGTGTTTATGCAAATTAGGGAAAGAGACATTGAAGAATTGATGTGCCAGAGTTAAAAAATGCCTCCTTGAAATATTACAAAGTAAATAATTCCTCTTTTAATAACTGTCCTTAAACATTTGCTCTCCTTTGCCACTGAACCATCCCCATGATGCGTGTGCACCAGAAAACGACAGTCTGGGGTTTAAGTGCTGTACAGAGAAAAGATGTTTCTATCTCCAGAATGCATTTTGCTTTATGTTAGCTATTCTAGAATCATTTTCATCCTAACTCAGCCATAAGCAATTTCAATTTTAAGTGTTCTGAACTCCTTAGGTACCTATTTTATGATTCTCATGTGGGGCATTTATTTTCACCTTTCTTCCTAGTGGAGACCATCCTCCATGGTGAAAATACTTCCCAAACTCCTTAAATGTCCTGCACTAATGTTAGCTTTCTCAAATCCCATGTTTCTTTGTAGTACCCAGATTATCTTTCGAGAACAAATTCTTCATGCACTTATAACTCTCAAACTAGGAATATTTCTTATAAAGCTTCGCTTCTCTGCTTACATCCCAGTAGAAATACCCAACCTACAGTCAGAAAATCCACTTATCTTTGATCTCAGTTAATTTCTTTTTCATTTATTTGCTCCTGAATTTGTTGACTTCATATACTCCTTGACACACTTCTAGGACCTGTACAGCTTTTATGATCTCGGTGGTTCTTCCTACCTCTCCCCCAGGCAGAATAAATCTGTTTCTTTTTTGCAGTTTCACCAGAGTACTTTAATCAAGTTAAATATTTTCTCACTGTCCCAGCTCTCCACACGTATCCTGAAATTGTGAGCTGTTTTAGAACTTGTATACCTCATGGTCATCCTAATGAAGCTCATGTCTCAGTGTTAGAACATGGCCACCTCATGACACTGGGGAAGAAATTCTGCTCAGACTTCTGTTTTACAGTAAGCCTAAGGCTCCCGATATTTGGAAGTATGATAATGTTGCTATGATCTCATCACTTTTGTTTGTAATTGTTATGATCAGAATCCTATCTAGACAGTTATTATGAGAGAGCAACACTTGAAAAGCGCTTCACCTCTTGGTACAATTAAAGTAGACATCTTTTAAAAGCTCTTAATATCCCCCCTAGAAATATGAAATTATAGCTTGTTTTATTTTGTCAAAGTCATGTTTTGATTATGTGAAATTGACATTTTATGTTTAAAAAAGTCTTCAGTTTGGAACATGGAGGTTTGTGCACTAGTTAGCATATTACTTATTCCAAAATTATCAAAAATATTATTCTTGCAGGTTTTCTTTTTTTAAAGCCTCATACTCCCAGCTCTGGGAGTTACAATGTTTCATAAAGGAAGTGTCATAATCTACAGAAAAAAAAGCATGCATTCATATCTAGTTGAAATGATGGATTAAACTGTTTTATTGTAAGTATATCAGAAATGCAATAAATATTTGCCAATGAAATGTAGTTATCGTAAGGTTTTGCATAGTGCAATTTCACGTTAATGTCCAAGTGGAATATAGATGGCTTTATATGTGTGGTTATAGCACCTGCTCTGCAGTTTGAAAAATTTATTTGTAAGGGTTGAAAATGTAAATATAAGAGTTCTAAGAGTTCCAAGTGTCTGTGAGTTATTTCTAAAGACCACTTAACTCCTCCCAAGACAGATGAGGGCAGTATAAAACTATAATTCTGATGACTGATAAAACAAGCTGAGAAATCAAAGTAAATAATCTGATAAACTTGAAGAAAAAACGTGCCTTGGTCTTCTGAGAAGCAGGAGAGCTTGTTAGTAAGAACTTGGGCTCCGAGGTAAGTGTCCTGTCCTCTGAGAACCTTCATCTGTGAGTGATGTAGATAATACCCAGCTCCTAAGGTAGCTCTCTCCATGAACTAGAAATAGATAAGTAATGACAGATAAGTAGCACTAAGAGTTTAGTATGGCCAGGCACTACTCTAATGTATACTTCAATTTATTTATTTATATTTAAATATGTTTATAAATTTATATATATATACACACACATACATATATATACACACATACACACATATGTAATTGTTTTTAATGTTTATTTATTTATTTTTTGATCTTTGCCATAGGGCATGTATGCTTGCTGGAGAGAGGGAGAGAAAAACAGAGAAAAAGGGAAAGTAAGAAATCACCCCTCATGGGGAATGGCCACACTGCAATCCCTTTTCCATTCTCCTCTTGGGATTTTGGGCATGCACACACATATGCCCAATGTGATTTTCAAGTCACTGGGTCCAGGACTTGGCCATGTGGGAATCCAGTGCCTTAGCCATCATGCTACTTGTTGGCCCCATTTCAGTATTTTAATCTCTCTATAATATAGAACTTTTGGTGTTTGATAAACATTCTTGGTTTTCCCTCTAAAATGCTTCTAGATGATCTCCCTGAGAATCTGCAGAATTTTACATAGAAAAGAGATAAAGTACAAGGTAGAATATCCTGTTAGTTTTTTCTTTTTCATTTTTTAAAAAACATTTATCTATTTATTTGTTATGATTTTTCAAGCCACCAGGTCCAGGACTAGACCCACAATCAACCATGTGGAAGCCCAGCACCCTAGCCAGCATGCCATCTGCTGGCCCCTATCCTGTCAGTCTTTAATTCTGTACTTATACTTAATAACTGTGTGAATTAGGGAAAATGACTTGATTTCTCTGTGTCTCAGTTTACTCAGTTCTACGATGACGATGGTGATGGTGATACCTGTTTCCTAGGACTGTGGGTAGGATGAAGCCAGGCAGTCCCTGTTAAGTATGTAGCACGGACTCTGACCTGTAGTGAACACTCAATCCCTGTTATTTCTAGTAGAGTAATGCTGTCTTTAGCCATATTGTTCTTAAGGATAATGTAAGTTTTGAAAATCCCGCCATACATGAGGATCAATTGAAGAAACTGGGAATATTTTGTGACTAATAATTTTTGTGCCTATCACATTCCTCTTGTATTTCTTTTTATTGGACTTCCAATCTTAGCATTCACCCTTTCATAAAGTGGAGGACAGAGAAAGCTGGGAGTAACAGAGAGGTGAGCCAGCCTGCCTTCCTCTTGCCTTGTTACCTAAAACCTTTAAATGTCCTTTTGACCTGAGTCTTTGCTTCCTCTAGAATCTCCATCATTCTCAGGAATGAAATGGGCTTCAAAATAATGGTAAAAACCAAGGTTTCTTCTGACCCAAGAAGCCTAGTCTCAGAGGAATTCACTGTTAGCAATCTTTCTGTGAAATTGTAATTATTCTGAACCCCAAAAATATTTTTTCCAGCATATATTTTTTTTCAAATCCTAACATAGGCATGACATGTTAAAATGGCACTTTAGTTTCACTGCAAATACATGCACTTCTATTCAAAATGTTATCTAAAAAATAATTTTGTGGGATCAGCAGATGGTGTAATGATTACATTGCTGGACTCCTACATAGACAATTATGGTTCAAGTCCCAGACACGGCAGCTTAAAACACACTGGGCATGTGTGCGTGCATGCCCAAACTCCTGTGAGGAGAAGGGATTTCAGTGTGGCCATCCCCCCCCCCCTCCCCAGGGGGTGATTTCTCATTTTCTGTCTGTCTCTCTAGCAAGCATACAAAAATCTCTCCAAAAGAAATAATAACTTTGTAAATGTTTTATTTAAAACTATGTAGTTTGAGAAAGCATTTTGCTGATTCTCCATCTTTTAACGACTGCGTTACCTGCTTTGGCATGATGTATATCCATTTTGTCTTTTCCTAATTTGGCATTTAACTAAATTGATTTATCAGCTCTATTAAATATGGGCAGTTGTCCATCAGTCTGGAACTCTATTTGTTCATTATATCTGTAAGTGTATTCTTTTAGAGTTGTCTGTAAATAGTTGTCAAAAACGTGGAGAGCTAGGAACAAGTTACATTCTTGAGAAAATAACAGCAACATATGCTGTAGATTTATTTCAATACATAATTTATCAGCTCAAAGATCATTTTCACTATAAAAAGCTCATGTGTCATTTAAGTAGTTCGTCCTGTCAAGACCCTAGAATACAACCATGAGACAGATGTGTTTCAGTTGTAACTCCTCAGTGGGAACTTGATGAGGAACATGAGAGTGGTGAGAAAACATCATCTGGTCAAGACATGTCCATACATTCAATTGTTACTTTCAAAGAAAAAAAAATGAAAAGAAAGAAGAAAGGAAGGACGGGTAAGAAGGGAACAAAGGGAGAAAAAGGAAAGAAAGAGAAAAGAAAAGAAAAGAAAAAAAAAAGAGTGTCGACAGTAATTCTGGTTCCAGCATCCAGTATTCTATTGGATTCCTCTCCTGGCTCTTTCTGTGCACATTAACTAATTCATAATTTTCTCTGTGTTCCTTTTCTCTCTATTGCTATTAATTTTTGCAAATCATTTAATATCACAATTTTAAGTAACTATTCTTTCCTGCAGAAGACAACATGGTATACAAACAGAGATAATGCTATCTCTGTAATAGATTATGAGTTATTATTTTAATTATTTATTTATGTACTTAGTGAGATTTTTGCTATAGGACATATGTGCTCGCTGGAGAGACAGAGAGACAGAAAGCAAGAAATCATCCCCCACCCCAGAGGGTATGGCCACGCCACAATCCCTTCTCCTTCATTCTCCTCTTGGGATTTGGGGCACACATGTACATGAGCCCAGCATGAGTTTCAAGCCATCAGGTCCAGGACTTGAACCACAGTCCCCACATAGGAGTCCAGTGACATAACCATTATGCCATTTGGTGTTCCTGATTGTGACTTTTTTTAAAAAAGTAGTTTTTCCTATTATGGTTACATTGAAATGATTAGTAGAAAACAAATCCCAATTGCTTTTAAAGCAGTCACGTGCCTCAGTGTCTCTATCCCTTAGATAAGTGCAGCTACATTTCAGTTCAGTTTTATTTTTTTCTTGCACACTTTTACAACTTATTGAAATTCTGAAAACAGTGCTATTGCCTCCACCTTTAAAAATAATATTTTGGTTTTCAGATAGACTAATAATCAGCAGATATCACTCACTGAATACTGAAAATGTGCCAGTAGAATATGAACTTCTTCTTCTTTTTTTTTTTTATATTTTATATGCCCATCCAAATTTGCCTACTTCAAAGACATTTAGAAATTGAAAAAAGAGAATTTGAAATTTCACATGTGCCTTTGCAAAACACAAAAAATGATTAATTTGCCTGGGATGCTTTTCCAGTGTGTCATATTGAAGGCTTGAAGGATGTATTTGATCTTATCTCAAAATTGGGTAACCTTGTTTTGGTATAAAGTTCTAAACAATGGGAAACAAAGAAAAAGCATCGTCTTTATCCCTGGTTGCCCTTACAAATGATATCCACCTTGAATAATTGTTCAATCGAAACTGAGCTCAGTACATACTGAAGAATGTATTTCTTCTCTTTTGTTAACTGTGGTCAAGGCCTCACACAAAGTAGTTTCCTTGTCTTTATTTTTTCCCCCCCGGGGGGGTCCCTAAGGCTTGTGGTAGTTCATGGAGCATGTGTTCTTCCCCTCTTAAAAATAACATCTTTCTTCCTTAGTAATGCCCTCTAAGTGTTAAGCCCATCACTTTTCACTTTCCCACAAAGTATTTTTATATACATTCATATTTTTTCTCTCTCTTGACAAATCTATAAATGGAATTTTTGAATGGAAATCCTATGATATAAATATCTGTTAAGGCTCTCTCATAGTCTTACAGCTTTGCAGTAAGCCATATTCTCCTTCAAAATCAATGTCTCTCATTAAGACAACTTCTGGCAGGGTTGAAGGTCTAGCATCAGTTCATAGGAAAGTGGTCATGATTTTGCCTCTGGGTTTGTTTTAATTGTTCCCTTCCATGCAGCAAGCTCTGTGCGTTGAGGAGTAGAGAATTCATCTGTTAGCCGCCTCTTGCTTTTCTCACGTGATTGTGAAGACAAAATTAATGCATCCAAGATTACGTAGGCCTGGCTACAAGTGCTGTAAATATAGGTCTAAACAGGCCCGTCCCTTTGATCATGAAATTTAATCTGGGGTGTGGGGGTGTGCTGAAAGAGAGCAAGACCAAATCCCAAGTGAGGACCGCAGAGTAGAGCAGTAGAGGGCTTCTACAGAAAGGTCAGGGAAATCTCTCTGAAGATACATCATTTGTGCTTATATTTAACCTAAAAAGCAGATAGGCATGTGGAAACCTGAGCAAAAATAATATGCCCAAATGTCCTAAGAAGAATGAATGCAGAGTGTTGGTGAAAGGAAATGGAAACTTCATAGCACCTTCTAGGGCTGAGATATAGAGGGTGTAAGAGACGAAGCAGATGAGGGGGGGGAGCAAGATCACCTGGGGCCATCATGTACGAGGAGACTTCATGTTATTTTAAGTTAAAGAGATACCATTGAAGCGGTTTTATTTTTCTTGGAAAAATGTATAAAAGAATCTACCAAGATTGAACCCTGTCCCTAAACCACAATTTCGTTACCTGAAGATGGGAGACAATATGATCCCTATAACTCATATGGTAAAGATTTAGTAGAATAATCAACATAACTGCATTCAACAGATGGAGTGTTCATTTAGGTCTGCCTTGAATGTCCCCTTATTTCCCTAGCCCAGGCCATTCATTAGTTTATTTTGTGTTCTCCTCCTCTCCCTTAATATCTGAAATTTTTGACAATTTTCTCTGAGAGTCCTGGCAGTTGAGCCTCTGGAGAAGGCAGGGGGCCTGGTGTACTGTCTGTTAATTTTAGCTATTCTCCGCTGGAAGTGCCATCACAACTAGAATAACCAGGGAGAGTGGAAGGTGGTGCAGCCTATTAAGTGGCCCCATGGGGCTGCCCAAGCAGCAAAAATCAAAACAAACAAACAGCATCCCCAAATAGTTTAGGGCTTTAGGGGCTTTTAAAATGGACATTCTTCCCATTAATAACACATCCACTAAACTCTAACGTGACAGCTCTCAAAAAGTTTCTTCTAATAAAACCATTTCCATCCAAATTCATTCATTTTGCCTACTAACGTCAGAACCCAGCAACACCTAGCAGATAATTCGGTCTCTAGTTTCCCAGTTTACGTGTTTGCAAATAGCAGTCAGTCATCCACTGCAATCTTATCTTTTCTGTGTGTCTGTACAAGTCATTTCATGAAACCTGAAAATGTCAAGGATTTTAATGGTTCAAAATATCTACATGAATGGCTGATAGAGAAAGATTACCTAAATAATTAGGAAGTATATTTTGTCTTCTGTTTAATTTGATGAGTCCTACATCTAAAGACTTACATTTTTTTTAAAAAAAAAGGAGTTTCACCTTTAAATATAAGACAAATGAACTACAAATCTTTATTGTTAGCCTAGCCATAATATTACTATGAAATTTTCATAGTGAGGGCATAACATTTAGATTGCAGGTCATTAAGACAATCACTAATTTCTTTTTATCTGAACCATTACATACGGAGAAAAATGATATAGCTTATTTCATTGCTTGGTTAATATGAGCCTGTGAAAAAGAAGGATATTTTCAGAAATATGAAGCAGTTAAGGTTGGTTCCTTATTTAACTTGATGGCAAAGAAGGCAAGAAAATTTCTTTGACTGTTAAACCCGGGAGAACATGTGTTCCAAGCATTAGGAAAAACATTAAATACTTGATAGAAAGTGAAGAAAATTGGAAAAAAAAATTGACTGCATCTTAACAAACCCAAAATTCAGAGAAAAGTTTTAAAGGAAGGAAATTAAAGATAGTTGTTTAGTTGTTTCGTATTACTTTATCCTATCTTCCTTCCCTTCTTGCCTAGCTATTTTTTTATTTTTTTACAAAATAGATGACATGTTTTTGAAATATGTTTGTGTACTCACCTATACACTTCTATCCCTATACACAGCCACATTCATCAATTCATATATCCATGTGCATATTTATCATAACTTAGAAAAGACAAAATAAACTCATTTCTCCTACCACCTACTGTTTCTAAAAGGACATTCTCTGTTCACACAAAATATCTGAAGATATTTTCTCTACTACATGACAAGAATAAAATAAGAATTTTAGTCATTGATGTATTTACAGCAAAAGTCATTACTACTTTACTTTTACATTATGACCCTGGAATTTTTTTTTTATTATATAGAAGGAAATTTCAATACTTTTTGTAAACTGGAATTTTAAGTGTATATCTACAATTGAGGAAAATAATGGCCCCAATAAGAGAAAATAGATAGAAGTTAAATTTTAATGCAATAAAGCCTCCCTTGGAAATAAACTCTTACCACTGTTCAATTACTCACTTGCCACCATAGATTTTTATGAGATTCCCAATTTGGGAAGGCACAGTGAGAGGCTTATGCCCATAAAACAGCTCATCCTCGACTTGAACTCGTATTTAAATATGAATTACCAGCATTTGAGTTTTTCAGCATGAAGCAGCAAAAGATTGAAAAGCAATGGTTTCTAATGTCGTTCTAAATTACCATTTCCATAGATATAGCCTTTATCATTTCTTCTCAGTACTTGAAAAATAAAAACTGGTTAAGGTAACCCCACTGCATATTTTTCTACTGCTTGTTGTACACTTCGCAGTCACGGAGTGAATCAGCTTTGCTAAACGCACTCATTAGTGGCCAATTTGTTTCTCTTCGTCTCTTTGAAGAAACCTGGCAAGCAGTTGGAACACTTATTTTATTTTGATTCCACAGTGGAAAATTGTATTCACATAAGTAAGCATATACCAAACAGCAATAAATCATTATTTCTCAGATGACCAATATCAGCGGGAATCTCATATACTTCTCTGCTGGAGTTGATTTCCAAATTCATTGAATAATTATTGGTGCTGCTTTTCATAAGTGAAAAACACTTTTTCCTTTCTATTTCGGTTAACTTTTAAATGCTACCCTTTCTCCTCATTTCCTTTGCACTTTTGAAACATATCTGGAAAGGAGGGGGAAAAGTCAAACTTCATATTCAGCAAAATGTCAAGGCAGTTAGATGGAATATGACCCTTGACAAAACTCCTCCCCACTCCAGAAATTTAGACTTGCATATTATGAACCTTTGGACAAAGATTGAATCTCATGTTAGATTGTCATTAAATACAAATTAATGCCTTAATGTTTTAAGGGAAATCTGAGAATTTCTCAAAGTGTTTTAAAATATGACCCTTAGATTATTACATATCTGTTTTCTTGTGACCTACCAAGAGAAAATAATACATAATTGTTTCACTTTCCAAAGTATTAACTGGATTTTAGTAATAAATACTGAATAAAAGTTGGCTAATATGCACCTGCATTTCTTTCTTTTTTTTTTTTTTTAAGAGTTTTTTGCCTGAGGGCATGTGTGCTCTCAGGTGTGGGAACATGAGCAATCACCCCTCAGAGTGGATGTCCCATCAAAATCCCCTTCTCTGTTCTCCTGGGATCTTAGGTGTGCACACATGCCCAGCATGATTTTCAAGCCACTGGGCCCAGGACTTGAACCATGGTTGACCCATGTGTGAGTCCAGTTACCTAACCATTACACCATCTGCTGGTCCCACTTTCTTTTTAATTTGCCATAGGGTACATGTGATCACAGAGAGAAAAAAAATTAGAAAGCACATCCCTTGAGGGATAGCCACACCTCAATCCCTTCTCCATTTCTCCTTCCTGTCAGGATTTTGGGCAAGTACGCATGTGTTTTTCAAGCCTCTGGTCCGTTACCCGAACACTGAAGTAGGCCATGTGAAATCCAGCCACCTTCATCACCACACCACAAGCTGGCCTGACATATGCATTTCTATATTTTTCTACTTAAAAAAAGTTAGTAACAGCAGGTAACCCAGAAACTTTGCCCTGATATGAATTTATAAGGCATTGGTTGGTTTCAAGTCAATTTTAATACATATTAAATATCGTGGCTCTGACCTAGAAACCGTTGAGTTCTGTCTTCGGTATAATTACTGATACCAACATTTGTAAAGACTCTGTGCAGTGTATTATGTTTTGCGATATTATAAGGAAAACAACCAAATGAGTCTTGAAAATTAATTTCAGAACTCAGTCTTAAGGGTAACGAAGGCAGGTCAAAATTCAAACTAATATTTGGATTCTTTCTGGTTATGCTATTACTCTTTCGAGGATTTGTTCTCCTTTTATGCTTTTTGATTGATGTTTATAAATTTCTTGAGCTTCTAATTGTAAGCTAAGTTGAAGTAATTTCAGGAATGTATTTTGTCATATTTATTTTTTTTCTTGAGTTAAAGCCTGAACATAATTAATACCCAAACATAGAGCACTCTATGGATATCTTTCTAGCAAATATATTATTTGTATATTTTATTTTCACATTAGTCTTTCTGTCCTTCAGTGAAAATATATTAAATATTACCATAACTCAAGAAATAATAGTTTAGGGACCAGCAGTTAACGTAATGGCTATGTCACTGGACTCCCACGTAGTTGACCGCGGTTCGAGTCCCAGACCCGGTGGCTTAAACTTGCGCCGGGCGCGTGTGTGTGTGCGCCCAAGATCCTGAGAGGAGAATGGAGGAGAAGGGATTGCGGCGTGGCCATGCCCCCTGGGGAGTGATTTCTCGTTTTCTGTCTCTCTGTCTCTTTCTGTCTGTCTGGTGAGCGCACGCGCCCTATAGCAAAAACCTCTCAAAAAAAAAGAAAGTTTAGAGAGCACTTTGTTATAAAATATTATAACACATATTATGATACCTTTTTTGTGAAAAAAACTTCTTTAAATTGATATATTTGCAAAAATTACATTATGATCTAGATCTTTAAACCATCCAGAGATAAGTGAAATATTTGATTTTGTTTTGTTTATTTGTTATGACAGGGTCTCGGGGCCAGCATGTGGCATATAATTAAGGTGCTGGACTACCACATGGCCAACAGTGGTTCAAAACCTGGACCCAGTGGCTTGAAAATCACGCAGAGTGCCATGTGTGCATCCACCCAAAATCCTGAGATGATACTGGAGGAAAAGGGATTGCAGTGTGGCCATCTCCACTGTGGGCTGCTTTCTCACTGTCCCTATCTCTGTCTTTTTCTTTCTTCATCTTTCTCCTTGGTAAGAGCTCATACCCTATAGCAAACACCTAAAAAACAAAAAGGCAGGGTCTTGATGCGCTGTAATTGGCCTTATCCTCACAGCTGTGACCAAAGATATACTGACACACCCAGTTGTTATTAAATTTTTTTAGACCAGATCTGGCTACACTGTCCACGTCAGCCTTGAGCTCCTGCCTCAGCCTCCCTGGGTCACCGGGATTGCAGGTTCATGCCACCTTGTTGACCTAAGAATTGGCTTGGGCCCCCTGTGTGGTCCCGGACTACAGAGCACAGTGCCTTAGCAGTGCACGCCACTACAGCTGGGCCCAAATATTTATTTGCTTTTTTAAAGTTGATGTATGGGAACCAGCAGTTAGCGTAATGGCTATGTCGCTGGACTCCCACATAGTTGACCGCGGTTCACGTCCCAGACCCGGTGGCTTAAAACTCACACCGGGTGCGTGTGCGTGTGAGCCCAAGACCCCGAGAGGAGAATGGAGGAGAAGGGATTGCGGTGTGACCATCCCCCCTGGGGGGTGATTTCTCGCTTTCTGTCTCTATGTCTCTCTCTGTCTGTCTGGCGAGCGCATGCGCCCTATAGCAAAAACCTCTCAAAAAAAAAAAAAAAAAAAGTTGATGTATCTAGAAAAGTATTGACCTGATGACACACCTTTGAATATTTTTCCTTGAAATCCTTTTCTCTCTTCACATACACACACACACAAAAATTAAGTACGAACATGACCTTTGATTAATATGATGGCCATCTCACCTTACAGATATTCTAAAATATCTTAATAGTAATTGTTATTAAATAAGACATTTGTAATTATATTAATGCATATGATAATTGGTTTAATAAAAAAATTTAAAATTACAGGATATACTTTTTTCATAAAGTTTTATTCTCAAACTACCCAAGCCATATTGTTTTTCAAAGAAGTAATTATTTTATATGACAAAGGTGCTCTCAAAAAATAAATTTCAGTTCAACTGTTGAACTTCTGAAATTTCATACAGTTATTAAAAACATTAATATAAAAGATTAAAAAATATACAATAACTTATTCCTGAATGTTACCCAAATTTAGTACCATGAAACCCTAGAAGTATTGAACAGAACATTGAGTTCATGAGTCTGTATTAAAAAGAAGCTGCAGAGGGTAAGAGATAGAGAATCTAGGATGGGGGGAAAAAAGCAAAACATACAGAAGACAAGAAATGGAAGATCATTTGCTGACAATAACATGTTTGTTGATGTGCTTGATTGAGACAATATATAGTGTAATTTGGATGGAAAATCTCATTTTGTATGCTGTAATGATGTTCAGAGAATGAATGCAAATAAATAAATTGAAAAAAAAAAAAAAAAAAAAAAAAAAGAAGCTGAGGTGGGGACAGCAGGTGACATGGTGGATAAGGCACTGGACTCCTACATGGCCGACCAGTAGCTTGGAAATCATGCCAGGCATGGTTTGTGTGTGTCTAAATTCTAAGAGGAGAGTGGAAGAGAAGGGATTGTGTTGATTTCTTATTTTCCCTCTCTGTCTCTCTCCGGGCAGCACGAGTTCCCTTATGACAAATTTTTTTAAAAATTGCTGAGATACGTAATATAAGCCTATGAAAACATAATATGTTATTATTGACAATATCTGTTCACGTACGAATATTATATGGCCATTTGTAGTTCTCTGCATTTCTTTGACCTTATGGGGAAAAGAAAAGATAGGAAATTAGAGATCCAGATCTAGGTTAATATGAAGACTGCATATGAATATGCAACATGATCTATGTAATTTATTAAACACACATTAGCAAACTAGCAAGTGGAACCACGTGACTAGACAGAGTGTATTTCGTAAGATAGATGCCACCCTGGTGACCATTTCAATCTAGGTGAATTTTCTTTGTGTATATTGCCTAATATCTTAACCCGCTATTGTGTTATTACCAGAAATAGCTAAGACTGGGTGATTATAAAGACAGAGGTTTATTCCACTCACAATTCGGAGGTCTCAAATCCAGGGACTACCTATGGTGGATGTATTCTGGCTCCATCCCAACATCGCAGGGGACAAGAGAACGTGGGTCTGTATTCATGGGTATTCCCTGGTCTCATTGTCTCTCCTTATAAAGCCACAGAACTCAATCACAGGGGCATGACCTCTTCATCTAAGCCTAATCTCTTATTCACTCCTAAAGACCCCATCTTTTCACACCATGGAGGTATAAATGTCCTCTTACTACCTTTATAACCAAATCTCAACATTGAATTTTGGGGGGAACAAAAACCATTGCATTTAATGAATGGCCCATTTTCTGAAACTGTTCTCCCTTAAGCAGAGTGTCTTACTAATATGCACTTTGTCAGTTGTTTCATGTGACAAAAAGGATAATACATAATCAAAGAGGTTTGGAGAATGCTACGTATTCAGCACCTCCCTACACTGAAGTTCTCAGAGTTTAAAGATACCTCTTTTTAACAGCGTGTCGAAAATTCTCCTTACCAATTATTGTTCATTACTTATTGTAGTCCTTATTTCTTAATACAGTATAATGCATGAGTATATAATATTACTTATTATAACCATTACTTATTAATACAATATGTTGTATGAGATTTCTCCATCTGAAATATACTCTACTACTAACTGCTTGATAATCCAGGCTGTCAAATCTGTCTTCAGTGTAACTTCCTAAGTGTAGTTTCTTCAGGAACTCTACTATCTAACCAGAATGAACTAGGTACTTTTCCCAACATGAATTCTCAAATAGTTTCTCTTTGTGCCTTATATATATATTTTTTTTTCCTTCCCTATGGAGTATCTTTTGTTTCCCCCTCTTACCTCTCCATGTTCAAAACCAAGTGCACAGTAGGTACCTCACAAATATTCATACCTAAAAAAATGATCTTACAGAATGAAAATAATTTTGTATTTGTTGCTGTAAGCAACAGATCAAATGAAGCTTGAACAAACATGTCAATGGTTTCTCTGTGAAGTGTACTCAGTCAGGCCTTCCTAATGAAGAAAACAACCAGTTGAGGTCTTACATATGTACCACTTGAGAGGGTCAACATTGAGTTTTTCAAAAGAGGCAGAGGTGATCAAATTAGCTTTTATGGAGAGGGTAGGACCTAAGTTATATTTGAATGAATTCTATAGACTGATAACTTTTTGCAAATGTGATTAGCAGCTCTAAAATCATGACTCCTGTCTGCTGTGAGTCAGAAGACTTGGAAAAGGGCTCATTGGCTTTGTAGAGATACTGTACAAAGTAGCCTACTTTTGTGGCTAAGAAACAAAAATGTCTAAGGTTGCTTTCTGCGCTGTGATTCTATGATTCCATTACTGAGAAGGGCACCAAAGCTAATGGTAAAAATGCCTCAAATTGAAGTCTGTCTCTTCTTATTTTGAAATTAGGAGACTTAACTTTTCTAGGCAGGTTTCTTCCTCTAAAATATGGAACAATAATACCTGTCTCTAGAATCCTTGCATGAATGAGTCATGCATCGTAAATAGAACATAATAAATGGACATGTAGTAACTTCCCATTATGTAGAAATATTATTATTAATAACATTATCTCTCTTCATTCCCTTGCTTCTCCTCTTCCTCTTAAACTAAGCCATAAATAATTTGATGGCAAAAAATTCATGGATATTCCCTACATTAAGAGTCAGGGGAACCAACAGTTAGCGTAATGGCTATGTCGCTGGACTCCCACGTAGTCGACCGCGGTTCGCGTCCCGGACCCGGTGGCTTAAAACTCACGCTGGGCGCGTGTGCGTGCGTGCGTGCCCAAGATCCCGAGAGGAGAATGAAGGAGAAGGGATTGCGGTGTAGCCATCCCCCCTGGGGGGTGATTTCTCGCTTTCTGTCTCTCTGTCTCTCTCTGTCTGTCTGGCAAGCGCACGCGCCCTATAGCGAAAACCTCTCCAAAAAAAAGAGTCAGGAAACATTTAAAGCTACCTATAATTTAAGTAGAAAATCCGAAGTCATTACCAAGACCACATTTAAATAGAATAATTTATCCAAAATGCATTATTGTCAGTTCAAATCCAGTTATAGTACAAAGGCATTATGTAATTTAATTTATATCTTTGACCATCTCTCAAAGCTGGAAAAATGTCCTGTTTTACATGGTAGATCTAACCTTTCCCCAATTACCACAGTCTGATGTTTTCAGACATTACTTATTTGCAGTAAATAGATTTTATGTTTTTTTAAAAAAATTGTCTACCCAGCCCTTTATATGTTCTAAGTAGATCCTGTTTTAATGAGATAACTATAGATAACACGGTCATATTTTCATGTCTCTTAAATAATGTATCAAGATCATTCTACTTACAACAATTTAATGAAAATAAATGTTTTTTTGTTATTGAATAGAATGTCTATAATACAATGAGTTTGCTCAGATAAAAGCTTCAATGCTAAGTGAAATGTAGAACTGGGGCAATGATCCTAATGGAGAGATGGCAAATAGTAATTCCTCTACTGTGCCAACTCCAGCACGTGGAAATGGCTTCCTAGATCCCTGCCTTGGAAAGCATCATCCGGGCTTCAAAACAAAGTGTCACATGAGCTCTGAATATAGGCGCAGGGTATGGGGATCCTGAGCACGTACTCATTACTTCTGTCCAAATGGGACATACTGTGTAAAGTCTGTAATTACTGGGAAAAGAAACAAAAGAATATTTTCCTCCCAATATAATAGTAACTATCCAATGCCCTGACCATAAAAAGGCACTATGTAATATTAGTCAGGGACAACGTTGTATCTTTCTTTTCAATTGTGTTCTGAAGTGTTCTATCGCCCTCCTCTCTCTCATCTATCTTTTCTTATTCTACTCTGCATTGGGATCTCTTTTTTTTTTTTTTCCTTTTCATTCTTTTTCCTTCCTTTGTTTCCTTCCAATCTTTCTGAACATCTGCAGTGTGGTGTGCTTAGATACTAAGTCAGGAGCTCAGATAAGTCCAACAGTCAGCGGTAAATTAGAAAGGCAGCATTGTTTGGGTGTATCCAATTGATCATTTGTAATTGGCTCTGATCACAGAGAATTCCAGCTAGCTTCTCCTAACCAACATGTGGATGCCTTAAACTTCTATTTGCCAACCCGCTCCCCAACTTCCCAGCAAGCTAGTGCCCCAGAACATTCATTTCCCACCCACTCTTGATAGAAATGATGGTTGGATACTTGGAGAATGTTTACATGCTCATCCACATGATCTTAGGACCCCTATCCTTTTTGGAGAGTTAATTGCCCTTTGAGTTTCCTAGGTATAATGTTAACATTTACCTGAATATTAACTTTTTCCAAGTCCAGCTAAAGGCAACTTCTGCCATATTAAGCATATACTAAAAAGTAATGTTAATACAAGTTTTGGGGGAGAACAAAATAATATTCTGAGAAAATTTAGCATTAGCCATTGACCTGCCTCTATATCAGCCAAAGCAAATAATAATTGTCTATCTTTTGGATTCCCTCAACTCTTCATTTTTCGAGTAAAATTGCTATGTAAGTCTACTGGTGGATGTTTTGGGAAGTGTCTCATCAAATACCTTGAATACTTTATCAGCGTGTGCTTATTAAATGTAATTTGTGTTTGTCAGTTATTTTTCTACTTTTCTATCAACCAAACCCCAGAAATTCCCTTTTATCATATTCTAATGAGGAATATCAATTGCAAAGTAATTTTGTTCTCTGTTTCGTCTGCAGACAAGTTTCTGTTACTGATATGTAGTTCTGTGGTATGGTCTTCACCCTTCTTCCTGGTTAGAGATGAGAGGGAAGAAAATGATCTATCTATCTTTCATATGTTCTGTTGGTGAAGTGCGTCAGAAACCTTTCTCTAATGAACAGGATTTTTTCCCCCCAGTTTTCTATTTTATAATAATTTCATTTTTCCCTTTTTGGAAATGAGTTTCTGTGCTTCTCTTCTCTTTGGCAATGGGTAAGGAAGTGGAGCCACATTTGTATATTTTTCTCTTGGAAAGGTGTTGCAGCTTCAGAGAACCATCACAGCTGAAGCATCCCTTTCCGAGTCTGCTGGAATGTGTAGCCTTCTCTGACACTTACCCATGTGCATCTTAGGCCTCAGGTTTTTAACTTTAAAAATTTAATTATATCAAAAAGAAAGAGAAAGAAAGAAAATAAATTGAGTTTATTCTTTAAAAATACGAATACTGTTATAATGTACTCTGAAGATCCTACATTTAAAACCCAAGCCTCTGGGAACAGCAGATAATGGTTACATCACCTAACTCCCACGTGGCTGACCACAGGTTGAGTCCACAGATCCAAAGGTTTGGAACTCACCCTGGGCGTGTATGTGTGTGTGTTTGTGTGTGTGTGTGTGTGTGTGTGTGTGTGTGTTCCAAATCCTGAGAGGAAGATGGAGAAGGGATTGCGGTGTGGCTATATTCCCTGGAGGGGAGTGATTTCTCGCTTTCTATCTCTCATGAGTGCACACACCTTATAGCAAAACACTCTCTAAAAATAATAAAAATAAAAAAATCAAGCTTCTTCCTCATTTCTTTACAGATAATCATTTTATAAATGTTATCATTCTTTGACCCTTTTTAATGAAATAATGTTTTTTGTTTATGTCAAATTGACACATAATTAGATTTCATTACTTTTAACTGGATATAGCATTATATGAGTGAATCATACTTTAACCATCATACTTTACTATTTTTTTTTTTTTTAGGATTTTTTGGAGAGGTTTTTGCTATAGGGTGTGTGTGCTCACCAGAAAGAGAGAGAGAGAGAAAGACAGAAAGCAAGAAATCACCCCCAATAGGGGATGGCCACACCACAGTCCCTTCTCCATTCTCCTCTCAGGATCTTGGGCACCATGCACATGCACCTAGCGTGAGTTTAAACTACTGGGTCTGGGACTCAAACCGTGGTCGACTACATGGGATTCCAGCAACATAGCCATTATACCAACTGCTGGTCCTAACCATTTACTATTGATGGCTGTTCTACATTTTGCAATGTTCCTTTGTTTTAGAAAATATAGTTATGAGCATGACTGCCCATGTGTGAGTGGCCCTGTAGGTCGATAACTACAAGTGGAATTGCTAGGTTATAGAAATGTTGGTTATTTTAATATAACTGCCTAATTGCCTTCAAAGTAGTTACAGCACTCCAGTTTTCACCACCAGAATAAGGAATGTCTGTTTCCCCATAATCTTACCACTTGATATTATTGACATAGAAATTTGATTATTTTTGCCAATTTTAATTAGAAAAAAAATTATGACCTTACTAGAATTTCTTGCTTCATTTTAATTTATAAAGTGAGGAAGTTAATTTTTCTAATCAAAACAATGAAATTAATTTTGAAAAAGCTTAACCTACACTGGATATGAAAGACATCTATCTCCAAAGCACTTTTAAAAATGGCACTATAGGGCCATCTGGTGGCGTGGTAGTTAAAGCAAGTGGATCCCACATGGCTAACTGTGTAGCTCAAGTCTCAGACATGGCAGTTGGAAGAACATGCCTTGTGTGTGTGTGTGTGTGTGTGTGTGTGTGTGTGTGTGTCCAATGTCCCCCAAGAGGAGAGTGGAGGAGAAAGGATTATGACATGACTCCCCCACCCACAAAGGGGTGATTTCTCAGTTTCCCTTTCTGTTTCTCTCTGGCAAGTAGCATGCTCCCTATTTGAATGAATGAATGAATGAATGAATGAATGGATAAATAAATAAATAAATAAATAAGGCATTATTTATGTATGCCTTTGAATTATTAAATGACTGGAAAAAAATTCCATGATGAAATCAAATTTTCAGTCAGAGCCCTCACCTTTAACCTCTGTAGCACAAGAGGTCTGCTATTTATATGAGTATCCCTGTTGAATTCATCATGGATCAGTTATGAAGACACAGTAACCCTGTCCCAATTACTCAGGTGTCATTGACTTGGAGTTGCTCGATTTGCTTATACAGGAATGAGTTGTTAAACGTTCTCCTTTCCGGGCTAAACAGGACGTTGCCATGTGCGCAGGAGTTTGCAAATGCACAAAAGGTCACACTGATTGATGGCCTTTGAAAATTGCCCATTTGTGTCAAGAAGGTGATGATGATAAGGTTTATTATTCTGTAGGAGTTGCCCAACTAAGAGGACATCTCAATAGCACATTTTCTCCATCTGTTCTGTCCTTGGAAATAATGCGTCCTGAGACCCATGCAGCAGAGTTGCCGTGCAGCGATGGCCGGCACGCACAGGGATTTGCGGGCGCTGACCTGGCAGTGGTGGGCAAAATAGTGCCTGGATGCCAAGTCAGGCCCAAAGCCCATTTTATAAATAAGGTTTTATCAGAATAGTCAAGAAAGATCTCATTAGTTTCCTTTACTGACTGTCTGTGGCTACTTAGGCTACCAGGCACAGTTGGGAAGTTCCAGCAGAGACCATCTGATACCAAGCTTCAAAGTCGTGCTGTCTGCCCCTTCTTGGAAAAGAGTTACTACACATGGCACATACGATAGATTGTATTTTGAAAATATCGTGACTAATTTGTGAATAGAACATGGATCCTCTGTTTTTGTTCATTTGCCACATTAAAAAAAAAAAAAAACCTATCATAATTCTCTTAGCAGATAGATTATAATGGTAGGAGGCTACCAACGAAATTCTAAGTATATAAAATAGTCTTGTATTTTCTAGCAGGGATGAGGATTATAATCCAATTACTTCTGAAAAATATTTTGCCAGGCAGAAAACACTAATTTTATCCATGTCTTTTGTTTTCTATATTTTAAAATATATTATTGAAATAATATCTCACTGAACTTGAAGAAAGAACTAAAGTAATTCTTAAACTTAAAAAAAAAGACAGTTAAATTATGGTTTATGGATTTTTGTAGTGTTTAATGTAATGGTGAAGAAATCTGTCTTATGATTACTCAAAACATCTGTCTTTTTATCCCAGCAAGTTAATTCATTAAGTTCAAGAAGACTTACTTAAAATAGCATTAAAATATTAGCATATTCATTGGCACATAAATGTTTAATAATTATATTTTATGTTTCCTCAATTCATAGTGACTGTTATGGTGGTAGATAAGTAAGATATTCTCGAGAGATTTCACTGATTCAAAAAAAAAAAAACAGTCTCATATTTTAACAGCTTATCTTAATTATAAAGGATAACTGCAATCAAAATATCTAGAAACATATTGCAATATTAATTCTGTTGTATATCTCCACCTACCCAGTATCCATAGATAGTAGACCTGTCTCAAAGACGTACACATGTATGCAAGTACACACACGAAAGCACACACATATACACATAGTTCTTAATTCTGTCCTGGAAAAAAGTATAATAGTGACTTTCAATATATACCAAATAAACTAGCTCTCAACACCCCTCAAAATCAGATATTTGGGGATAATTAATGTCCAATATCAAATTAATGAAATGTCTGGAGGAATATCAAAAACTACTGTTAGCAAATATCTCAAATAAAAACAGAACTAACTGTGCCTGAAACAAATGCAAATTAAAAGACATGTCCTTGCTTAAACTTTATGCAGAGAAATAACCTATAGAAGTCGGTGACTCACCCTAAATGAATAAAACCATCTTTCTCTTTTAAAAATATTTAAAAATTATTTATTCAATTGTATTTGTTGTTATTTTGAATTTGTTATAGGGCACACGTGCTCACCAGAGAAAGAAAGGGAAAGTCAGAAAGTAGCTGCCAGGTCTGGGATTCAAACTGCAGTCAGTCATGGAGGAGTCCAGCACCTTCACAACCACACCACCTGCTAGCCCCAAACCATCTTTTTTTTCTAATAATTGTTCCCATTCTCCAACTTCTACTAGTTCCTGTCATATCGTTTAGAGTAATCACATGCTAGTAAAATTCTACATGCTAGTGTTTCTGCTGACCAGGGAACAGGATAAAAATTTAGTATCTTTTCTAAAGTATATCCTCAATATCTAGCTTTTTGTCTATGATAGTATTGCTACCTAAGACTGAATGATTCAGAAAAGTAGAGGTGTAATGACTTCTGGTGGCTGGGAAATCTAACAGCATCATAAAATGGCAGAAGGCAGGACTGTCAGGACAGAGAGTGTTACATCCCCACCTGGCCCTCTCTCTCCTGCTCTGTTCTCATTCCCTCTGCTAATGGCATCATCATAATCCAAGGCCCCACCTGGGGACACCATGGAGGAATGTAGTTTTACTTACTGTCTTTACAGTACAATCAATACAGTCATGTTCTAACGTGAATTTCTAGGGGGCATTTAATCACCGTCCATCAAGACGAAGTTCCAAAACATAAATCTTTGTGGGACAGAGCATTATGTAAAAGAGGAACACTGACACTGAGTAACAACTCATTAAACGTTTTCAGTAATTGAGCATTGGAAAACATATTTTTTCAAATTATTGTACTAAAAATACATTTCTAAAAAAAATGGTTACAAACCCAGATAATCAAACCTAAAACAGACCCTGATTTGTACACATGTTCCTCATTAGTTAGTCATTGCAGGTTCAACATCTCTGTGTCTCAGTTTTCCCATTTGGAAAAAATGGGTATCATCATGTTTCTTACCTTACAGGGTCGGTGTGAACATGGAGAGCTACATACCTAAAGCACTTAGACCAACCTGGTATGTAGCATGTGCTCCAGATACTACTACTTGTAGTAGTAGCAGCAGTTGTAATAGTATTGATAGTAGTAGTAGCCAAAAGCATCTTTTAATGTTTCCTCATTTGCTAATTTACAATATGAACAAATAATGCCAGCGTGAACAAATGCATTGTCTAGCGTCTACATCATCAGAGACAATAGAAACCAATAATCTCTTTGTTCATTCTGGAGACACTTATTATATGTGAGATATGTATATAGAAACATAATATAAACAAATAACTTGAAAGCCATGTGGCAATTCTACTCAAGACAGAGGGTAAGATCTATGAAAACTCTATAGAAAATAACTAAAAGGTGTTTTAAAGGGGCCCTGTATAGGCACTCTGTCCTCCCAATAGCCCTGCAAGGCCAATCTTATCACTCTCATTTGACACATGAAAAAAACAAGAAGTTGAGTCACAAACCTAGAAAGATGTAGTCAGGACATTGGCCAAGGCAGAATTGAGCTAGATCTTCGAAGTCTATGGCCTGTGGTTTTCCAAGCCCTCAGCCATTGCTTGTCTGGAAGACAGGGAGTGCCCTCTGGGACATTGTTCACTCCGTGGTGTGCCCATATTGCCCTTGTACAAATGCCACACGCGGAGCAGAACAAAACATGGAGAGAAGCCACTTCAAACTAGGACTCTTGACCACAGTCTGTTCAGTCTGGCCTGGTTTCTTCATGGTGCTTATGTACATGCTAATTACCATGGCTAACTGGTGTCATTGTAGATGATAATACTGTGGTGAAGTGTTTAATCTTCCCTGGGGCTTGGTGAACATCTTCGGCTGCTGGTCTAGTGATAAGCTGGGCAGTGGCTGGATAGCTACTTGGCTTCATAAAATCATCTTCTTATTTTTGTGTGATCACTTGTTGACCAAAATATTAAATATTGACTGGTATTTAAGTAAAGACGATTTCAATTGGGATGAAAAATATTTATAAACAATTGAAATTCTGCTCATTGTTAACATTTTGGATTTCATCCTGGACTCTGAAAGTTAAGAGGACATTGACGTCATCAACCTCATTTCTTGCCTATTGACTAGAACCAAGCAGACCAGGCTGACAAAAATCTGCATAGTCTCTATCAGCATTCCTTCCCAGTCTCCTACCTCTAAAGCCTGGAGGATATCTCCAAATATAAATAGTGGACCATTGCCTCATTTCCTCTGTTTGTTTGGCATTGATTAAATCACTCCACCATCCAATTTGGAAAGTTTATCATGTAGAGTTCTATCCACACAGTTAAAGTGTGTTAATTTCTTACACCAAATAAATATATGACTTGGAGCTGATCCATCACCAAGTACCAGCAGTTTCCAGGCCAGAAATCTACTTTTACCCTCTTTCACTCTTTTTTTTTTTTTTTTTTGGAGAGGTTTTTGCTATAGGGCGCATGCACTCACCAGACAGAGAGAGAGACAGAGACAGAGAGACAGAAAGCAAGAAATCACCCCTCAGTGGGGATGGCCACGCCACAATCCCTTCTCCTCCATTCTCCTCTCGGGATCTTGGGCACGCACGCACACGCGCCCGGCATGAGTTTAAGCCACCGGGTCCAGGACTTGAACCACGGTCGACTACATGGGAGTCCAGTGACATAGCCATTATGCTAACTGCTGGTCCCTACTTTCACCTTCTTTAATCACTGTTTATCTGAACTATTTTCTCTAAACTTTCCCTATTAACATCTTATTATGACTTTCTTCAGATGTGGAATAATGTAAAAATGATGGCAGTGGGGACCAGCAAATGGTGTAGCAGTTACGTCACTGGACTCCCACATGGCCAGCTACGGTTCTAGTCCTGGCCAGTGTCTTAAAACTCATACTAGGTGTATGTGCGTGCATGCCCAAGATCCCAGGTAGAGAATGAAGGAGAAAGGATGGTGGCGTGGCCATCCCCTCAGGGATTAATCCTCACTTCCCTTCTTATTGTCTCTGTCTCTCTTTCTCGTTCTCTCTTTGGTGAGTACATGTGCCCTAAGGCAAAAATGTCTAAAAACAAACAAACAAACAAAAAAAAAAAACAGGAAACACACACACACACACACAGATATCACTAGGGATTAGTTCAAATAAATTGGCAAGCATGTGGGCTGTGGAACCTACTAGACTATAACTGAGCTTAAAGCTTACTTTGTACCTCTCCATGAGTCTCAGAACCTCCCTACCTCATCAGATCCCACTCCAAAGATTATTTGTCGATTAAATAAAGCAACATGTGTTAAGAATCTGGCACTATCCCTGACCCATAATAGGAACTTAATCCATGGTAGCTGTTTTAAATTATTACTATGTGACATGTACAAAGTTATTTAAAGACACTAGAATTGTATTTAAATAATTCTACATTAAAACCTAGCTCGTGGGACCAGCAGTTGGCAGAATGGCTATGTCTCTGGACTCCCATGTAGTCGACCGCAGTTCGAGTCCCAGACCTGGTGCTTTAAACTTACACTGGGCACGTATGCACACGTGCCCAAGATCCCAAGAGGAGCATGGAGGAGAAGGGATTGTGGCGTGGCCATCCCCCTGGGGGGTGATTTCTCACTTTCTGTCTCTCTCTTTCTCTGTCTTTCTGGAGGGCGCATGCACCCTGTAGCAAAAACCTCTCAAAAAAATACAAAAAACAAAAAACAACAACAACAAAAAAAAAAACATAGTTTGTACCTGGGATGTTTTTGTTTGTGTTTCTCCCCACTTTCCATCCCCCAAGAAAATTTGACAATTTTCCTTGATCCTGGCAGAATTAATGAATTGTTCTAACCCAGACTCGAACAAGCATCTCTCACTTGGGGCTTAGCCGGTAAAGTTTTATTTCCAGTAAAGGGGACTGGAGGGTGCTCTGCAAACATAAATGAAGAGCAGCACCTGACCCCACTCACATTCCAAGGACCTGCTTCCCCATGGAAACACTGGGCTTTCTCTCAACTGCTTCCTCTGCAGGTGAATACCTTGTGCAAAATGCCACACATTTGACTCTCTCTCTATTAAACAGTTAATGTAGAATACTAGAAAAGATCCCCTGCCCATGCTGTCTCTCTTAATGAATTGTGACAGTGCACTAATTTAAGCACAATTGGCCCAGCGTCTCTCATTGTGACAGAGGCGTTTCCACCGAGGAAAGTGTCAAGGGTACTCTGAGATTGTGGGCTTGTCCGGAGCTGAGTTTGATTTATGAAATGAGACCTAGGAGCCTGGATTGAACAGATTGGCTTGCAAGAGACAGCTGTACTGGAGGAGCCGCTGCCAGGTATGGGTAGTGGAAATGGAGAAAAATGAACAGTGGGATAAAAATTCCTTTCCCAGTCTCTACTTATCAACATGAAACATCTGTTTCAGCTACAGTGGTTCCCAGTGGCAGTCAGAATTATTGATATGGAGAAATCGTTGCTTATATGCCACACAATGGCATGTCCTCCTGCCCCTCCTGGCTGCATTGTACTAATTCATTACTGTACTAGTGCGACCAGAGACACCGTGCATGTGAGAGGGAGTTGGTGCCAGGGCAATTGTGCAAATGGGGGGGGAGGGCGGGTGAAGGGAATTTTCCCCACAAGCAATAAATTTCTGCCTGCTGTTCTGTTTCATTGTGGCAGAACACAGTGATTCCACTGGTTGGAAAATAAGCAATAAGCTTCTGTCTGTTTCCAATTGTTTTTAATATTCTTGTTTAATGGGAGAACATAGCTTTTATTTAAACTAAACATAACGGATGCATTTTAAGATTTGGATCTTTTTTTAAAAAAAATCTTGCTATCTCATATGTTATGTAAGCGCATGCTGCTATAAATAGGAAAACAAATATGCTTAGTTCAGCTTTTTGTTAGATAAAATTTGATTAGGGATGTGCAAAAGCTGATGCTGTCAGCCAACACATAGCACCAGGGAGCAATACAGAGCACGTTAGAATGAAAATTAAATGCATTTATTATCAAAGAAACCGGTTTTGCAGAAACATACCAAGAAAGTTTACATGGTCAAATAAATAGGAACTAGAATTCCTTAATTTCAGTAATATCACTTTATAATGCATGGTGGTAAACTTGCATATGAGTTTCCATGGCAGCCGAAGGATGATTAGAATGAGATTTACTAAGCCAAGTTTTTGTGGTTCTTAGCCTAATTTAAGAACAATGCAAAAATATAAAGCAAAAACAAGAGCCACATCACTTGTAAAAATGCTGTACTTTAATATATATTCTAATTTTCTCTAACCCATAAAAAAAAGTCTTATCTGTGCCTTCTCATCAATGTGAGAGGCATTTGTATGTTTTTAATAGTTGACTATAAAAAATGTTGGTGAGAAGTAAAAATTGTTTAATTAATTTCTCAACTAAAATTGTAACAGAGCCAACTGAGATGTGAAAGCTAAAAGCAATATAGGCAGCTATGGTCTCTGCCCACTGTTTTTCCTGCGGTCTATAGCCCTAGGTTTTTGGATGAGAAATAAAAGAGTTTGGAGTCTTAGACAACAATGAAAGGCACTGGGCAATTAATAAGCAGATCCTACCTGACAGCCTGGGCACTGAAGAGGTTAACAAACTCCAGGGCTGACAACATGATAATGAGGATTTATGGTGAGCAGGAGGTGAAGGTGGGTGGGATTGCTCCCGGGCTCCCTTGTGTGGTGGCTCCGGGGCCCTCTGCAGACACAATGCCTGCACAGGAGTGAAGGTTACCTTCTGGATTGTAACAACAGCTGAGCTTGGTTTTGTGTGTGGCTGAGGCCACTCGTACTGGAGGTACGCAGGTAGCAGAGAGATAGATGATAGACAGACTCAAAAGGATTCTGTACTTTTATCGTTTGGTACTTTCTAATTTTCAGATGTACCTTGGGTGGAACCAGAATTTCTTTCATGATGATAAAAGAAATAAAGAATTGGCTTTGTTGAGTAGAAAGCAGAGAGTTGGTGGACGGTGGCAGCAGGATGAGTAGAGTAGTCCACGTGGCTTACAGATGTTTTCATGTTCCGGCTCTTGCCTACTTCTCTAACTTTAAATATCCTGTCTCTTCCTTTTGCTCACTATTGTAAAACTACTTTTTTCCTCAGAAACGCAAGGTCGTTATTCACTCAGAAGCCTTGTGTTGGTCTTCCCCTACGACTAAAACACTCGACTTCGCTGGCTTTTAGTAAGGGAGATTTGATAGCCGTCGGGCAGACAGCACTGATGTCTATTCTTCACCTTAAAACACATCCCTAACATAGGCAATCTTATTTGCTTCATTATTTTCAGAACATACCTTATTCCTTCGTTTGCCTGTTCATGACCTTTTTCCTACTTGATTAAAAGCCCCCCAGGAGAGCGAAACCTTTTTCTCATTTACGGTTATTTTACTTGCACCAAGAACTGTGTCTTCTACTTGATGCTCAATAAATATGTCCTGAATTTAGGATAGGTGGACGCAGTAATTAAGCACCTCGGAACTATCAGCTTGTTCTTTGACTTTTCCATATGTGTATGCTTACATTCTGGGGTCATGGAGTCATCTAAGCTGGGTTGACTGGTTGGTTTTAGAATTCATTTAATTTTTATTAATAATTATTCATTTGCTATAAGATGCATATGCTCACCAGAGAGAGAAAGTGAGAAGGCAAACCACAGTCGGCCATGTGGGAGTCCAGTGCCTTAACTACCATGCCACCTGCTGGTCCCAGAGCTAGTTTTTCTTAGGTACTGGATGAGATTGTTAGAAAGGAAAGGAAGTGCTAGTGGAGCCCTGAGTGATCTCAGATCATCATGAAGGCTCAGGTTCAACTCAGGATGTCTGTTTTCAGTTTTCCCCTCGTTCTCAGTCAGTGTTAACTCAGTTTAACTTCCACGACTTTTGCTTTGTGCTAAATGAGATACCTTACTGGGTGGTATGACTTATTAGTCAAAAGCTAAGGATGTTTCTCTGTGGGATATTACTATTAATATCACATCGTATTTCACTGCTCTGACTCTTTAATGTGTTGATATCCGTTGTTAATGTCATGTTTTGCCAGTATATACAGTTCCTATTTTTTACCGTAAAAATCACTATTCTAAAAATTGGTACAAACTGTTACCTTTATGTTATAAAATGAATCAGTAAACGGGTTCACAAAATATATTTCCTCTTCTTTTTAGGATGTCAATAAAATACTAAACACGTCCTTGGTAACAGAAGCATTTATCTTCACACAATAAATTCAGACTAGTTTTGTTTTCCCTGAGGAGGCAAGTTGGTGTGTCGTTTCTCATATTTAAGCAACGATATCTTGACCCTAAGATTGTCAGGGGCTCCCCACAGGACTCGGCCATGAGATTACTCAGGAGGAGCTCGTAATGAGCCCTCGGCACACTCCACATGGTTTCAATTACAGCTTTATATGACTAGACCGTGTGGTGCCAGCGAAGAACCATTGAACACTGTGCACAGGGCCTTTGTCACATGGTTCACATACCTGGGCCTCTGCTTTCCGCATCTTCTCTTTTTTATTATTATGATTATTATTTAGTTTATCTGCCTGAACACCAGTCTCTGAAGTTGGAAATTCTGTATTGAAATAAGAAAAGTTGAAAGGAATAAGCCAGGTCACAATCCCAATCCTGTCATGCCCTTTCTCTTTCCTTTTCACTCTTGTCCAAGACCTCTAGAGTGGGCCACTCAAATCTTTTCTATCTCAAGGGTGCTTTGGGGAGCAGGCACCAGAGACTGACTTTTTAAACAGCAGTCAGTGATGTTTTCCTCAAAATTCAAGGAGGTGGAGGAATGGGTTTTTCAATAGCTTAAAAAGAATTAAATCAGAGCATAAAATATTGCCTAAACAGTTATGTGAAGATGAATAAAAGTAAAGGTGGACTTTATGTAATGATCTAATGGAAGTGGAAATGTTCATTCAAGTCATCTAAGTGCTTGTTTCTGGGTTCTGGGAGGAGCTGATGGACAACTGTTTTTTGTTTATTTATTTTGTTTTGTTTTTGAACATTTCCTGAATATTTTTTGACTGTTTAAGAATAGATAGCACTGAACACTAGAAGTGAACATGATTCTGGGCTGGAAGGGCTCACAGGGAAAGGGTCCATGCCGGCTTTTTTATCCTCTCTCACTAGTGCATTACATACATTCAGGAAATTTTAGGAATTCATCAGATCATCTTTAGATTCATGAGTGAATAAAATCCCAACATGAAGTCTTCTCTTATGGTTGGAAATAGAAACCCAGAGGAAAGATTTGGGTTGCCCAGCGTTCGAAGCCAGTTAGTGGCGGAAAGGACACTAGAAGCCAGGTAGTGCTCTAGTTTCCTTCTTCATTAGTGACAGCTATTGTATAAGGAAAGTGTGTGTTTCAGGAGTTGGAAAAGAGACCTGAGCACATGGATTACTCAAAATGGCCTTACCCTGTAACATAGAAGGCTGATATGTGGATTCGTTTAGTGGAACACCTCTGTTCTGGTATTATATCAGATTCACAGATAATGAGTTCAGCTTCTTATTGTCAGAAACCAATATGGCAGCTGTGGAAATGTAAATGAATTTCTGTATCTGAGTAGGGAGTGGAATGAGAAGGTGAGCTTTCTGACAGCATGTCAGATTTCTGTGGATGGAAGATGAGAGACAGAGAACACAAAAAAGTAGGGTGAGAAATCGAAAACAGCCCAGAGAGAGAATTTGACAATATACTGTAACTGCATTTGGAAGCTTCAGTTTCTTATATAACTGAGTAAAGTAGAAGCTAGGAACAACAGGTTAAATGACTTTTCTTCTAAATAGAGTTTTAAAAGCTTTCCAATTCATGTAGATACTCAAAAAGTCCTCTTTCTAAGCATTTGTTTCCTTGAATGGCTCACTCTTTCTTTTCTCAAAAAACCCATCTCCCACCTCACTGTCATCTCCTCTAATTGAAGAAAGAAATGGTAAGTACACGCAGTCACAATTGTTGGGGTTAAAAAAAAAAAAAAAAGACATACCTATCCTCTTCCCTTGATAATAAGATACAGCATTCTGAACATCTCTGAATCTCATTATCAAAATAAAAGACAGGGAACTTCTGAATAACTCTTTAACTGGTTGTACAATTTTGGACAAATCTTATTGAAGCTTTCTATACCTTAGTTTCTCCATTTCTAAGAGAAGTCATTAAATTAGAGGCTTACCATAGTTCTTTCTTATGGAGTTCATAGGCCAGGGAGAGTCCAAATTTGCCCTTAAAACAGGATTGAAATAATGGGTAATTTAGGAGCTTGAGTCAATGCAAAACGAATTCAGTTCAACCGTCTTCTCATGAAAGCATTCCAATTTTCTTCTATGTAAATTTTAACATGGAACTGGATCTTCTGGTATGTAGGACCTTTTAGGATATTCACTAGGTAAATTACAATTCATCCAATTACTAACATGTTTTAAAGTCTTCTTCCTTATCTTAAAATGTTTTAAGCTTTATAATTTACCATCTTTTCACGGCTTAGAGACATAGGTAATCAATGAAAATGTGTATTTCAAGAATACACATGTCCCCCAGATTGTAGTTTATCAAAGTCACTTTGAATCATTTCAGTTGGATTTTCACTTCTTGTAAATCATCAATGTCTGTTATCATATTCTAGGGTCGCAGGGGATCGTCCAGAAAAGTATATTAAAGAAATGGCAGAAGAGTAAGCACAATGCCCTTAAGTCATTCCTGGGTACTAGAAGAACAGGATTTGTTCTTAGAAAGCTGGGGGGGGTGGGACATGCTCTTTCCTTTCCAGCAGGCATTCTGCTCATTCTCAAAGCTGTATGGCTGTACTAGTGAGGATGTTTACAGTTTCAAATACAGGGGGCAGCAGCTCAAACCTGCAGAAACATGAAAGGGAATTAGTCGGCTCCTTTAATGAAGACAATCAAGGGACGAATATGGATGGCTTCAGGCATGACTAAGTACAGGGTTCAAAGGACAAGGACACTGGGAATCTTTTTTTTTTTTTTTTCTTTCTATCGGTCTCTCTGTGGTCCTTCAGCCCTCTGCCCCTCTCTCCAACCCATCCCACCATTGATTATTTTCTTCTGTGTTACCTGTGCTCTCAGACTGGCCTTCCTCAGGAACTTTGACTAACAGTAACATCAGATGGATATTCTACCACAGTGGCAGCAAAAGTCCTGGTACCTTCATGGGCTTGGTTTAGGCACTGTTTATTCCTGAGTGGGTATGATTACAGTTACTCAGGTCTGGGTTAACATGTCCATGACGGGAGCCTGCGATGGAGTTTTCCCCTCCCAAATGATGTCAACTATAGCAGGGAAAGGGATGCTTCTTTAAGGAGAACCAGCATGCTATCACCAGAAATAAGAGGGAGAGAAGTGAAAAAATGCCTACATTGTTAACTGCAATCATTCCTTCTCCCACTCCAGAAAAAAAAAAGAAATTGTGTTTTTGGGCCCACAGAGTTGTGAGGCAAAATAAGGGGTGACCGTGGGTTAGCCCATCCTTATCCTTCAAATTTCTCAATACTCTTCCTCTTATCTTGCCTTCCTTCCAAGTGTTACATACACCCATTAATACTGAAGTTTTTCTTTTGAAAAACCAAAATAATTCCCTCTTATATAGAGTCTCTTGTTCGCTGAGTAAACACCAGAACAAAGGAATTTCTAAGTACTCAAGCACAAAACCTACAGTTCATTATTTGGGTTCTGTTCTGAGCTGCGAAATAAAAATACAGCTCTCCTTTGAAACAGGTATGGTGCGTTGTCTCAGTCCAAACAAAATATCAAATTTCCTGAAAAGGGCTGTATGTTGAAATGCTTCATTTCTAAGTGTCATAGGCCTGTCTGATCCCCTTGTTGCTAATATATGTGTATATTTTTCAAATGTATCTCCTGGGAACATTAAAATAAAACATTTCATTATCCATCTTCTTTTTATTTTTTTCCCAAGTGATGTCTCTGCCAGATATGGAATGCATGTAATTCACTGTTGCTTTTAATTTGTCAGTACATTAATTTTAGTTGATAAAGAACTTAACTGAATCTGCTGTCCCAGTTATCTTTGATAATTCAAGTTCATTTGGCTCTAGCTTTTAAAGGCTGTTCTGTGCCTCCCCAAATCTCCTTGGGTTTATACAGCTTTTAAGTTGTCATTGACCCAAGAGACTATTCAAAGGTGATTATAGTTTTCAAGCTTGTTTGTATGCAGTCGCCATGACCTCTATTCAAAAGACACCCAGCCGTTTCAGCTGCACCTTGACCTCCAACAGACATTTATTACAAATCAATTTCATAGATTCTCCATAAAATAGTCTAGAGTGTCTCTGTAGCAACATGATGAGAAGGCACCAATTTATTGTCCTTATGAGGTTAGAGAGAGCAACCGAATCATGAATTTTGAATGAATGTTGAGTGGTCTTACTAATTTTTTCTGATTGACTATCCCTGACAGCAAGCTTCATGCCCTAAATTCTGGAGACATCTCTAGTAGATGCTGCAGTGAACTCTGGACAGAAAGGGGCAGAGGGGGTCCCTCCTTGGTCAGTGACTAAAGTCTCAAAGTTGGCAGTTCGGTGTAGGACATGTCCTTGGCAAAGATGACCCACGGGGTGTGTTCATTTACACTCCAGTGAGATATTGACCTCCCCTGCCCCAAAACCACTTGGAGCCTTCTGGGGAGAAGGGAATTTAATTCTTTAAATTACTTAATGCAATCCTATCACTACATAATAATCTTTATTTTATTTACTATTAGGAATTTATATATAGTAGGTATATAATAAGTATAGATGAATCTAATTCTTTTCCAAGTGTATTATTTGTACCAAGTCCATTTCTTGGTGCGATGACTACACCTTTTTTTATGCACTGTGGCTTTATTCCATAGCTATTACTGTGTATTTTAGTAAAAACATGATTTTCAGACAAAACGTAGACTTAGAGGTAACTCTGCTTCAAAGAGTTTGTGCACTAGGATATTAATTTCCATTTCAGAGTATTTCTTTTTCTACAAGATGGATGTTCTGCTTTCAATTTATTAGCTACATAAATGAGCTTATCTATTTCTAATTTTGACTTAATATAAAAAGCATCAAATTTTAGGTTTCATCCATCTAATTTTCATTTTGTATAATTATTTGTGGTAAGCTGATTTTAGTTTATGCCATCTGTTCATCAGGTGCAGGCAGATAATATTAAAGGTATATATTCTCCAATATCTGAATATCTGCATTCATAAGTCATGCCACATCTCAGAGACACACGGTGGTGGACTGAGGCTGTTCTCTGGGAGAATGATGTAATCTCAGCTCAGTACAAGAGTTTCTTGCTCCTCTGTGCCCGCTGCCATTTTCAGTGGTGGTTTGAAGCATATGGCTTCTTCTCACGGGCCTTTCTTACCTTGGGCAAAAAATGGAAAAATTATTTCGATAGCTGTTTTTCTCCTTTGCCTCAGAGCCATCTTGGAAACACTCTTCTCTCTTCTTTGATATCTCTATCAGTTCTCTCTGTAGTCGGGGAGAGGCAGGGAGCCTCCATCATGACCGAGTGATTCAGTTGGTAGCATACTAATCACCGAAAAGTGCACGATTGTATTTCTTAGGTGAAAACCTGTATGATTTAGATCACTCAAGTTCATTTGCCTCCTGGATTTAAAGGCTATTCTCTCCCTCCCCACACTTACGCAAAATGGTGAAGTACTTTTAGAGAAAACTCATTGTTTGAGGGCCACCAGGTGGTGTGGTGCTTGGGGTGTTAGACTTCCTTATGGCTGACTGTGGTTCACATCCCAGCCTTGGTGGCTTGCATTCTCACTTTCTCTCTGTCTCTTTCTGGTGGTGCCTGTATCAAATTTAAAATGTAAGGATAACAATAAACAAAATTTTAAAAAGGAACCTACTCTAGGCAATTTGTTGTATACCATACATAACACACACATAAAAACACAGCAATATTTTTTTTTCTGTCAAGCAAATAAAATTTGCTTTAGAGTCTTCTCACTGAGTTAAACACCCTTCTCCTGAGCCATTACAAGAGTTCCTACTTCCAAGAAACTTTTAGGCAGATATTTACTAAACATATGTGTGCCGAAAACTAAGCATTTCTCAAATTGAAAAAAAGGAGGAAGCACTAAGGCAACTTGCTCTTCTTTATATAACATCATTTTACTGATCATCTTAGGATGATTAGAAAATTCTTCAAGTCACAGAGTTCTTCTGCAATGGCTCTTCCTTTTATGAGAGAGAGAGATTTTTTACTACAGGTCACATGCTCTCACTAAAGAGAGAGACAGAGAAATAGTGATAAATCATCTCCACGGGGGGGGGGGGGTGTTCATGCCACAATCCCTTCTCCACCTTCTCCTCTTGGAATTTTGAGTACTCATGCACACGCCTCCTGTGTGAATTTTAATCTGCTGTGTCTGGGACTGGAACTGCAGTTGACTATGTGGGAGTTCAGCGACGTAACCATTATGCCATCTGCTGGTCCCTGCAATAGCACTTTCTATCCTCAATCTCTTACAGTATGTTAAAATAAATATTGGCAAACGCAATAAATAAGATTGTATTTTTTCTATTTGCTTAAGAGCAGTCTTTTTTAAAAAATTATTTAATTTTCTTTATTATAGTTTTAATTTGCTATAGGGCATGTGTGCACAGAGAGGGCTAGAGAGAGAGAGAGAGAGAGCATGTGAGAAAGCAAGCCATCAGGTTCAAGACTCAAAACACGGTCAATAATGAGTGAGTCCAGTGCCTGAACCACCACACCAGTGCGGGCCGGCAATCAATCTTTTTGGCTATCATTGTGAGTGACTTCAAAATGTCAAACAAGTTAGAACGAACTCACTGCTATATGTAAGAAGATAAAGCTGGTATCATGTATTATATATGGGAAGACATCCCAGCAGTATTTTAACCGCAGTTAAAACACTAGTAATGATGGCAAAAGGCAGCCTTTACATCATGCTTATTATATGCCAACTACCATTCTAAATATTTTGCTATAGGAACACATTTATCCTTGTTACACTTCTTTGAAGAGATAACTCTTATTATCCTCAATTTACTGATGAGAAAAGGAGTCATAGACAACTACCTGGACCAAACTAGCATATAGTAGGTGAAAGCTGGAGCCGGGAGCCAAAGGCAGGCTCTCTAGTTCCAGAATCGCTCTCTTCTTCTGCCATGAGGTGTGGTTTGCATTCAGACCAACTAATACACTCGAGCTTGAGTCATATTTTCTTTTTCTTTGTTGTGATAAAAAGTGACTTAATATTTGCCATTTCAACTATTTTTAACTATATAGTTCAGTACAATTAGGTACATTCATATTGTGCAACCACCACCACCACTTGTCCCTGAAACTCTCTTGTCTTGAAAAACTGAAACCCTAGGGACCAGCAGTTGGTATAATGGCTAAGTCACTGGACTCCCATGTAACCTACTGCGGTTTGAGACCCGGACCTGGTGGCTTAACCTCATGCTGGGCGCATGTACATGCGTGCCCAAGATCCTAAGAGGAGAGTGGAGGAGAAGGGATTGTGGCGTGCCCGTCCCCCCTGGGCAGGGGGTGATTTCTCACTTTCTGTCTCTGTTTCTCTCTGTCTTTCTGGTGAGCGCACATGCCCTATTAAAAAAAAAAAAAAAAGAAAAGAAAAAATAAAAAAAAAAAAGAAACTGATTCTGTGGCGCTTTAACTTCCCATTCTCCTTCTACAGGGCTCTGGGCCACCCTTGTTCTGCATTCTGTTTTTCTGAATTTACCTATTGTAGGCACCTCATGGAAATGGAATCATGCCATGTCTGTCCTTTTGCGTGTGACTTACTCATTGAGCTTTATGTTCTCAAGGTTAATCCAAGTTGTAGCACGTGTCAGAATTTCTGTCCTTGTAAAGGCTGAATAGTAGTCAATTGTACATATATCCCATGGTTTCTTTATCCGTTAATTCGCTGATGAACACATGGGTTGTTTCTGCCATTTGATTATTGTGAACAGTGCTGTGGTGAACGTGGTCGTACCAATCTCTCTTGGAGATCCTGCTTTCAGTTTGTTTTGTGAATACCCAGAGGCAAAATTGCTGGAGCTGGATCACATAGGAATTGTGTGTGTAATTCTTTGAGGTACTGCCATACTATTTTTCATAGTAGTTGCTCCATTTCACATTCTTACCAACAGTATGTATTTCAGTTTCTCCATATACTCCCCAACACTTGTTAGGTTTTGTTTTCATTTTTTGTTTTGAAATAGCAGCCATCTTAAAGAGCATGAGGTAGCGGATTTTCTTTTTATAATCAGTCATGTGAATTGGTACACGGAGATGGATAACACAGTCAATGTCAGTAAAAAGTGTATTTTCTAAATGATTTCTTAATTCTTGCCTGTAGTTTGCAAATCTCTCGTAAAGTATAGATCACTCTGTATTTCTCTGAATGTAAAGATAAATACATCTATATGTATACATTGTGTGTGTGTGTGTGCGTGTGTGTGTTCTGTAAAATAGACTTTTGTCTCATGGGAAATACTTAATAATGAAGGAAGCACATGGCTCCTCTTGTGGTTCTGAAGTATAGGATTTTTCACTTGGAAGGAGCCATAGAGATACTCCCTCTCATGTCAGAGTGGAGGGAACTAAGGTCCAGACAGGTTACATGATTGTTCCCGTGTTGCAAACCCAGATCCAGCCTAGCATTTCAGTCCTGCCCCTCTCCCTCTAGCCCCTCATCCAATCTCTGAGCTTGTATCCAACATCTATAAAGATATTATAATACCTATGCTATTTTACTATAATATCTATAATATATGCAGATAGCATTATGTGTTACATTATAGATTTAAATAAGATACTGTTGGTTTAACATCCTTTTCTTCCCCTATATGGAATTCCAATGTGAGTCATCTTCCACATATTTCTCGCTGTACCCTTTGTGACAGGTACCCTTGTTTTTAGATCTCAGATTGAGATGTGTATTCAGTTTAAAAACTGTGAAAGGTCCTTTTAAAATTTCATTTGCACTGAAGATGCTGAGTGTGAAAGACATAAGTTCATCTCTCTCTAACTCTCTATAGTTCTTAACATAGAGATGATGACCCTGGCATGTCACTGATATTTTTAGAACTAATGGCAAAGTGTCTTTTTTTTTTTTTTCCCCTTCTGCTGAATACACCACAGACAGCCACAGTTCATTGGGCTGGAGCGTTTCAGCTGTATAACTAAAAATAAATGCCTCTGTAAAACACTAACAAAGACAATGTCAGTTTCCCTAAACCACTGAAAAACGTGCTTAAAAAAATCTGCTGAATTCCAATTGGGTAAATGTCTACTTTATTTGCCTTCAGGCTGGGCTTTTAGGGACTCCTTTTATTTTAATCCCTTTTGTTTTTCAAATTCATCCTTTTAGTATTGTGTGATGTATGCAACTTACACTACTGAAATAAACTGCAGTTGCTTGTATTCCCACAAAGAACTGAAATTGTAAACACCGATTTAGTTTCAACCCACCAACACGAGACTAATGCGTGAGCACAATGTCGCCTGTGGTCGGAGAAAATCGTAAACTGCGGGTAATGTGTTACTATTTTAACAGAGTTTCTGAGGACTCACTGTTCCATTTTAAGCATTCTGTGTCAATATTGGTTTTCTGAAGTTCTGCTGTTTTATTTGTGGTGGGGAAAGCATATCATGTTTTGATCATATTCAAGTACATTGCGTTTTCTAAAGATGAAGTCCAGAAAGCAGTTGTTTTTTTTTTTTTTTTTTTAAGTTTGTTTCTTTCATGAGAGAGAAGTGGGGATACCCTCACAGGGTCTCAGCTTTCATTTTTAGGATCTTTATGGAGTTCCTTCAGGCATAGAATTGTTCTTTACACTTGGAAGAGTATCAAAAAGAAGGAAGGACTCTTTCCTTCACAAAAGCCACGTGATTTTTTAAAAAATTTATTTAAGAATGATTAATTTCATTCGTTATTTTTTTATTTGACCTGAGAGAGATAGAGAGACAAAAAGGAAGTGAGAAAGCAAGTCGCCAGGTCCAGGACTCAAACCATGGTCAGCCATGTGGGAATCCAGTACCTTTAACCACCATGCCACCTGCCAGTCCTGCCACATGATAATTTCATCCTTGATGTCTACGAACTAAATAGACTTCAGAGACATCCTCTTCTAGAAGGCTCTTCTAGCATTTAACTGTGTACAGGCCCTTCACTCCATTTAACAGACTCTCAGAAATATGTACTGAAGGGCATTCTCCAAGGAAAACAGTACAACGTCATGTTAACGTGTGGTTACCCACCTATAACCAGAGTTTCACAGAGAAGCTCTTTAGTGTTTACAAAGGTCATGAGACCATTCTGAACTCTGGTTATTTGGTACCAGATCTACATACATGGACACTTGGTGAATATTTTCTAAATAAATGTTACACTTGTCTTGCATGAATTTTGACCATATCTTAAATATATTATATCAAAATCAGCAACCCAAGTTTTGTCAGAGAAATAAATGTATGATATAAAACAGAAGCAAATGCCTCTCTACTGTAAGGTACACATTAATTTAACTATTTCAGTTCATACGATTCCAATTTGTGTGGTTTTGTTTGTGCGTTTCACCTAGAAGTTATTCTTCTTGGTAATTTCAGATAAGTATTGCCTATTGATCATACTGTGCTTTGCAGTATACTTGAACTAATTTAAGCTTAACAGGTTTGAGTGATTAATGGCTTGTAAAAGCATAACAGTTGTAAGATACAAATAAAAATAAGTTATACAGCTCAAAAACAATGGATCTTTGAGAGACAGTTATGACAGTTAAGTTTAATTGGTTGATCAGTTTCACATACACATAAGCACAAACACACACACAAATTCTTTCCTTAGATGTTACTTAGGCTATTGCAGTCCATTGGGTTCTGAATGAATGGAATGTCTGCAGTCCCAATCAAGCTAAAGCCTAACACTCATTCATAATAACAGCTGAGAGGATATTAGATGTTTTTGCTCCTTTTTCTTCTTTTTTTAAAAAAAATATATTTTATTCGTTATTGTAACTTTATTTTGAACAGATAGAGACATAGAGAAAGAGAGAAAGCAAGCTGCCAGTTTCAGGACTCGAACTGCAGTCAGCCATGTGGGAGTCCAGTACCTTAACCACTGCACCACCTGCTGGCCCCAACTCCTGTTTCTATACCATAAGTTGCTATACTTCCACGGAAATCTACATAGAGACAGAGGAGAGGTGTAAGAAAATAAAAATAATGTTGTCTAGTTCAATGTCTATGGATCATGGATGATCAGTATTATTGTCATCAATTGCAAATACTGAGGGGACTTAAAAAAATGTCATGGGACAGGACCAGCTGATGGCATAATGGTTGTTTCTGGACTCCCACATGGCCAACCAACGTTCAAGTCCCAGACCTGGTAGTTTGAAAAATACCACATGTTTGTGTGTATACATGCCCAAGATCCCAAGAGGAGAATGGAGGAGAAGGGATTGTAGTGTGGCCTTCCCACTTGGAGTTTGATTTCTCGCTTTCTCTCTGTCTCATTTGTTTCCAGTGAGTGCACATGCCCTATAGCAAAAATCTCTCTCTAAAAAAATAAAAATATCATGGGAAAATGGAGTTAAAATAAAAATTTATTTTGGTGCAAAATTTTATTGTAAATCCAGATATTTTGTTGATAGTAGCCATTTTCCAAGAACTATTTGAAGACCTGTGTATGCATGACTACTGATGACAATAGCTCACATATATTTACAAGGTGATATGCTCCAAGCACCTCGCTAAGCTCTTTTCATGGGAAATCCTCTTTAGACGTCTTGACAGAGAAGATGTGTCTGTTGTTTTTTTTTTTAATCTCCATCTTATACATAAGCAAAACACAGCTCAGAGATTAAGAAACACTAGTCCAATGTCATGAAGATGGCAAATGGAGAACCAGAATTGCAACCTATGGTTATTATTTCTCTCTGAATCATTTTTGCCAGACCACCCTTGGGCATCATCAACCAGTTAGTAATTGTACAGAGGACTATCTTGAACCCGAAAGCAAACAAATGTCTTTTCAGCAGTACATACAGGCATGAATAATTTTGGATCTTAAAAGAGATTTACTCTTATACATGATAGATTAGTTCCTTTTCATTTTCTAGAGAGTTGGTTGTTTGCTTTCCTTTTCAATTACTAGAAGGTCAAAGAGATTTCTTTCATAGCAAAAAAAATTATAGTGTGACTCTAGAATGTTAACTATGTTGTAAAGAGCTAGACAGGTGCATGGGAGCTCTGAGTTTGAATCTTCCTGAATTCTTAGGTAGAGAAGATGAAGTTGGCTGTGTCTAAAGTCCCTGGAAGACATTCCAATTCACTGCTGGATAAATGAGGGCCAGAGCTGCTTCAGGGGACTTAATGGCAATTTTTCATCTTCATTGCATGTGTCAGATTTAATTGCTGACTCAGAGAAATATTTTTTCTTGGAAGACTTACTGCTTATCAGGAATGAGTGAATAGTTCCAGTCACGAGGAAAAGTGCATATGATCTGAAGGAAAAGGGCCTTCGAGAGAGACTGTGTGCATTGTTTTTCTCCCCCACGCCCTACCCCCAATACAGAGAGTAATGCAGTATTGAGCAGGTAGACCCCAGTGCCATCTACCGTCTTATACTACTGAAAAGCATGTCTTTGACAAGTATGTATCCTCTTTCTACCTACATGTAATAAAGAAATTAACATCTGTTGTAATCTAATCATCTGTCTGGATACACAGGTTTTAAAGCAGGAAGGGGGAAAAAGTTAAATCTATTAACTATGAGTTGCTGATGCAAGTCTGTATCCTGAATATGATATTAGCTGTTTTTTTTTTTTTTTTTATGTTTCTTGTTACACAGTGTTACTGACAGAAGTCTTTGAATCAGACCCATTTTCATCATTGTGCTAAAGGTGAAGAGCCATAAACATGCTCACTTTAGTACAAGAGACCAAAGTGTTTATAAACCTGTTCTACAAAACTTGAAGACAGACCCCTGGCCCTTGCCAGCAGGCCTGACAGTATTAACTTACAGGAGATTACGGCCAATGACCCTTGTAGGAAAAGATTGGTTACTAGTTCAACTTTCAAATCTCTTTTATTATCGTTAGCAAGATACTCAGGCCTCCAAGTAAATTATCTGAAAATAAATAAATAAATAAATAAATAAATAAATAAAATAAAAGAAAGAAGGTAACTACACATTTCCTGGAAATGTGCTGAACTATTGACGTTTAATTTAGATAATCAGTATGCATAGTAGGTATACTTGAGTCTAACTTATGATCCATAACTTTCCCAGTAAAGTGTCTCAACCCAGCCATGCGATATTGATATGTTTACCATGGGAAAAAACTTAAAACATAGTTTCCCCAAAATATTCCACATCTCTCCAGTTTGGATAATTGCACATATTAGGGGTGCCTAAGTTGCAGGGGACGTCAAGGGCGCGTTCTCTTCTCTCAGCACTAAGCAGAGATTTTCTGCATTTTGATGTTCACTGCTAACACATAGCCAGCCTCTTTTTGGGGGAATGTTTGCATGTATGATTATTTAAGCACTCTACTATATAGCTGTGCTGCTGAAATAGCGTGAGAAGTTATTGAAGTGAATATATCTGGTTTTGTCCTATTTAAAAACATAAAAAATAGCACTCATTTCTAAGTTACTTTTTCTTCCTGTTGTTTTATGAGGAAAAGAGATGGTGAGAGGAGAAGCGTGAACTGCAGTTTTGCTTTGCACCAAGCACCACGCTCTGTAACCCGCACAATCTCGTTTCATAACTACCCTAGGAATTATTATTATTTGGCAGATGAGACCCAATGTGAGTAAGAAACTTAGAGAACTACTGAATGACGAAGCTGGGATTTATCTATACTTGCCTTCATCCATAGTCCATACAGGTCCAGGGCAAAAACAAAATAAAGCCTCTGATTCATAATGACGTTGATCTAAATGTGATCTTCTCTAAAAAGAGGGAGATCTAATGTTGGCTGATTCCAGGTCTAGACCTCCAGTCTGGCTCTATTATCTGTTCTCTAGACTTTATGATCATTAAAGTACTTTGAATAGAAGATAAAGCTGCCCTTTACTGATATTGTCCCCTTTTTATGACCCAGTGGGCTCTGAAAGGTCCCTAAGGATAATTCAGTGTTTCGGTGCCCAAAGACAGCTGAATTGACCCTCCTCTACTCCAGACTTCTTTAGAGCAGACTTCTTGTGTGGGCCAGAAACCCTCCTTTGTACTTATGTCTTCATAACATTGTCTCACTGCTTCAAGTTCAGTTGGTTTTTGGAGAGACACATGACATCCACATCCAACCTCATAGACCCACAGTCTGATAGCCACAAAGAGTAGGGTCAATCGGTGAAGCCCACAAAAGTGTCTTAATCCATACAATGTGACAAATGTCTGAGTGCTACTGTCATTTATTGTAATTATAATAGCCATTGAAGTCTTGCACTGGGGTGACATCTTTCGAGGAATACATTTTTACTGAAAACTAACTACTATATATTTTTATTATTCCTGTTAGGTAAAAATAAATATATAAAACTTCATTTTTAAATGTATTGACTTTAAGTATTTCATATATACATGTGTGTGTGTGTGTGTATTTTTTTTTTTTTTTTTGGAGAGATTTTTGCTATAGGGTGCATATTCTCGCCAGAGAGACAGAGGGAGACAGAGAGACAGAAAGCAAGAAATCACCCCACAGAGGTGATAGCCATGTTGCAATCCTTTCTCCTCCATTCTCCTCTCGGGATTTTGGGCACATACACAAGTGCCTAGCATGAGTTTCAAGCTTCTGATTCTGGGACATGAACTGTGGTTACCCATGTGAAAGTATGGTGACATAACCATTATGCAATCTGCTGATCCCTCAAAAATATTATTTTTAATGAAAAGTCATTTTCAATAGTTCATCTCTAACTTCTCATATGGGATCACAAAAATAATTTGTCTTTTGGCCAAATTCTGACTTAGTTTATAAGTTGTCATTAATGTTTTTCACGTTTGAGCAAAGTCTTTTCATCTGCCCTGACTGTGTACAAGAAGGGCTCACTGCCCAGTGATTCACTCAAAGTGGTCTACACTCTGGCATTTTGTCAATTTTATCTGCATATTATATATCTCTATGCAGTTCTATATATTCACAGTATATACCGTTATCAAGGCAACCAGCACGTGAAAACACATAAATTACTCAGCCAGTTGTGAGGAAATGAATCCTAATTTCAGAGTCAGCAAAAAGTTTCCTAACTTTACCTTTAAATCTATGTCCACCGTAGGCAAAATAACATGTAAGATAGAAAAGCAAGATGAGGGACAGCAAGTGGCATGAAGGTTAAGGCCCTGGATCCCACGTGGTAGGGGGTACAGTTCAAGCCCCAAACCAAGTGACTTAGAAATCACACCAGGCGCATGAATATGCATGTCCAAAATACCAAGAGGAGACTGGAGGAGGAGGGATTATGGTGTGTGCCCTAAGTACCCCATTTCCCACCCCCAGAGATTGATTTCTCACCTTTTTTTTTTTTTCTCTCTCTCTCTGGCAAGTGCATGTGCCCTACCGCAAAACTTAGGAAGAAAATATGGAAGATGAGATAGGTAGATGGTATCTTGTTTTAGGGGGTAAGAAATGACCCTGTGCCTTTTCAGAGGGTCCCTGAAGATGCCTTTTGAACTATTCCCCAGTCAACCCCTTCTACATATTATGAGCCCTGAAAAAGATATTTGTTCCTTTTCATTTTTATTACAGTGAAATAAGGTTGGAATTATGATGAAGATAAGAACATATTTTATAGAGAGTCATAATACTGAGTCAGCGGAAATAAAATTTTATTTGGTGGGTTATTCTACTGGTCCTGCCTGATTTATGTATATGGCGGAAATTTTCATACAGTGTAGCATTTATGTATCTACTTTACAGTTGATTAAATATTTGGTCAAATCTTATATTTATAGAGTTTCCTGGGGTAATAAAGTTCACTACAACCTTGATTTTAAAAAAAGGTAAACATGTAAACTGGCATCTATTTTATTCACATTTCATTAGAAAAATTTTTCTGGAAGGAAGGCCCACCATGAGCACAAATGGGGCTTCTAGACCTTCTTGAATATTCAGAGATAATGTTGTATTCTACCTTGCAACACTAGAATGTCTGTGCATGCTCTTCTCAGAAGTTAAGAATTAAATGAACTCTAAAATATTAAAAATGAGGAAAACGAAACTCGATGCATTCAGAAACAGTCCATCATACATTAAAAAATCTGAATGAAATGATGTTTCCTATAACACACTTACATATACTCTTGAGAGTTTGCCTGCAAGGGCAACACTGTTAATTTTTCATAATTTCATAATTCTTAGAAAGAGGAAACCCTAAATACACAGTTTAAAAAGCTATCAGGCAAAGTTGTGTTAATCCTACTATACAATTTATAGCAATCTTCTCTTGTGATGGAACCAAACATCAAATGTGACAGGTTTTGCCTGATGTTTGGCAATTTGTTGAAACCTATACATTAAATCACTGATTCTTAAATAAATGCTGTATGCATTCTTTTTTGTAGCACTAAAATAACTTAGCGGCATTAAGATTTGATATACCCAAGAAGAGCAAGCAAATTATCTTTAAAAATCACAGCACTTCAGTGATAGAAAATGCTTCTGTTATACTCAGTTGAATGGTCTACCTTGGCCATATTCAAATGTTACCACTTGTAAACATCTATGTCCTCCAAAATGATGAATAATTAAATATATTTTAATTCTGACTTTCCATTCTCCTGTATTAAAAATGAGACGTGCCTTTAGAATTGCAAAGGAACTTTAAACACCATCCTAATAAAATTATTCGGTCCAATTCTACCAGGAGTGTTTAATCTTAACAACAGATAAAAAGTAAGTTGTTTTGTTTTTAAGCTGAAGTTAGGCTGATAGGACAATCATCAAACTAGGGATTAGTCCTAACAGTGCATCAAAATGCACATTTTCATGTCTGCATAATTAGGTTTTAATAAACATGTTTGATGGTTACTTAAAAACATATTTTTCAATGCAGAAATGGCATCTTGTAAACTACAGTATAAAGAGACTTTTGCAAGACTATTTGTTTTTTAATTACAGTCTGAATATGATAAGCATTTGTTATTTTCCCAAGTAAAGATTAAATTAATGCTATAAATCAATTTTCTAAATTTGAGGCTTAAGTGTAATATGTTAGACACAACTCTGGATGTCTGTTACAGTAAATGCATTTTCTAGAATATTCGTTATTGTTGTAACCTTCTAATTGGGGTCATAGTGTTTAAAGTGCCTACAAGGTTTATGATGCAAGTGTTTGGCTTAATGAGTCATTAGCCGTTAACAAATCACTTCTGTGATTATTTTTTTGATTGCCAGTTAGGTTTTTACTTCCTTCTCAGCCCCTTACATTTTTAGATAGAAACCATTTTTATTAGTGTTTGAAAGCCTAAATTAATCCAGTAAAAATATGACATCACAACTACATTAGCTATATATGTTTACTAAAAGAAACTGTTAAGAAATGGAAACCTGGTATGGTGGCAGTCACACTTTGAATCTTAGATATTTTCTCCTAAACAATAAATTTCTCAAATTTTATTTTAGAAAGATTGCAAATATTTTTTGTTTTACCATTTTGTTACAAATTTACTATATTTACAGTCTTCACTATGTTCTTTTAGTCTTCTGTGTATGTATATATCATATTCTGCAAGTATGAATCAGTTTAAATGAATTTTAATTTGAATAGTTAAAAACTTTATTATATCCACAACAAGTTGTTGTGGTGATCAATGAACCCCAAGCAGTCTACTGGGAAAAGATCACTTGTATCAATCACTTCTGGAGACAAAGTTTCTGCTGGCGTAAAACCAAATGGGCGTTCAGGTTTTCTACCATAATGGAGTTTCAATAAGCCAATAAAGAGAAGGTTTTGCAGCAAGAGATGATGACCAAGACAAAAATCCTGTTACCAGAGCTTCAATATAGAGATTATATTTACCTATATTGACAAATACAATTGCTTTATGGCTACAGTGTAATTAGAGATCAATGCAATAATTCCAATTAAGACGGTAGATCTTTTGAAATTCTAGCACAATTTTGAAGTTCTATATTATGGCACATGCAAAACTTCAGAGTAATATACATATGCTTTTGTTGTTGTTTTGTTTCCTTTTATGCTTTTAGGCGGGGAGGTATTTTCTTCAAAAATCTGTTTGCAACTAATTTGGTTCGGTTATTATTTTTGTATTTTAATTTAGAAAAAGTTCTCTTTCATTTGTTGGATTAAAGACTAATAGTCCTAGGAATGATGATATGTTCTATGGAGGGAGAATGTGCCTTTACTCAGTGATCCGAAAAAGGTCCAGTCAGCACTTTGGTATGTTGTCATAAATACATATGAATCATCACAGAGGCTCATGGAAGCAACTCAAGCTAGGTTGCCATTTACAGTCACACATACCAAACAGATCCTATAGTAAAATTCAGAAACGATTAATTCTCTTGAAATAATTTCTAGAGTTCTATTGAAAGAGATCTATCATCTGTAAAGGTTTGGAAATTTAACAAAAGAGCAGCTAAGAGCCAAGAAGTCTATGTTCTTTCTCTGCAGTGTCTTTAGGTAGCTGAGTGATTTTGAACAAGGCCTTTAGGCCCTGAGCCTTAGTTTTCTCATTTATCAAATAATAAATTGGGTTTTTAAAAGTCTGAAATCCTGAACCTACAAGACTCTGCCTTCCTTGTTGAGGATCCCCTAAATCAGAAAGTACGTGGTATATATTACAAAGGTATTGCTACTTCACAGCATGCCCGGCTTTCCGACTCTATGTACCGATGAAAATTAGTTCTTGTCCTCGTGTACCAATTAAGAGACTAGAATCCTTGTGAGTTAGAGGTATGAGTACAATTAAAGATTGTTCCCCTTATAGTATGAGCTAGCATCCTCTCCTAAGCTATGGCTATGTAAGTAGAGTTTTCTGATCATTTGTAAAGAAGGAATAAATTGGTAGCACTTTTCTAAAGAGGAATGAAATAAAAGTAAAAAAAAAATCATACTGATGAAGGAGTTACAATAGAACAAAATGCTAAAAAAAAAAAAAAAAAAGAGTAACAAACGTTACATTCATGTAAATTTAAATTCAATCAGCTGTACTGAGTGGCAATCTCCAATAAAAAAAAATAGTTCCAAAGAATACAGAATATTAAATTTGATAAGATAATTGCGATTTTATTATTTCAAGATAGTTGTCACCTTTAGAAGTGTCAAATAATTACTATACACATTCAACAGAACGGAACAGCAGCCTCTATAGCATAAATGTGTCCTGGGACGTTCCCAGTGCTCTTGTTAGACAGGTAGTTGTATGGTGATAGACATTCGACTGTGGTACCTGTAACAGTGAAGAGTCAAGAGAGGTTTCATATTGAAAATCTGGAGAAGGAAAAAAGTAATCTCCAATTCACAGCATTGCTGTAGAGTGGAAAAAGAACTAGATTAAGTGTCAAGAGGCTGCGGATTGAGTCCTGGCAGTGCGATATCAGGTGAATCCTTACTGTCTCGGAGCCTCTGTTTTTTGGAGACTCTTTTTATGATATGCAACTCCATTGCCAGCAAAACTGGTTTGAGACTCCAGTCGTTCGCCTACCCTTTGTGCCTTAGACCATTTGAAGTTTCTGGAAGTTGATAGTAACCCAGATAAATGGAGAGTCAAGTACCTATTTGACTGTTCTCCCTTTTAGCTTCTCCCTTTTAGAACACCTCTCCTGTATTTTCTCCCCAACTACAAAATTCAGTTCTTTGTGACTCTCATTTGGGTATGTGATCCTTTAATGGGACAGTCATCCAAGAGACCCTTAAAGGAAACATCTCAAAAGTTAGATCCCTGGAGGGTTTTTCACCACAGTAATCTCCCTTTTATACCCCCTGATTGGAAATGACAGACAGTGTGTTAAGTGTGAAGTAAAATACTATTCTTAAGCCTTCTTTTACAAGCCTACTATTTTTCTTGTTGCAATTGTTTAATCTTGTTTTGACAGTGGATAGCACACTAGAATTTGTCGGGCTTTTATTTCAAATTAGCAACTGTCCTAAGTAACTAATTTCCCCTGCTATCCATCATGCTTAAAGTGGGCTGGTTAGCTTGACTGGGGATGTTGTGCTATCAGTTCAGAAACAAAACAGGTTCCACCCTGGTTCCCGTACAGTGATGGTGAAGCGAGATGGCTGGTCCAGGGAGGTGATGGCTTCCTCTCTCCCATCATGCCTATAATGTTCCATTTATCTTTAGGTAAAGGAATTTTCTGAAGAAAAAAATGAAAAGTTAAAAAAAAAAAAAAAGCTTTGTGCTAAACAGTTTAATTGGTTTCGCTATTTTTGGAAACTGGAAGATAAATGTTATGTGTGAAGTTAATAAACCATAATTGGAATTTGCTTAAGAGCATTCTTTCATTCCACATGGACCCATCCACTGCAGGAAGCAACAGGCTCTAGCTGGGATTCAGGAGTATGTAAGCCCCTTTCCCAAGAATAACCATGACTTTCTGTATGACCTTGAGGATTGAATAACATTTCTGCGTCCCTACTGAACAATAAACAAATTGGAGTGGGAATGGAAAGGTGAAAAACAAACACACTATCTAAAAAGAAACCTAAACACTTTGTTAGTTCTCGGATGATAACACTATTATATGGGTGTCAGCACTTGCCATCTTCCCACCTCTGGATAGTACTTTCTCTCCAAAACAGACTCAAACTTACATGACTAATTTTGAGCTATATACCCAGACAGTATATAATAGTAGTAGTATAGATTGAGAGGAAGTACGTAATAGGAGGTCGGAGAAACACTCTGAAACCAGACTAGTTCCAGCTGCCAGCACTGCTGGTTGCCAACTATTCGACTGTCATGCATTCCCCATACCCCCCAGGATTTTGCACATGGGTGCAGGTGTTTGCCAGAAAAAGACAGAAAGAGAGAAAGTGAGAAATCATATACCCGCCCAAGGAGGAATGGCCACACTGTAATCCCCAGTCTTCCCTTCTCCCCTTGGGATTTTGGGCATGCATGCACACATGCCTGGCATGATTTTTAAACTCAAACCGTGGTCAGCCATGTAGGAGTCCAAAGCCTTAACAACCACACCACCTGCTGGCCCCAACAAGTCATTTTTTTAAAAAAAGATTATTTGCAGTGTGTTTTTTTTTTTCTTTCTTTTTAAACCACTTCAAGGAACTTTTGTACTCAAATAAAAATTCATTAATCTTTCTTTCATTTAGGATGGATCTTTTTCTTAATGTATGGTCTTTTGTAATACTGTACCTTGGTCATACAGAAAATACTGGTTTACTGAGATATGCATACCAACACATTTCATTAAAAAAAAAAAACCACGTACACATTGGTACATATCATGATCAAATTCATCAGAAAAGTCTTGAAATGCTGAGACACTGTGGTCTCATGGTAGTACACTCAAGTGTTGCACAATACTAACTTTTGGGTTAAAGCTTGAATGTTATCTTTGGCAGCAAAGACTAAATATAGTTGATTTCTTTTAAGTGACTACATCACTTCATTTATTTTCCAGGGACTGTCTTTTCAATACTGAAGCCTTAAAAGGCACAATTGTCTTACAGTGCTTACTTTAAATAAAAATAATATTCCATTTTTAAAAAATGGGTGGTTCAGTTTATAAATGAATCAAAAAGGTGCTTTTCTTCAAGGAAACCTTTATATTTTAATTTCCAGACTAAAATGGCTTTATGCATACTTCCTATTTCATCACACAAAAGTTTTAAAAATGTACTTAAGGGTCAAGAGTTAATAAAATTAATAATTTTGACTGCTTCAAAGGCGTTCTTCAGTGCAACTGGACTCTTTTCATTCCTGTGAGTGAGTGACGATGAAAAATGCAATGACTTATGCTAACACAATTTACTGCCATGGCCTTGACGCAGGCCAAGGCATTAGCAGTTTTACTCTCCAGTGCTTTTGCACCATTAGTGCAAATGTCAACACAGTGAAAAAGACAATAATGTGTAAACATTATGATGAAAACAGTTCTGACCTTAGGGACCTCCCCTCAAGGGATCTCAGACTCTACTTGGAGAACAACGAATTGTAGAAGAAACTAATAAATGGTAATTGTATGTAATAATAGCTGACATCTATTGTTTGCATACACTTTCACATGATAGCACTGTTCAACGTTGCTATCCATGAAATAACTCTGACTACCTTGTCCTCTCCTTATTATCATTCTGTATTCCTATTCAGTCACCAATTTTCTCAAGGTGGGGATCTGCACTGGGCCTTCACATCAAAATATGCATTAATGAGAGTCTACTAGGCAAGTTGCGACTTTAAAAAATATCATTCTTTTCCTTCTATCTTCATTCTGCTCACCGAAATAAAGAGGAAAGATGACAGATAGATAGGTACTGGACAGATGGTTGGACGGATGGACGGACGGGTAGATGGGAGGTTAAGTGGAAGGACAGCCCTAGCCTTTGTGACCTCAGCAGCAGTGTACCGAACTGCAGTGCTGGGAGTCATGGTTAGCTGGAGGACTGGGGCAGGGGGACTGCAGTGTGATGAGGCCCTATCAGGAGTGCTTCTCTTTCTCTATTGCCTGCTCATAAACACACTCATTCTCATAAATAAAATCAATAAACCTTAAAAAGATTGTTAAAATGGGGCCAGCAGGTGGTGTGGTGGTTAAGGCACTGGATTCTCATATGGCCAACAGTCATTTGAATCTGGACCTGGTGGTTAAAAATCATACTGAGAGCATATTGTGCATGTGTGCCCAAAATCCCAAGAGGAGAATGGAGGATAAAGGATTTTGGCATGGCTATCTCATCTGGAGGGTGATTTCTGTCTCTTCCCCCTCCCTCTCCCTCCCTCCCTCCCTCCCTCTCTCTCTCTCTCTCTCTCCCTCCCTCCCTCCCTCCCTCCCTCCCTCCCCCCCATGAATGCACATGCCCTATGGCAAAACCTGAACAAATAAATAAATAATAAAAAGTTTCGTAAATTTTTTTTTAATAAGAAAGAATGTAGAAAAGGAAATGATAAGGAAAGAAAAAGGGGAGGAAAGAAAAAAGGGAATAAAAAAGGAAAATAGGTAGGGGAAAGACAGAAGAAACCAGGAACATCATAAGGGAAAAAAAGAAGGAAGTATGAAAGAAGTAAAAAATTAAGAGTAACACTAGAATGCTGCTTATCTGGTTGAAGCTGAAGTATAGAACGAGGGAAAGTCTTTAAAATTAGTATTTGTTCAGTTCAGCCCCTTGCCAAATTAAACCCAGGTGTAATGTCTGTTATGGCCTTAACTATGTTGTCCCATGCACACCAATATGGAAGAGCAACTTCGGGGAAATATGAAGTTGCAGTGTAAGGTTCTTGTATGTTGTTGGAGAAACAAAAACAAGCATCAATGGCCATTAAAAAAAAATACAGACTCATACTTTAACACACACACACACACACACACACACACATGCACACACACACACCTGAATGAAAACATGGCTTGCACAAGCTGCTTGTGCTTCTTCTTTTTTTGTTTGTTTTTACTTGGAAGAGGATAGCTGTGGTTTAACTCATTGTAAAAACAACTGCCAAATATGTGGCTGTAACTGAACTCAAGGAGAAAGCTCTGGCAGGAAACCGTCCTTTAATGATATGATCTGCATATTTTAATGAGGCTAGAAATGTAGGAAACTACCTAGAGTATGGACTCGGCTCCTTCTGTCCCATCCTTGTAGATTGCACATTGTTTCCTTCGTTAACAGATGATAACTGGAAATGGGTTTCCTATCACCGCCCACCAGCCCGATATGATTTGACATTTCCAGAGTTCAGATGAAATACTAGTAACCTTTCCAGGGGTTACTCCATATTGTGCTTATTCTAATGATGTCCATTCCATCAGTGAGAGGCTGGTATGGCTGCTACAAAAAGAGCACAAGAGCAAAGTTATATTTAATTATTAAAAAAAGCAAAGCTATCAAGATATTAGAAGTAATATTTTTTAACATTTTTTAATTCTCTCTCTTACTTACAAGATAGACTTACCAGTTTTTAATCTTTCTTTGCTCTAGCTTCAGTGTTCTCAGTCTTGCTCTCTCACTTCCTCTTGTTCTCTTACCTCCACCCCCAGTATTAATTGAGCACGTGCTATAGGCCAGGTGCTGTGCTAGCTCTTTTACAATGCTTTATTTGGTCTTTATATTGGGTTATGCAAAAGCCACAACACATTTTTCTGGGTTTTTCTATACAAACATGTGTCATGACTTTTCTGATGACCCAATAATACAGGGTGAGTATCCCTAATCTAAAATGCTTGGGGTCAGAAGTACTTAAGATTTGGATTTTTTTTTTTTTGTCAAATTTCAGAATATTTGGGTATCCCTGATGAGATATCTAGGGTATGGCTCCCAAGTCGAAACACTAAATTCATTTCTGATTTATATATACCTTATATAAATAGCCTGAAAGTAATTTTATACAATACTTTATATTGCAATGGTTTGCATATGACTAGATGCATGAGGTCAGGTTTGGAATTTTTCATTTGTGGTATCCTCTTGGCACTCAAAATGTTTTAAGTTTTGGAGCAATTTGAATTTTGAATTTTTCAGGTTAAGGAGGTTTGATCTATATTATGAAATAAACATTATATATGATTACTTTCTATAGTTGTATATGTTTTGAAGATATGTGTGTATCATACATGTATGATATGGACATTACTAGTATGTAATTAAAACTAGTGTATTATATATAAGAATAAGCAAACTTGGTGTGCTTCCATAAATTTTCCAAGGGTACCAACTAGTACGTCAGCCTTTGGATCAAACCCAGATTTATCTAAACCTCTGTGTTACCATGACTTTTCTTTTGGAGCAGAATATTTGGAAATATAAACTGTTGTTGCCTTTCATTCTATTAAATCACCAAACTGGTCAATTAAATTGCATGCAAAATGGGGAAATGTCTTCATATGTTATTAATCTGGATCCAATTAAATAAAGACTGTAAGGTTTGGGATTCCTATCTCCAATTATCTGAAGCCAGAAATTCACGTGGAATGGACAGCCTAGAATGGACTAAGCCTTCAAAGTAAGAGTCAAAGAGCAGACTCATGTGCATCCAGATTATGTTGCTGTACATGGTTCATAGATAACTTTTTAGAACAATGTCAAGTTTATGGTCAAAAAAATAGATTTTAGTGATGAATATATCTTTTAGGATTAAAGATATTATTACTAGGACCAGCAAGTGGCATGGTGGATTTATTGGTATCACATTTTTCTACTCTGTTGTGTGAGCCCAATCTCGTGCATTTCCTCCTAGACTGAACTTTTTTCTTTTATTTTTCAATTTTCCAGGGCACATGTGCTCATGAAAGAGAGAAAGAGAGCAAGCACGCCGAGGGGGGATGATCATACCACAATCCCTTCTCTTCCATTTCTCCTTTTAAAGTTTTGGGCACGAATGCAAATGAACCCAGTATGTTTCTCAGACATCTCAGTTCTGGACTTGAACCATAGTCAGCTATGTGGGACTGGCCGCCTTAACCACCATGCCAATGGCTGGCTCAACTGTGATTTCCTGAGGGTACCATTTCAAGTGCATTCCCTGTTACATAAAATCCTGGACCTTAATCAGATCTCTAAAATGTTCCTTGAAGTGAATAAAAGACTTAACATTTCAAAAGGAAGAATGGAATCATGTGGCCAGGGAGTGGGCCATTTTAATACATTTGGATGCATTGCTGTCCAGATGGTTTTAAATACAGGTTTCTGGACACACTGCAGAGATTCTGACTCAATATGTTTGGGATGTGTCCCAGAATCTGCATTTTAAAAAAACACCTGAGGCATTTTAGACCATACTTCAAGAAATGTGCTTGAATTGTTTACAGTTTTAGAAAGGAATCCAGAAAGAGTCTGATTTGTGCTTTTTTTGCTTTGTAAGCCTTCATTTGGAACACTGCATTTTGTTTTCCATCTCCAGTTGAGACTTCATCACTAACCTCTCCTGCTCGCTTCATCTCGCTCTCCATCAGGGTCTATAAAATCCTTCCGTGAGAGAAGTTATACAAATGGCTGCCTGGAATAAGCATTGATTACTTTGTATAATACTTTCGTTAAGTGTGGTTCACCTTTTTATTAGGTACAAAATTAGTTCTCAAGGTATTTTCCCTTTGTTGAAGAAATTTGCATCTCCTAAGAAGGGGAGCAGAAGCAACAGGATTATATATGTAAATGACTAAAGAGAAAAATCTAGAACATTGTTTTGTACATGGTAACCATATAGTGTTTTCCTGAAACAACTTTCGAATTCTGCTTCTCCAAAGTTAGTACTTTTAGAATACCTTGCACCTGGGATCTGCATTTTACTAGGAAACCTAAACAATATGATGCAAATGGTTCATACATTACACTTTGAGAAACTTTGCACCAAGACTATAGTTAAAAACAAGTAGTAAAGTTATTTTAACATATATTTCAGCGTCTTTACACTTCTATCAAATATTTTCTTGCTCCAAACTCTTACCCTCAAAGCATCTTTTATATTCAGCGAAGGCCTCAGATAGCCAGGCAGGAGAGAAATAACATGAATAAAAGATAGTTAAGTGGAACTTGAATAGGCTTGATAGCTTTATTTTTAAGATTCTAAATATTTAGGGTTATTACTTGAAAGGTTATAATAATGGATTTATTTGGCATAGTTCTTATAAAATATCTATGGTTCTGACAGTTAGAATATGGATTTTAGGATATGAGAATCTTGAGACTTGATTTTTCTTTCTGATTCTTTAAGAATTCCCTTAGAATTTCCCTTTTGCATATTTCATTGTCTGGTTGTTTAGTTTCTTTATTCATAAAGTAGTTAATAGATCAAGAATATCATTTTTCCTGATGGTATTTTAATTTTTAAAAAAGGATATATGTACATATCTAGCACCGTCAAAGATGGATAGAGGATGAAGTTTATAAAAGATGTGTGCGTATTTGTAGAGCAGAGGTCAGCAAACTTCAGCTCACAGACCAAACTTGACCTGCTACCTATTATTGTACGATCCATGAGCTGAAAATGGATGTACCCTTTTTTTAAAAGAATATTTTATTTTGAATTTTTAAAATCTTTTGCATTTTAGTTGGAAAAACTTAAAGGTAGAATGATATTTCATGATACCTGCAAATGACTTGAAATTCAAATTTGAGTGGTCCATAAATAAAGTTTTATTGGCACACAACCAGGCCATTTGTTTACATATTGTCTAGGACTGCTTTTACACTACAAAGGCGCAGTAGTTGCAATGGAGGCCATATGTGGCACTCACTGCTTGGTGCACTATAAATTGCAGTGAAGCAGTTATAACTCGACAGCGTTTCAAGTGCCACATGTGTCACCTATCTGTGTGAAAAGCCATTCTCAGAGACGAAATAAGTAAAAGCTCATTATAGATCGGCATTAACAGATGAACATTTGCAATAAATCTGGATGATAGGGAACACTAACTTTGAACCCCAATTAAGCGAAATGTTAGCACACGATACAAAAGGAATTCATTTTTTCATTAGTAGACATATATTACAAAAAAAAAGGTCCTTAATTACTAGTATTATATTTTGAATTCCATCAAAATGTAAGATGTTTGTTTTCTTTCTTGTTCTGTAAGTATGAAGATAACATCCTATTAAGTCTACAATATTTACTATCCAGACCTTTACACATAAAGTTTGCTGAACCCTGATAGGTTTGCTTGATTTTTTTTTTAGAGGGTTTTGCCATTGGACACAAGTGTTCACTGGAGAGAGAGAATGACAGAGATAGTGAGAGGAAAAGCGAGAGTCACCCCCCAGGGGAGATGGACACCCTGCAATCCTTTCTCCTCTCAGAAGGGATCTTGGGCACTCACGCACACAAGCCTGGTGTGAGTTTCAAGCCACTGGGTCTGGGACTTGAACTGTGGTTGGTTATGTGGGAGTTGAGTGATGTAACCACTATGCCACCAGCTGGCCCCTGCTAACCCTTGGTATCCAGAATTAAGTGTACATAAATTATGAGATGGTTATAGAAAATGTTTCATTATGATTGAATTGCCTTCCAAAAATGGGATTTTTCTCTAATCTCATAATTAATATGCTTCTGATAACAAAAATTTGAAAAAATGCTGTAAGATATAAATGTTAACCCTTCTTCGCTTTTACCTGTCAGATATAAATAAACCACACTAACATGTAAATGTCTTTCCTCTAGATCTTTTATCAAATAGTCACATGTATTTGAAATCTTACTCTAGAAATAATATTCAAGATAACTTAAAACTTCAGTAACTTCCCAGGCTGTGCAGAAATCTTTGTACATGTTCTTTTCATGGTTGAATATTATTCATATGGATCTGCCATATCTGAGTCTCTTTGGTAGGACTGGTAACATGTTTGAAACAAATTAAGGTAACAGTTACATTAAGTGAGGTCATATACGTATTGGGTCGTTGGGAAAGTCATGATGCATTTTACATAGAAAAGCATGTCATGACTTTCCTGAAAACCTAATAAAATGCTTAGGTCACTGTTTGGCAACTAGTAAGCACTCAGTAAATGTTTGCTGCAATATAATAATAAAATAGACATATCTAGCCCTCATTTTTAACCCAAACTGAGGAATACACCTTGCTCCAGAAGTTTCTATGTGACTTTGAGAAATACTTTCTCCAATGACATTAAATTCAGCATCTCCTACTTTTCACCGTATCGAATTTTCAAAAATCACAACTGTACCACTTAGAATATTTATGTCCTTGACCTAGTCCTTAATCTCTATTGAATTCTCCTGTTTCTGTAACATAGGGGAACAAAAATCACTGACTTTATTGGAAGGCTGTGAGGATTCGGTGAGGTCAAACGTGGAACATTTCATCTAATTCTTGTGCAGTTGGGCAATAACTCTATTGCATATCTCAATAATTAACAAACATCGAAAGTCGATGATTACACAAAAGATGCTTCTTTGTCCTGGTGGCTTTTCAAAAACTTCCCTGAGGACCAGCAGCTGACATAATAGTTATATCGCTGGACTCCCAGGTGGTTGACCGTGGGTCGTGTCCCAGACCTGGCAGTTTAAAACTTGTGCCAAGTGCATGTTTCCCAAGATCCCAAGAGGAGAATAGAGGAGAAGGGATTGCGGTGTGGCCATCCCGGCTGGGGGGGTGATTTCTTGCTTTCTGTCTCTCTGCCTCTCTGGTGAGTGCATGAGCCCTATAGCAAAAAATCTCTCTTAAAAAAAGAAAACAAACAAGCAAACTTCCCTCACCCTCTTCTGGATAAAAGGATCACTAGTTCTTACAGGAGGAGCAAGAGTAGTCTCAGCTGCATAATCAGATAAATGGGCCTTGCAGACATACTGATTAAATTGTGTGTGTGTGTGTGTGTGTGTGTGTGTGTGTGTGTGTTTAAAAAAGATAAAAAGGAATTTAAATAGGTCAAAAGGAAGACATCACTTAAATGTGAGGTCCACAGCTGTTGCGAGGCTCCTATTGGCTTCTGATACTAGCTCTTTCTGTTAAAATATTAGTGTTCATGAAAGAAGCATTTAAACAGAGCCACTATTAGTTATGAGTTTAAATTCTTTTTGTATTCTTGTTTCCTTTCAATAAGCAAGGAAGTACGTCTTTTTCTCCCACTCAACTTGAAATGGTCATAAACAAATAACCATTCAAAATCTTCCATCTCTCTGAAATTTATTCTTCGGGAATATTAGCTCACCTTATTTTTTAAGCAAAACATAAAAAAAAAGTTCATTATAATTTGTTAATCTAACTCTGCTGCCTAGTTGGCTGTTTTATTTAACAATAAATTGAACACAAAAGCTCCCCAAGGCAGGAAGATAGAGTACCAAGCTCTGAAAGTTTGGCAGTTTAATTGACATTCCATAGTAGCCCCAGGCAAAAGTTAATTTCAGTGCTCGTTATATATACATACTTTGGTTGTTGCATAGGTTAGTGTGTCTGTACAAACATACACATACATCGGTCTCAAGGCTTACACTCCAGCTAAATTAAGAGTGATTTTGTTTGTTTCTTATATACACTCATGCCTATATCAAAACAATCATTTAAGGATATGACATAACTTCATCTTGAAGTGACTTTTTACAATGTCAGTTTTTGGAATGCTGTATATTTTTACATTGGATTAAGACCAGTAGGAAACAGAAAAATATTCAGATGCTATGACGCGTTGAATTCTGTGCTCCGGTAGCTCGTGTACCGCGCGAAGTCCTACTGAGCGTTAATTGAGAGCACAGCCTTAGTTGCGGTAGGGCCTTTACAGATGTCATCAAGTCAAAGTGAAGTCACTGGGTGGACCTCAATCCAGTAAAACTGGGGTCCTTATCAGAAGGGTAAACTTGGCCACAGAGAAGTGCATAGAGGAATGCAGGGAGAAGTTGCATTCTATAAGCCAAGGAGAGGCCTGAATACATACATCCTTCCCACAGAGCCCTCGGAAACAACCACTTCAGCAGACACTAGACGGTGGACTTCTAGTTGCCAGAATGACCAGACAGTAAGTTTCTGCCATGTAAACCACCCAGTCTGCAGTTACGACAGCCCCGGCAAACTAAACCCTTAAAGGGATTGCAGTGCCTTATAACAGTAACTGGCATTAAAACGCTAAGAAAAGTAAAACAGAGAAGAGAGAGAGAAAGATTGATTGTTCGTATGTATTGAGGGACCTTTAAAAAAATCTAATACATGTGAAATTAGTTTCAAATCAGCTCCGAGCACAGAGGTCTCTCTCAAGAGTCCCAATCTATCATTAACAGCCATTAGAAAGTCCAGTCCCTCTTAAAATGCTTAAGATGGGAGCTATGAAAGACACTACATGTTAAATAGACCAACTTTTCTTTAAATAAAAAGAAAAACTGACTTCTCAGACATGCAGAACTGTATGACTTACATTCCATTGCCTATATTGTAGTAAAAAATAAGTGCACATATCGCCCGCATTCTGTGTAAGTACAGTGGTATTCTACAGCTCAGGATTCATAATTTTACTGTAGGCAGTTTAGGTCCTTTCAAATATCTCCCCCAGGGTTGAGGTCTACATCCAGCTGGTGGCCCTATTAGACAGAAGACTAAAGGATTATGAGGCTTTATAAGTCCTAATGTTGTTGGGGCTGGTAATTCATTGGGCAGTAGATGCAGAAACCACAGGGAAAAACTCAGAGTGCTGGGAGAACTGAAGACAGGAAGGCAAAGAGGCTCTCTGAGCCGTCAGATTAATCTTCCCAGGAAGGAGCGGAGACATTAATGCTTGAGAAACATAAAAACAGACTACAAAAAGCAGTAAGAAAAAAAACCACATTATAGCTTTTACTTATTTTGTTGGACTTTTATTTCCAAATCACACAATTGTCTGAGATGATTTAATGCACAATTACATAAAAAATGAAATTAACATGTTTTTAAAAGCATAAAAGCAACTGCTAAATAAAGCCATAACATTTTTCTCTGTGCTACCAAGATAATGAACCATATTTTTCATCTCTAACTGTGCTTCTGTGTCATGAGTGTGGAATTTGGGGCAGGAAGGGGGCAGGGAAATATACCTTTGCTACCGAGAAGCTGTCTCACAGCTCCCTGGGAAGTGGCTTTTGTCATTTCCAGAATGCAGTGGATTGAGAACAAAACTGCAATGCCTGTGAAGAACTGTGTCACTATGACACCAAATGCCTAAATACTCTAACTTACCAGGGAAGAGAAGAGCGAATTGAGGGTGGCACCGTGTACACATTTTGTATCTTTATACCTGCTTGACTGTATAAAGCTGACTTCTGATTCAAGATGCTGCAGTGCTTTGACGTAGGGTGTCCCCACCTTAAATTGTATCTCCTTGGCGCCAGTAGGTGGTGTAGTGGTTAAACCACTAGACTCCCCCATGGCCAACTGCGATTCCAGTCCTGAACCCAGTGGCTTGAAAATCACAACAGACTCATGTATGGGCGGGCCCAAAGTCCCAGGAGGAAGAGGAATTGTGGCGTGTCCATCCTTACCCACCTCCGGGGGTGATTTCTCACTTTTCTTCTCTATCTCTCCCTGGCAAGTACACATGCCCTATGGCAAAAACTTTGAGGAAAAAAAAACATTCTGTATACCTGTGGATGCATGTATGCACACATATGTGGACTTGGATAGGGCCTCCTGCTTTCATCTGTACACACACACACACACACACACACACACACAAATTATACTTCCACATTTGAAAACACACATTTATATTAAAACATTTGCCAGGCCAGCGTTCTAGTTCAGGACCTGGCAGCTTGAGAAACATGCTAGGTGCACGTATGTGCATACCTGAAATTCGAAAGGATAGAGAAGCAGAGGAGAAGGGATTGTGGTATGACCATTCCCTCGAGAGGGTGCTTTCTCGCTTCCTCTCTCGCTTCCTCTGTCTTTCCCTCTCTCTCTTTCCCTCCTTCTCTCAGGTGAGTACACATGCCCTCTGACAAATTAAAAAACAGAAACTTTGCCCGATTTGTAATACAAATGCCTCCTCCCTATCCTATTTTCCTGTATGTTATCCTCTTAAGTGTCTGAGAAAAATAAAATGAAATCATGTCATTTCAGGATGTTTTTACAAACAGCCTGGTATAGTGTAGTGATAAGTAAATGAAAAGTCATGATTTTACTCAAAGGCTGAGTAAACATAATGTGTGTAGGACATTCGCCATACTCAGAGGTCATGCTCATGTCAAGGATAGAAATAAATTCAAAAGACTTTACTCTTGCCCTCAGGGAGCTACCAGTCTAATAATTATTATTAATGCCATTTTCAGTATTCTTTAAATACGATCTAATCCAAGTTACTGGTGCATGGAGATATGCTGAAAAATACAGCACTAGAGGGGAGAATGCAATTTAATGATTTTTCCCTGTGTCACTCAACTACTGGATGACATTTGGTCGCGGAGCCTTACAAATTGGAGGTGACAACCCTATCACTTACAAGCTTTGTGCCTGCAAGAGCGCTTTAATCAAAAGCACAAGTCTGTGCTCAATGAACACTTCTTATATTTTCCATGAATTAAAGTGGATAGGAAGAAAAAAATCCAATGAATGATGATACTTCACGTTTAAGATTCAGGTTAATTAAAGAGTTTATATAAAAGTTCAGAAAAGTGTACATATGCATATACATAAATATCTGTCCTTGTACTACCTCAGTGGGGGAGCAGAATAACATACAAGTTCAATAAGACTTGTAGCAGAGTGACCCAAAGGCTTCTCAGCTGACATAATGGAACAGTATCGTGGTCTATGGAAAGTCTCTCTGAAGATTCAAACCATGGTCTAATCTAATTCATTATCTCTAACTTGGGTCTGTTATTTGTGTCACTTCTTCTGTCAAGATTTTGGTTATCCTGGGACCAGCAGTTGGCATAATGGCTATGTCACTGAACTCCCACGTGGTTGACCACAGTTCGCATCCTGGACCCGGTGGCTTAAAACTCATGCCAGGCGCGTGTGCATGCGTGCCCAAGATCCCGAGAGGAGAATGGAGGAGAAGGGATTGCAGCGTGGCCATCCCCCCGGGGGTGATTTCTCGCTTTCTATCTCTCTGTCTCTCTCTGTCTGTCAGCGAGCACATGCGCCCTATAGTGAAAACCTCTCCAAAAAAAAAAAAAAAAGATTTTGGTTATCGTGAATGGATCTAAATTTGCACAATCAGAAGGGAAAAATCATCTGCATAAAGAGAAATCACTAGAGGAAACCAGACCTTGATCCTAAACCAGAATTACACAGACTTGCATGTATTTATATGTATAAGTGAGTATGTAATCATGTATGTTTATGTGTGTGTCTTTGTATTTATATGTTCATATTTTGTGTTCATATGTCTGTGTAGTGCCATGTAAATGCATGTGATAGTGTGTCTGTATGTGCTGTGTGGTGAGTATATGCACATGTTTGTGAGCTCTGTGTGTATATGTGATTGAATGCCTTTTCAGCCAGCTCTCAAAGTTTTGTGGTTTGTCTTTTGTTTTATTTAACTAATGGAATATCTACTTTCACAAGTCAATTTGGTTAAATTTTTAGCTTTTTAAGTGTCAAGTAAAGTGTTGCATTAAATGTAAAATGCTAGACAAAAGTGCAGGATAATTCCTTCCTTGCGTCACTCTCAAAAACTTGAGGTGGAATACCACTCCTGAGGCTAGGTTCCCAAATTTGTGTTCCATCTTTTTTCTTCCACATCTATTGTGGCAGGATATTATGTAAAAATTTAAAGAGTGTTCAATGCTTTCTTATAAATTGTTAATATTTTCTGATCATGAAAAGTAAAAATTTTGAAATTATTATAAAAATATTATGAAAGCTAGATAAAATATACATTACCTGAGACCCACAGAACCCATAGATAATATTTGAATAGGTAGATAGAATTGCACATACACCAGTATATATTTCATATTAGGTCACATATTTTTTTCTTCTCTGAGATGTCACTCCAGGAATTCTACTATCTCTCTCCTGCATCATAAATTCTTCTCTCTTTCTTAGATCTTAATTGTAATCATAATACATGTTTCTATATAGTATACTTTTCCTGTTAGCAATGGCCTTCATTCTTCCCTTTGTTTTATAGAACAATGACTTGAAATCATTGTCTACATTCCCTGTGTCTTCTCCCACTCTCTTAAAACACACTCCAATAAAGCTTTAGAACCACCACTCCCATAAAATTATCCTTATCAAGGTCATTAATGACCTCTATGTTGTTAAATCCAGCTGTCCTCGCTCAGCCTTACCATACTGGACCTATAAGTAACATTCGATCCAGCAGATCGGCCCTTTCCCTCCTGCTAGAAATATTCTACCCCCTTGGCTTCTAGGTTCATGAACTTTTTTGGTCCCCTTAGCTCTTTCCTGTTCTTCTCTCTGACCTCTTAGTGTTGGAGTTCACCAAGGCTCACACAATGGACACTGCTTTTCACTGTATAAGATCTCTACCTCACCAAGTGATGTCATCCAGTCTCTAATTTTGTGAACTCTACTTTTATAAAACCCAGGTTTATGAGATTTTTCATGAACTTCAGACTTGCATGTGTAACTTACTTAATGTGTCCAATTGGAAGTCTAATTAATATCCCAAACTCAACCTGTCCAAAATTGGATTTCTGTTTTCACCTCTCGACTGCCCCTGCTTATAGCCTTCCTGTCTCTGTTAATGGTAACTCCATCCCTCTATTTATCTAGGTCAAAATCATTACAGCAGTTCTTGATTCATGCCCTGCCCCCCTGCCTCCATTCCATATCCAATTCTCTGTTATTGTATTTTAGAAATATTTCAGGAATCTAACCACTGCTGACCATCTCCCCTGCTATTACTCTGATCTAAGCCACCATCATTTCTCCACTGGATCATTGCATTGACCTTCTTAACAGGTTGTCCTGCTTTGACTTTTGCCCCCTGCAATCTCTATTCTCAAAAATGGCAGACAGAATTATCCTTTTAAAAGATAAATCAAATCATGTCAGCCTTCATTTCAAATCCCTGCAATGACTCTCTCTTTCACTCAAAGTAAAGGTTTTAAATCCTTACAATGGCCTCTGCAATGTGTCCCTACTGTCCTTTTACTCTCTTTTTCCATTCCCTCTAAACTCAAGTACACCAGCCTCTTTACTGATCCTAGAAATCTCTAGGCATGGCCTCGTCTGAGGACCTATGTTACCTTCTATTCTTTCTTTAGGATTTCTCTTCCCCCCAGAAAGCCACAGGGCTCTTCCCTCACTATCTTCAGGCCTTTGCTGAAGTCTCAGGTTTCAGACAACTTTCCTGATCAACCAGTTTAAAATTGCAACACTGCCCTCCAGCATTCTACACTCTTGTCTCGGGTCCTACCTTATATTTCTCTATAGCAGTTAGCACCTTCAAACTACCATACAGGATGCTTATTTATTGTTCTCATTGTATTCTAGGTTGTATGTTTCACTAAGGAAGGGATTTTTGTGCAGCTTATATACTGTTCTCTATATTCCTAGTGCTGTGCACAATAAACACTCAATATATATATATATAGTTTTCATAAATTAATGAATATGATTGGTATCATACTATATATTATACATGTGGACATGCTTTTTCCCCCACTTCATAATACTTGAGAAAGTTCACATCTTGTTGTGCATATTTACCTGCTAAAGCATGATTTGTTTCTGGTGCAATAGTATTTCATTCCAATAAAAGCATATTTCATCAGTTATTAGCTCCATATTACTGAATATATGCAGAGCTTGAATTTAAACTTATCTACTTAAATATCTACCTACCTGAATATTTGTACATACTGTAGATTGTTTCCTTAGTATTATTTTTCTGGAACTGGTGACTTCGGACCAAAGTATATGCTGATTTTACAGATTTAGATAGATCTTACCAAATTAACCTCTGGAGAGCTGGCATTCATTTTCTCCTCTATCACAGGTATGAGTATTCTTTTCCCAGTACATTAAGTCACATTTGACATTGCTGTTAAAAAGTCTTGCCAACTGGATACACGCTATGTGTATAATTAGATTTTTAAAATAAACTTTATATATAAAAGTAATTTTAGATTTATAAAAATTGGAAAGATAGTATAGAGAGTCTCCCTTAACGTTAATGTCTTACATAACCTCCATATATTTGTCAAAACTAAGAAAATAACATCAGTATATTCCAATGAACTAATTCCCACTAATAATGTTTTGATTTCACTTTTTTTCCTGGTTGAATCTCATCTTCCCCATTTGTCATTTGTATATCATCTACGTCTCATTATTATTATTGTTATTTCATTTATTTCTTTCTTTCCCAAGAAAGAGCAAAAGAAATAGGAACCACCAATTAGATCTTGTCACACCTGAGTCCAGCCTTCTAGTCACCTGGCATCAGGGGTTCGCCGCAGATGTGTGTACACGATTACTGTCCATTTTAAATGAGGTTGACTATGCTCTATTGAAAGAAACTAGAACTTATAGCCATATATCTTGAAAAGTCTATCACATCATTGATAATTCTTCCAAAATTAGTCACTGTTATATTACAAAGTGATTGCATCATCATAAATATTTGAGAAAGAATCACTGATCATAGCATAGTATAAGTATGGCTTTTTGGCCCAAATGAATGAAATGGCATGTATTTCTTGATTTATTAGTTGCCTCTCTGTTGCAAGTGACAAAAAGTCTAACTCAACTTAAGTACAAATGGTAACAAGTTGTGTGATAGAAAGGGGAGTCCCAGGGTAGGGGAGTCCCTGAATTCAGGAATCCAATTTGGTCCTTAGGACTTGGTGTCCCTGTGTTTCTAAAGTCTGCACATTCACTTCATTTATCATAATCTGCATGATGGTAGAAGACCTTCCAGAAAAATCCCATAGGTCACATATTTGTCACTGAATCAATTACAAAGACACAAGGAGTAAGTTACGCTAATTGGTCTTTTCTAGGGACAAGTGTCTACTCCCAGATAGATGGAATCTAATGTAGTGTAACTGGGCAAATCTGTGTCCATAAACTAAAAATTGTGAGCTATTAGTGGAGTAAGGGAGGCACGAGGATCATGGAAACAAACAATAAATATCTGTAATTGTTCGATTTCACACACAATTATGAACAAACCTACTTTAATGTCATGCGAAGCCATGCAGTATCCCATAAGTGTCCTAAGCATTGTTTCCAATTACTTGTGAAATAAATACAATAAATATTTTTACCCCGTTTTACCTAGGGGGGGAGCTCAACTCAATGATACACAGTTAACTGGTGCTAAAAGCCAGCTCTTATCTTCATTCACTGATCATTCTCTCCATCTGTACTTGCATTACTTACAATCATTACTTGTGACCACATGGAAGATGTAACACTCAACATCAGTTTTTACAGTGGCCCCAGTCACTGTGCCAATTATTGTCCTTTGTTCAAATGTTCTAATAACCTACCATCCACAGAGCAGCTCATGAACACATCTGAAAATGTTTTAGACTGTCACCAAAAGGCTGTGGGCTGTTACCCCAATGATCTACTGCGTAGATCTCCTACTGTGAATCTGCTGATCTTTCTTTTGTTTTGCTATATACCTACACTGTTGTCAAGGATACCCAGCTTTCCACTCTCTTGTCTGAACAGTCCACAAGGTGTTCTATTAAAAGTTCCAATTAAACGTGTACAGCCATTCACCTGTACATTCATCTCTTTATTCCCTTGCCACCTACAAACAACCAACGACCTGATCTAAAAAATACCAAGGGGTCAGAAGTCATCAAGAGAATGAACAAAATACTTGGGGTCTCTGGTTATCCCATAATAGCTATGGCAATGGTATCTCAAGTAATTGCAGTCCTAACAAAGCAGAATAAACCCAGATTGAAAAGACATAAATAAAAAGAAGGAGCAAGGAAAAGGTGAACAATTTTTCAATTTTATGACTAGTGCATTATTAGTATTTTGAAGGTTAAAAGGGTGATTTCAATGTAAAATATATTACTTTAGGTGCAGCAGGAAAGAAGTTGGTGAGATAAGTAAGAAATCCTTAATTATAAAATCATAGAAATACTTGAATTTTAAATTGCATTATATATTTTACTAAATGTCTATTTTATATAGTTAATCTTAAATGTACGAGACCATGTGGGTCATGGTTAGGAGCACAGGCTTTGGAGTCAGAGATATATTATTATTATTAATATTTTCACTCCTGCTCACTACTTGAATGTCCTTGAGGAGTGCACAACCCCATTTGGGACTCAGTTCCATCACCTATAAAACGAAATTACTAAAATGACTATTAATAGCACCTACACCCTGGCATCTGGCAAGAAAGCAATAAGATAATGCCTGCAATGGGCTAGTACAACCTCTGCACAAAATAAGAGTCACTGTGTGTTAGCATTCATTAAAGAATGCATAATGCGATTAAAGAGGTTGTGTGCCTTTGATTTTATAGTTAGGCTTTTGTAATTTTATGAAATTTACATAGCCATTTTAATATTTCATATAAAGCTTTCTGTATATCCCAAAGTAAAAAAAAGATGTGCAAAGATCAAAAAGCAGTCAAGGGCCTTCGGGTGGCACAGAGGTTGAGGCAGCTGTATCCCACACTGTCAACTTTGCAGTTCAAGTCCTGGACCCCACAGCTTGAAATTACCCTGGGTGTGTGTGCATGCATGCCCAAAATCCCAAGAGGAGAATGGAGGAGAGGGAATGGTGGTGTGCCTATTCCCCTAGCGGTGATTTCTCACTTGTTCATTCTCACTTTTTCTCTGTACAATACCCTGTAGCAGACTTTTAAAAAAGCATTAGACGAACTTGGAGATGCTTAGCCTGGGGAAGAGCAGGCGCAGTGGGGACATAGTGATGGACATCTTGTGAAAGGGATTACATGTGGTTGTCTCAGGAAATAGAAGTAAAGGTGTGAATGAAATGTTTAGGCAGGAAAGATTTTGATTCATTATGAAATGATTTGACTCACCCTAAAATTCAGAACTGTTGTACCATGATAAGGTTTACAGACTAGCAGGCTCCTTTCCTTTCCCTAGGGTTTCCAAGCAGAGGCTGGGCAAAACTGTAGCCAGGGAATCACAGAGGAGATACTTTTGCAGACTAGAGATTGAACACAGGTTAGATGAGGTGACTGACAGGAACCCTGCTGCTATGGGAGTTCATGACACTTATTTGTAACTGACAAACTTTTTGTCCCTGATGACTTTGTGTTTGTTGAATCATTCATTCAAGAAGCCTATACAATGGAAAAGTTATGAGACTGATTATTAAGAGCATAGATCAATGGAGCCAGACAGTGGTGCAGTGGCAGAACAAGGTACTCAGTGAGGTAGGCCCACATGGGAAGGTTCTGGTTCTTGGCTAGAGACCTCCTACATATACACTCATGATCTGGGGTGGCTGATGCTGGGGCGTGAATTGTGGCATCAAGACTATCAGGGTGCTGTCTCTCTGTCTCTCTCGCATGCTCTTTCTGTCTCTCTTATTCATGAAATAAATAAATAAATAAATCTTTTCAAAAATGTTATAAAAGCATAAGTGATGGAGTTTGATATGCCTGCATTCCACTCTGGCCTTAGCATTTTATTCATTGTGGAGTTGGGGAAATGATTTAACTTCTCTAAAGTTTTCATTTACTCATATGAAAATGAGAGTAGTGGTAGTTTCTCCCTGATAGTTTTTTTTTTTAAAAGAATTATTTTTATTTAACTATTTATTTATTTTTAATTTGATGAGAGAGAAGGAGAGAGAGAAAAAGTCAGAATGCAAGCTTCCAGTCTGGGACTCAAACTGTAGTTGGCCATGTGGGAGTCCAGTGCCCTTCATCCTCATGCCACCTGCTGGCCCCCCTTACAAGTTTCTTATGAGTCTCAAATAAAATATAGAATGGAATAACTTTATTATAGTTCTTTGCATCTCATAAGCATTCAGTAGTTGTTTGTCATTATTAACGCTAACATTGAATGAGTGAAAGTACTGAGATATGGAAGATCAAAGATGCATTGCCTGATATCTTCATTTATAATTTAGTCAACAAGTATTAAGCACCTATATCAATAAACATAGGAGTAAATAATATGTGCACAAATTTTTTGAGGAATACATCCATTTGTTCAACATTTATGATTATACATCTGTAAACAGGAAAGAAGAGGTCCTTGATATCATGGGGTTGGTGTCATGAAAGAACAATGTCAGAAAGCAATAGGAATATAAAGTAAGAAAATACAGTAGTAGACATGAAAGGTGATATGGGGATAGCAGGTATGTCCAGGACTTACCTGGCTGAGATAGTGACATGATGATGATTTGGATAATGATAAGAGGTTGACAGGGAGAAAACACTATTTCCTGATGGAACCATTAGGGTAACCATCACAGGAAAATAATTAGAGTTCATTGTTGGGGAATGGGTGGAATTTAGTGATCCATCTATCAGCTGATTCATTCAACTACTACTTAATGAGTATGTGGCAGTCCCTGCCATTAACACCGGGAACTCAAGAGAGCATTTGCATGATGAGCATGAAGTGGAGAGCCGGCTCCTGTCTCCATCATGTGGAAGACAGCCATGACAGTACTGAAGGGGAGAAAGCACACTTCTTACTTTAAGGTTTCACAATTAAGTAGTGGGATAAAAGGCTAGGAAGGTAAACTTAAAGTTTTCAGATGTTTAAAATTCCTAGGCTGGGGCCAGTAGGTGGCGTGTTGGTTAAGGCACTGGACTCCAATGTGGCTGACAGCAGATCAAGTGCCAGACCCGAAGGTTTGCTTTCTGACTTTCTCTCTCTCTCTGTCACTGTCTCTCTCTGGAAAGCACAGTACCCTCTAGTAAATTTTAAAATCATAGTAATTATAGTAATACAATTAAATAATTCTAAATAAATAAATAAAAATAAAATCCTTAGGCTCAGGACATGGAACGTCACTCGTTATACAATGGGAGGGGGAAGCAAAAGTTTTTTGAGCAAAGATGTGATATGATCAAGTGTTTAAAAAAAACCAACCCAGTGGCAGTTAGGAAGCGTCGAATACTTACGTGTGATATTATACTACTGCTTGCTCCTTCACTCATTCACTCATTCATTTGTTCAACAAACACTGAATCTATGTGTCCATCTCAAAACAAGGGAATCAATTGGGGAAACAGGAAAAAAGGGGGGGCTATATATGCAAATAGATATGAAATAGACATATTTGATGTCAGTACAAGAAGAGTACTAGGATTTCAAGTGAAGTTAAAGTTTAAAGAAATAACTAAATGTGTTTTCTCTATCCTCTGTTAGAAAAATAGAAGATTCTTTTAAAAATCCAATTATGCCATTTTTCTAACTGTCTACCTTAGTCTGTTATGAACAAGACTTAAAGTTGGGCTGAACAGATGACCCCCAGATAAAAACACTAGGATAAGAAAAACCTAATACATTCAACCAACGGCAATAATTCATATTTTTAAGATTTCATTTAGACTATTATGAATAATTTTAATATACAGCCTCTAAAATTTATGAACCACAGTTAGATGACATTTTCAATCCACAAAGGCAAATGAATTTATTTAGATAATATACAATCTTTCTAATGGTGGCACTTTTTAATATAAAGTTTTTATTGTAATAATTTAAAATGAACACCACACACGTGTTGAAAAGGCCTCAAGGTCACAATTTTCAAATACCACCATCAGTTTTGAAAGCTCGTGAAAACTCATAGTTAGATAAACTGGGAGGAAATCATGCTGTTTTCTTTTTAAGACCACAACATAATATAAAGTTCCTTCAGTAAAAGTAAATATTTGTATAACTGAGAGTCTGAACAGCCAGAAGTGACACAAACATGAAGACAAAACCAGCAACAGCAAAATGGGAGTTGTGCTTGGATGTTCTTTGGGGATATTTTCTCAGCAAACAACTGCATTCTCTTCTGTAAAATAATTCCCAATCATTGGATCACAAAGGTTGCATAAAGAATAATGGGAGTGTTTTCTGTCTGCTCTTTGTACTGGGCCACAGATGATTCTAGCCAGAGCAAACTGTATGACCCATGCTGGACTTAGCAGATTTGAGCAGCCTTTTTTCTGGAAGTCTGTTTAATAGGAGTTAGGAAGAAATGCTTTTTTTTTTTTTTTTTTTTTGAGAGGTTTTCACTATAGGGCGCGTGTGCTCGCCAGACAGACTGAGAGAGACATAGAGACAGAAAGCGAGAAATCACCCCCCAGGGGGGATGGCCACGCCGCAATCCCTTCTCCTCCATTCTCCTCTCGGGATCTTGGGCACGCACGCACACGCGCCCAGTGTGAGTTTTAAGCCACCGGTCTGGGACGTGAACCGCGGTCGACTACATGGGAGTCCAGCGACATAGCCATTACACTAACTGCTGGTTCCCAGGAAGAAATGCATTTTAAAGAAGGTGCCAGGATGGCTCTTGGTGATACCTTCTCTTTTGCCATTCTTGAGGCCCTCTCGCTCGTCTCTTAAACTGGGTCCTGTGAGATGCTCAATATTCTCACAATAAAACACCATCTTATTCAGATTAACTTAGTTTTTGTTATTCACAACCTAAAAGCCAAGCAAAACAAAGAGACCTTTATAGAGTTCTTTTATAACTACAATCCATAAAAAATTGAATTTAAAAAATAATTCTAACATATTATCAGGATAAAGTATTTTTCAGTTCAAGAAATTTATATGTCATTGGCTAAAAAATGATTCTTATGACTTTCTAGTCAAGTTTAATCATAATGGTGTTTTTCAGATTTTGCAAAATATTCTTTAGTTTCTCTTGTACTTTATTCCACCCTGTGTAAACCTAAAATAAAGAGGATCCCCCATGCACGCAAAGGAAATGCAGACACGTCACATGTATAGGCGATCTTGAACTCTAAATCAATTGGAATGGATTTTAAAACAGAACTAGGACAAGTCCTCTTAGAAATGAAGTTAAGGCAGAAAATGGTACTTCCAGAGCCGCGCTGTGATCTTTATTCATTTCAGTCCATTGCTCAAAATATTCACAAAATTCTCTTTCCTCATTTAGTTCTCTGAACTGTTCAAGGATATGTTTATCAGCAGCAGGAAGAAATGGCTGGTAGCTTTAGAAGATTGCCCTGTCTCTTTGTATTACTTCTTTTAACTCTGATGTTTACTTCAATTTTTAAAATGACACTGAGAAGATCTGTAGGTTCAGATGGATTTTGGCAAGAGAAACTGTGAGTGTCATGGAGACCAAAACTGCTTCTGAACAACACTTATTAATCCCTTTCTTTTTTTTCCACTATAAATCTTCCCTTTTTTCTTGTTCCCTACTTTAGTGATATATATTAAAAATTAATGGCTGTCACATGATTTTAGAAGAGTATCTACTTTTCTTTTGTTGGCAGATATAATTCAAGGAAAGTATAACTATTACGCTGTCCTTTCTAACGGAACTGAGAGATGCTATTACTATTTATTAATTGCTTGGCCTGCACTGTCGGGGTTTATGAAGTTAGCAAGGACCCTGGATTGAGTTACATTCTTGTATTCAATTAGGGACTGTATGTTATTATACTTGGTAACACTGTAGAACCACAGATGCTAGCCATCTGTAGATTTGATTTTTTTCCCCCTTGTAGTTCTCAAAAATGGAGCAATTTAAATCACTACTCCTAGAGAGACTTACAAAATAAAACAAGCACTAAGCAGCACATCAGTCGCAGATTTCCAAACAAGGCCAGTGTTAAATTCAAATTTGAAAGACTCTATCAAAAGTATTTGCATAATTAGAATCACTGGGCATTTTAAGCATTCTAGGTGGCCACTTATAGCTGAAGAAGGGTGAGATCAGAAATGGCGCTGGTTTCTCATGTTGCACTGTTTCCCCTGGTTAAATGGAGGACAGTGTTACCGTGTCATAAGAGCTCAAAGTCGGAAAATTGATGGTGAAATCAAGGGGTTAAAATTACTTCCAGGTGAAGGGAGCAGAAGCCATGAACCAGTCCTACTAGGACATTTTGGAGAGAGAGAATCCACCCGACCTTTCATTTCCTTCTCTCCCGGGGTCAGATGAGCTATTGGTATTTCCCCCATACAGAGCAATTTTTCACAATGAAGCAAAACTGGAAAGATACCTCGTTTATAGCAGGGTTTAATTTCTCAGACTGTTTTGTGAATTATTCTAAATAGATACTACTCTCAAAGTAGGTCCATCCTGAGGTGCCTCAGTCATGCATTATCAGTGCATTATCCTACCAGGGCAATCATTTACCTTCGACATCCTGACATTCACCAGGGTCAGTTTTGTCACTTAACGTCGAGGAAGATTGCTTTTGCACAATCATGATCTCCTCTTTAAAAACATGAGGCATACACCCCATTGCTCTGGCCGAATTCCAGGCGAGGTAATTGCATTCTGTTACCTAAAGACCCCCTGTAGTTTCAATTAGAAAAATCGTTTTGCCTCACTCTTCTACCTGTGGTGCTGTATGAGGGTAGGTACTGCACTGTTAAACAGCAAACTTGTCTCACCCCAGAAGAAGCTGCTCTTTATCATCGTCCTTAATTAATATTTATTGGGTACCCACAGGGTGAGTAGCTTGGGACAGGGCAGCTTGGTAATTAACTGTTCCCAAGTGCCAGTTGTCTCCTTTGAGAGCGAATGTGGAGGACCAAAGTTCGAACGGTCTATTTGTTATCCCACAAACAATGTTTATCCTTCTGATAGGTGCTGCTTTGCTCCCTTCAGTTATGTGTCCATCTGGTACACCTCTAATCAGAACTATTTTTCAGATCATTGGATCCTAATAGCTTCGGAGTTATGCCGAGAAGCTCTTTGTAGAGGCTGACCAAACAGTGTGAGCTGGCCCTTCGGTTCCAACCAATTACCAATCACAAATACCTGCTCTTCTGGGAGGTGGGGCGGGGCCTGTGTGTTGTCCTAATGAGAAGAAAGTGTTCCTCGTTGAGACGAGACCTCTGGGTTTCTAGGATTACATCGTCGTCTGTGCCATCTGCTCCTGTTTTTGCTCTCTCGCTTTATTCTCAGGAAGCAGAGGCCATGGAAACTCCTAGAAAGAATCAGATTGGCTGTGTCCTTTCTCCTTTCTCCAGACATTGTCTTCAATGCAGCCTGATTGGAGATTGTTTACTGAGTGATTTCTTAGTTGGTGATTATGCTCACTTCTTGCCCTGTTCCTAGCACTACATTCGGGTCTCCAGATTTCATATTTTATGGCATTACTTCTTAAGGCGTGTGATATTTCCGTGAAGAGTAAGTATGCGGGAGATTATCTTGGTCAATCAAAGAGGGATTATTGGTCTACATGAGACACTGACCTTGACCTGAGGTTGAGCTGTTTTGTGCTGCAGAGGAGACCTGCACACTCCTGCCCACTCCCTGAGTACAGCTGCTGGAGAGACACAGGGAACAAGCCACGCAGCTGCCCTCCAAAAGCTTACACTCCAGAGCTAGGCAGAGAGCATTTCCCAGAATGCATCTCAGAGAGCCTTTGGGTTCTCTTAGGCAGAGTGGCAAAACACATGACTTTTTAAAACTACACCTTTTATGCTTCAGTTATAAGGTTTTAGTCCAAATTTTCAAATGTCCCACTATCTTCCTCTTTTAGATTTCAGAAGAAAATGACCTTTATGGGAATGTCATTACTGAAACAATGAAAATATTCTCTGTATTGGGGAGGTATCTTATTTTAAACATGCAATTGTTTATATTTATATACAAATATAAAACATGCAATTGTTTATATTTATATTTATATATAAATATAAACAAATTTTACAAAACCAAAGCTGAGAACTTTATTTAAAACTATTGTAATAAGGTTTAGCTTTATGAGAGATTTTTTTGCTATGGGGCATTTGCACTCACCAGAGAGAAAAAGAGAAACAGAAAGTGAAAAACCACTGCTGAGTTGACATGGCCATGCCACAATCTCTTCTCCATCCTCTTGGGATTTTGGGCACTCACCTATGGAGGCCCAGTGTGAGTTTCAAACTGCCAGGCCTGGGACTTGCATCATGGTCGGCCATGTGGGAGTCCAGTGCCTTAACCACTATACCACTTTATGGCACTCTAAAAATATATTCTGAAGTATTTCAAAATATTCCATAGCTGAATATAGTGACTTCAGTTCTCCATGCTTGTTCTCGCTCCCCTAACTGCCCTCCTTCAATTCAGCTCATCCCCTTTCCTCACCTACCCTCATTGTGTGGCTGCTCTTCTGGTCCCTTCTCTCTTGTCTGGTTGGACCTCATTGTGCTGTTATGACGCAGACCTGCACGCACAGCATTTTCTGTAATAACATTATTCACTGCCTCTCCATAAGACAGCTTCCACCCCTGGCTGTATCAGTTACTATTCTTCAGTTGGAAGCAGCAGAGACAACTCTGGGAAACTTGAGCAAAAGGAGGATTTAGTGAAAGCTCAGACTGGAGAACTAGGGCTAGAAATGGGCAGGGGCAATGTTTAAAAACAAACAAACAAACAGAACAGAACAAAAAAATAACCTCTGTTTTAGAGATGTATATATATATATATATATATATATATATATATATATGTATTAGAGAGAGGTTTTTCGCTATAGGGCGCGTGCGCTCGCCAGACAGACAGAGAGAGAGACATAGAGACAGAAAGCGAGAAATCACCCCCCAGGGGGGATGGTCACGCCGCAATCCCTTCTCCTCCATTCTCCCATTCTCCTCTCAGGATCTTGGGCATGCACGCACACGTGCCCGGTGAGAGTTTTAAGCCACCGGTCCGGGACGTGAACCGCGGTTGACTACGTGGGAATCCAGCAACATAGCCATTACGCTAACTGCTGGTTCCCTAGAGATGTATATTGAAACATTTATTGATAAAATGATGGTTTTTTTTCTAGAGTTTGCTCAAAAATTCTCCAGCATAGGGTGGAGGAGATAGGCTATAAAAGAAACAAGTATAGTCATGAGCTGATAAGATTTATAGCTGGATAATTGGTACATTCGTATTCATTACTTTCTACTTTGGGGTGTGTTTGAAGTTTTCATTAAAAAAAAAAATGTTAAAATTGTGCCAGTGAGTGGTGAGGTGGTTAAGACTCTGGATTCCACAGGGTGACTGAACAGTTTGAGTCCAGGGTCCTGTGATTTGAAAAACATGCTGGGCGTATGTGTGCATGCCCAAACTTCCAAGAGGAGGATGAGGAGAAGGGATTGTTGCGTAGCCATTTTCTCTGGGGGGTGCTTTCATACTTTCTTTCTCACTTCCTCTCTCTCTGGTGATTGAGCCACATGGCTAAAACCTATAAACAACAACAACAAAAGATGTATCTGAGATGGGTGGACCTAAGAGCTTCTTACTAATTGGAGTTAACAGAATGGATGAGAATGGGTATTATGACTCTCGAGTAGACCTGAAGTAAATTCTTAAGAAGATGCACTTGACTCGTTGGTATGTGAAACTAAACCCAAAATATAAATGTCCTTTTCTCCCCATAGAAGAAAGAGAGAAGCTGTTTGACAGAAGGAAAAGATGCAGGGTGGCCCCTCCAATACTAAGAACCCTCCACAATTTTTCTACCAGACCGCTTATTTATTTTTCTGCAGCTTTAAAATGGTTAGAAGCATCAGTTATTGCAGGATTAATTCTGTACTTCTTAGTGCGATATCAAAGCCTGGACCACAACCTCTTTCTTTCTTTGTTCCCTCCAGCCATTTTCGATCCCATGCAGGTTATCCGTGCCAGTCATATAAATAATGTCTTTCTTGAATAGGCTACTTACTTCCATTCACAGGTGCCTTGGGTCAAGCTCCTTCTTCTACCTGAACTAACTTCTTTTTTCTTCTTTGCCTTGTAGATTCTTACTCATCTCCCTCATTCCAAATCACCTGGCTGTGCAGGCTAGAGGGAGGCTCCCTAGGCCAGAAACCATTTCCTGCCACCCCCTACCCCCCGTTTCTCTTCTCTACTATAGCACCCAACAGGATATATCCAGTATAGGGTGACCACAAGCAGTGAACACCCAATAAAACACGTCTCTTTGGAGTCAGCTTTTCATGCTACGATGACTCGGTCATGTGGATTGTGGGCTTTGCATCGATGCATTCACACAGTTGCCTTAATCTGTGTCTTAGTGATCAATGGCTTCAGTTCAGTACGTTCAGCATGTCCTATCACACTTTGACTGACTTTTACCTCCTTCTTCCCACTCCCTAAATCCATCTTCTGTCTCCTTGTTTCCCCACCATCTGCCATTTTTTACCTTATCCACCCAACGTGGTCAATAGTAGAAGCTCTTCAGTTGCCCTGAACCAGGCGGAGACACTAAGAGGATTTATTAACTCAATTACTCCCTTCTTCCTTAGGTGAGGAAGCTCCAAGGACTGTAGGGAGCTGGATTTTGCCATACCCTCTAACTCATTTTGACTTTAGGTGGCAATCTCAGAAATAAATATTTATTGAATGAATGAATGAATGAATGATTATAACAGAAGTGCTGAACAAAAGGAAAAAAAAAGGTAAAGCAAAAAGTTCCAGAAAAAGCTTATTTTTTTGCTATTATTGGTGTCTTTGCCACACACCCCCTAAAAAGAAACTATTTTCCAACTTGACATTTCACAAAGATAGTAGGGAACTTGGAAGCAAAAATGAAAATTAAAAAAAAAAAAGTACTAGGTCATGTTGCTTGCTCTAGATATTTTTGGCATGACTAAGATGTGCTAGGAATATTTCATTTTGACATGAACTCTGACCATGTTTCACTTGTAATACGGCCAGAATGCATATATTTACCCAAGACAGAGTAGGGTTTGTGATAACGATAGTGTGAGGCGCTGTGGCCTGTATTAAGGATTCCACTGACTTATTGGAGCTGAGTGCGTCTGCAGCCTGTGGAACGAACTCGAGTGACCTATTTCTTCTTTTTTGTTTAAGAATCAGGACATAAGCAAATTATGTATCAAGAACTAATAAGACGACTAGATGTAAGAAAACAGCATGCAACAATTTAATGAAAGAAAAGTGTATTACTTGCTCAAGACACAAATAAAATGCCACTTTTAGATTATAGTTTTTCCAATCTATTTATTTGCTTCATTTTCTTTAACTGCTATTTCGCTCAACTACAACTTTTAATATTCATTGCATAAAGAGTACAGCAAAGCTTGGTTATTTTCAAATCTTTGTTGAGCTCGCTTCGACTTATTTTTATATTTCACTGTCAATAATGGAGTACTTAGTTATAATAGGATACTACATTTTGCATAGTTATTTCTCTTCTTTTTAAGATATCTAAGACTATCGAGCTAGAAAGACATGTTGCTTAAATGGTTGATTTTACACTAACTCACCTAATCTCCACTGGGATCCACTGTTTTATAAAGTATGGAAGAAAATTGTAAATTGTATATTTGTATCACTTTCAGGTACAGACTCATGCTAAAAATGCAAGTTGTATCAGCTCTAAGACAAATCCATCCAAATGTCTCCAATGAACAGAGATCTGCATTTTTAGCAACTTTCCAGAAGACTCTGTATATTAATTTATGAGGATTGTTGATTTAAGCGTTCAATGTAGTATTAGCACATAATTTGTCTAAGAATTAAGCATGTTTTAAAAATCATCAGGATAACTAACCTCAATCTCCTGGTCTTTCTATAAGAACTACCTTGTATTTCAGTGTTGATTTATAACTTTTTAACTTTACCTTCTTTAATGTTGATACATCAAGCAAACTTTCCCTCCTTAGGTTTAGATGCTGTGTTTTGAACTCATCCTCAAACCAGCGCCTATAGACTTGGTCCCTAAACGTGCTTAGTGTCCTTTCATTTCAGCTGTGCTCTTTTGCTCCTTAGAACCATTCTGGATCTCTTCCATAGTCTTCTGATCAAATGTCCAGTTGTCTGATTAATGCAGATCAGTGATCAGCCCACAAAGTCAACTTTCATCCTTTCCACTCCCTAAATTGCTTTATTAGATGCATTTCTGTATAAAAGATATTAAAGAACTCTTTACTCTTTATAAATTCTTCCAGGCAGAACCCATAACTAGTTTAACTTTAAAAAGTAACATTTGGGGGACCAGCAGTCAGCATAATGGCTATGTCGTTCGACTCCCATGTAGTCGACCGTGGTCTGAGCCCCAGACCCGGCAGCTTAAACTCACGCTGGGTGCATGTGCGTGCGTCCGTGCACAAGATCCTGAGAAGAGAATGGAGGAGAAAGGATTGCGGCGTGGCCATCCCCCTGGGGGGTGATTTCTAGCTTTCTTTCTCTCTATCTTTCTGGTGAGCACATGCATCCTATAGCAAAAACGTCTCCAAAAAAGAAAAAAAAATAAATAAAAAGAAAACAAAACAAAAAGAAAAAATAACATTTGGAAGTTAAATTGTGCTTTTGTTTTTTCTAATCAAAGTAATACATTTTATTGTGGAAAACTGGAAATACAGTAAACAATTATTATTATTTTTTATTTTAGGAGAGATTTTTGATATAGTACGTGTGTTCTTGCTGGAGACACAGAGAGACAGAAGGCCCCAGGGGCACTGGCCATGCTGTAATCCCTTCTCCTCCACTCTTTTCTTGGGATTTGGGGCACACATGCACACACGCCCAGTATGAGTTTAGAGCAACCAGACCTAGGACTTGAACTGCGATCAACTACGTGGGAGTCCAGCAACATAACCATTACGCCATCTGCTGGTCCCAATAAACAATTAAGAATTAAAAATAATTCACTAGCCCACAGTGAAAAATCTTTACAATTATTACATTTTTAAACAATTGAAAGGACATAATGACGAGACACTAAGAACATGCTGTGTATGCAGTTCATTTTATTTTTGTTTTTGTTTTTGTTTTTAGGTTTTTGCCACAGGGAACATGCACTTGCCTGAAAAGGACAGAAAGAGACAGAAAAACTGATAAATCACTCCCCAGGGAGGATGGCCAACCCACAATCCTTTCTCCTCCAATCTCCTCATGGAATTTTGGGCAGCATGCAGACACCCAGCGTGATTCTTAAGCTACCAGGTCTGGGACTTGAACCAGAATTGGCTGTGTGGGAGTCCAGCACTTTAACCACCATGCCACTTGCTGGCCCTCCTCATTTTATTTATGTAGCAGATTTTACGCTTATCCTCCACCGTGCCTTTGTGGAAATTCAGCTTCTGGAGAGGAGGATGATAACAAGGGACTTGGGAGAGTATAGAAGAAGGCAGAGGAAATGAGGATGCTGATGGCCAGTTATACAAATGCATATGTCAGAATAACACCCTTCCTCTTTTTTGTGGTTGGAAATCAATAATTTGCAAAGTTCCACAGTAGATTATGATCTGAGGCAGAGAATATCAGGGAGTCTGAGATCTGATGACCATTTCACATTAAACCTCAGAACACATCTTGGCAAATGGAGGAACAGTGACTTTGATCACGTGATTTGGTTTTTGAGTGCTTGTGTTCATTTTGATTTTCCTTTGCAAAGTTAATCTGGGAACTTCTGCACAGAATTTTTCTTTTGCACGCCTCATGTGGAACAGATGCGTTTTCTGTCAAATGGAAGCGACACTTGAGCTCTTCTAATGGAAATTGTTAAAGTGCAGAGTATTCCTATTCTTTTATTAGGGTTATATTAGGCAACTAGCATTATTCATTATTTCTAAATAAAGTGAAACGTGGACCCCCATGCATGAAGATATTTATTACTTATTGATATTTAAAGGTTGTTAAATTAATCTTATTTAAATTACTCCTACTGCCAACCACTGTTACAATAATTTATTATATAATATTACTTGAGGGTTTTCTTTTACTTTAATATAAAACTTGCAAAAGCAATATATTGCCTGTAGATTTTTCCTACAGTTCATTGTAACTGTGACTAATTCATCACAACTGTTTAGACATGCAAAATCTATAATACTTCATAATGTTGATTTTCTGTTTCTGTTTTCTAAGACTAGAGCTTGATTTGAAACCATATAATGAAAAATTACATGCATCTCACTGAAAGAAATATTACTTTAACCACTTGGAGGTAGAAGACCAGAAAGAGCCCTGTTATTGTGGATGGGGGCTGTGTATGTAAAATTCTGATAACTTTACTAAACTCTGTTATGGCCCTCGATAGGGATTAGACCTATTTTTTGTCGTTCAGTTCTGGCTTAGACTTAATGTCATTACCTCTCCTCTTATAGGCAAGTCTCTGTTAGGTAGAATAGAATGTTTTTGAAAATAAAACTCTTTGCAGAATATTTAGAAGCTTACTACCTTTTTTTGTGAATTATCCATTCATTTCTCTTTTCTTTCTTCTTTCTTTCCTCACTTTCTTCTTTTTCCTTAAGCACTTTATATTACTTTGATACCGCCAGTCAATGGGCTGGGCAGAGGCAACAGTGGGAGTAGCAGTTTATTTTTCTACCTCTTATCAGATCGTATGATGGGTTAAAGAGGAAAACAAATCAGGGGTAAAGTGGAACTTTGCATTTATTGGTGGGGATGGATCATATCTGTTCCATTAACATGGATGATTGAAGCTGCTCGGTACCATTGTGTTTGCTATTCAAACTGATGCTATCATTTTCTTAGTGATGATTGAAAGCTGCCTCCGTATCATTATGTTTGATATTCAAACTGATGTTATCATTTTCTTGGTTTGCATGTGGAAGAGACTGATGAATTATTAGTTACATCAAATCTTTAACATGTGCAAATTAGTCAAATGCAAAACATGTTTATAATATTCATGCTTATTATTCTTCCATTTATACTATTTTTTGAGGCTTCACACAAGAGCAGAAGAATATGTGAAGGCTTTAACTGCCACTTAGTTACTTAGAGTTTAAATATTTAAAGCACTGAGACCTTAGAAAAACAAGGGTATACATGGATACAAGGAAAAGGATTACTTTGTCAACCACGTTGTGATTATACAAAAGCTAACAGAAATAGGAGAGGAAATAAAAAATGCAGGTACATAAAAAATGCAGGTAAAAAAGCCCATTGGTATGAAGTTTGGATATTTTATGACATATTCAGGAACCGGGAATGGTACAAACTGTGTAGCCATTCATTCATCCGTACCTTGAGAAAAATATTCACTTAATAAGAGAATATAGCAACGCATAAAATACAAACAGGTTTTGCCTTCATGGCGTTAGGGGAGGCAGACAAAAGTTGAAAAACCACATAAGATGTACAGTCACTCGTTGTGACAGGTTCTAGGAAGGAAAATGAAGGGAGTGATTAGAAAATGTTAAAGGAATCACAATCTCAGATGACCTTGGACAAAGGAAATCTGTTTTGAGGAACTGGCATTTAAGCTTAGGCCTAAAACATGAGTAGGAATTAACCAGGGGTCAAGTGAAAAGAGCGTTCTGGACAGAAATGACAGCAAGGCAGTGACTTACTAACATAGAAATACCTTAAAAAATGCTCACTTTGTGCAAAAGACTTGCTCCATGATGTAGTTTTACAATTAGCATATAGTATTTTACATGGTTGTTGTGGCAAAGAGTATTAGAACCCATGCAAAAACTGCATTGACTACATTATGGTCAGAACGATGAGAAATGTGCACATAATTTTATGCAAATTGTATATACTCTGTGCTTATTTGCAAACACTGTTATTCTGCTAAGAAAGTTGCTCTATGAATACCATGGAGAGAACTGCTTTAACTATTAGTTAACTTCGTGAAGCTGATTTTTAGTCCAAATTGGGGGGAGAGGGAGGATCAGAAACCACGTGTCAATACTTTTCAGAAAAGCAAAAATAATTTGGTATCTTACTGTTACAAATATGCTGATGTCTGAAGTTATATTTAAAGCTATTTTTAGTAAATAAGACTCAGCAATCAAGTTAGATTTGCTGACATAGAATTCATTTGATATAATGACACTTAAGGGTTTCTCGACTTCTATTCCATTTCCTGGTACTCAATCCCATTATTAAGGTAAGAAAGTGTTAAAAAAAAAAAAAAGTAATTATTTAAAACTATCTAACAGTTTTGTTTCATTGAATTCTTGTTTAATTTCTCATTGCAGAGTGCGAGTGATTGTTTTTAGGATAATTCATATAAGGCACATAGATGCACTCACTGCATAGCATTTGAAGGTATTTCTTGGTCTGAGTGTCTGGCTTTGAAAATTATCTATCATCTTGAACCTATTTTTTAAATTCGTCCAAATTAAATAAATCCAAATTAATTTGTTTATGAAAGTTCTATCTTCACTTACATAATTAACCATCAGACTTAAACAACTTTTTGAAAGTAAAATGTCAGTTAATTATTAATACATATTATTAAAGCAAAACAAGTCGCCAGAAGCATTTTTTTGAATTTGTGATTGAATTTCTGTATGTTGTTCTTAAGAACCAAACTATCAACATTTGTCATGATAAACTACTTATAATCTTGTTAAATATGCCTTGATTTCAGATAAAGAGAATAGTACCTACCTTTTAAAAAATAAGAATTATTTTTAATGCAGTTTTATTGTTAAACTGTGTTGCTCACAAGTAGTTTTACTTATTTAATTTTTTTGGAGTAAGCCTCTCATCAACCATGAGATATAGAATCAACTCCATGTCACTCTTCATTAAAAATAGGATTTTTCATTTCTTTCTTTCTTTCTTTTTTTTTTTTTTTTTTTTTTGAGAGATTTTTGCTATAGGACACATGCACTTGTCAGAGAGACAGAGACAGAAAGTAAGAAGTCATCTCTGAAGGGATGGCCACAGCACAATCCCTTCTCCTCTGGAGATTTTGAGCACTCACACATGCACGCCCAGTGTGAGTTTCAAGCCACTGGGTCTGTGAGACCATGGTCGGTCATGTGGGAGTCCCACTCCTTAACCACTCTGCCACCTGCTGGCCCTGGATTTTGTCAATATCAAAGGAGTAGTACATTTACTAAAATATTAAAAATGCCATGTAGTCTCACAAAGATGCCTCAGATATATGGCGGAGTATGTATCTTTTATGTAGTATACATCTTTCATATACAATTCCCAACCTCTCTAAAAATTAGGACATAGACTGTGGCAATACTCTCAGAAATACCTGTCAGCACCACCGACCTTCAATTCAGGATGAGTGTAGGCATCACATCCCTTGCCTGGGCTAAGTGACATCATGCAAATGGTGGCATTAGTGTCATGAGTAATAATGGCTTCCCCTTCAACCCTGTCAAACAATATCAGGTTGCTAAGCTCAAACTTCTGTTGCCGAGCTCAGTGAAAACTAAAAGACAAAAAAAATAAATAAAGCCTGTACCAGGTAGCTGTGGAGGGGTTAGTAAAGTGACTTGCTGATAAATAACAATTACCATAGCAGTGATGAAGGAATCTGTTTTCTTGTTTGTTGTTTATTTTTTAATGAAATCCATTGAGGTTCTTTCTCTGTAGATTTTATTTTTCTTTCTACTATAAAATTAGAACTTGTCACTCTACTATGGAGCCCTGACAGTTAAATAATAGTTTGCAAATGATTAGTGGAATGAGGAATTACTGCCCCCCTGAAAGAGCTCTGTGAGTCAGCAGATAAAGATAGCCCCTGGGGGGGTGATTTCTCGCTTTCTGTCTCTTTGTCTCTCTCTGTCTGGCGAGAGCGCATGCGCCCTATCACAAAGACCTCTCCAAAAAAAAAAAAAAAAAGATAGGCAGCTCAAGTTTACAAGGAAACCCCACAGAACACAGGAAAAGTAAAAGCAGAATGGAAAATTTCTTAGAGCACCCAGCCAGTTTGTTAAACTTCCCTTAATTAGCAGAATAATTTTCACTTGAAGCTTAAAACCAGTTGGCCCAAACATTCTTCACTTGAAGCATGTTCAGCTTGGAAAGGGGGTTGGTGGATTACATTAAAATGGCTCACCACACCCCGTGTCTGGTCTCCATCTCCCTGTAATGGAAAAGGGATACTGGCAATATCTAGCTATCTTGCGAGGACAGCACCAAGTACAAAGAAAGGACAGTAGGGGTGGTGATTTTAATTATCTATGTAAATTAAACTATGTGCTACAGTCCTGTGATTGAAACTCATTACTTTAACTTTATTGTTTAGTTATGAGTGTAAACCTCAGCTCAATTAAATTATAAACCAGATCCTGATGGCTCTACATACTCACAGTCTTTCAAGGGAAAAAAAATGCATACAAACAGGATGAAAGAGTACCTCAGCTGTCTTTTGTATGTTATAAAGTGTAACCCCTAGGAGGCATGTGCTAGGGGACAGTTTATGGTTTTTGTAACCCAGCCCTGCACTGCAAAAAACACACCAAGGTTAGGAGCCGTTTATTACAAATTAAAAAAAAAAAAAAAAAAGTAATAGTTGATTTGTCCTTTCATTTTGTCCATTTCCAAAACAAAATAACCCTCTTGAATGAATGAATTAGAATGAATGAATTAGAAACCCCAGCTCAACTTTTTTCTAATACCTGACATATCTTTTAATATTATAGGGTGTGCCATTTCTCCTGACAAATAAAGGTCATTCTTATCTTTATTTTTGCTACCTCAGGGGATTATCCATAACTGTCAGATTGTGTAAGCTCCGTTGACTGTAGACTAATTGTGCTTAAATTAGATATATTAAAATCTCTAATTGTGGTAAGAAGTAATCCTGTATTTCCCCTTGTGTCATTGTTGAATCAATTTCCTCACATGGGAGATTTACTTAGAGATAGTTTTACTTCACTTGAAATAATTGAGGACATTCAAAATGCCCAAGTTATTGGATTCACTTGAAAAGTTGCATTTATTCTGTGGACTTATGTCAGGCACAGGTTTTAAGGGAGATGCCTTTAACTGACAATTAACATGTTTACCTTGGGTCGATTCTTTCTTGGAATTATAATTCTTATCCCAATTGTGATGTTTTGATTTGTAACAATTACCTACTCGAGAATCTAATAATTTGGAATTTAATGGGTAATTAAAGCTGTTTGACTTCTCTAGCAGAGGTCACTTTTATTGGTGATAAGAGTAATAACAGTGAACATTTATTGAGCACTTAGCTTGTGCCAGGAACACTGCTCAGCATTGCACAGGCATTGCCTCACATAATTTTAACAATAACGCTATTACGTGAAGAGATTCTCATTATTTATTATCCTATTCTAGGACTAGGGATGCTGAGTAACTCAATGAGGTTTGAAAGCTGTTAAGTAGCAGAGCCAGGGTTTGGACGCAAGTCTATTTGACTCCCCAATCCATGGGGTGGAAATAAAGAGAATGCTGAAACAATGTATCACAGTTAAACCTAAAATACAGAGAAAGAGAACTAAAAAATGGTCATCATACATGGCTGTCTTTTTATGATCAATGTATTAGTTGCTAAATTTTTTAAAGCAAGTCAGTGTGTCACAGAGATTGGCGACTGAAGACTACTGTTGCGCTTGATATACAAAGGCTCTTGATAAATATTTGTTTGAATTTCATTTAATTAATGTTTATTTTTACAATGGACTAAAATATGAACTGTATTTGCTCAATTTGAAATGCGGCTACATGACAACTGGTAATTTAACCTCCAAAGTTTTCAGGTTAATAGTGACTTCCTTCTCCTCCAGTCCTCAAGGGCGGCTCTATGCTCTGCTGCCCTCTGCAATACAACAGTTCGCCAACTTCTTGCTAATGTGAATCCTCCTGAATTAAAGCCCAGGACCATGCCCATGCCGACCATACCTGCCTGTGGCACTTTGTGATGCATCTAGGGAATTTGTAAGGTAGATGAAGGCAAGTTAGCACTAATTCAGAAAGCTCACCTTTGTCTTTTAAAAATGCCATTGCTCTTGAAAGAACACTTAGAATAATAAAGAAAAATACATGTAGAGGATTGACATCTTGTTGCACATCATACATATTTCTCAATAATTTTTTTTCCCAGGCTGGTATTATAGAAAATAGTTGGGGCCAGCCTATATCCTGCTACGTAAGATTGTCCCATATTGGGGCTGGCAGGGGACGTGTTGGTTAAAGGTGCTGGATTCCCACATGGCAGACCACACAGTTCAAGTCCCAAACCTGGCAGCTTGCTTTTTCACTTTTTCTTCTCTCTCTTGTCAAATCAAAAAATAATCATAACAAAAGCAATGAAATAATTGTTTTTAAAAAATGCAATTAAATAAATACGTAATTGAAAAAAAACAAAACCAAAAACAAAAAGATTGTCCCCTATAAGTTTGTGTTCCAGACCCAACAGATTGAAAAATGCTGTCTACACATAGGAGGGAGACATGGAGAAGGGATTGCAGTGGGAACATGACCCATGGGGAGGTGATTTCTCATTTTCTTCTTAATCTGTTTCCCTCCAGCAAATGCTCATATGCTCTAGCAAATTAAAAAAGAAAAAAGATGTCTACATTTTAGTTTAGTTTTTTTTGTTTTGTTTTGTTTGGACTGTAGAACTCCACCTATGATTATAAACAGCACTTAAATTGCAATTGCAGTTTTATGTTTTGTTGCATTCAACAAATACACAATCCTCAATCCCATTATGTTTCCAAATACAATTGTTAAATTATAGCTTTGCTTCATTACTCATTTTATGATAACGTAGAGTCCAAGGAAAGTACACTCTAGTATAATTTTCAAAAATAGAAACGGATTTAAGGAAGGAGCTAAGTGAGATCACATGAGATCATGTTGAACTTGGTCTCAACCTCTCCTTACTGTCATGCCTACCTTAATCTACATTGTGTGTTCTGCCATTCACACAGAACACATATATACCTTCTATGGATAAGGCAAGGGATTAGTGTATGTAAAAGGATATTTAAGAATAGCCTTATGTCTTAACTAATTCACAATCCAGAAAAAATGAAATAGACAATATTGATTGTCCTCCAAGGAGAACAGTTAAAAGAAAGAAAGGAAATTTTGAGTGAAAAATACTGTCTTTGATTTTGTAGAGGCCCACAGGATAATAAAAATGTTCAGTGAGAAAATAAAATGTGAGTTGGGTTTTAAGAAGGAGTAGGATTTAGCTACGTTTGAGGCAGAGGGGCCGGGAACAGTTAGGCATTGGAATGTTTTTCCTTCTCTTCCTTAGGACAGAATCAGCCTCCTTCTAACCACCACCTAGCACTGTTCAACCTTAATGCTTCTTTGCTACCAATTCCTACAGTGGATAAAGAATTTACATTTTTTCATCATATTAAGATTCTCCATAAACACAACCTTAAGGATCCTGCCATTAACTAGGTTTGTGGCAAAGATGAATTCACTTCTTAATGAATGTCAATGTTTTCCTCTATAAATAAGAGAAATGGACTAGAATTTTCATTGCAAGCACTAATCCATTGGTCATGACTGCCTGGTATGCCTGACAGACTGTTTCATGAACATTTGAGAATAAACTTGAACTAAGTGGAAGGAAGCAACAATTGATTAATCATGTCTGCCATGGGCATTACAGAAAACAATAGTGATGGTACCTTTGCCTAATACTTTCAACCACGCTTTTAACCAAATCAGCTAAAGTAAGATTCTACATTTTAGGTTTCTAAATACCAAGAAATGCCTTTATTTCCAACTTTCCTTTTAAGAAGTGGGATTTAGGTAGGCCCAGTTCAAGAAATCCATAGAGGTAATCTTAGAAAGACACTGTCAGCCTTTATTAGACAAATTGCAGGACTTTTAAAGCAAAGCTGAAATACTGAGCATGTGAGTCTTATACTGTTCTGCTTTATAGATAGCTTGATCATACAAGCAACCTCAGAATTGGATTAGAAGACTCTAGATTTGAAAGGACTTGCCTTTCAGTTGAATATGGCTATAAGTAAACTCGAAAGATACCTTGAATTGATAACTAGATTACTTAGATAATATAAGGAATATGACACACAGACCCATGGGAAGCATTTGAAAATGGCTTACAAATTGTATGTTTAGGTGGTTGGATCTATCCAATAACAGATTTCTGGTATCAACTAAGTAATATGACTTAGGTGGTAACAGCATTGAGGGTGGTCCACATAGCTATAAAAGCAACTACGATTCGTATTTATTTAAATTATGGGTTTCATCAGCACCGTTTTAAAGTAGTTCATTTAAAATGAATACTTGGACACTTAATGCTAAGGAGAATAATTTTATTATACATTACGATCCCTGCCCTCCCAGGGGTCCGTTGGAATCATTGGCTGTAACGTAGCTACAGCAGGGATGCTGTCAGTTCTTCTAAATAAGCAGAAAACAATAGCATCTTCTGTGTGTGTGTGTGTATTCCTTCTCCTGATGTTTCTCTGGCCGTGTGTATAGTCTCCTAACTGTACCTCTTAGATTTAGACAAGAGCTAAGATTTATTACAAAACTATTTTTTAAATATGGCTCACCCATTGCCCTAAAGTGACACAAATGTCAAGATTACCTATGAAAAATCAGGGGAAAAAAATTAATAATTTAATTTTTCCTGTGTTGGATCCTGTGTGGTGTCTATTTTTATGAAGTAGTTTGGTCAGGTTTTTCCCTCCTTCTTTTGTAAGTTTTAAATGGATAAATTGTGCTATTGTATTTCATCGAAGCAAGGATGATAAGAACAATAGCAGAGTACTCCTCGTTGTCAGTGCCCTTAAATTATAATTGATTAGTACACGAATAAAGAAGTGATAGGGGATTGGATTTTGAAAGAAAATGGGACTAGGTGTAACTGGTTTGAAGGTATGATTTTATTGTGGAAGAGTTGAAACACAAAGGTTTCCCCAAAGTCTCATTTTTCATAGACATGAGATAAAATCTGTAACTCTCATTCCACTGGGGTTTAGGCTATTTGTTGGCTTTAATTTAATTGGATAGAAAGCAAGGAATTATGGTTTGCTTTGAGCTCTTTTATCTTCCTTAGTAACATGTCACTTATATGACCCATGGACTCTGGGAGCGTTTTTGAAAAGGCCTCTTTAAAGTAGGCTTGCCATCATTTGGGCACTAAAATATGTTTTACTTGGAGATGTTCAGGGGCAATAAAATATAGAATATCATTTTAATAATAGAGTAAAATTCAGTGAAAGGAAAGTAAACAGCAAATACAGGCTGAAACTAGGGTAATGAAAGCGAAGCCTGCTTCCCAGAAGTTAAAGTGCTCAGTTTTATCGCAGACATATAAATGCCTTATGAGCCTATCCGGCAGGAAACACTTAAATATGTAGATCTTCTGTGCGGTCTCATTACTTACGTCGCTAAATGTTCTTGCTAGCATGTTGTGCTCTGTCTCTGGTCTATGTGCCATCGTGGAGCCGTCTAGAATGGACACTTGAGAGCAGGTGTGCTTGACAGCATGAACTGAACACACGAGTTGCATCGGCTCTAATGAAGTGCACTTACTCTTAGCCTGGGGTAGTCTGTGATGTTCTGTGATTCTTCCATATCCATTCAGCAGAAGCTTTCTTGTTTCTCAAAATACCTCACCCTAGACATTCAGGAGCCACTTCTATGGGAGGAAAAGCAGTTTATCCTTCACTGACATCCTATTGTTAGCTGGGCTATTGCACTGGCTGCCAGTCCTCCTCCTGCTGACTAAGACCCTCTCTCCCGGGTCTCACCGTCGGTGAATCAATGCTGTAGTTCTTGGCAGGAAGAATGATAAGGCGTCTGTGCAGTGTCTCCTCTTTAGCCTTCTGTGTGCTTAGCTGTTACTCCGAGTGCCCAGATGACCAGGTATTTAGGCTGCGAGGCCGAGAGTATGTCTGTAGAAAGCAGGCCATGTGGAGGGAGCTCTTCCTTTCTTCAACTCAGCAGCCCATGACCTTGCTTAGGACATTTGAACTTCCTGACTCTCAGTCTCACCGTTTATTCGGTCCAAAAGCTGTCATTGAGGATCAACCCCAAATCACTAGGTATTCTGAGAACTGGAGATACAAATATGGTGTCCCTACCCTTAAGAAGCCTACCAACTTGTGGAGAAGACAGGGAAGCATGACCATGGTCCCATCAACTTCCTGCAGGAATTATCAGGCACATGAGACCATACATCGGTCAGTGCTTCCCAAGTCCTCCGCGGCCATGTGAACTTCAGAACATGGATGTGGCAGTGTCCATACCAGTAGAGCCTCCACCCAGAAACTGTTTATCCCAGAGGAACACACAAGGTTGTCTTCAAGGTTGAAACTTGGTTAGAAACACCAGGATTCCTGTAAAAATCAATAATGGCAATAGTCACTACATGAAAATTGGCAAGCGATTGACAGAATATAAGTGCTAGAGATTTTAGAGGGACAAGAGGCCCCATTAGAAGTTTCAGAAGTACTTCTTGGAGGAAGTACAAGGTGTGAATGACTGACAGGAAGAACTCACAGGTAGCAAGCCAGAGAAAGGGCATTTCCTACAAAAAGTACAAGGCATATAGAGGTGGACACGGAAACTACTCTAATGGATGATCCACAAGTCTATCGGGACTGGCAAATTCTTGGAAGTAAGTGCTGAGAGTGGAGTTGTAAAGCTATTTTGGCTCCTATCCACGGGATATGTCGTTTCCTTTTACTACTGTAAATGATACCACCTGCAAAGTGCATTGAAACATGAAATTTAGCAGTCATAGATGCTTCAGATTACATTCACATAAACAGTTTAAAAAGTTATGTTTCCATTGTCTACAGAGTAGATATGGGCTTTAGGTTCTTGTGTATCTCTGTGGGGCCAGCAGTTGTGTGGTGGTTCAAGGCACTAGATTTTCACATGAATAACCATGGTTCAAGTCCCAGACTTGGTGACTTGCTTTCTCACTTTCCCTTTCTCTTTCTCTCTGGTCAAATTAAAAATAATAGTAAAATAATAAATAGAATTAAATAAATAGATAATTTTTTTAAAAATGTGTATCTCTATAACAAAAAATAGAGAAGTATGATAGTGTTACTATATTACAACTCTTATAGGCTAATAACAATGTTGTTTCACTCACAGATTTTATTTAATTCTTAAATCAAAAGACATAATTTAAGAAGCATTCCATAGATTGTCCTTTTATGTAGACTGATTATGTTTTCAAAACTATGTATCATGCACAGACATCTTGCTCATTTATGTACACAAATCTTGTTTTAAAGAATTATTTTATTGAACTTTACTTATTTGTGTGTGTATATATATATATATATATATATATATATATTTTTTTTTTTTTTTTTTTTTTTTTTTTTTTTTTTTTTAATTTGAGAAGGACAGAATGAGAGAGAAACAAAGTGAAACCAAGTCACCAGTTCTGGGACTCGAGCCATGATTGGCTATGTGGGAGTCCAGCACCCTACCACCAGGCCACCTGCCAGTCCCATTATGTGCAGAAGTCTTGATGGACTATTTCCAATGATTGTGGAGCCAGGGACTATGCTAAGTCCTGGGGCTACCAAGGTAGCAGCCTTCAGAGCTTTATCATCCAAGAACCAAAAGTTAGCCACAGAAGATAGGCATGTAACTCATAGGGCAATTTAGTTTTTCTACAAATACTTAGCGCATATGAAAGCAGGCTCCTTTCCAGTTTTCTTGCTAATCATGTTTATTTGGCCAAAGGAAATTTTATTCATGTGAAAGTCCTGTCCATTTGATAAACTGTCTAGTAGTCTTCACTGTGAAGTGGCTAACATATTAGCTGGAAGATATCTTTTGTTTTTTAAACAGAAATTTCTTTTTTTAAAGTTTATTTAATTTTTCTTGTATAAGAGAGAGAAAAGGACAAGCACCATCAACAAGGTCTCACACTGCATTTCTCCCCCTACCTTCCCAGCTAGTCAGGATCACAGGTGTGCATGTGTGCGTGTGCCCAGCAAGGACAGGTTGACTCTGGAATCGAACCCCAGTCTCCCAGGTGGCATCCAGCATCATGGACTGTTGTACTACCACTGGGCCGCTGTGGCTGGCTCCAGAAACTTCTCTTGGCAATGATGCAGATGCGTGCCAGCAACTAGCAAAATGCTAATTTTGTACCTAAACTATTATTTATAACCATCTCTAAAAGTAGGGGAAAATGGGGAACCAGCAGTTAGCATAATGGCTATGTCGCTAGACTCCCACGTAGTCGACCGTGGTTCGCGTCCTGGACCCGGTGGCTTAAAACTCACGCCGGGCGCATGTGCGTGCGTGCCCAAGATCCCGAGAGGAGAATGGAGGAGAAGGGATTGCGGCGTGACCATCTCCCCGGGGGGTGGTTTCTCGCTTTCTGTCTCTATGTCTCTCTCTGTCTGTCTGGCGAGCGCATGCACCCTATAGTGAAAATCTCTCCAAAAAAAAAAAAAAAAAAAAAAAAAGTAGGGGAAAATGTAGAGGGAAAAATTAGGACAATCAGATCCAATCTAGATTTCTGTAAAAAAGAGTACTTACCACATTCATAGTTGTTAATAAAAGACATCATCTTATTTAACATAAAGTCTTCACATTCTGACATGATAGCCTAGATCTTTATCTTTTGCTCTTCTTCATTTATCTATTTGGTGTTGCAATAGGCACGTAGGGTCACAGGAGTGATACAGAGAGAGGGAAAGCGAGAAATCACACCCACCACCATGACCGGAGGCCACACTGCAATCCCTTCTCGTCTCAGGATTTTGAGCCCACACACATACACGTACCTGGCATGTTTTTCAGGTTGCCTGGTCTGAGACTTGAACCTTGCAGTTGGCCATGTGGAATCCAGTCACCTTAACCCCAATCCAAACTTCTCGCCCACGGCCTAGGTCATCCTTTTGGAATTCCATTATACCCCTAAAACACTAAGAGTATGTTCACTTACATATCTTCTATAGGTTTTTAATGGAAAACTAAAAGTAGAAAAGTTAGGTTTTACAGAAGATCTATAAATATGATATTTAATTTAAACAATTGGTAATGATTCTTTTCCCATCCCTAATGGAATCTCTGCACCTAGCAGAATTGTGGCTTTCACATGTGGTCTTGACTAGTAACTTAATGTGGCGATTAACATACATTCAGTATGTATTTGTGTATGTACCAAGATGTAGATGTCCTTTCAAATTACACCCACCTTCTCCTTAGGCTAATGCTATATTAAATTGCATTGAAATGCAAAGGCACCTCACTATAATGATTTTCCACATCCCATTTACTTGTTGATTATTAATGAATGCCTCCCGAGTTGCGTTCCTGCTATTTTGTCTTTAAGACTACTTTCAGGGTTTTCGCATCATATTCAGGAGGCCAGTCAGAGTTCTGAGCTCGCAGCTTCATTAACATTCTGTCCTACACATCATCTGACTCACACTTTATAATCTATCAGAACACCTGTTTTCTTTACAATGGCCACGAGGCAGCTCAAAACACTGTGGTATTTAGCATTTAATAATGAGCACAAGATATGTATTTTTGACACTTTAAATTTTCTTTAGAAAAGTGCATGGAAAAAAGCCAAGTTTGAATGAATTATCTAAACTTTTGCAATTTCATAACGTGAATTTTAACCAACTTTTAAAAAAACGCGTATCAGAAAGTGCCTTCTCTCATTGTCAGTGGGCATTACGCTGGCTAACTAGGAAAGAATGTAGAGGGAAATAACTTTAAAATGTCACTGCATAAACTAATAGTGATATTGAAAGTATTTTTAAAAGAGTCTGTGCATTATTACTTTCCCTATTTACATACCACTCTCACAGACACTTTATTGTAATTCTCGCACAGAGAGGACGCTGAGAAGCTTAATGTCACTATTAATATCTAGATATGTTTGTAATTTAGTGACTTAAGACAATGATGGTCACTGCATGTTTTTTTTTTTTTTCCTTTAAAGTTGGGACATTTAGAAATGCGTTTGTTAAATGGCCCTCCGTTTAATTCTATCTGAAATACTTCAAGGGAGGGGTGGGGTGATAATGGATGGTCTAGAAGGGCGAAAGTCTGTCACTATATTATGTAAATGAAGAAATGAACCATCTCCTAGTGCTTGTGAACTGCTTTAGTTTTAGGCGCTAATAGAGGGCATACTGCAAGTTGATTATTGTAATCCTACAGCGTTATCTCATCAGTGAGCGGATTAAAGAAGCTCTCTCAGCTGAGGGGTCTGAATAAGCATTTTCATTCACTCCCTGCTGGGTCATTGACAAATGCAAGCTTTATCTGGGAACATTTAAAAGAATGTACAGTAAACAAACCTATAGTCTCTTCCCTGGCTTGGGTCCTTTACTGGATTTATGCTGTTTTGCAAAGGCTGATATCACTCAATCTAGAAGTCAACTGATTTCCACTGTGCCCCCCGCCTCACCTCTAAAGGAAGAATGGGTGTATGTGGTGGTGGAGAGTAGGGGCGGAGAGGGAGAGCCAGATCCATCCCATATGAAAGTACTCAACAGTCTAAGTTCCTGTCTCCTCTTCTTGTTCAAATCTAGTGACCTGATAATGACATTCACTTCCTGTCTAATGGCCCCGTGATAGGTGCCAGTAAAAGTGTCCTTCAAAATTTGGGTTTCCCTGTCATTTCAAAATCAAAACATTGCTGTCTTATGTTCCTCTGGAACATTCCTTAGTGTTCAGAGAGATCACTAACTCTTTGATTTCATTATAAGATTAGAGAAATTATGTTAATGATGGAAAATAAATTGGTGTGCTAATATTATTAGGTTGACTCACGTAATGTCATTTTCTATAACTCAAATCAGCTGAATATTGGAAATTTTATGTGGTTCTATCTGAAATACCCAGATAGTGTGTACGGATTAACTGGAAGTTTAATAGGAAGGATGGGGTGGATCATACCTGACGATCACATGTAGGCTCATGCACAGTTCACAATGCTGTTGTTGGTGCCAGGCATTGTCATATGTCCCATCATTCAGTCCCCTGATCATCTCATTAGCAACATGAAATCTGAGACTGAGACTGAATAAGCAGGTAGATTCACATAGTGACAGTAAAAGTACCAGATTTGTACTAAGCTAAAATTTTTGTAACTTTAACTACCATGCTTTTTATATTAATATATTGTCTCCAAATGATATGCTTGATTCGGAAGAGAGCAGTTGTGGGTAGGTGGGTGAGAGATGAGAGGCTTCCTAGGTCTTGAAAATCATGTGTGTAGGCAGTACCCAGGTTGACTGTTTAGATTTAGCCTTGGAGAGGTCATATCACCTAATTGGTAACTTATTTGTTGTAGATTCTATGCAAGTGTTTCTGTAGAGAGAGTGTGGGGAGACCAAAGCTCTACCTTGTTCACATTCTTTTCTTTAGCAGTACAGGGTTTAACTCCTATACTGTAGATCACAGTTGTTTTGTTTTCTTTTTCCTGTTCTTACACCAAATGGTTTGTATCAACCAAACATTTCATCATATTTTATCCTATGTGATCGTCTCATGGCCTTTTCTGCTTAAGTGTTATCTCCTCATCCAGGCTAGAACCTCTTCCAAGACAGAACAATCAATATCTTGTCTTTATTTTGCATTTTCTGCAGAGTTTATCCCAGCACCGGGCACATAACAGGTCACTAAATACATGTTGACTGGTTGATCAATTAAGGTCTTTGATTCTAAATTTCACTCCAGACCTACCATTAATCCCTTTATATAGTAGGAACACCAGGGCACTAAACATTGACATTAGAAGTCCTTTCTAAGACATCAAATCACTCATCCAAGCACATGGTGGGGTATGTCAAAAACAATGTATTCTCTTTAATAAAGATTCTAGATGTGTAATACACATTTAATATACCTCAGAACCAATAGCTCAATGGTTAAAATTAAATTACTATATCACTTTTAAAAGAAAGTAAAGACTCCAGGTGTTCAAAGACCACTGTTTTATCTCCTATCATTGTAAGTAAAGTGGCTCCCTGAGAGAAGAATGGAGATTCTGAAAGACGCCACTAATTGAGCAACACTTTAATGATGAAATTTATTGGGGCCAGCAGGTGGTACGGTGGTTAAAGTGCTGGCCTCCCCAGCCTGATGACTTGAAAATCACACTGGGTGTATATGCGTGCATGCCTAAAATCCCAGGAGGGTAATGGAGAATGAATTGCAGCATGGCAAGCACCCCTTTGGCAATCATATGGCAATCACAGTGAGAAATCACCCCATTCCCCCCAAAGGTGATTTCTCGCTGTCTCTCTATCTCTGTCTCTCTCTGTTGAGTGCATACCCCCTATGGCAAAAAAGAATATTTTAAAAAATTGAATTCATGGGACTAGCAGGTGGTGTGGTGGTTAGGGTGCTGGACTGCCACAGGGCTGACCACAGTTTGAGTCCTGGGCCTAGTGGCTTGCTTTCTCTCTCCCTCTCTCCATCTCTTATCTTCTGTGGTTAATTTAAAAATAATAATAAAATTAAATATTTTAAAATTGAATTCATTATTTCTTAGAAATAATTTTTGGCCTATTATTTATAGTCAGAAGGTAATTATTCTTGAAATATGAACACATAATCGGTTTGGATTTATGTAAGTTTTAAAACACGCACAGTTTGGATTTATTCTAAGAAATATGATGTCAAATTGAATGTCAAGTTAGTTTTAACTTTAATATGATATTTACAAGATGAATCATTTAAGATGTAGTAAATGAGTGTTTTAAGATATTTAAGACAACATAGAAAACATTCCAAAACTGAAGACTCATGTTATAAAATGTTGGAAATTGGAACCTTGATTCACCATTTTGTGAACATAGGCTAAATGGAGCCTAAACGTTTAATTGAAGTTAAAATTAGAGTTAATGATACCAGATATTTAATCAACCAATGCCTTAAAATACCCAGCAAGGAGCAGTTGGGGAAATGCACATTTGAGCTTGAAAGTATTTTGGTATTCTCTGTAGCCAGTATGTGTGTGCTTTAGACTAAGTCTCAATGAGCAGTGCACATCAAGATGCCTACACGGTAGATGCCCATATAACATCAAACAAGTGGTTATGAAACAGCAGGATCTCTGCAGGAAGCAAAGAGATATCTAAAATAGTACATAATCAAACCTAGCAAATGGTGTAACATCTTCAGATGAATGGTTAGGTTTATATAATGATTTTAGTTAATCTTTCTCTTGCTTGCTGGAAATAGGCTCCTTCATGTTCCTTGAGTAAGTGGGTTTTGTATAAGGATAATGCATCGAAACTTATGGAAAGTTGGAACATGTCCTATCCGTAAGGAAAATGAAGGACAGAACTGTTTGGGTACATGTAGACTCTTCTAGAGACACTAGGGACCTTCAAAAAGTTTTTGGAGAAAAATGGACTGAAAGTATGAATTTATTTCTGTGCAAAAAGAAATTTAAAGTCCATTTATATATTTTTAAATATGCATTTTCCATGAACTTTTTGAAGTCTTCATGTAGAATGTTCCAGATGCAGAATTTTCCTGAAACCTCATTGTCATGCTGTGCCATGATGTGTGTGGCTTGACTTTTTTTTTTTTTTTGGAGAGGTTTTTGCTATAGGGTGTGTACGCTCTCCAGAAAGACAGAGAGAGACAGAGAGAAAGAAAGTAAGAAATCACCCCCATGGGGGAGTGGCCACACCGCAATCCCTTCTCCTCCATTCTCCTCTGGGGATCTTGGGCACGCACACACACATGCCTGTCATTAGTTTAAGCCACCGGGTCCAGGACTCGAACCGCAGTTGACTACATGGGAGTCCAGCGACATAGCCATTACGCCACCTGCTGGTCCCAGTGGCTTGACTTTTGCATAGGTGCTTTCTCTCTGCCGTTCATCTTTTCTCTATATTATGATGCTAGTTACTCAATAGTATCGATTTTTCTTAATTCTACTTCCACATTGCCTATTAGAACCTCATTGACTAGTTTCTTACCTTCAACTTTAATTCCTAAGTACTGAATCAATTCCAGTACCAATTTAAAATCCTGAAATATTGACTCAAATGATGTGTGTGTGTGTGTGTGTGTGTGTGTGTGTGTGTACATGCATGCTCACCAAGCAGTGCTTACCACAAATGGCCTCTAAGTTAAGACTTAGTACAATGGCCCAGTTTTGGTGAGATGGAAGTAAACCACAAGGCATGCAGCCAAGAACATGGTTAGGTAAAGCTGACCACTCTGGAGGAACTAAGGTTGTGGTTGTTATTGCAGAGGGTATTATAAGCAATCAGAAATAAACAAATAATATCCAAGCTATCCATAGCCAGAAACAAAGCTTGTCTAAAATTAACTTTTAGTTTCTCAGATTAAGCAGATTAAACTAGACCCATTGCTTGAATCAAAGGCAAGTATATACCACTACTCAAATGTTTTAATTCTTTTCTCCTTGAGACAGTATTCATTGGTTTTGTTTCTAGCATCTCTGCACACTACAAGAGAAAGATCTAAATGACACTTGAATTTTGAATCAGGGCATATCCATTGACTTTTGGAAACAGGCTGTGGTATGGCTAGAATTAGACATGGTGAAAACCACCGAATTTATCCAGAACCTCTGCGGAAACATTCATCATCTAGGGGTTTATTTTGGGCATTGGTGAATCAAGCTTATGACTATGTATGGTTTCTTGGCACAGCCAAATATTGACATGGCATTTTAATATGCCTTCTGACTGGTTGCAGGAATCCTTATTATTTCATGGATTAGTTCCAGCAATACAGACTCCATGTGTTCTTAAGTAGTCCTGGGATCAACATTAAGGAAAATACTGCTGTTGTGTTGGAGTATGAAATTTATGCAGAATAGAGTCCAAATGTGACTTGACCACCTGAGGCTTAGAAAGGTGTAAAAGTTAGCTAATGCAACACTGTGTCGGTTAGCTTTTTCCTTAGTGCTATTCTGTGATCCCTGCAAAAAATTACCTTTAGAAATGAAATTTAATTAAAAGGCCCTTCTCTCTCCCTCTCTCTCTCTCTCTCTCTCTCTCTCTCTCTCTCTCTCTCTCTTTTTACCACAAAGAACATTGGTGTACAATATTAATTTATGGTATCCTTTGAGTTCTGAACTCTCTATATTAATCCTCAATTTATATAGCACAATTGTATTTTTCAAGTTTTCTTAAGACCCTTGAAATAGCTTTAATAAATGGGGTAAGATATATTCTCTTACATTTCTCTCTTCCATTTAAAGTTACCAGTTGAGTTCCTATCCAATTTTTTTAACATCCATACTCTTTAGTGCATTAAACACTACTTATATCATGACAAGACCTCTTTATAGTTAAACATGAGGTGATTTAAATGTTCGGGATAAATTAGTTTGCTTAGAAAAAGTCCTATTTGGTGATGGACTTAAAGCATTTCCTTTGATAGATTGAGGGCATGTCTACACTTATTTTTGAACAAAAATGGCATTCTATTAAATGAATTTCACAGTCAACCTTATTTCAGTGATCAAAGAGGTAAGAGTAAAGACTCAGATAATTATGAAAGGTGAGTGGGATGTGAAATGACTAATGAACCAAGAATGAGAAGGTCTATTCCTAACTCTACTCTAATTATCTGTATGACCTTGGGCCCTTCATTTCTCTGGGTCTATTCTTCCCATTCGTGAAATGAGGGCTTTAAGTATTCAGTCTATTAGGATCTCTTACCTATATTATTTATCTCACACCTTGTGAGAAATACATTCTTCATGACATTTGAAAAAGTTTAAATATGAAAACATAAATGTTCATAAAAGTCATGCTTTTTATGTTAATATAGCTATGTCCAAGCAGAGAGCACACAGGAATCTATAGATCCATTTTAAGTGACAATGCCTAGATTTGGAGAGCGTCATGCTTTGGAAGATGGGAGTTGTTATTGTTATGCTACTTTGCTTATTCTACCCCCCAAAAAAATGCCTTTGAATATTTAAAAGTGACTAATTTCACCTGTGTGAATGAATGCATTTATGTTTGTGTGAGTTGGTGTGTATTAGTTTCTTATAGCTGTTGTAACAAATTACTACAACTGTAGCTTAAAACAACCAAAAATCGATTCTCTCAAAGTTCTAGATATAAAATCTAAAATCAAGATGTCCATGGTGCTCCCTCTGGAGACTCTAGAGGAAGATTCATGTCTTATCTCTTTCAACTCCTGGAAATTCTCAGTATACATCTGCCTCTGCTCCAATGTCCTGTGACCTTTTCCTCTCTTTATCTGTCTCAATCTCCCTCTGCCTCTCTCACATGAAGATGCATGTGATGGCACTTAGAGCCCACACTGGTAATCCAGAATAAGCACCTCCTCTCGGACTATAATTAATCATCTATGTTGCCATATAAGGTAATATCTGCTCTCGCTATATGAGAAATGTTTGCAGGTTCCAGGGATTAGGACACAGCCATATATTTCTGGGATCCACCACTTAGCCCAGGACAAGGGAGACGACAGATAACTCATAAGCACATGCCTCATCTTCGTGCACAACATCTAGGCAGCGTTGGCTGATTTCTGAACAATAGAATGCAGGCTCGGTGATGCCAGATTTTCTGATTTTAAAAGGAAAGCTAGAAATCTGGATTTCACGTCTACTTGTTTATGTGTAAAATCCTGATATTTGATGTTGGCCCATTGGGGGAATAAAAAGTCTGCATGTAGCAAATAAAAGTCTAGTAAGGGCCATGTTCACTGCAAAGGCTGCCTGTACCCAATCTCAGAAAAAAGCAGTGAAATTACCTTTGAGAGAGCACTTTGTATCCATATTCATTAACTCACCAAACATTTCTTTAGCACCTAATAGAATAATATTTATTTTAGATTGACCAGGGGAGACCTTGCTGCTTTGAGAAAATAACTCCCAAAATGCAACCGTCATAGTTTTCCTTTAAAAGAAAAGAAAGCATTACTTCAATATTTCCTTTCTGAAGGAAGGGGTTGCCTAAGCCTGTCAACTCTTCATTAAGATCTCCTGGGTTTTGTGATCGTGAAATGAAGAGAAGATCCAAATTCAAGGTCGTATATATAGTCTGATCCTTTAGTACCTTGATGATAATGGTGCACTGAGGTTGCCTAATAAATACCTGACAATTACCGAGTCGTCTTCATCTCGGTTATTTTGACTGTGATTCTTTCTTTTTTGCAAGACAGATTTTTTGCTATTAAGGTGCACACACTCACCAGAGAGACAGAAAAATGAGGAAATCACCCCCTGGGGGGGATGACCATACTGCAGTCCTTTTTCCATTCTCCTATAGGGGTTTTTTGGTGCACACACACACATGCTTCTGGCATGAGTTTTAAGCCTCCGTATCTGGGACTCAGATCATGGTCAGCCATATGGAAGTCCAGCGATGTAATCATTATACCATTTGCTGCTCCCTGGACTATGATTCTTAATAGATGAAGAAAACAAGGCCATTCACATTCCATACAGACCCTTATTCCTACTGAGTCAGTGTCTCTGATTTAGGCCAGCATGCTAGAATGCCAAGTCCTTCTATTTCATTCATCATAGGCATTAAAATGCATGTTTATTTAATACAAATTATGAAAATTGTCACAGGTGCCCAATTTTCCATCAGTAGCTATGAGACTTGGTCCAAGTCCCAAAAAGTCCATTTTCTCATCTGAAAAATGGGAATAATAACGATACCTTCTTCTCTACATTATTTTGAGAATTAGAGTGCTTAATACATATGAAGTTTTCAGAAAAGTGCCTGGCATATAAAAGCACCTAATAAGCATTAGCTATGACTTATAATGACCGTGATTTTATTTACCTTTACCAACAATTGGTTAATACTTTTATTATTCTCTCTTCTTTCTCCAAGGGAGTGCTTCTCAAGATGGAATGTGTATATAATTCACCTAAAAAACATGTTAAAATATAGATTCTGATTCATTAAGTTTGGGTGGAGCCCAATTCTGCACTTTTTCTTAAAGAATTATTTTAATTTAACATTATTATGATCGTTATTTTATTTTTTTTTTAATTTGAGAGACAGAGAGAGTGAGGCAAAGTGAGAAAGCAAGCCACTAGGTCTGGGACTCGAACTGCAGTCAGCCGTGTGGGAGTCCAGTGCCCTCAACCACCATGTCACCTGCCAGCCCCCACAATTCCATGCTTTTAGTAATCTCCCAAGTGAAACAGCGACTGTTGATCTGAAGATTATGTATTTTGAGTAGTTGATGGTCTATGAAACTGGCTCCATTTTACAGTCATCTGGAAAGCTTTCAAAAAATACTAATGCAGGGGCTAGCAGTTAGCATAATGGCTTTGTCACTGGACTCCCGTGTAGTCTACCACGGTTCAAGTCCCGGACCCAGCAGCTTAAGCCCACACTGTGCACATGTGCATGCTTGCCCAAGATCCCAAGAGGAAAATGGAGGAGAAGGGATTGCGACGTGGCTATCTCCCCGGGGGGGGGGGGGGGGGGAGGGCTGATTTCTCGCTTTCTGTATCTCTCTCTTTCTGGCAAGCACATGCACCCATGCACCCTATAGCAAAAAAACATCTCCAACAACAACAAAAAAAAATACCAATGCATACAGGTACCACACTGCTCTCATCTCCCAAATAATTATATCAAAACCACCAATGGTGAAAACTCAGGTCATTGGTATGTTTGTAATAGCTCCCCAAGGAAATCTACTGTGTAGGCAGGGTTAGACACACTCTCCTGTGTGGAAGAATTTTCACACCCTCACAAATAATGGAATACAAAGAAATACCATGCTTTTCTATTGTAAATTAAACTCTTCACCTCACCTGGAAGAAGCTAGCAGCATAAACAATAACACATCTGAAGGGGTGCCCACAGCTAGTCTTGCAAGTATCTTATGGGAAACACAATATTTTGGTATTTTCCAACCTGGTGTTGTTAACAAGAATCATCTCTTGTTTGTGTTTGTTAATCAGCTTGATGAGCAGTTTCTATGTCGATCTTCCCAAACTGTGTTGGCCAGTTTCCAAGTCAAGTGCATAAATTACACACTGCCCTCTCTTCAAGCTGCTCACCGCCCTTTAGAATATTGGAAAGGATTTTCTTCGAATGTGTAAATCTGTGTAAGTGGATGGCTTAGCCTGGAACTTTGTGGAGGTTGGTCTGATGTGATACCATCATGTGTCACAATATTATGACACTGTGAGGACGTATTTTAATGTCAAGGAGTAATATTTTGATCAATATCCAAATGTCAGTCTTACTCTTTTTTTTTTTTCTGATAATGTTCTACTTATATAATGGTGTTTCCTGAAGGAGTTATTTATAGGTCTTGAGCCTCAAAGTACCAACCAAAGCACTCTATTCTAAGAACCAAGAAGTAACATATGGTTTAGCTCTGCTGGGATTTGCTATCAGAAAGAATGCATGGGTGTGCCATAATTCCTTAACAAAAGATGAAGGAAAACGAGCTACCAATAATATGGAAATTTCCACACATTCAGTTCCTCTCTTTATAAAACACACACTGGGTATCACTGAAATCCCATCAACCTGGGACCCCAAGGACTAATTCCAGCTGTTCTTCCACTTCTCTGTACACTTATGGAGATTTCACACCACGTATCTCTTTTTAAACAGAGATCATTCTATAATTTCAAATCAGGAGCTGTACTCTAGAAATCACCTTAGATTTGAAATTACTAGTATGTTATTGTCCTCTTTGAGAAGTTTGAAAGGAATTTAGATCAACCAGCAAATAGTGAGCCTGAGTTTATAGTCACTATTTTCACTTGTTATGTGGATTGGTGGACACTCCGAAGGATACTCTATAGTTTGTATTATTTTTATGATCATTATTTTACATACTTCAGGATATCTTTATTGATCTAACTATCAGGGCATAGAATTGAGGAGTGAGTACATTTTTATGCATATCGAGAACTTGAAATGTTCTACCTGCAAATGGCCAACCCACTTAACAAAGTAGGAAAGACCTGCCTAATGAAGAAGGAAATGTGGAAATGTTCCTCGGAAAGGTCCCGATGCATTTTTGCATATGAAAACATGTCATGACTTTTCTGATGACCCAATAGACGCAGGGTCTTAAACACAAGAACAAGTACCACCATTTGCATAGCTGTGCCTAGTTCTTTCATGAACAAAAAAAGAGACCTCTACATACTAAAAATGACTTCATTAGTGGGTCGTTGGGAAAGTCATGACTTGTTTTTGGATAGAAAAACAGAAAAATACATCATGACTTTCCCAAAGACCTAATATAGAGGAGAGTACATTTGGAACTGAGATAATAGGGATTCATCTCTGAAAAAGTATCTAAGATGTAAATGCATAGTCAGTTAGTTGCCAACATCAAAAATCTATTGCTATCTATTTGAAAAATAGTACACACACACACACATACACACCTAGAAAGAAAAGATGAAATATTCTGCAACAGATCACTAACAGTGGGTAATGAGAATATATGGTTACTTTTTTTTTTTCAATGTTTCATAACAAGCCTGTATTACTACTTTTATCATCAGAAAACAATAACAACTTTTGATTGCTTTGCAAGTGTAGTTTATTTTTCTTCTTTTAGCTTACCTTACTTTGATTATTTTATAGTTAACATATGTGGGTTTTTTTTCTTTTTTTTTTTTTTTTTCTTTTGGAGAGGTTTTTGCTATAGGGTGCATGCACTTGCCAGAAAGAAAGAGAGAGACAGAGAGATAGAAAGCGAGAAATCACCCCCCAAGGAGGATGGCCAAAAAAGGAATCCCTTCTCCTCCATTCTCCTCCCGGGATCTTGGGCATGCACGCACACGCGCCCGGCATGAGTTTAAGCCACCAGATCCGGGACTCGAACTGTGGTCGACTGCATGGGAGTCCAGCAACATAGTCATTACGCTAACTGCTGGTACCTATAGTCAACATATGTGTTTTTATAAGTCTTTTTTAAAGGTATTTTATAAATACCGGAATACTTAAAAAAAAATTTTCTGGATCTCTATCCCTAGAGACAGAGATCTTATTGTTACTTGTTGGCTAATTGAGGTGTCTTTACCCTCCACCATAAATAATACTATCTCCATTTTCATAAATGTGGAGCCTTTGTTATTTTTAGAATAAAATCTCAGTTCCTGTGGAAATCTGTTCCTGAGATGGTCACCCATCTTTCAAGTAGAGAAGTTAGATGATGGGAATCCTGTTTCTAGTTCTGCAAGCATATACTGTACTCTTATGATCCCCCCCGGGGGGTGACAACAGCATCAGAAAAGCATAGAATCCACATGGATTCAAATGTAATCAAGTCTCCTGATATTAAGAGTGAACTCTCGGGACCAGCAGGTGGCGTGGTGGTTAAGGTGCTGGACACTCCCACATGGCTGACCAGGGTTCAAGTCCTGAATCTGGTGGCTTGCTTTCTCACTTCCTCTCTCTCTCACTCTCATCCTCTGTCTCTCTCTGGTCAAATTGAGAAATAAATGAATGAATAAATAAAATAAATAAATATTAAAAAAAAAAAAAAAGCGAACTCTCCTGGGAACAGCAGATGGTGTAATGGCTACTCCCATGTAGTCAACTGTGGTTCAAGTCCTGGACCCGGTGGCTTAAACTCACGCTGGGCATGTGTGTGTGCATGTCCAAGATCCTGAGAGGAGAATGGAGGAGAAGGGATTGCAACATGGCCATCCCCTCTCAGGGGTGATTTATCCCTTTCTGTCTCTCTGTTTCTCTCTGTCTTTCTGGCAAGCGCACATGCCCTAAAGCAAAAAACTCTTAAAAAGAAAAGAAAAAAAAAAGAGTGAACTCTCCAAATAAAACATTTTCGACAGGAGTCCAACTGTAACACACTCCCGTCTCACCCTTCCACTCTCCTATATCCCAGGTGAGGGAGAGAATTCTTACTTACAAAGATGAACAGGTGAAACTTTACGTTCCCGCACAGGAAAAGAAATCTTGTACTTAACGTTGTAAGAGTATCCTTATAAAAAGAATATTTCTAAAATATTATGTAGGCTCTCATGTGTAAGGCAAGCTCAAAAGATCGTATTAGTTAAATCTAAAGAGTCAATGAAAAACAGCTCTCTCCTCAAAAAAAAATAAAACATCAGCAGATTCTCTCATAAATTACATATATATGATATCAAATATTTGGACAATTGGAACTTTTTCTAATTTTTTTATAGAGTTGTATGACATCATTTCATATCTACCATTTTATACTCTGGACTTTGCATTTTTTGAACTCTGTCTCTGGTTATGCTGTTGTCCACCCAAATTGCCCTATTACTTGTCCGACGTGAAAAACGGATGCTAGCACTTCAAAGATGTCGAAAAAATGGCCTCCTTTCTCTTAGAGCACTCACTGACTCCTGGGTCAAGATAATAGATAATAGCTTATTGGGACCGGCAGTTAGCGTAATGGCTATGTCTCTGGACTCCCACGCAGTTGACCATGGTTTGAGTCCCAGACCTGGTGGCTTAAACTTATTCCAGGCGTGTGTGCGTGCCCAAGATCCTGAGAGGAGAAAAGAAGGGATTGCAGCGTGGCCATCCCCCCTGGCGGGTGATTTCTCGCTCTCTGTCTCTCTCTGTCTTTCTGATGAGCACATGCGCCCTACAGCCAAAACCTCTCCAAAAAAAAAAAAAGATAATAGCTATTTACCTGTTATCCCATAATATTTTGTGCACATTTCTGTTATAGTTATTTTTTCATTGAATTAATCATTTGTGCCTTGTGAACTGTAGATTCAGAATTCTGTGAGGTAGAGACCATGCATCCTTGTATTTCAACCATAGCACAAAACAGACACTCAAGAAATGTTTATGACATGCTTAATCAGATGGCATAGAGCTAGTGGGTTCTTGCTCTAAGGAAAGACAAATAAAATGAAACTTCATTGCCCCAAGAGTTTACCCTCTGCCCTAACAAAATAACTGTATCAAGATACCTTGTAGGTTTCTGAAGTCTCCAGAGAAATTCCTTCCTTTTTCAAGGGGTGTGTGTGTGTGTGTGTGTGTGTGTGTGATGACAGGGAGTGGAGTAGAAAGAAGGGGTGAAAATAGAGGGGAGAATAAAAAAAGTTTGAACTCAACTTCATTAAATAGTTTTTAATAAGACCTTACGAGATATTCAGCATTTTGTCTTGATAGCTGTATAAAGTCAGTCTTCTGACAAATTTCATATTGCCTTTTTTTAAAGATAAATTTCAATAATTAAAGTGTCCAGTGAAAGCCTGACAATTCGGAGGACTGCGAATTAGGGAGCAATCCTGAATGACACAGCGTGACAGTGGAGTGCAATAATAGGAAATGTATTCATCTGAGATAAGAAAGGTCATCCCTTCCAGTGCCCCGAGCTCATCTGGAAGTCAAAATGGACTGCAAGGTTCACGGGCTAGGAGTGTGCAGTATTGGGCTGAAATTCGACCCACTGCTGTCAGGTAGAAGAGGGTGTTGGCGAATGAGTGCGGTGTTGAGAATAAAACATGGGTGCCATGTTCCGAATCCGACTTCCGTCTTGTGTCAGTTTAGCTACATTTCTGAATCTGAGCTTTGATCATTTCATCTTTAAAGTGGAAATATTAGAACAAGACCTGTATCAGAAGTTCATTGGGAGGATTAATGTGTAAAATTCCACTGTCATATCTGGCATGCACTATGTAAGCTAGGATTCAAACCTCATTTGTCTGTCTGGCTGTATAAATGGAGGAAATTCTTTAACTTTTCCAAAGTTTGTTCTTCTCATCCTCCATACACTGTACAGTGTTTAGCAAAAAATGATATGATGACATTTAAGTGCCCTGCCTTTGTAGCTGCTTAATCAATGATTGATGGGACTTCTTCTGCATTATAATAATCTCTGTTGGACTTATCGGAATCAATTTCCATAACCTGATCTCACCCTTCTGTCTTCCTACTGTGTGTTTATTAGAAACACAATAGTACCCTGTTAGAGGTCCTTTGTCATTAAAAACTAGTCTTTTGTCAATATTATACTATGTATTTCCGTATTTTAAAATTTTAGTTTATTTAAGTATATATCGTGGGAGTGGTAAAATATTAGACACAATAGAAGAATGATGATTTCTCTAGCAGTCTACTTTACATTTATATGTAATCGTTGTTAAGATAAAATCAATGAGAAAGCCTTGGCTTGGTTTCTCCCCCTTTCATCTGGAGAACTCTTTGCTTCAGACAGTATTACATATCGTAAGTCTGGATAATTGAGTGAATGAGAAAAGTGTACTTTTTTTTTTTTTTTTCAATTTTGTAAGTTGGACTCTCAGGCTGAAAAAAAGCAAATCAGTCAGCAAATGATTTCTGTTCAAATATAGGCCCCCTTGTCTTCTGAGTCAGTCTCAGTCCTGCTGCAGACCGACTACTTCTAAGTCCCTGTTCTCATTTGCACATTTATAAATAAGGAGACTGTGTATGATCTCCAGGAGTGACTTAGTCCTTGAACATTCTGTAATCTGGTGATTTAATGTTGCTATAACTAGAATCTATTCCCCTCTTTCTTGATTTAACATGAACACTTCGATATTATGATTTACTGTGTTACTTTGTGCACTTAAGAGAAACTTCCTTTGTTTTGGTAGAGTACCTAGCATACACCTGAAGCCCAGAACGTCTGAGCACATGCAGTAAATACAGAGGTGAAGGGTGGTTTTGACACGGAGTGCCTCTAAAAGGTGAACACCATGAATTTACACGTACGCTCACACGATTGACTGGGTTCTGTGGGTTAGTAAGGAATCAAGTGACTAACTGGGTCGGTTTGTGGAAAAGCACAACCAAATAGCAGATTTCAAGTTAAATTTTCCAAATTTCATAGTATATTTTCTTTTAAAAAAATTTAAACTTATATATTTATTTATTTTACTTTGACTAGAAAGGGACAGAGAGAGGGAAAGTGAGAAAGCAAGCTCCCGGTCTGAGACTCAGACCACAGTTGTCTATGTGGGAGTTCAGCGTCATATCCACCATGACACCTGTTAGCCCCTGTATTGTATTTTCTTATCTCTCCTTTTCTTTTTAAAGAGATTTCTGGTATAGGCCACATGTACTTGCCAGAGAGACAGAGAGAAACAGAGGGACAGAAAGTGAGAAATCACTCCCTAGTGGAAAATGGCCACTCCTCAATCCCTTCTCCTCTATTCTCCTCTTGGGATCTTAAGCATCCACGCCCAAGGGCCCAGTGTGAGTTTTAAGCTGCTGGGTTCAGGGCTCAAACCATGGTTGACTATGTGGGAGTCCAGTGACGTAACCATTATACCATCTGCTGGTCCCATATTTTCTTATTTCTTTTAAATAACAAAATGCCTCTTGAGATAATACCAAACACAAGTGACAAACGTTTCAGCATTCAGTGTCCAGAATTTGTGGGATCTCCGGAGACCTCAGTGCAATCCTTAATGTGTGAAGCCAATGCTGAATTAAGAAATGGCTACTGTTCAAAAATTAAATTCCTTGGGATGCAGTATTGTAACAAGTTTGTTATACACATTGTCTATCTTCAAGAAAAACCTTTATATTCTTCCAACTGTTTTGTGTGTGTGTGAGAGAGAGGAGAGTCCTTTGTATGAAGCAATATAGAATGTATCTCAAAGCAGAGCTGCTCAAAGTAGATCTGCAGAACAAGCTGCCATCAATCCAGAATGAGATACTGAGAATGTTTAGAGAATTTTTAGAACAATTTAACATTAGCAGGATATTCATTTTTCTAGCAATTCTTTTTGATTATTATATTTCATGTCTGTGACAGATTGTATTTTTAAGAAATCAATTGTTCACACAGGTAACTTGAAAAACACTGAGAAGGAATTCCTTTTTTAAAATAAAGGAATAAAAGAATAGGAAATGTAACTGGGAAGGGCTGTCCGAGGGTTTGCGTGTGACTTTCTGTATGTAAGAGAGGGAATTTGCACAAACTCCTGCAGGCATCCTTTCTTAAGCTCTGCGTGTCAGGACCTGGGTTTAATACTTCCCTTCCATTATGCCTTTTAATCCTCGAGGAACTCTGTGTGGCGGGTATTTTTTAGGCACTTCTTTCTGGCCCAAAGTGGATTTTCTCACAAAATGGTAGTTATCAGCAGAAAGCCCTGATTTAAGTTTTCACTTTCGTTGCATCGATCCCAAGTTGTCAAAATGGGCTCCTGATCTGTGAACAAGGTTCCCTCCAGATCCTGCCAGCACGGAGCAATCGGTCGCCTGGCTCAAGAGCCCCATTCAGGTGGAGACCAGCGCGCTGCTTCAGCGCTGTTCAGGAAATTGACAAATTTATAGCCCTCCGCTGCCTTCCTTTCAGTGGGGAAGCGCGGCTTCTCTTCCAGCAACCGGACTTAGATGTCTGTTTACTGTTTCCCTCAAATGTGAGCACTGCCGGCCATGCACGTCGCAAATGGAAGTAATATCATTTGAAGTAGTCCCGCTAGAAGCCCAGGAGCAATCTAACTGCATTAACTCCTCTGTTTGAGTGGAGAAGGCTGAAGAGGGTCCGTGGCCTGACTGAGCCGAAATGAAGAAAACAGACCCGTACACGAGTCCATGACTGCAAGGAGCCTGGGTGCCCAGAGAGATTTCACTCCCTGCCTTCAGACAAATGGCACTGGCTCTTGGGGAGCCGCTCATGTTCTGTTTACAGAGCTTGTTCAACACTGGAAGTGGCTGCAACAGTGGCTTCTTGTAGTTTTTGAGGGGTTTCTCGGGTGTTCCCCCTTTCTGTTCAGAGCAATGGGTGGCTGTGGTCTGATGCACAAGAAACTCTTGTATGTATTTCTCCTGGCAATTCAAAGGTATAAGAGAGCTGTGGGCTTTCTCCATACGATTTCTTCAAGCCACAGTCTACGGTATTTTTTCATGAGTATACTGTCATTTTATTTCCCCAACTTAATAAAGGTATAATTGACAAATTAAAGTCATATTATTGATGGCGTGTACGTATTTTGATATATGTATACCTTGTGGAATGATTAAATCGAGCTAATTAACATATCCATCATTTCACATACTTATTTATGTGTGTGTGCTGGGAACATTGAAGATCTAGTCTCTTAGCAGTATTCAAGTATCCATTATAGTCTTAACTACAGTCACCATGCAGTCAAATAGATTTCTAGAACTTGCTCGCCTTTTTTTTTTTTTTTTTATTATTAATTACTTTATTTATTTTTGTATATACTTTCAATCATATTGTTTGGCTTATGAGCAACCTCTCCTCTCGCCCAGCCCTACTCCTCGCCAGCCCCTGGTGACCACCACTCTGCTTTCTGCTTCTGTGCTTTCACCTGTTTTGCTTGCACATAGAAGTGAGATGATGCAGTAGTTGTCTGTCACCCGACTCATTCTACTTATTAGTAAATAAATTCAAAGACCATTGGATTCTTTTTACTTTATGAAAAAAATAGCCAGTAAGTTTTCCTGTGGTGGGCATTAGAACTCATACATTTTTCTCTCCTTATTTAAACTCCAGTAAGTCTTATTACCCAGCACATAGTCTAATTTATGCTATGAATTAGATCATGTTTCCTAGGTATAATGCATAAAAGAATATCTCACAGTATATTTACTTCTTTAGCACAGCTTTCCTTAAAATTTTCTTCAAACATAGCTATTATCCTGCTCTGAGTGGTCTGTGTGGTTTCATTCAATCTCACAGACACACCATGAGATAAAACTAATATTTCCCCCATTTGCAGCAAGTAAACTGAATTTTAGAAAAGGTAAATAACTTGCCCAAGACCTTAGAACCATGAAAGTTGTTCTTTGGCTCATTTAAACATTTAAGGTTTTATTAGACAAGATATATGAAAAGTTTTGCTATAACTCATCAAAACTGATATATGTATATGTATGTATGTGTATATATATATATATACATATATATATATGAATATGTTGTACAAAGACACTCTAAATTGGTAAATAGTCTAGTCTAGATTATGGGATCAGAGTAAGATATAGATTTATGGTCCCCAGCTTTCAAAAAGTATTTATCCAATAGGAATATAAAATTCATATTCAGTAAATGTATGTGCAAATGAGAATGAGATCTGAGATGAACTCTGAGGTCTTTCTCCTAAACCTAAAATTCCTTGACTTCTTTTTTTTTTTTAAGAATTATTTTTTATTTAACTTTATTTATTTTGTAATTTGACCAGAGAGGGACAGAGTGAGAGAAAGAGGAAGAGAGAAGGGGAAAGCAAGAAAGCAAGCTGCCAGGTCTGGGACTCGAACCGCAGTCAGTCATGTGGGAGTCCAGCACCCTTAACCACCATCCCACATCCCATCTAACAGCCCTCTTGACTCCATTTTTTTTTTTTTTTTTGAGAGGTCTTTGCTATAGGGTGCATGCGCTCGCCAGAAAGACAGAGAGAGACAGACAGAAAGCGAGAAACCACCCCCAGGAGGGATGGCCACGCTGCAATCCCTCTATTCTCCTCTCGGGATCTTGGGCACACATGCACACGTGCCTGGTGTGAGTTTAAGCCACCAGGTCCGGAATTTGAACCGCGGTCAACTACATGGGAGTTCAGCGACATAGCCATTATGCTAACTGCTTGTCCCCCCTCTTGACTTCTTGAAGAAGTAAGACTTGAGTAGAACATTGAAACCTTGACTGTTAAATAGGGGCAGTAGAAAATTTCAGGAGAAAGGACAGAAAAGCAGAAAAAATAAATATTTCAAGAAGTTATGGCTTGAGTGAAAAAAGTGCATAAAAGACTTTAGTAAGAGTTAAAGCAAAATCATAGATTGGTGACAGGAGATGGGTAACTTGAGAAAACAAGCCAATATACTTGGTAGAAATGAAGGCCCCTGAACTTGGGCATGAACTGTGTTCATAGTGGTTTTAGGAAAATTTCTTTGACGTGCTTGAGTACAACGGCTTATCAGAGACCTTATGTGTAAAGAAGTTGGCCAGATGGCTATTTTTCTGTAAGTAACATAGCATGGGATGGAGGGCATAGACATGGAAAGGAGGATTGAGATGTATGGTCAACAAAAAGGAGAAATTTAACCTCGCAGGGTGGAACCAACAAAAACCGACAGCACGGCGTTAGAATTAAACATACTGCCTACTTTTGTCACTCACCAGACTTGGGGGCTTACTTAGACTAGCTACTGAACTTTTCAGGCACTCAATGGAGCAACAGGCTTGGGGTTTAGGTGGGGCTGAGTCAGTGCGTGTGTCCATGAGGGGGGACACCTCTGGACACATGTTACAAAGCAATCGAGGAAGAATAACAGTAAAATAACTAAGGATGCCATCCTACAAGTGATTGAAATGTTGATTAAAAATAGCGACATTAGGGAACCAGCAGTTAGCGTAATGGCTATGTCACTGGACTCCCAGGTAGTCAACCGCGGTTCTCGTCCTGGACCCGGTGGCTTAAAACTCACGCCAGGCGCGCGCGCGTGTGTGTGTGTGTGTGCCCAGGATCCCAAGAGGAGAATGGAGGAGAAGGGATTGCGGCGTGACCATCCTCCCTGGGGGGTGATTTCTCGCTTTCTGTCTCTCTGTGTCTCTGTCTGTCTGGCGAGCGCAAGCGCCCTATAGCGAAAAACCTCTCCAAAAAAAAAAAAAAAAAAAAAGCGACATTTACTTCCCACATGTCAGATGAGGACTGCATAGATATCTCATAGATGTATGTTCTCAGGGACTGAGAATACCCAGAGAGAACTGGGAGATAGTCCATAGCTAGGGGGAAAGAAAAAAATGAAATATACATTCTGGGTGAGAGTGCCAGTGTAAGCCAGACTTGGAAACAAGAATACTCCCTGTGCCTTTCAAAGAGCTCAGAAAACACTTCAGTAGTTTCAGTGAAAAGTTAAAGCTCCAATGGGAGGTTAAGACCTCATTAGGCGGGACCAGCAGTTGGCGTAATAGCTATGTCACTGGACTCTCATGTAGTCGACCATGGTTCGAGTCCCGGACCCGGTGGCTTAAACTCACGCTGGGCGTGTGTGCGTGTGTGCCCAAAATCCCAAGAGGAGAATGGAGAAGAAGGGATTGCGGCGTGGCCATCCCCCCTGGGGGGTGATTTCTCGCTTTCTGTCTCTCTGTCTCTGTCTGTCTGTCTGTCTGGTGAGCGCACGTGCCCTATAGCAAAAACCTCTTCAAAAAAAAAAAAAAAAAAACCTCATTAGGCATGCCTTTGGGTTTGCGGATTTAGCAAATAAAAATACAGGATACACAGTTAAATGTGCATTTCAGACAAATAGGTCATTTGTATAGCCTAACCATGTCCCATGCAAAATTACTGATGGCTTATCTGTAATGCACATGTAACTGGTCGTTCTGTGTTACATCTGGCAGCTCTACGTCAAATGCCACAGGAAAACAGTTGAACTTTGTTAATTTTCAGTGAGAACCATTTGAAGGATATCCGAGCAATGGAATGACATGATAAAACAATGTTTAGGATGATTCATTTGGTATGCAAAATAGAGGAGGAGCGACCTTGAGTAAGGAGGACATCCATGATGGGTCCAAGGATAACACAGCGGAGAGCTAATGAGATTTCCCTTCCTCCTAGCTCCTCTCAAAGTGCGTTTCCATGCTGCTCTGTCACTCCAGTTGATCCCAAAGTCGCTACACCTCTGTAGAACACTTGAAGACCTGAACAAGAGTCCCTTGAACCTAGCATTTTACCATGTCATGAGGTTAAATTTCTCTTTAATATGATTCCTCCTGTCTTTTTTTTCCTCTGGCAATTAGCAGCATGTTGTTAACATGGCAGTTCTAGGTTAAGTGAAGTCAGCACTCGCCCCTCCGAAGGATGCAGCCACACTGTGCCATCTTAGAATGGGAAACAGGGCCCTCTCCAGACAGTGAACCTGCCTGTGCCTTCCTCCTGTACTTATACTTCTCAGCCTTCAGAACTGCGAGAAACACGTTTCTGTTCTTGTAAATCCGAGTCGCTGTATTTTGTTACGGACTAAGACAAGTCATAACAAACTTCACACCTGAGAGGCAAGACATCGGCGTGGTTTATAAGGCCAACTTGCTCTTGGCTGGTGTGCAGGGCACTTGACCAAGAGTGCAAGAGAAGCTGGACTCTAGCTCAAAATCCCTTTTGCCAAGCAGGCTGTACAGTTGTATCCAACAAAAGGGGATTTTCTTTTTATCTTTTTAGCATAACCATATCCTACAGGCTAGTGGTAGGATTGGACAATGACGAGTTTGAATCCTGGTTAGTTAGATCATATTGTCTGATACTTCTACTCCTGAGCCTGGGGTTCTTGATCTGTGAAATGGGTCAATAATAATGCCCAACTAGGCTCATGTTAAAGGTTAATGGAATTGATAAGCTAAACAATATTTTAAAGTTTAGTACAATGACTGGCACATAGCTACACACAAACACCACTACCACGAAAGCCAGCGAGAAAGCACTGTTTGTACAAAGCTATTTAAAGTTACAGAAAAGCCTTGAAGGCAGTTTTAACTTTCCTTTATAAATATCAGTGCTTGGCAAACTTTTTCTATAAAAGATCAAATAGTAAATATTGAAGGCTTTGTGGGCCATGATGTCTCTGTCACATATGTTTAAAAAAAATCTTTAAAAATGGAAAAAACATTTTAGCTCGTGGGCAATACAAAAACCAGGCTGCAGACAAGATTTGGCTTGTGAACTGTGCTTTGCTCACTCCTGCCAATGATGAAGTCAAAGAGAATAGCAGTCTAGGAAAATGTGGGTCTCTGTGATAGTAGAGTGGAGCCAGGGAAAGGTGAAGGGAGCATATGACGTGGGAAGAACCTGGACGCTCAGTTGTCTGGCTAGACTTGATGTCCCATCCTAACATGGTGTTCTGAATGATGTATGTGCTCAATGCATACTTTTGAGGGAACAGAGTGAATGATTTCAAGTTTTTTGAGCTGTATTTCCTCGTTTGCGGCATACAAAGAACACCGTTGTCAGGAATCAGTGAAACACTGTCTAAAGTATATTTATTGCAATGCCCATCACATAATGATGATAATCTCATCATCATTATGTTTCAATATCACCTTTGTGACATTAAACATGTGCTTAGCTATCATTTCAAATTATTAATATGAAAGGAGAAATTAAAAGTTCTAAGGATGGGCTGACTACAAGGGGAGAAACATGAGCCTTAGTCGATAAGGAAGGATATAGTTATCTCAGAATTATGATAATTTCTTCTTGAAACAAGACAAAACAAAACAAGACCTTCAGAAAAGGTCACATCTTTCTGCCTCTGATGCTGACTGAGGACAATACGAGCCTTTACTAGCTGCCTTCACCTTTATCCTCTTCCTTCATCCCAGGCATGTTGCAAAGAATAAAGTCATATATGTTCCTAGGGGAAAGGTGCCATTACAGCCCAGGTGGGTATCATTAGCTTGGATTGTATAATGATGAAGATTTCAAATTAAATAGAGACTATTAAGGAATGGGAATACATGTGGACATCAAACATTTCATGTTGTAAAATATTCCTTCAATATACTTTTGCAGAAAAATAAGTGATTACAAAGGCCTCGTATTTGAGCCATAAAGTAAGCAATCAGCTTATACTTTAAGGGAGGAAGGGAATTTTTCAAATATTGCAGAATGTGGGACACTGTAGAATAATGGGACATTTCCAATTAGCAAGCCTTACTTATATACAGTTCAAACCTGTCAATCTATGTCTTGCCTCATCAACAAAATGGGACAATTGGATCAACCTTCTGGTGGTAGAGATCTTTTGCAAATTGCTTCCAGGTGAATATCCATGAATCTATGATGATACTTTGAGATGTGGAATCCCAACGGTAAATGAAAACCAAATCTGAATACACATGTATAGTTGGGAAGGCGATTTCAAATAATTGAGATACACTTATCCTCTATTTTTGAAATGAGGTTCAGAATTCATTTGGAATTACAAGTCTCATCAGCTACTTTGAACTTGATGCAATTTAAATAGGCTCATATGAGCAAAGTAGAGAACATCATTTATTTCCCATGTTCAGCCAGTCAGCCGGCTGGATTGACTGGTGATGTCTTGATTGGGTATGATTCCCCTTGACTCATTTCTCTGTAGTTGGTAATTAAAAGCTGTCTGGTTTTATTCTCATTTAACAGTAAGTGAAAGGGTAATGTCTGTCAGACTGTGCCCGCTCGCTTGGTGTTTACAACAATTGTTGAGAGCCTTGAGATCATCATGAATTTTAAATTAAAGTTCCTGGTAACTACCAGTACAGTGTAGCAGTGGTTTGCACCTAGGAGCTGACTAGCCACCTCAAAGCCAGCCAGAAACAGTCCCCAGCATAAGTGGATAAATTGGCATAGATGATCTTACCCTTTCATTCCAGCTTGGAGATACCTACTCCTTGAGTAGGTAGAATAGGCTGTCAATCAATTGCAATATCCATAAGCCTCCGGGACTAGCACACACTCCTAATTTTACACTGCAAGGGGAAACCACATTGAAGAAGCAGGAAACGAAAGGATATTAGGCACTCTCTAAGTTGCAGTATGTTTTGTTCTGGTTCTTGGAGTTTTTCCTTCATTACGGTTTTAATCATCTCGATCAGCATTATCATAATCACAAAATGTCAGCCTAAGAAAACGATAATCTCATCGTCATTATGTTTCAATGTCACCTTTGTCAACTTGTGCTTAGCTATCATTTCAAATTACTGTATCAATGCTGTAATTAGATATAATTTGTGATATGACCAGCATTCACAGGTGAGTAGTTTTTTTTTAAAAAATAAATCCCACACTAACTGAAATAGTTTATTATTATAGGCTTTCCTTTCAGAACCAAGTATATTTAATATGGGCTTTCACTTGAGAAATATTCCAAATCAAAATGTTACCTTTTAAGAATACAACATGACTTAATATTTATGACTTGAATATTATACCCTCTGTGTGCAAGTGTGAAACCTGAAATGTCTATCCTGTTCTCTATAAATTTTTTTATTAAGATGGTATTTGGAGGTTTTTTAGAATTGTCCTCATGCATTCAATTAATGAAATTCAAATGTCTCTTTTACTAGTCAAGTTCCTTATTGAAATTAACCCTTCTATAGTGATTTCTACTCTTTCACTGCACAGAAGCATAGGTTTAAAATATTTTCCATTCTGTTAAGTTTCCTTTTAAACCAAGATAAGATTAAAGTGTAGGAGAGGAAAAAAAAGTGATGATTTGGAGAAAGGTTTTCTACTTTCTCTTACGGGAAGAAGAGGCCTAGGTTAAAAGTAGGACTGGTTGATCAAGCATAAAAGTGATTCATGAAATATGACATCTCTTTAACATTGAGGAAAAAAATGTTTTCCTTCATTGAGTGCTTTCTTCCATATGCAAAATATTGACACATCCCTATTATATCAAACAAAAGCCTTCGTTCAGAAAGATAATTTTATAGAGCGGCTGGTATCATGTGATCTTATTAATATTTATGAAATATGATAATATGGAAAAGGGGGAACTGGAATACAGCCCTATCTTTCTAGACCCTATTCATTTCAGCTTCAAAATGTTTTTTCATTTCACACATCAGACGCTAATTAGCAAATATCTAATTAGTGTTAGAAGATTAATCGCTCATGGGAGTTGTGAGGCTTTGAGCTTTCATGCATGCAAAAACAGTGCCACTTTAGGTGCATTTGTTAAGGTACAGTAACTTTAAATGATACAACTTTCATTTTTCTTTGAAAAAATTTTAAATTTCAGCAAAGGAGTAAATTTAGGCTCAGTTAAAAAGAGAGTAAAAAACACAAAAAGATAAAAATGATGCCGTTAAAAGCCACATATTCCATCAAATCACCAGCTGTTAGGGGAGGGCCTGCTCTGTTTTAGGCACTAAGGGGGAGAGACCCTCATAGTTCTGAGAATCATAAAATGTAGTGTCTTCTTTCAAGAGACTTAAGAATCACAGCAGTTTCAAAAACCAGTCTCCCAGCTAATTTGGCTAGCCACATGTGTGTTTTTGTAGGGCTGTAAACTAAGAACAAGTCTTTGTTTTTTTTTAAATAATGGGGAAAAAAGGTTCAAAGAATTATATTATATGATACACAAAAATTAAATAAAATTCAATGTTAGTGTCCATAGAAAGTTGTATTGGCATATATAGCCATGCTCATTGGTTTATGTACTGTCTAGTATGCTTTCACACTGTGGTGGTAGAGTGGGATTGTTGCAACAGGGACCATATGGCCTGCAACACCTGAAATCTTTCCTCTTTGGCTCTTTAAAAGAAAAATGTTCCCCCCCTTGAATAAAATCTAAATATCTTAATATAGTCAGCAGTTTTGAAAATTTAGTAGACTGCTATCAGTTCCCTAATTTGTTACCTGTGTGAATTTGGGCAGATGATATAACATTTCTAAGCCTATATTTATAACAAAGGAATTATGAATCTCTTCATGGGTATCTGGAAACTGATGTTTCTTAATAAAATGGCTGGGCCAGCACTGCAGTACAGTGGTTAAGCACTGTGTAGAGGGAGTTGGATCTCCCATGGCCAACTGTGGTTTGAATCTAGCTGTCAGCTTGAAAAACACGCAGGGCCCACATGCCTGTGCCCCATATCCTAATATAAGGAGAAATGGAGGAAAAGGGTTTGTAGTGTGACAGGCCCCATTGGAAAGGGAGGGGTGATGATGGTGGTGCTTTCTATCTCTCCCTCTCTCTCTCTCTCTTCCTAGTGAGTGTATGTGCCCTGTGACATTAGAAAAAAAAAAAAAGATGAGACCAGCAGATAGCATAATGGCTATGTCGCTGGACTCCCATGTTGTCAACTGTGGTTTGAGTCTCAGACCCGGTGTCTTAAACTCACGCCAGGTGCGTGTGCGTGCGTACCCAAGATCCCGAGAGGAGAATGGAGGAGAAGGGATTGCAGCGTGGCCATCCCCCCAGGGGGTGATTTCTTGCTTTCTGTCTTTGTCTCTCTCTGTCTTTCTGGCGAGTGCAAGTGCCCTATAGCAAAAACCTCTCTAAATAAATAAATAAATAAAATAAAAAGAGAAAAGAAAGTTACCTAAGAAGAAAAAGCAATAGAATAAAATAGGATTACTTATAAATAGTATTTAACCAGATACTGGACTCATAGTAGTAATTAAAAAAAAAAAAAAGTCTAAATTGCTGTACTGCTCCCAAGCTCTTCCTAGATATAAAATAATATTGTGTTTCTTTATTTTATGCCTTTATTTAAAATTTTGCTAGAAGGTGCATTCCTCAGAAAGAAACAGGGCGAGGAAGAGAGGGAAAGTGAGAAAGTGTCTCACATCAGAGTGTTCACAGAGCAATCTCTCCATCTCCCTCCTTCCAGGATTTCGGGCATGCATGCATATCCGCCCAGTGTGTGTCTCCAGCCACCAGGTCTGGAACTCAAACTGCGCATTCAGTCAGCCGTGTGCAATCCAGCCTTAGCCACCACCCTACGAGCTGGCCCAGTTTCTTTATTAATTCTTCTTTTAATCCTCCTTAGACTGGTTCCTAAATGGAGGGGTGAGTGACCCCAAACTGGGAGTAGTAATATTTTTCATCCATTTCATGAATAAATGTAAAATGATATACTAAACAAAAATGCTCTTACTTGACATTTTCTGCTTCTGATATCATCATACTTTGTCCCTATCTTGTTCCCAAATGCCCTTAAGCATCAGTTCTTCCTTCTAATAAAACCTAAAGGAAATAAGTAGCCAGGAAAAAATTTATTGTTACTGCAAGTTCCAATAATGTTGTTCTTATTATTTTACTTATAAAAATCTCTGTTTATTTTAAATTCCCATTTACAATTCATAGCTGTCAGATCTCTCATTTAAGTACACACATATTAAATTTATTGACTATATCCTGCAGAGTTAATGATGGGTAACTCATTAAATGCCACAGGGAGCCTGTCTTTTATAAGTGAAATTGGTCTTTTTGTTTGTTTGTTTTAGTTTTTTTTTTTGTTTTTGTTTTGTTTTAAAAAGGGTAAAATGTTTTGAGGTGTTTGGGAAAGAAAAATTTGGAGTAAATTGAAAACTTTGGAAATGATTCTGTACACTGAAAAATATCTGTATTTCAGAGCAGTAGGAATTTTAATCAACACACACACACACAAAGCCATCAAACTTTGGTAATATGAATAGTAGAATTGGATTCTAGAGTCAATATATCTGCATTGAAATTTGGTCATAATTCAAATTGCTTTATATGTTCTTGGGAAACCAGATTGCAAACTACTAAAGGGCTTTGAAGTGAGGTTTAAACGGAAAGCATAATGGCTTCCACTTCATCTGTCTGATGGCTTCAAGCAACAGTAATATGTTTTCCCTGAAACAATGTGCATTAGGTAAATATTTTGAAATTATATTGATTTTACGTGCCTGATACATAGGTCAATAACTTGAGGAATGGAATCACAATCACAGGAATTATATAATCACATACCCTGAAATATCAATAGGAATTGCTTTAAGAAAGTATTTTACTTGAGCAAGAACAGAAAAAGCTGGTGTCCTAGGATGCCCCACTTTAGCTACTGGTCACTCTGTGTACTCAGTGTGACCACTCAGTCTGTAAGTACTCTGGGCAGTGGACACTTTGCATTTATGGAGGGGAAGAGGCATGAGATGACCTCGAACCACATGGAAGAATCTGCTGCCAGTGCATGAAGTAAACCAGAAAGATGAGCTCACTCACCATGGGGTTTTTCCATATATGTATATACAGAGAGAGAGGTTTTTGCATTAGGGTGCATGTGCTCACCAGAGAGAGAGAGAGACTGAGAGGGAAAGTGAGAAATCACTCCTGAGAGGTTACGGCCATGCCATAGTTCCTTCTCTTTCATCGTCCTCCTGGGATCTTGGGCACGCACACAAATGCACCTGGCATGAGTTTCAAGCACCAGGTCTGGGACTCAAATCTGGTTGGCTATGTGGTAGTCCAGTGAGGCAACCACTATGCCATCAGCTGCCCCACCCCCACCATCTTTTAAAAGCCAAATAGAGAAAAAAGAAAGAAAGTGGTTATAATTACAAATAGACTAAATCAGTCACAAAAAAGGTTCTTTACATTGAAGGGAAGATGTTGCCAACCAGGAAAATGGTTTAACACATAGTTCAGAGCCTCTCTTGTGACTTCTGTGGAGACACATAAACGTGGTCTGTCCCCTAGAAGCTTGCCATGTGGTCCTCCCTTGGTATGTGTGAATACAAACCACCAGGAATGGGAGTATTATTAAGAAATACAGATGACTAGGCCATCTCTGTTTCCTTCTATTTGGATCTCTGAGGTGATGAACCTGGAAATCTGAATGTGAGTGTGATTCTTGATCTTCTGGATTGCCTTCACCTGTTCCTACACACCGAAGGCCTCTCTAAGTTTTCCCCTTTTTTCCAAAACAAGCACTTTGCTTTTCCATTGTACTTTCTAGTTTCTTTTTGTCAACCACAGAGTGTTTTTGCACAGGAAATTTAGAAGACAGAAACCGGCAGTGAGTTTGGAGGCAGCCGTGCAAGATGGCCAGAATGGTTTGGTGTCACAGATATTTCTTGCAATAACTGAGGACAAAAACTGAGGCACCATGGGTCCATTGAGCAAGTCTTCTACTGGACTCACCTGGGGTCAATCTGGTGACTTTAGTTACCTCCAAGCTCCAGTGGACACTAGTTGGTCTAAAATAATGGCTCTCTGAGTATAATCATTGGACCAGCACAATTGGCACCCCCCTGGGAAGTTGTTAGAACTGCAAGTTCTTAGACCCAAAGGGTGAGGCTACCTATCTGCTGTAGTAAGCCCACCCTCCAGGTGATTTCAATGCCCATTTAAGCTTACGAACTCTGGTTTAGAGAGATGGAGTGGGGAACTCTTCCATTCTCTATGTGATCTCGGCAACCCACAAGCACACCTGACAATACTGTATTCCAGTTGAGTGAAAACAAACATTGAAAGGCTTCTCAAGGCTCAGACCAAAGTTACTCAGTGTCATTTGTGACATATTCTATTGGTCAAAGTAAATCACAAGGACAGCCCAAATCCAAGGAAAGGAAAATAGACTTCTTTCTGTTGAGATGTATGGTAAAGTCACATGGCAAAGATTCATAGGTACAGGGCAGGGAATAATTGTTGCAGCCATCTTGGCAAACAGTACCAGTGTAATATTATTTCTCTGATAATGACAGAATTAATGCTTTTTTCTCATCAAACTTCATAGTATTTTCCTGAAGGATTTTTCCATCCTATGTAAAATAGAACACCTGTTGTACCATAATGTGGTTGCACAAACTGGGTGTTTAAGACAACAGAAATTTATTTCCCCACAGTCCTGGAGGCTAAAAGTCCAAAGTCAAGATGTTGGTGGGACCATGCTCCCTAGCATCTGGTGGTTTACTGGCCATCTTTGGTGTTCTTTTTGGCTTGCACCTCCCCAATTCCTGCTCCTCACATGGTGTTCTTCCTGTGTGTCTCTGTGTGACATTCTCCTCCATGTCTCCACATCATATTTTTTATGAGCACACCAGTTATATTGAACTAAGGGCCCATCCTAATCCACTATGACCTTATCTTAGTTGAACTAATTACTTGAACAATGATCCTATTTCCAAATTAAGCCACTTTCTGAGGTTCTGAGGGTTAGGACTTATGTACTGGTTTTCAGGAGACACAATTAAGGCTATAATACCTACTTAAGTTTCAATCATATGGCTGGCTATATTTTACAATATTTAAGATCAAGGAGTAGTATACTGAGAGGAGAGGGAGATTCCAAGAGCTTAACTCACCTGTGATTTCGCCACACGGTTGTGTATACTTGATCCTCAACTGTGAACAGATACATAAATGTTTGATGGTTTAGGGTTCTGGCCACGGAGCCCAGAACATGATTGTCAACATGGAATGTGATACTTACGTATGCCATGATGGAAAAGCCACAGAAGATGGTGTATTTCTCAGCAGTACACTTTAAAGTATCCTATTACATAGCATGGAAATCGATGGCGCCATTTAGCATAATAATACCAAGGGCACATTTAAAATATCACATTATAGCTTTGAAATATTGATGGCTACAACAGGATACATGTAATTTCAATTGGATAAAGGGATGTTTATACATCAACTGCCCTGGAACTTATCAGGGCATTTTTATCCTGTTATACCTCTTGTGTAATGAGACTCGGACATTCAGAACATTTAGAACATAGTTTATATCTAGCTATATTTATATATTCATTCATTCATTTATTCATTCCTTCGTTATTCATGCTTTCATTCAACAAACATGTTCTAGGTGCCTCCTGTGGGAGATGGGCACTGGAGAATCAGAAATAATAAAATCATTCCCTGCTCTCATGGAGCTGATATTTTAGAGGGAGATATAACATTTTAAAATGGAAATAAATGTGCAGCATAAAGTACAATTTCAAGCTGTAAAATATGCTATGAAGAACTCTGTGTAATGGCGGGGGGTACAATTCATGTTTATTCAAATAACTGGCCATCACATAAAAGTATATATTATAAAGTTTAGTTTTTTAATACAGTAGCATCCAAATATCTAGTCCACCATCCCCAACGATGGCTAGTCTTTGTGTCATTGCTGAGTGCTCCCTTTCAAGCTATGGATAATATTTTCTATTTGTTGCTGACAGATTTCAGTGTTTGACCTTGTTGTGACTGTTGTTATACTGTGTAAGGAGTGTAGGTTTTTGGATCCTGAGAAACCTAGATTTGAACTGAGCCTTCATGATGGGGTTTATTTGTGCTCTGACCTCAGTAAATTTTCTTATGAAATAAATACAAGACCTGGTTCCTAGGTTGTCCTAAAGTTCCCGTGACATGACCCAGTTGACATGAACGACTATAACCTAGATAAGTGTTTAGCATATACATGTACATGGCTTTCACTAGAATTTTATTCAAGCAATTGATCTTCTCCATGTTATTTAAAAATGGCCACTTATGATGGGACCAGCAGGTGGTGTGGTGGTTAAGGTGCTGGACTTCCACATCGCCCACTGTGGTCCAAATCCTGGACTTGGGAACTTGAAATTTGTGCCAGTCACATGTGCATGCATACCCAAAATCCCAAGAGCAGAATGGAGAAGGGATTGTGGCATGACCATCCCCCAGGGTGGTGATTTCTCATTTTCCTTATTGTCTCTTTCTGGGGAGTACACATGCCCTATGGAAAAATTTAAAAAAAAAAAAAAAGTCAATTTATGGAAATCGTCTTTTAAGGAAATATCAATCAAAAATTATTTTCTCTAAAATGATATCACTCAAGAACCTCCACACAGTGAAAGTTCAACATTTAGTATCAGAGTCTTCCTAGGTAAATGTATTTTCAAAAAAGTTTAATTGAGGGACCAACAGTTGGTGTAATGGCTATGTCGCTGGACTCCCATGTAGTTGACCATGGTTCGAGTCTCAGACCCAGTGGCTTAAACTAACACGGGGCGCGTGTGCGTGCGTGCCCAAGATCCCAAGAAGAGAATGGAGGAGAAGGGATTGTGGCGTGGCCATCCCCCCTGGGGGGGGGGGGGGTGATTTCTTGCTTTCTGCCTCTCTGTCTCTCTCTGTCTTTCTGGCGAGCGCATATGCCCTATAGGAAAAACCTCCCTAAAAAAAAAAAAAAAAAAAAAAAAAAAAGTTTAATTGCTATGATTCCCAGATAAAGAAAATTTGCATATCTGCAAAAACGTATGACTTGCCAATGGTGCATTATACATCAAATATAATAAAAAGGCATTAACAAAACCATTTACACTAAAATCTGATTCATGCTTTCACATAATATTTATGGTTTTATGTTTTTATGGGTGTATCCAAACTTTGTGAACCTTTACAAAGAATACTCTTCATTAAGACTGCATTTTATCTTCTTCATTTGGGCACAGTAATCTTAATTATATCTGCAGCATAGGCTGCTGAACAAGGCTCCCTTTCTCACCCTCCCTGACTAAATTATGATCAGGCCTATAGACCTGAGAGGTCATACTATCAATAATAATATCAGTGTTGGTAAGAAACAAACTTGGTTCTGTCATATAGGATTCATCCTAAAGCATAGCCACATTGACCTGTAAATAGTAACATTATTTGAAAAAAGTTATCAGATGCTTATGACATAGAAAGCAGCTTCTTTCATGGCTGGAACACTACCAAGAGTTAAAAAATATTATCGGTGATGTACAGATAGGGAACAAGAGACCCAATGAAATTAAATAATTTATCTAAATGCATAGGCTCAAATGTGGTAAAGAGAGATCTGAATCCCATTACCCTTCCTCCAGAGTTTATGCACTTAATCCCCACACTATACAGACCATCCGGTAGAGACCAAATGGGAGTTAAGTGATTTGTATCATTCACTGAAGGGCTAAACATGGGATGCCCCTCTTTTTTATTGTTATGATCAGAACTTAGTGCCTGACTTTTTAAATATTCTATATTAAATGAGTCATTGCCTACTGGCATTATCTCCCATAAGTGGCATGATCTGCCTAGGAATCTTAGAATGTGAACTTTATACTACCGAAGTTTCAATCTCTGACCTAAAAAGAAATCTTTTTTCAAGAAATAGAGCCTGGTGCTTCTGTTAGTGCAGACCTCCCTGGATGACTAACCTTAAGTCTTTGCTAACTGCTGAACTGAACATTTAAGTGACAGAAGGTTGCACAGAAGGTAAATATTCTTTGAGATGTAAGCCTAAATTAGGAAGGAGCGGGCAGGATTGATCGTGAGTGGGTGCCTACATTTGATAGTCTCATGATTTAGGTGTCCTACAGAGAGATGTTGGCAGGCACTCAGATTCACAAAGGGAGGGGGTACTCCTCAAGGCAGGAATAATGACATCTGAGTATCAGATTGTCTGGGGTCCCTTGGCTTTTTCCCACACTCAAAGTCTTAACTGACCTCTCTGTCCACTTCGGTGTGCTCATTTACGATTGAACACCCTCAAGCCATATTTCTGACCCCTTCCCCATAATTGACACCTCAGTCATCATGCTGGCCACCACTCCTAGGTAATCTGGGAATAGAGCCTCCACTTATCCCACCTTCAAAGGGGCAGTCGTGTTGCCTACACTGGATACATCCATCACATATCAGTCCCAAGCACAGAGTCATTCTACTGGGACCTGAAAGTGAAGTCCACTTTTCATAGTAGATCAGTATCTATCTGGTGGTGTGATCTAAATAGGCATACTTGTTCTGCAGGTTCCATTAGGAACAGTGACATATGAAAGGAAAAGAATAGTTTTGGCATGATAAATGCTTCTCAATCACACTTCAAGTTTTGGAAATATTTTGAAATATTTATCTTAGATTTTATTTCCTTTTTTAATCATAATGAAGATTGATGCCAAAACACAGAAACTAAACTATTTGGACTATACATGTGGGATCATAAAATAAATCATAGAGCTGTCAGGGACTTCAGAGTTTATGTCATTTAACTTTCTTTATAACAGATGTATAAACAGAGGTCTAAAGAGACTTTATGGGCTCAAGGTTACATAGCTAACTGTAGTTTCTCATAATACTCCCCAAGACCAAGACTGGGAGATGTGGAAATATCCACTAAGCTCATTTTTTTCTTCGCATTTTTAATTACTCCTATTTTTTGTTTTATCACATTTCTGACATATTCTTCAGTCCTTCCAATTGAAGGGACAAAGGGGAAAGGTGAGGACAAGGACAGGAGCAAGAACATGGTGGTATACGTTGAAGCCATTTACACCCAATGAAAAACTTACATGCACTTCGTATGGCATTTCCCCACAGCAAGTCAAGGTATTTCCCCCAAGGTAATGATAAAACAGGTTAAAGGAATAAGGACCCTGGTCATTCATCGATTTTTTGGAGTTTTATTCCCAGACTTACCGCTCCCCAGAATTAGAGGTTTGAGAGAATAGATACATTTGTAAAATGACTAGAATAATTTTACCCACCTCAGGGATTCAGTGAGTGTTTAATACCATAAAGGACTTTGAGATAGTCAGATGAAAAGTGCTTTAGAAGGCAGACATGATTACTGGATTAGAATTTCAGAGAGTGAGAAAGGAGTCTTTTGTGTTGACAGATTTTTTTTTCTTATTCTTTTTGCAATCCTATAGTGATGTAAAAATATCTTTTTTCCCTACCAATTTCTTCAATTTCAGATCATGTCCTTGACTTGGTACGGCTCCCATGAGAAGGAATGTGTGTGTTCGTATAAACCGTCTAGCTCTCTTTTGGATTTTTTTTTCTAATATGCATTTTAGTATCTTTGAATCCACAAGGCTAATTTTCCTCATTTCCCATGGTTGTGATGTTTGTAAAGTAAAATGGAATCACCTGGGGACAGTGTTCTGTAACACAGTATTTATTACATGTCACAGAGACGTGCACACATGCACACACGTGCGCACACATGCACACACACACTTCCCTGTATTGAATTGTTTAGAGACCAGACCAATTTTGTTTCATTCTCTAAAGGTTGCCATAATATCATTAATCTCTCTCAGCCCTTAAAGATGGCCTCTTGCCATATTCTGTCAGAAAACAAGATATAGACCATTTACTTTAAATACCTAAAAATAAAAATGCTGAATCAAATGGTTATACACACACACTCACACACTGCTTCTAATATATTTTGCAGTTGCTGGAAATCTGTGTGCATTAGGTGGGGGGAGCTGTAGAACTCGCAGTTTATTGAGAGTGAAATGCTTTAGTATATTAGTTGTAAAATGTTCTTTGCTATTAAAATAAATGGTGCTAATTAATAATCCTGCAGATTTGTACAACTGTTTTTGAACTACAAGAATAGATTACTAGTCCTGAGTAGAAGTCTGCCTATCCTTCTCCTTCCCCTTCCTTCTTTCTAGAAGTATCTATCGCAGGAAAAACTGTGCTAGGGACTGTCTGTGGTGGTATTTCCACTCAGTCAATCCTAGCAGAGCCATCCTACAGATTCTCCCAAGGAATGACTATCAGCCCATCTTTGTTGTGGAAAGAATGAAGATAACACCAACTCAAAAAAGTGTTATCGTATATGGAAGAACAATTTCCCTATTTGTCCCTAGATGCTCTGTACCTAGAACACTTGAGTTTTACAAGACTTTTGAAAATATCTGTGTTCTAAAAATAGAGTGTATAGTCTCCAAAATGAAAATAAAATTACTAAATAAAAATCAGTTAAGCTTCATTAAACGTCTACCACATTCTAAACCTAGCATTATGTTATTATGTCATAGCAGTGAACTGCTATCCAAGGCAGTTATATATAATTCAGATATTTGCATACATTTTAAGGATTAGATTTATATATGGACTTAATAGAGAGGAGTAGGACTTTTTAAAAGGAAGCAGCCTCGAAACTGTGAGGTCCCCAGTTGTCCTTCCTCAGATGACTTATTTTCTAGCAGCACCTCAATAACCCGATTTAGATTTGATTTTTTTTTTAAAATTTTTTATAATACATACAAAAAGAACTCTCGGCCAGTTAACACCATGGGGTGGGGAGTATTTTATCATACACAGGAACTTTGTGATGTGTTAGCTGTTTTTTTTTTTTTCTTTCTTTCTTTCTTCTTTTTTTTTTTTTTCCCCAGTGTGAATACATTTCCTTCTACTGTCTCTCTCAGCTAAAAAGTTGCTGTGAGCCGACTTTCGTTCCATTATACCTCAGTGCATTCATGGACTCCTCCTTCAAAACTATTGCCAGGTGTTAGCATCTTCCCTGAGTAATTTCAGGCATTTTCCTTTGAATGAAAATGGCTCACTTGGAAGGTTGTGAAAGGCATCTCCATGTGGAATTGAGAGGATTTTGTGTTGCGATGTGGTGGGAAAGCTTGCCAGAAATTGCCCGTTTCAGGCTGATGATGCAAAACTAGACATCTGTTAAATTAACATCTACCTAACGTTTTGCCTTCAGTCAAATGCATTTTTAAAAAAATTAAATCTCTCCCACTCTCTCCCGCTTTCTTTCTTTCTTTTTTTTTTTTTCCCACTGTCAAAACAATCTGTCACAGGATATTTAATTTCTGTGTAATGGGTTACTTAAAGAAACCAGCATATGGTGCAGTGAATATACCTAGCTACGAGCTACAGGCAAATGTACATACTGCTGGTTTTCTGTTCTGAAACATATTGTGCCCAGCATAGATTTTATTCTGGTGCTGGATTCTCTGAGCTATGATTTATAGTGTTGCCAGGGTCTCTCACACTCTTGCCTTTTAGGATCAAAATATTAGTATAAATATTCTTGTTCCACCCAGGAGTCAGAAATCACTTTCTATTTTGGTTAAGTGGTAGTCATTTATAGCTCTAACCGTTTCTATGAGGGAGAGTTACCTCATTATGCATAATACTTTGTACAGCCCTCATATCCAAGCATTCGTTAATAGCTGCAATGGATTGGTGGCTCAGCAATGTGCTCTAGAAGGGTGAATCCTTGACACATTGGCAACATGCAGGACACTACCGAACCAGTGCATCCCTGTAAATTGGAGCAAATTCTACCCAATGAAGAACCTCCTCACACAGTGAAGCTGGCCTATTTTGGGGGAAAAAGATTCTAAAGTCACTGTCACTGTGCAGAACAAAGACTATATATACATGATCCAAATTGCTTATGAAAATCCCTTGAGCCATCCATGAAAACAGTATAAATGGCTGTGTGTAGAGACCAGCAGTTGGCATAATGACTATGTTGCTGAACTCCCATGTAGTCGACTGCAGTTCAAGTCCTGGACCCAGTGGCTTAAACTCATGCCAGGCACGTGTGTGTGTGTGTGTGTGTGTGTGTGTGTGCCCAAGATCCCGAGAGGAGAATGGAGGAGAAGGGATTGTGGCGTGGCCATCCCCTCTGAGGGGTGATTTCTCGCTTTCTGTCTCTCTGGCAAGTGCATGCACCCTATAGCAAAAACCTCTCCAAAAAAACAAAAACGTGGCTATGTGTATACCTCCTTGTGTAGTGATAGATATGTATTTATATACATATAAATGTATATGTAATATATACAACCAAATGATATTGGGTCATTGGAAAAGTCACGATTAATTTTTTTCATTAAAAAATATGTCATGAGTTTTCCAATGACCCAAAAACTTGCTTATTAATACAGCAAATGGTATTTACAATGAACCAAGCCTTTTGGGGGGGCCGGAGAAAGAAGGGATGAACAAGAAATTCAAGACTGTTCTATTCTCAGTGCATTCTCAGATTATTTTATCTATTGTCAGCAATAAAAATATGTCTAAGAATATATCTTTTACAGTAAACTAATAAGTGAATCCCTAAGTGAAATGTAGATTAATTTTGTATTAAAGAATTATTTTTCTTTCTTTATTTATTTTAATTTGACCAGCGAGGGACAGAGGAAGCGAGAGCGAGAGAGAGAGAGTGAGAAAGCAAGCCGCCAGGTCTGAGACTCAAACCACACTTGGCCATGTGGAGTCCAGTACCCTTAACCACCGTGCCACCGGCAGGCCCCAAATGTAGATTGTTTTATCTCAACATAACAATGAACACATAACAATGAATCTCTCTATACAGAAATATATAAATAATACATAAAACTATAAAAATAGAAGATTTGGGATTATTTAGTCTATGATCCATAAATGGATAGAGAGACATCTATTTTTGTGAAGAGGCCATCAGCAATTTTGTGTAAGTTCAGTAGTTGGGCAAACCTACTCCATCGTGTGCCTTCTTTGAGACCGTTTTCATTTATACTTAATTTGAAAGGTCTCAGATTTCTCTTTATTGGGACTGTTAATGGTAACCTATGGGCACATAATCTGAGAGTGAGGGCTTTTGAGTTGGGGTTGACCTCTAGGACACTGGTGAGGAAAACAAGGATAAGGCAGAACTCAAGCTCAACACAGATGGCAGCCACTCCTTAGTGATTGTTCTCTAAGTCTTCGCTCACTGAGCAGCTATGTTGGGTTTTCTGGGGAGAAAAATGCATAATACCAGCCATAAATCACTAAAGCTATTACTTATTAACTGAAAGTGTCAAGTGTCCTAGAAAGTATCCCTAGGCCATTGTCAATGCAAAGGTATCACGAACTGGCAAGCCAGGCAAGCCCACAAAATCCTTGGTCCACTTATACCAAACAGCTTGGAGTATCTGTGTTATTCATCAGAGTCTGATAAAATTAGAAAGTTCAAATAGCATACATGTACTTAAGCAAGTAAAGAAGATACAAAATTCCTTTTAGTTCATCAAGAAATTTCAGTTGTCATCATTTGTCTTTCCATTTACTATTATTTTTTAGAATAAAAATTCTTTCCCATGATTTTTACCTTGATTCTCTGGAGCCTCTAATATTAGTCTCTGATTTTTGAAGCACTGCTTAGGAAGCCACTGCATTTAGCCAATGCCACTGAGATTACTAAGAATGGAAGATGAGCTCTTATCTCTCCCAACACCCCACCCAACAAAACAAAAGGGACATGTAAGCATTGTATCAAAACCTATTGTCATCATAGCCGTGTAATGCCCATTATTGGAGGAGTTTGTACTGCTTTGGGTGTGCGAGATAACTAACTGGTTTATACTAGTGTTCCATAAATATTTGTTGCATGTGAAACAGATTTCTTCTCTTGCTGTCTCTAAGGAGATTAAAATTATAGAAAAATAAGAGGTTTTTTTTTTTTTTTTTTTTTTTTTTTTTTTTTTTTTAAGGTTTTTGCCATAGAGTACTTGTGCATGCCAGAGAGAGAGAGACAGAGGGGGAAAGTGAGAAATCACCCCCAGAGGGATGACTGCACTGCCGTCCCTTCCCTTCCATTCTTCTCTCTCAGGATTTTGGACACATACACACACATGTCTGGTGTATTTTCAAGCCACCAGGTCTGGGACTCAAAGTGCAATCACCACATGGGATTAACTACCATGCCACCTGCTGGTCCACAAGAATTATTTTCTTAAACATCATAACAGCATAGCTCCTCATGGTAGCATAAATTTTATTCATTTGACAAATGCTTACTCAATACCTACTAGCTGCTAGGCACTGTGATAGGTACTGGTGTGCAATAATAAGTGAATGAATGACTGAGATATGGTTCCTGCTCCATGGAACAGAATTAGAGTCTAGTAGAGAAACAACATTAATCAAATAAGCAGACAATACAAAGATAATCACAAGCTGAGGAAAACACTTTGAAAGACAGAAACAGGGTTCTAAAGAATGCATAGCAAAGGAAGCTGGACAGATGTGATGAGGTCAGAAGTTTCTCCCAGCAAGTGAGTACCAAGTTGAAAACTGAAAGATGAAGAGTAGTAAGCTATATGCAGAGGAGGGGAGGCCATTCTAGACACACAAAGGGCACGAGTAAGGGCCCAGTGGTGGCAGGGACCTACGGTCCCCACAGGTTAGTGGGAAAGGAGCACAAGCTTGGGGGAGAACCATACACACTGAACTGGAGAGACAGGCTGGAGCACAAAGTTGGATTCTGCACTGGTAAACAGGCCTAGCTTTTCAGCAGCACATTCGCCATGTATAATCAGGTGTCTAAGAGCATGATAGCACTTAAAGCCAGTGACCCTCACATGCAAATCCGTGCCTAGTTCTGGGCTGGCTGGTGAGACAGGGACTTGGGCACTAAGAGCTCTGCATGTATTGCTAACTAGAGTGGTGGATAATGAGACCTTTAAGAAACGCTAAAGAAATCAAGGTCGTCATATGTGTGTGATGAAGAAAAGACTAGGGGGAGGGGGCTGGAAAGGCTTTCAGGATCAGCATGCTTTCTGCACAGCTGAATAGGGCCTGGCTAATTTCCCTTTCTAATGAGACCAGCACAAAATTCATTCATTTAGGCTATTCAGCTCTTAGGTAAATGGACCAAGCTGTTGGGGTAGAGGGGAAAGGGGGTTGACATTGATGGATGGAGTTAAATACCAGAATCCCTCCCTTCACACAGACTTTTCTAAAGCAGTGTTGTGATCGAAAGGCCTAGAAGATTCCAGGTGGGCAGGGCAGACTGGACAGAGTTCAGTGTCTCCCTGAGAGGGGGAGTAGGAGGGTGACATGGGGTCTCCTGTCACAGTGGAAGGGTCCCCTTTGGATCTGACAGCAGCAGGGCACATAGGGAGGAGGTCTTCAGACAGGGCTTGATTCTCGTGGGAAGAAGCCACTGGGGATCATTGAATGGACATGTGGGCTTTCCCCTGGCATGATGTAATTTTCTGTACAGAGTTACCACCAGTGCAATATCCATTTCCTCACTTATCTCTGTGGTCCTGCCCTCCAACTTTATGGACAATAAATTGTTATTTACCTTGGTTCTAAAATGATGAGGAAGGATATTGCTCTGGACCAGCTGTAAAAATAGTTAAATCAAAGAAATGAAGGCTACCATTCCTTGGTGCAATAACTGGGTGTATTGTACTGTAAATATAAACGATGATAACACAGCCAAGCTCCTTGAAAAGACTTGAGCATATGTGTTTTAGAGAGAGTGATGATTATTTTCATTGGTATCTGACAGTTCTGATCAGATACTTAGATTCAATGACCTCAGTATGCAGTTCTCATCATTTAAATGAGTCCAACGGCAAAGGGGATCGTGAGTTATAGCCCTGTTATGAGGTGGATGTAGTATGGACAGGTCCTTGCAGACCTGTAGATACTTAGCTATAGAGAAAAGGCACTGAGAGGGGTCATCATTCTCAGTGACTTTTATGTTTAATTCTCACAACCCTAGGATATGTGTACTATTATTATTTTGGGGGGGATTTTACAGATGAGGACACTGAGGCACAGATTGCTTAAGTTATCTGTCCAAGGTCACTAAGCTGGAAAGTAGAGGAGCCGGGATTCAGATCCAGGCAGTCTAACTCTAGGGCCTGTGTCCCTAACCATGATCGATCTGAGCAAGGAATGGACTGGGTTAGGAGGGTGACAGAAGTGACGGCAATTGTACACGTTCAAAGAAACTTCTCTCTGTCTCTCCTCCTCCTCCTCCTCCTCCTCTTCCTCCTCCAGCCTGTTCTAACACTCAGAGAAGACAGATGCTTGGGGGGAGTGTGAGTGGTAAAGAAAATCCTTACAAATTATATATTTTTTTTTAATTTTCAGGATTAAAAACACGTATTTCCCATCACTCATCCTTCTGGGAGGTAACGATACTCATTGAAGTAAATCCTTCCCTTTCTCCCCCCAGCATAGTCATGGGTGTGCACATGCATGCACGTTTATGCACATGTACATGTATACTCTCTCTCTCTCTCTCACACACACACACACACACACACACACACATACGCACGCACGCGCGCGCACACACACACACACACACACACACATACGCACGCATGCGCGCACACACACACACACACACACACACACACACACTTGTTTCCAGTGGCACTTCCAAAAGCATATGAGACTCTCTCTACCTTCACAGATTCACCTAATTGGGGGCTGACTTCACTCTCTCAATTCAGAGCAGCTCTCTGGAAGAGCTCAACAGTTTAGCCTTAAGAGTAGTTTTGATAACTGAATTTTAAAAAGCCATCTGAGAAATACTGACCAGGTGAACCTTTGTGTTTCAAAGGTAAAGTATGTTATGATCCTTGGAACATTATTTTTTTTTTTTTTTTTGCCCATTTATGTAGTGTATTTCAAACATTTACATTCAACATGAAATGTAATTCTGGCTTAGCTGGGCATCCTGATGTTGGTCAAGCCCCGGAGAAGAATCTCACTTGTGAGTTACTGTCTTCTCGTCACTGTTTTGCACTGTGGACAACACATGGGGTCTTTTTCCACTTCATCTATGGAGGTTCAGCCTTCTACCCCTGGAGTGGTTGCTGGTATGAAAGTACCTAGCTTCTGTCACCTGTAAGAACAGAGGGGAAAGGAATGTTAGGTCAGTTGGCATGTTCTTTCCCCACATTCTCAAAAGTCAACTTCTCCATTTTGCTGCTAAGAATAAAATCTCTCCTTGACATGTTGGGTCTCAGTAACTCTTCAAATCAGCAAACGTCGCCAGTTCTTATCTGACTGTCAGCTATAGCAACTAAATTTCAAGTCTGCTGGAGTGTACGAAAACACTCAGCACCCTCTGAATAGGAGGATGGACTAGGCTTTTCAAATCCCATAGGGGAAAAGGAAACTTCAAGGACACAATTGCAAAAAGAAGACGGAGGAGAAAAGAAATCTTGCTCTTCTCATTTCAATCCACAGGATTCATCCTGAAATCCTATGTTTGGGGAACCCCTAATGGTTAAACTTACAGAAGCAGAAGGGAAATAAAATGCCCTTGTGAAATTTCCTATGAACATATTTAACGTTTTCTCTTTCTCCTGTCTCCGTGTCTCAGGCTCCAACTCATTTTGCTTCTCTCATCTGTTTCCAGCTCAGTTGAGTTACAACCAATCAGATATGAGGAAAATTAGATTTTAATGGAATATTTGATTTTCATTGCTTAATTGATTTAATTGCAAGTTTCTATTTCAGACTGGTAGAAATGCAAAGATTTTCAGTCAAATGTAGAAAAGCTCTCATTTTTTCTGTGTTCAACAATGACAAACTTAATAATTCAGTGTTAGCCTGGATTTTAAAACTTCAGAGGAAGGAAATACTGGTATCTTTCAAAGTTATTATTTTCAGTCCATATTTCAGTTTCCCTTTTTATATATATAAATCTCATGTCAAGAACGTGCGTTTTCATTTGCTTAGGTGGTATCTTGATTTTTATTTTTGTGTATGAATTTTTGTTGGTCAGGGGGAACAGTATGCATGTACTTAGAGAACCCCAATGTTTTGTTTCTAGGGGCATTTAATGCCACACAATATTTCCTTTTGCTGCTGGGTAGAAGTACAGTCTAGAGAGTAGTTCTCTGGTCACTGTTGCAGGTCAGTGGACCTTTCTGAGCTCTTAGACCAGCCTTGACAAGTGGATCCTCACCTGTCTAAATGCCTGTGCTGTGAACCCACTGCCTGGGACACCGGAGTGAGAAGGACACTGGACAAAATATGCAATGCTCAATGGACACTAAGGAGTGCAGCATGTATCCCCACCCCTTGGTCATCGTCCCTATTTTAGGTGGTCCTATTGTCTACCATATCTGATTTTCCAGTGTCTTTCCATAATATTGAAGCAGCCCTACATTTTTGCATATTTCCTGAATTCCCTGAGCACCTTAAATGCCAATTAGGGATTCTAGCAGCTGCACATAAATGCACGTCTCCTTATTGGACCCATTAAGTTTTCTGTTGTTTCTTAAATCTCTGTCAGCTTTGGGCAAGTTTTAATTTTTCTAGTCATTTTGAGAAAAGTGTGCACGTGTATGTGTACATAAACCCCTGGTATATGAAAATTTAATGAGAGATGATCCATATTTGAATTTTTAACAGGTACCTTATATATTTCTTTGTCTCTCTCTATTGGGAGTACAGTTTTTAATATGAAATTCTTAGCCTATTGTGCACTCTAGATATTTTATCATTATCGTCGTCATCATGATTGGCTCACGATGCCTGTTTTACTGAGACCTCCTCCTCAAAGGCAGGAAAGCATACAGGCTCAAAACATGGGTTTTGACAGCAGATTACCTGCTTGGCTAACTGGGAAACTTTAGGCAAGTTATTCTTTCTCTCTGGCTTTTTTTTCCTCCTCTATAAAATGGGAACAATGAACAGGATCTTGTTCTCAAGGTTATTTGAGGGTTCAGTGAGGCAACAGGTTTAAAGTACTTAGAAGAATGCCAAGCATATATTAGCTTCTTAATAAGTGTGATGAATCCTACTGAGCCTATAATATGTTTCAGACTCTAGACTGACCACTTTAAATAACTTATTTCATTTAGTCCAGCCATACTCCATGGTGAGTGATTCTGCCCTCCAGAGGACACTAGGCAATGTCTAGAGACATTTTTCTTTTTAAGACTGTGAGTCCCTACACCATGATCCTCTTGCCTGAGCCTCTGGAGCCACTGGGATTACAGACACATGCTACCACACCTAGCCTTTAGGTTGGATTGGAAATCGAACCTGGCCCTTTGTGTGGCTCCAACCTGTGGGGCATTTTAGCAACAGCATACACCACTGCAGCTGAGCCCGAGGGATATTTACAACTCCTAAGACAGGAGGTGCTACTGGCATCTAGTGGATAGAGGCCAGGGATGCTGCTGAACCCCAAGTATGTGGGGTTCACATACCTCACAGACCTCACAGTGAAGAATGATCTGGCCTAATATATCAGTAGTGCTGAGACTGAGAAATCCTGACTTAATCCATAAATTGAAATTATTAGTTCGTCGGGAAAGCCACAATGTATTTTTGTGTGCGAAAATGCATCATCACTTTTCTGATAACCCGATATTAACATTATACCATTTGACGGAAGAGAAAATCTGAAGTTTGGAGAAAGTATAACTTCTCATGCAGCAGATTCCATGCTTCAAACCTCCATGCAACAGGTTTTGGGAGCAAGTTTGTATCATTTTTAAGATAAGAGTATATAAGACCCTCTAAAAGCTCTGAAACAGAAACTTTAAGGAATTTATGGAAGTGGAACAGTTAAGGAACAGGTTCGAGTATGTTATAACAGACACTGTCCAGAGTACACCACCAGGGTACTGAAATCCGTCCTGTGCTCGGTCTGAGCCTTTGTGTTGGCAGAGTCGTGGGCTTGTCCTGGGGGCTCGGTCAAAGTGGTCCAGGAGGCAGTAGGCACTCTCAGAGTTGGGATAGGCTTCATCTTCCAATAGTCACAAAAGTATGTTTTAACATTTTAACAACTAGTTTGGTCAGCCCTGAGAAACACACTTCAAACACATAATTTCACAGATATTGTTGCTTAAGATGAGCCCAAGTTTAAAGTGTGAAAACTAAAATTATATACAGATAAAAATATGAAGTAAACATCAATACAGTCAGTAGTGGATATGGTAAAAATCAAGAAGATGTGCCATCAATGACTCCTGAATGGGAAACACTTTATCTCCAATAACCTTTGAGGAGAGAACAAGAGGGACAAAGTGTTGGTCTATGTATCCAGGGCCTGGCACGCAGCAGGTGCTTAATGAATGAACCTAAGCTTGCAATCTTATTCCATGGGCGCAATGCAGTTTGAGTGGCGGTGATACCCATAACCTCGAATATATACAGTCTCTCCCCATGTTAGACCTCCCACTTTATATCTGAGTAGAATATTAACAATAATTGGTTGGTTCCACTTCTCAGCCTCTCAGCCTTTGTGTTAATGATGGCCCATCTCTACCTCCCAGTAAATCGTTCCTCTGCCGTGACCCTCTGCAATGTGGATGGAGAATTAACTGAAAGTGAGAGCCACGTAACTCCAAATTCATCGGCTTCACTATGACCCACGGTCGAGCACAGATGACAATGCAATATGATCTGCAGGGGTCACTGTGGTCTGGGCGAAGAGGCCACAACCATTAGTGGTGATCCATTCCCAAATTCTTTTATTGAGAATGTTTTTTACAAGACTTCTGTCTTTCTGAGCACAGCGAAACCAGTGGCTGTGTCGTTGACAGTGCTCATAACGGTCATTTTTGCTTGTGACTTTCAGTGAATTAAAAACCTCTTTGGTTTTGGCTTCCCACCTATCTTTTCTTCCTTGTTATCTAGACTCTTAGCCAGTTGCGGCTCAACAGTCATTCAAGTTACCATGACTTGGAAGGAGGTGGGAGTGAGAAGGAATGGAAATATTTTTTTCTGTAGCCCATAGCATAGTATCTTAAAGAGAGGAGCATTCTCTTCTCAAAGTACAAAATTGGTCATAAGAAGTTAATCCATTTGCAGAAACCAGTTATGTTCTATGGGTAGGTGTTTTCGTGCTTCAGATTATTATTTGTCCTTTGAAATAGCAGCTGTTTAGCTATGTCTGTGGGCAGTCAGCACGAGTAGGCGCACCATCTCTGTTCCAAGTGAAGGGCTGAGAGACAAGTGTGGCTCTCGCGCCAAGGCAGTCTCCACCCCCTCCTCCCACCCCTTCCACTCCGTGTTGATACTTTCTTGGCATCTCAGATACACACTATTGAGCCTCGCTTCTCAAATGCATCACAGCAACATTTCCCTGCACAGCAGAACTACGTGCTGAAAATGAGGCCCTCAGACCAACCATCCTCCCCCAGGAGCTCCAGCTCACACCTGCCCCTGAATCATGACTACATTTTCACGAGACCCCTGTGATTCTTACGTGAGTCGAAGTCTCAGAAGAAATGATCCATGTCACTCCTGACCCCTGTTCCCCTTTAGTGATTCTCACCACATGTTTTTCTTATATTAGGTCATCAAAAAAGTCATGGCGCATTTTTGCATAGGAAAATACGTCATGACTTTTCTGACGACCCAATATGATCTATTTCTGGGTTACACTTTCTATTTTGCATACATTACTAGAGGAGAAACATTGTCTTATTTTTTAAAAAACTTATTTAGCATGTACATGTATTTCCTAAACATAGTAATGCTTAATCAACTCCTGAGTTAATTTAGATACTCAGATTATCACCACAAGGAGAGTGGGTAAACCAGAAAGGGAAGATGGGCTACTGCAGTAGAGATCTAGATTTAGCTATTGTGACTCTCCTATGTTTCAACTGGACAGTCTTGAGCAAATTATTATTATGCCTCCATTTCCTGGGCTGTCAAATGCAGATCATAAATGCTATTAAGTTTTTTTTTTATTTTATTTTTTTTAAGGATCAAAGGAGATCAAATATACAAAGAAATGAGCATAGTGCCAATTGGCTCATAGTGAGTCCTCAATACATGTTAACTATTGTCATATTTTCATTTAAGCCAGGAGGTTCTATACGTATCGTAATCCCGAAAAGAAACACCCCCTCCCAGCCTGTTCTGGTAACTTCATATTTCTGAACTGGGCTCGATTTTGCTCCCCCAGAAGACATTAGGCATTGTTTGGAGGTAAGTTTGAGTATTCTGAATGAGGGAAGGGGTGCTCTTGGCATCTAGTGCGTAGTGATGGGACTCTGCTAAAATGTCCCGCAGTGCACAGGACAGCACCCCCCACCCACAACAGACCCTGATTCAACTGAGAATGTTAGTAGTGCCAATCATGAGAAACACTCTGTTACCCGCAGAGGGACTGAGGTAAGCAAAACAGCCATTTTTTCCTTGAGGGTTTAGGAACTTCAGTCTATTCATTCTCTCAGATATTACTGTTGAGTTCCTTTGTCAGAATTCATCGACTGTGAGGCAAATCATTTCCTTTGGAACAGAACCACACACTGGAAAACCTGATGCAGCCTGATTAACCTATTAAAGGTCATAAAACAATAACAATTACATTGCATATTTCATTCTTTAATATCAAAGAGAGCTAGGTTCTTTGAAATGTAAAACATCGTAAGGGAAAGAATAGCGCCTGCAAGTCCCGCAGGAGCCCAAGGTCATTGTATAAATAACTCGGTAGTTCCCCCATTAATTGCACTCCATTTGAGGATATGCAAGAGGACACAATTTGGGGGGAAGGTGCAGAGGCCTCTCCCAGCTCCCCTTTTATTTCCTCTAAGACATCAGAGCTGCCATAAGAGCTCCCACGTCTTAATGTCCCGCATACTACGCAAACATAAGGGCAAAGAGGGAGGAGTACCAGGCTTTCTTCCTACTGTGAACAGATTAAGTTGACACCAATTTACACCTCATTGTTAAGAGTAACTTTTTTCTACAAGTGAGACCACATTTACATCTTTTGTAATTAAGCTAGAGGATTTTTTTAATAACATTTTTCCCTCCGCACTTCAGGAAGTAAATATTTTATGTTAAATGGGATCAAATGCTGAAATATATACATCAGAACCACAGGAAAAAAAGAGACCAAGTCTAGTGCCACCTGCATCCTCCTTCCTCTACTGGGCTGGAATAGCGGCTGTGCCTGTTTGCCTTCGGTTTTGGAAAAGGCCACTGAATGACTAACTGAAGCGGTTAACAAGATGGTGGGGGGGGAGGGCTCTGCTGTTGCCAGCGTCTCTGAGAGCAGGAGCATGGCAGTGAGTTAGCGGGTGCTCCCAGTCATTCAGAGGCCACCATCCATCAGCCAGCACACGAAGCTGCAGTAGCATCCAACCATACATCTCCCGCATACTTTGCTTTTTGGCAATTTTCATTTTTAGGAAAATTGAACTTAGAGAGCTGTATATTAAGAGCTCTAAGAGACCAACATCCTTTATTCCCCACACTGGAGAATCTAGTTAGGCAAAGAGGCATTTTTTTTTTTCTCCTAACAATAGAGTTTTCATGGCTGCTATAAACAATACAATTACGGACCCAGATCATAAATAATTGTAGAGCAACAGGGAAAATGAGGTGTGGGCAAGGAGGAAAATGGATGGTTTTGGATGAGATTTGCACGAAGATTGAGTCAGTGAGGTAAAGTTAAGTCACCCCAGGTCAGTGTGTTCTGCACTAACTAGGGTAAATTACTGGCTGCACACCTGTGCTGCAGGCTGGAGGCCACCCCGCCGGCCCACAATGGGCCTTTGTAAGATGGACTTTTTTGCCCGTTAAGAGCTCACAAAGTGAAGTCTTCAAAAGGTAGCCTGTGACTGGTGCTTGGCCAACTTGGTGATCAGTCAAATCAGGTTTCTGCCTTGCAGGAAAAAAAAAAAAAACCACTGGCAAGCCTTACAATATTCACGTTCATGAAGCGTAAGTGCCAATGTGCCCTGGCCTTGGGAGAATGCCTCGGTACTGGGACTGTGATGGTGTTGGCTTGGCGTACATTCTCAACCTGCATATCAGCGTGGAAAGGTAAAACCTTAGATAAATGTCTCTTTATATTTAGGCTTTTCCTGAAAAAGATACAAGCATGCCATAAACTTTATCTTCTAAACAAAACAAAAACTTTACATTGGGAGGGCTCTTTCTGCTTGTACTGCTTACTTTTTAGATTCAAGTGGATTTGGAGAGTTTCTTTTTCATCCCCTGGGTTCTTCTTAGCCCTTCTGGGGGGTTGTCTTGTGTGAAGCCACCTCTCATTGCTTTGGCTTCAGTTCTCACCAGCTGCTGAAGGGAGCCCTGTGAAATACTTCCCCAAAACCCTTCTTGACTTTTTTTTTTCCTTGACCATAATGTTCCTTCTGTGTTCTGTCAAGTGATGTCTCATAAATCTTTGTAAGTTGTACCAACTGTGTGTCCTTGTAGACTCTGCTCACTCTCAGCTTTGTCATTAAATGAAGAATATGGTCTGAGGCTTTGGGTCCCATAACCCAAACAGAAGGATTCATTTTTTAATTTAGCTAATATTAAGTCTATCCTGCGTACTAGAAATGTTTCTAGGTATGATAACACAATAGTAAACCAAAATAATAATAATAATAAAAATAATAATAATAATAATAATAAATAAAACAACTCCCTGGCCTCTTGGATCACACATTTTCAGAAAAGGAGTCAGATAGTGACCAAATAATTACATAGTGATTTAGAAGTGTTAAGTGCAATGGAGAAGCAACAGAAAGGGAAGATAGAGAATTTGGGATGACTGGGTGATGTAGTTTTAAATTATAAGATCAGAGTAGGCTTCGCAGAGAAAAGTGATGTTCGGGGTCCACTCAAATGTAGAGAGAGAGAGTGATCTGTGTTCACAGAGATCAGGCAGATTCCTGTGTTGTAAAAGGAAGAAAGTGAGGGAGAGAGCAGTCACCCGAGATCTGATAAAACGGGGAGGAGAGAGCATGTGATACTTGAGGGCATTAGATAGATGTCTTCTGGTTCCTTTGAGATGAGGAGCTTGGGTGATTTTGAGCAGAAGAGTGACATCTAGTTTATATTACCAAAAGAATCACTCTTGATTGCAGAATTGAGAATAATCAGTTAGGGCTGCATCAGTTATCTATTACTAGAAAAGAAACTATCACTAGATTTTTTTAAAAAAAAATGATGAAACAAAAAGAGTTCATTTCTTATGTTTTGGAGTGTTCACTAGGCAGTTCTTTTGCTGGGCTTGCCTGTATTTATATCCAGCAGGTAGAGCTAGATTCTATGAAATGGTTGACCCTCTCCCTCCAAGTCTTAATGTTCAAGAGTTTATCATGCCTTTGCTTGTATCATATTTGCTTATGCCCATTGGCCAGAGCAAGTCACCAGGCCAGGAGTCAGTGAGAGAGAGGTAGACAAGGGTTTGGATACATGAAGGTAGGATCCTTTGGGAGTTCTAGCACAATAGCCTGTCCCCGAAGCCAAATGTAAAAATCACAAGGAGCAATGGGGAGGCTTTACAGTAATCCAGAAATGAAATGATGATGACTTGTGGCACAGTGATGATGGAAGTGTTAAGAAGTGCCCAGATTCTGAATATATTTTGAAGATGACCTTATTTCTATTCTCCCAAACCACAAGGACAAGGTTATTAAGCTTCAAAGGATTGGTGATGTTCTTATTATGCGTGAGATGATACCGTAATAAGGTAAATGAGGTCAGGGATAGGTTTCTTTTATTGCCAATAATTATTCAATGACTTTTCTGAACAATTGTAAACTTAGTAATTCACTTAGTGCTGTGACTATACATGGCACCCTGTCAATATCATCATCAGCTAATATTTATTGAGCATCCTCTGAGTACATGATATTTCACTCATAGCAGTGGAGGTGAGCTGCATTAATTCTTTCAGCCAATGCAGAATTATTGAGTGGTTTATTACATCACTCTATTAACTGATGCCCAGCAGCCTCCAGAAAAGCATTAAGCTTCCTGAATACAAGTCCTTATTCCCCTGAAGTGGATTTAGCTTCAGTGAAATCTGACTACACAAGGAGAAGACAGGGGTCAATGACTTTACAAGTATGCTAATAGTGTTTTTTCTTTTAATTTATATTAACCTTTTTAAACCAGAAACCAGGAGATACTGGTCCCATTTAGTAGATGGAGAAGTTGAGGCAGATAGTGGTTAAGTGATTTGGCCAGTGCCACGTACTGATGTGGTGGCAGGCCTGGGATTGAAATGTGTAACTTTTTCCATTGCACTATGCTGCCTCTCAGTGGTGCATGTTATTCCTGTTTCTCTCTCATGCTAATATATGTGCATGAAAACACCCAGGAAGATTTAAATAGTGGATATGCTCTTTAAGGGAGTGTATGCTGCTATTCTTCGATATCTAGACAGCCTCTTACTGGAAAACTAATTTGTTTGTTGTTTATTATTTAAGCTCCTTGTTATAGGGGATTTGTCAGCAGTTAAAACCCTCACCTTTTTGTATTAAATTCTCCTCAGAAAGACATTGCTTTCAGAGTACGTCCAGAGATTTAGTAATCAACTCATAAATTAAACTATTTAATTGAGATTCTCTACTTACATTTTGTTCTGGAAACAGTTATTCAGTGGTAATCATTTTGATTGATCGATCTTTTTTTAGAGTTCTTTTTAAAACGAAAGAGTTAAACTTGGAGCTCAGCAAAACTGAATGGAAGGGGGCAGTTTAAATGCAGAATTTATTTGCAAATCTCGAAAGTAGCACCATTAAATGTCACGCACTCCGAGATGCACTAGAGTGTGCATCCTCCAGAATGCCTGTTTGTTGTAATTCCATCGCATTACATATTTTAGTGCATATCTCTTCCTGGCAGCTTCCAGAGCCTTTCAGATATTCAGCATCAGAAATTGCACTGTTTTATCCTGGATTTTACAAATAGCAACCAGATTATTGTAAAACAGAACTATCTGATAAGTAAGGTTGTGAATTGCTTTTGTGATTGTCATGGGTAAGAGTATTGAAGAAACTGACGAACAGTGCAGCACACTGGTTACTGTAAAAATAAAACCTGTAGCAGTGAATGCGTTTTTCTGATGAATACGTTCAAGGCTGTGATCATTGTGCAACTTCTGGTTGGATGCTTTCAAATGTTTCGTATTGAAAAACATCAGTAACAAGAACCAAATAGTCCACCAAAGCCTGTATTCAACTCAATGGAGAGGAACGTAAATTCTTACTTAGCGTTCCATTGAGGCCAACTCCATTCGGTCCACCATGGGAAGCAGAGGTTTGAGGTTCTCTCTCGATTTGCTTTCCATTTTTACTTTATGATTAGGTGGCTGCTACTTTGGCTTTTCACTTCAGGGATTGTTCAAATGGCTATGCAAAACAGAAATGGAAAACAGACAAGACAGACTTCTGTTCAGCTGACAAAAAACAAAATGCCAGAACATGGTAATTCATGTTAGCAATTATATAGGCAAAATAATTTGTTTTAATTGGCTAAATAAGACCTGATACAATTATAATATCCAATAAACTAATTTCCCAAAACTATTTATATCACAAACCTTTAATTGCATTATATATACTCATTGTAATTTTGGAAAGGGATATAAAAATGGACCTGACTTATCTCATCTTTATAAATAAGAAGGATACATTAAGGGTTTTTTTTTTTTTTTTTTGACATTTCAAAGGTTATATTCTTTATTTTTATTTTAGAGAATTTTTTTCTGTTTGAAAAATAATCATTTATAGACAATTCCGGTAGCAGGAATCTCTAAGTGAATCCAGACAGAAGCACTATGAGGGAAAAAAAAAAAAAAACATTTCTTAAGAAAGCTCCTTTTGTCCAGGGAAAAGTTTATTAGGATGAGGTGCCCTCGGCAATGTCATATCATATTTACCCTAACGAAAAATAAACTTTCCAGAAGAAACAGGTGTTTCTTAATAGAACCTGAAATGACTCGTAGAAGACCCTATAGAATTGAGACACCCTGTTTCTAAGGATTAGTTGCCAATGGACCAACACAAGCTGACTTCCAACTAATGCATAAGTGATTGAGGGAAAAATATGCTCCCAGAAAGTAGTTGCTAATTCTTCCTACTACGAGACACTTAATTTGTTAGGATGAGCTAAATTTGACATGAACTTAAATACTGGTTGACTCAAAGCATGTGCTAAAAACTGTTTATACCAAACAAAATAAGTGAATGGCCTTTCATACCATGTCAGGAATGAAAAAGTTACAAATTTTATGCAGTGTTGCCACTATTCTAGCTCTATTCTGTCAATTTTTTTTAAAGGCCAGGGACTGTATTATAAATTCTTTCACATGATTTCGAATGATAGAATTGTATACCTCTCAGTACTTTCAGTCTGATACCACCCTCCCTTTTTTTATAAGCATGTATTCTGCATACAAGGTGTACTCAATGGAATAACAATACATATGACACCAAAAAAAAAAAAAAAATGAAGACTCTTAGTTTCTGGAACCTTCAGGAAATTTAAAATCTATGTGATGAAATAAGATGTGAATTCAGTAAAAGTGACCTTTAATATTAGAAAAATAACAGTTCACCAACAATCTGAGAAGTCCAAAGGCAGGACAAGGTTAATTGGAAAATTATATGTAATGAAATGTTCCAGGCAATGGGTACTTTGGATCTGGAGGAAAGCCTTCACCAGGAGCTAATATGGTCTAGAAAGGATTTTTTGATGATCAGGAAATTTTATATTAAACAGTCGGTGTCATACACTTAACAAATTCTATGTGAGAGGAGAACACAGGTAAGTAGCAGCATGGAAAGCTGATATCTAAAAACCTTTTGGTTTGGGAATTTTTTTTTTTAAGGGAGACTTGCTATAATGCATGTGTGCTCACCAGAGAGACAGATAGAGACGGAGAACAGAAAGCGAGAAATCACCCCCCTACCCCCCCCCCCCCCCCCGCCCCGGGAAGTTGGCCACACCGCAATCCCTTCTTCTCCATTGTCCTTTTGGGATTTTGCACATGCATGCACACGCTCCCAGCATGAGTTTTAAGCCACCAGGTCTGGGACTCAAATCGCTGTCAGCTGCGTGGGAGTCCAGTGACATAACCATGACACCATCCGCTGGTCCTGGGTGGGAATTTTATAACATCACTAAAAGTAGATGAATGTAGGCACTTTTCGAGGGCAATTCCATTCAGTCATTCATTTATCAAACATCTATATATTGAGCACTCACCATGTGTTAGGCACTGTTCTTGGTATGGGAAACACAGAGAACAACAAGAGAAATATTCTGACTTCATGAAGCTAATGTGAATATTGAAAAGCAATTATAAGACAGTAAGTGCTTGATACCATTAATTATTCTATCAAGAAGCATGGGACTATTTTATTCTTAGTTTTGTTGCCTTTCACCTGTACACAGAGGGCAGAGATCATAGTGCACACACACACACACACACACACATGAGAGGTGTTCAAAAAGTTTATAAAATTGCCTATTATTAAAAAAATAATAACAACAAAAACCAACTCTGCAGGCCAGCTCTATGGCCTGGTGGTTAAGGTGATTAGATCTCACATGGATCACTATGAAATTTAAGTCCTGGACCCCGAAACTAAGAAATATGTCAGGCATGTGTGTGTGTGTGTGTGTGTGTGTGTGTGTGTGTGTGTGTGCGCGCGCACACACGTGCATGTGTGTGTGTATACCCAAAATCCCTACCAGAAGTGGAAAAGGAGAAAGGATTATGGCATGACTATGCCACATGAGGAGTGGCTTCCTCCTCTCCTTCTCTGGCTCCCTGTCTCTCTCTGGTGAGCATATATGCCTTCTAGCAAAACAAAACCAAACAAAACTATGCATGGATTTCAATTTTATTTTTTGGTACCAAAATACACTTGTATTTTAATTCCATTTTTCCATGAACTTCTTGAAGTTCCTCCGTGTATGTGTGTGTGTTTAAAATACAACATTCATTCAACTTGTTGGAAATTCAATAATATTGTTCATCACCACATACCTGGGAAAACATGATTTTTTTAATGATTTTTTTTACATCGTTTCAAGTTATTTTAGTATTATGGAGATTAAAACAGAAAGAAAATAAATGAGAACATAATTATTTCATTTACTTAAAAAAAAGGAATTAAAGATGACTGAATACTAGGTGTTTGAATGTTTGTTTCTGCCTTTCCATGTATCCTTAAATGGATGACCTTCAGCTAATAACCTCCCCTTTTCCATGCAGGGAATGGGGGGGCCCATCTTCAAGCAGAATACAAATACTATTAGGAAGGACCAAATCGATGAGTGTGGCTTTCCTACAACTTTTTTTTTTGCAGAGAACTTTATTAGTTTCTGTCTGCATGGCTCATCCATATGTAATGTTTGTCTTTTATGTTATTTGGTATAATTATTATGGTTTTCATAGAAGGGATGATGAAACCATTTCCTCAAAAAAAAAACAAAAAACCACTGTCATTGAATTTAAATGTGTTTAAAACTTTAATCCCCATGAGCACAGACGATCAAGCAGTCAACAAACATTTACCAAGTAAGCAAGCTGCTTCATTGAAAGATTTATGGGAGGTGCTATAGAAGCAAAGATGTTTCAAACATGGATATTGGTCTCACTTAGTTTATAATACATTGGGAAAATGGGAACAAACATGGAAACCTAAATGAGAGTAAGCTGATGTGGCATAAGTTCTACATCATCATCGTGAATCAAACTCACTGGAAGGTAGAAAGACACGGGTTGACATTCTGGCTTTGTGATATGTTCCTTGTGTGATAGCCTATAAGTTAATTTTGCTAAATCTCACTCTCATCTTCCGTAAAATGTTCTAATAACAGTCATTTGATGGACAATCACGAGACTTAGAAACTAGAGGCAATGATAAGTCCCTGTCATTTAAGAAGCGCTTGCGTTATGACTAACTACTCTTGCCTGTGTAGGTACTCACTACTCATAGTCGTTGTTCTAGTCACTTTCCATTTATTAGGTAATTAAGTCTTCACAACATGTAAGAGAGGAGTAGAACTTGGTGTAGAGAGGAAAAGAATTTGCTCAATGTCCCACAGTTAGGAAGTAAATTTCAGGGTCAGGATGTGAAAAGGGCTCTAGCCATGGCAGTCCAGCAAAGATGCAGTGCCTTACAATGCTGGAGCCATATGGGAAAGCCCTGGGTTCATGTCCTGAGTCTCTCTGTACATGCCGGGAACACACAGGCCTGTAATCCCAGGTGACTGAGGCTGAGGCTAGGGGTAGATTGCAGCACGAAGACCTTGTGGGGGTTTCTCTCTCTCCCTCTCTCTCTGTCTCTCTCTCTCTCTCCCCCTCCCTCCTTCCCTCCCTCCTCCTAATGGAAAAAATAAGTAGACTTGGAAGGAAGCATGGAGGGTGGGGAGGATTTGGATCAAAGACCAATCCCAAATCAAAGTTCCTAAAAATGATACACCCTCCTCTTGTAACAAGAAAGGAAAAGCATGAAAAAAACACTTGGATCCCTACTCAAGTTGAAACCACTTCACAGCTGTGAACCAAGAAGCCAGAGCAGTCTTTGTGGAGGACATGAAACTTGCCCCAGTCTTAGATAAAGAGACCGGAGTTAAATGTGCTGTGTTGAATGAGGAGAGGACATTTGAAAGAGAACAAAAGGTGTACCTGAGGCTCTAGAGGGGATGCATATGGATCAGGCGTGTTGGGGGGCGGGGAAGGCTGTAAGCTCCTGCGTGGTTGGGACAGAAGAATGTTTACATGGATAGGTTGGTGTCAAACTGCAGAGGTGATTGGATATGAGGCGTAGAAATCTGCACTTTCTTCTCTAAAGAATTGTGAACCTTTGATGATTTTTTAAGCCGATACATAAGATAATGAAATAAAACAGACTTTCAATTGACCAATCAATAACTATTGGGCATGGATGTCATTCAGAGTGACATTTTAAGAAGGTTATTCTGGCTTGTGAAGGATGAATTGGAGAAGAAAAGAAAACCTCTTAAAATGGTTGTTTTCAATAGCAGTGTCATGACAGTGGAAAGAAGTGTCACAACTAACAAGGCACTAGCAGTAAAGTATTGGTTTGCCAAGGATTAGCTGCTTTATACATTAAAACCGGTTCAAGGTCACAGAATAACGTCACTCTCCTTCTCTCAGATTCCAAGTGCTTTCTTGAGTGGGAGGAGACGGCAGGTGTTACTATCTGGTGAGGTCCTTTTCAGGACCCCAGGGGTTTTCCTGGGAGTGGGTGCTGCCTTTTACCATCTCATGTGTTTCAACTCAGAAAAGCAAAGCATGAAAAAACACACTGTTAAGGAATTGACTAGGCAAAACTGCAAAGATCAAGGTGTTGGGGTGTGGAAATGCAGCAACAACTTGAAGAGATACGGGGTAGCGTTTGACAGTTATTGGTAATTGAGTGATTAGAAATAAACTAAAGAAATGAGCCGCAAATGATTCAAAGATTTTTACGTTTTCCCACTGTTGAGGGAATCAGGAGAAAGAGCTTGCTTTGAGGGCAAGTTCATGCATTTGGTTGTAGAACTTGTTGAGTTTTAAGCATGTTATCCAAGTGGAAAGACCCAGAGGGCAGTTTGAATAACTAGAGCTTGTAAGGAAGGTCAGAGTGGAAAGAAGTCTCTGTGAGTCATCGTTCTGAGGTGATGAAATATTATGTGTGTTACCCATTTAAAAAATTTTAAAAAGCTGCTGAGTGTATTTCCTAACAATAGAAGTTAGCGTTTATGAAGCTCTTGCTTTGTGCTAGGAGCAGAACTCACAACGGCACATATATCATTTTTTCCTAATGACAGCCCATGAGGCAGGAAGTATTACACCCATTTTTAAGATGAAAAAACAGCCCTAGGAAGGCCAAATAACTTGGTCAAGGTCACACAGCAAGCAGGTGGTAGAGCTGGGATTCAATCCTGGACATCCTAGTTCCCAAAACTGAGCACTTAACTACTGTATCATACTCCACAATATAAGTACATGAATATAAAGCTCTCGCAGAGAAAAGAGTCATAGCCAAGTCATACTCCAGTACAAAATATTAACAGGATTTGGGTCACCTTTAACACCCCCGGTAAAATCAGGTAGAGCCCCTCGCTCAAAACATCCTAAGAATAAATCAGATGCATTAAAATCAGGGTTCGACATCCACTCAGCATACCCACGCCCTCGCCAAGGACGTGATAAAAATAAGAAACAACACTGATAGCCATTTATAGCTTAAACAAAAAAAAATCTCTCTTTTTGTCTGGCCTTGATTTCTTTTTATTTTGTATTGACTATGTTTTGCTGATCCTGTTGAATAAGCCCCAGGCCCCCTCCCCTGCATTTGTTTCTCTGAAATAGTTGCATCTTTGTAAGTGGGTCTTTATTTTTATTGGCAGAAAATTCGTAGTCCACTTATTCCCTTGTATCAAGTTAATTTTAACTCTCGAACCTGTACCAATAATGTCATTTAAAGGAGGCTGTTTCCAACACACTCTGGGAAATGTCTGCAGAGAACTCCGGATTTACCAAGCCCCACTTCCCTCGCTGCTGGGCCTTGCCGCTTCCTTCCCCGTCTACATGTGAGCACGCTCTGTTCTCTGGCCAGCTGCCTTCTGTTAGCCCCTGTGTGTTCTCCGGTCTCTGCTCTGCCTTAATGATACGTCGAGTTGCATCCTGAGCACATTTGGGGAAGGGGAATACTTCTTTATTTGGGTCCAAGAGAAAAACACATCCTCTTACTGGCAAACCATGACAAGTATGACACTTCGTGTTTAACTAGATCAAGCAGTCCCTCCTTGGTGCAGCAGTGTGGCCAGCGTGAGGGAGGAGGGTGTTATTCTTCTTGGATAAATTATCATTCTATATCTGGTGGCTTAAACATGAACTCCAAAATATGAGATGCCAAGGAACCGGGGATATTCGGTTGGGAGATACTATAGTTGAAATAAGATGATGATAATTATTATGACTTTTTAGTTTTTTCCGAATTGATAACTATTATGTAATTTACCTTCTGATATTGGGATTGCTTAATTTTGAAGAGATGGTCAGCCAAAAGCTTGGGTGTTTCCTCTTCCTACTGGCTTTAGCTCAGCTTACCAGGAAAAGCAAGCCATTATCTTCACCAAGAACTTATCCCAAATACTTGACCTTGGAATCAGCAATTTACATCCTTATAGAGGAGGTCACTTAGGGAATTTAACTGTGTAATCCTAGCCCCCGTGTGGCAGCAGATGGGCAGAAATGGAACGAAGCTGGTGAGACACCATTTGAATTAGGAAACCATTTCTTTTTTACTTTATTTTTTCTATGGAGCCTACTTTAGAATGGTACAAGAAAGAAAGGGGATGTAGTGAACAGAAATTGTGACTCAAACACTCAGCTCCAGGACTCAAGAAAACAATTCAGTTGTCACAGTTGGAGAAGCCAGAAAAAAATGTAGGTTTTCACCTTCTTAATAGCCTCTGTTTCAACAGACGTCAACCTTTCCTTCAGACGCCAACCCCCCCCCCCTTTATTTTGCCTTTATTAATAAAACTAATAGAAACACCTTTTAAACTTGAACCAGGAATCGTAGGTTTTGCAAGTGCTAATATTTTGGTGTGAGCTGCTTCTCTCTCTCTCTCTCTTTTTTAAAGACAATTATCAAGACGAAGCATTTGTTTCTTCTTTTGTTTATCCATGGCAGTTTGTCAGCAGTTATGATAAGCAGAGTTCCATCTGCCAGTAAAACTACATTGCAAATTGCGGTAGAAATTAGCAGCTTTCATTTTTGCCTACATAAACAAATATGCGAAATAAATTGCACATAAATGCACCCTAAAACATCACAGGTACACCGCACAGTTAAATGCCAATCAGACAAACCCAGAGACACGTTGCGATTATCTCAGTTTTCAAACCTGGAAGATACACGAATGTGTTTCTAAATGAGAGAGGCAGTGTATCATGCTCGCTGAGATAAAAACAGAAGCTGCCAGACACTGCACTGTGGCTTTATTCTGAGAATCCTTTGCCTGAAACCCGCTCTATCTCTCCTCCGTGTTCTCTCTCTCTCTCTCTCTCTCTCTCTCTCTCTCTGCTTCTCTCCCTCTCTCCTCGCTGTCTTTCCCTCGCTCATTGTTCTCGCTCTCCTCCGGCCTTTGATGCACATACGTTGTCACATTCCATTGACTCTTCTCTCTTCTCTGTTCTCACACTCAAGCCTAGCGGTGCTTTCGCCAGGCAGCAGCCTCTCCTGCGAGTTTTAGTCATGTGTGCAGCTCAGTTTGATCGAGCGTTCCTTTTCTGCCTTTTCACTCTTACAAAAGATTAAAAGGTGGCGTCACATTGCTCCCCTGTTCCTTCCCGCAGGAGGGACTTAAAAGGGACAACAAAAACTAATCACTTTCAATAAGCATTTTCTTGCTGGGGGAAAAAAAAAGAAGAAAGAAAGAAAAAAAAAGAAAGAAAGAAAGAAAAAAAAAAAAAAAAAAAAAAAAGGCAGGGGGTGGACTTAGCGGTGTAATTTGAGACCGGTGGTGAGGATTGGAGCGAGCCAGAGATGCTGCACGCTGCTAACAGAGGAAGGAAGCCTTCAGCTGAGACAGGTAAGAGCGCCCATCGCAGGGTTTGACCGAGTGGCTTAGTTAAATCTCTGTTTTCACCGTGTTGTAATTGAGAAAGGCATCCGCAGCAGAAGCCGATTTTTCAGTCGGCTTCCTTTTGTTTAACATAGAAAGTACCTGTATTAATTTTGATGAATTAGAGCATGCAGCAAATTCAATTGAAAATAGATTTGTATAGTACATGCATTTATACCGAATGATTTCTCCTCCGTTTTATTTAAAGGGAGAGATGAGAAAGATGATTTTGATCAGACTAGCACTTTGCATTATGTTGAATTCTAAACAGCTAACGGAAAAAGAATAATCCAATTGATACTGTTTTGAACTCCCGGACTTAAACCCTGGGAGACAGCTGGCATTTGACATTTTTCTTCTAACAGAACTTCTGATGCATTATAATAATTTTTCACCGGAGATTTAAGCAGGGGTAGAGTTTATTTAAGTCTAGCTGTTAGGGATTGTTTCGCTTGGATCTTGTGGGTGAAGCACTTCCGATATCTCCTTAACCTGTGTCAGGTTGACGGTTCATAAATGGAGATGAAGTATTGTCCCAAATGAAATAGGAAGTTAAAACATCAGATTCGGATATGTTTTTAAAATGGATCCAGCAAATAATTAGGATAACTGAATTATGACAGTTGGAAATGAGAGTTAACTCTGGAGGTGCTGTTGGATCTACCTTTCTGGATTTTAAGCGAACCAGTAATGGAGGGGCCCATTATCCATCACAAATCGGAAGTTTGTATTAGGACGCTAAATGTAGAATTTCTGTGGTTTCCCTGCAGGTAGCGTTTGGGACTATGTCCCTTTTGTACATTGCAAATGGGAGTTGTGGATTACATGTTTGATGGCATTTCTCCTTTAAAGAGCTTTGGGATGCAGCTTAGAAGGCTCACATCTGTGTTAACATTGAACAAACGCAAGATACCATACACGCTGCTCTCCCAGCACTTGATTTTTGTTGCTACTGCTGTTGTTTTGAAGTTTTGGTCATTTGCTTTTAATCTTAGTCTTTGTTGCTTTTGTATTCATTACTTCTGCTGCTAAAATTTATTACTGGCATGAAGGAACTGAGATTTGGGAATGCCAAAAAAAAAATAAATAAATAAAACACAAAAAAAACACCCCCCCCCACACACACACTGGAACACACACATCTAATTAGCTAATGATTTTATTTAAGGATAATAAAAATCCAAATTAGATTTAGATTTTTACCTAGAATGTTGTCTAAAACGTTTCAATTTATTTTTAAATATTTTTTGGGGGGAGTGGGTGCATCTGAATCTAAAAGTACATCCAAAATTCTGTACAAAGAATGCTTCTCCAGAATGACCTGGAGAAAGGTACTTTGATGCCTCCACAAGGGTTGCTCCTAGAAAGAACTGCTATACTCTGGGGTTGTCAAGTTCAGCAGCCACATACAAGAAGACATTCTACGCATTTGTTCAGTGATAAGAATTTCTCTTCCCGAGTTTCTCAACGGGACTTGCTCCTCCATCCCTTACCCTGGCATGACTCCTATTTGCCAGACCATATCATGGCATCTGTGAGAGCAGCCTGTGAGTCCAGTTTCCTGAGGACATCAGGAGCTACTGAATTTAGGGAGTGGACAGCCCACAGGCTCTGGGGCCGATCATACTTGATCGCCTAGAGATCATCTCTGGTGGAAGTTCTCTGGGAAGCTCCTTGATACTGGGTGGGGAAACTTCATTTTCCCCTCATGGTGAAAAGAACAGAGAAAGATGTGGACCAGGGGGAATGTACTGCCTAGAATGTTTGACATCACATGCTGGTAGTAGCAGAGTGAGTGTTTAAAATCACACCCATGTAGTGTTCTTTGTCTCAACTTAGGAAACTTTGCAGAATCTAGAAGGAGCTTTTCTCAAATTCGCTCTCTTTTTCTACATCGTTTTCTCGCGTGAAATCTTGGACTCTCGTACCGACTGATGGCTGTTACTCTGCCGCTGATCTGGGTGATTATTTCTCAGATGAGTGGCAAGTGTTGAGATGGACCAGGAGAAATGTGTTGTCTTTATCTCACACGCCTTTTACCTGTATTTATACACATGACTTCTTCATGGTGATGATAAATTTGAAGCTGCATCTTTGCTATTTGTAGAAGAACCACTCCTTCTCCTAGAGAAGGAATTAGAACTAAAGTCAGTGAGGATAATTCCTTTGTAAACTGCATGGTAGTTTTGCACTTTTTGGACAGATGGTAATCAAAGCTAGCCTTACTCAAACTATCAGATTCATATAAATAGCATTTTTCTGACTTTTCCAGTAGATGTTGCTGGAGAGCAAAGAAAAGATCATTTTTAACAGGAAAAAAGAAATGCAGTAGACTTATAAAAGCCAAGGAAAAGAGATCCTTCTCCCTACACTCTGCTGATAGCATTTTGCATAATTTGCTAATTAATGAATTATATTGAATCATTACCTTTTATGATGTTCTATAGAAAGCTATTAAAACAGGAGTGAGATTTTAAAATTATGAGATTGTTCTCTTTAGTCCCTATATATAATGTCTGTTTGCTGTTTTCTGTTTTTAAAAAATCAAGTTAACTGCACATTACTATTCAGAACATTTCATCCCTGAATGCTAAAACCCTTTAACATGCAAATATGATGTCAGAGGAAGAACTGAAATAGAATACCCTGAGAAGAGTAATGATCAAACGCATTATAAAAATATGCACCAGTTGCCAACATGTAATGAAATATTAAGAAATTAAAAGCATGCAACCTCTAAAGTAATAGAATTTCATTGCTCTGAGACTGTTTTCCCACTGAATATTAAGTACTTAATAGATCTACCCATAAAAAACAATCGGAAACCTACATGGTTTGTCACCGAAGTTCTTTCATTATATGATTTTGAAAAATTAGCCCAATAGGATTTTCCTCAGAATAGGAAATGTAATTAACATTGTATATTAAGTGCCAGATTTCCAAAGCAAAAGCCACAAGGCTTGATGGAGAAAATAGGAATGTAGTGAGCAAATGCAAGCGCTAGAAGCTGAGGGGACCCACTCTGGAACTACTCTGCTCATAATCACTCTGATAAAATGACAAAGATGTCCCAGAGGAACCTGGGATTCTAGTACCTAGACTTGAACTGATGCAATTTCAGGCAACCAATGACCTCTATCTAGGAGAATATTTATTTTTGGAAATGACCAATTCACCGATTTTAATTGTGAGAGAGAAGTGTCTATATGTGTTCCCCAATGCAAAGGGGGCATCAGTGTTACAAAAGCACTTTCCAACAGGACAGGGCCTACCTACCCTGAAGAGCTTTTCTTACCTTAAGCAAACCTAGCTCTTTGCTGGGGGCTCTTTCTTTCTTTTGCACTGAAGCACTTCTTTGTCATTTTCGTTCCTAAGGTGTGAAATGCTCCATAGGATATTTAGATTTAACACCCATTCACTTCTCTTCTCTGAGTGGAAAAATCTTATATATAGAAGGCATGAGTGTCAGCTACTTCTGTTTTGTGATTAGCACTGTAAACCACTGGGGTAAGGCTGTTTAGATTTTTTTTTTCTTTGATCAAATACATTTGTTGTGCTTGACCCATAATGGTTGTTATTGTTGTTGCTGTCATCTTTAAATAAGAAAAGTTTTACAATTTTGCAGGAGATTTTACTTTCTAGTTCTGGTCTGTTTGAGCTTTGCCTCTCGTTCTTTCTTTTTAACAGTAACTATCAAGCATTGATTGTAGCCAAAGCAACTTGAGTCAAGTGTGCCAAATGGCATCCCTAATGATAGTGAGAAATGTCTGTCCTCTCACTTTGAACCTTATGAAGATAGAAGATATGAGGTGGCCCTAGAGGACAATTTCCTGGAATAAGGGTGTCAGGTCCTAACTCCCTTCCTCAGGAGAGCAGGAGAAGACAGGGTCTCTGCAGGCTGAGGGGGCTCCTGAGGATGACAGCCTTTGAATTAGGAGGAGAAGATGAAAACACAAAATAATCCTGATTGGCAATATCAGAGGGGCCACGTGAGAAGCAGTGTCAGAAAGAATGACTGACGCTGGAAGGACTGATAGAAGGCCTTAAGTAGCGAGTCAAAGTATTTGGTAGCCACGGCGAGATGTGATCTGGCAGCTTTTAGGAAGATTAGCCTTGGTATGGGAATGAGGAATGAGTGGAATATTGGACCCACACTATATATCATTCCCCCAAAATTCTGAAGCACCTGTCTAGGAGACAGCAATTCTCCCTTTAATGTGTGGTCATAGGAGTTATCGTTACTAATAGAATATTGCTTTACCTGTCAGAGATGTTGTTAAGACAGCAGTGAGAACTTTTCTTCTAGGGCCTGAATGTCAGTGAATAATCTCTTACATTAGCCTAGACCTGGGTGGTAAGGTTAAGAAATGTTCAGGAGAGGGAGAGGGATGGTAAGAAACACCTTCCTATTAGAATTATTGCAATTTCTCGCATACACTATAGATGTCATGGCCTCATTAGGAAGGGATTTTGTATATATGCATTTGTTTTTGTTCTCGTAAGGAAACCTTCACCATTTGTCAGAGACGAGACTCATAGTTGAGAAGGTGTGTTGTTCTAACCATGATATTCGGGTATAATCAATTAGTATTACGTTCATCTCTGGTTTCCTAACATTGATTAGGATGAATTTTTATAATATTTGGAGGGTTTTATCTCTCTAAAACAGTGTATACTTTACTTATTGGAATTATATTGTTCAGTTATTTTCTATAAACCTTGACTAACTTACTTTGAACTCTTGATGCCTGGTATATTTGACAAGCTCAGCTGTGGAGATTACTCTAATTATATAGTAGATGTTTATATATAAACATAATGGGACTTAAAAAAGTTTGTGGAAAAATAGAATTAAGTACATGTTTATATTACTGCAAAAACATTGAAATACTCGAAGAGGTTTTTCATCAAACACATTTTCTGTAAACTTTTTGAAGGCCCCTTGTATATAAGGTTTTTTTGCCTTCAATACTTTACGATGGATAGGTGCAAAAATATTTATTAGCACAATTAAGAAGTGGAATGCCACACTTTTCCTTAGGAAAGCTGATTTCACTAGCCTATTCAGGTGGGCAGGGTCACAAGTGTCATCTCCTAACCAACTGTTAGCTGAGTGACTTTCCTTGTCCTCCAGCCACTTTAATTTAATTCGTTCCATTTACTTTTTCAAGCTTTTCATCTCCCACCATTTTAATACCATCATAGATGGGGGGCTGCCCATGACATTCACACTTGACATTATCAGACACAAAAGGCATCACTCATACACTTGACTGCATTACAATGCTAGGGAAAAAATAGATCCCAAAGGCTTAGAAATTACTGTCTCATACCTTGAAGGGAGGAGGATTTTTTTTGTTTTTGTTTTTCGGTTTCCTCCAGTCGTCCTTATTTGACTAGTTTATGTCTGTGTGTTTGCAGAAGGTTGTGAAAACCCTGGAAGAATTAGCAAGCACAGATCTATAATGTCCACGTCCTGCTATTCACCGGCAGCATGGGTGTTAATACAAGGGAAACTGGCAGCTGTATTATTATTTTCTGTTATCAACTAGGCACTCACCACATTTTGATGCAGGACCAAGTTGAGCCTGCACCTGAACTGCCTTTTCACTACTGACTTCAGTTCCTCTGAGAGTCCCACAGTCTTGACCGAACTTTGTTCTGATTCACAGAACATGGTCCTTGTGGTGCCTCCATGATTGCTGGGCAGGCTAGAGACCTACTGAAATCCACTGCAGTCCTAAACTTTGCATTCAGGGGCAGGGAATTCTTTAAGTTAGTATAAATGTACGTGTATCCCCTTTTGCTTACTCTCCTGAAATTTTCCATGTGATGATTTGCCACCCTCTCCCTACGTAAGACAAAACCTGTAACCTGAACAAATAGTGTGATCAGATTGTGGTGAATCGCCTTGGTAGTGTTACATCATGCGTCGAGATCACGGGTGCTGTAAAGCTCTGTGAAACAGCCGGCTCCATGGTATCCTGCAGGTTTAATGTACTTCAGCAGCCTCGTACTTGGGAAGGATTTCTGTAATTGGAGACAATTTAGTAAGGGGAACTTTTTAAGCCATTGGAGGCCAAAATACAAGTTTTTGAGAGATGTGACTTGATAGGCTCGAAACTGAATGGATTACAAATTTCTTTTAACTGGACAGAATCATAATTGCCTGTATAGTACAGTCCTGATTAGCCAGGGTTTGAATTTCCAGCATGGGGATTATCCAGATTTCTTCTCTGACTCCTCTGTCTTCTTTCTAACTACCTGATGTGAATCGTTTCTCTAAACATTGGCACCTCTGCTAATAGTATGGAATGGCACATCTGAGCAGTAAAATCCAAACCAGCGAATTATTGTTCGGAAGAGCTAATTAAGAAAAAAATCTGGTTTTTGAAACCATCCGCTGACATGGCTAAAATTCAGTTTGTGGGTGGGGAAGCATCTTTCAATTTACAGATGGTGACTTACTGTAGCTGTTTATGTGTCAGTTTGTTATCAGCCTGCTTCAAGGGCTCATGTCATTCCCCTGCACTCCCACAAGATCAACTACCATTTTGAATTAACTAGTGGAGAACTGAGCTTCACTAGAATTTTTCCAGGTCATGTGGATCAAACAATTGTACATTCTGCAGTGAGTCAGGGCTCTGAGTGGTGTATCTTTCTAGTCTTAAGTACAAAAGCAGGTTATGGGGACCCAAACCCTAGTTAGTTATTCTCCAACACCAGACCTACCCCATTTTCATGCTGGATCCTAGTCCATCCTTGATAAATTATTTTTAGGATTTGATCCACTTGGAAGCATCTTAAATACCAGAACTAGGCGGAAATGATAAACGGATAAGAAGTGGAACTGACCTTCCCAGAGAGGTGGTAATTACAAAGCATCACCAGCCACCTCCTGAGTCTATAGAACAGAGAGCAGTATTCAAATTGCTGGATAAGACTAAGAATCAAAAGTTGATTTTCTTCTCCTATTCTTATGTATCAATTATGGAGTAGACATTTTTTGGAGAGAGTTTTTTTGTTGTTGTTTTTTTTGTTTGTTTGTTTTTGCTATAGAGCATGTGTGCTCACTGGAAAGACAGAGACAGAAAGTGAGAAATCACCCCCACAAGGGTTGGCTATATCACAATTTCTCCTCCCCCATTCTCCTTTTGGGATTCTAGGCACGCAAGCACATGAACCCAGCTGAGTTTTTAAGCCACTGGGTCTGGGACTCAAACTACAGTCGGCTACATGGACGTCCAGTGACATAACCATTATGCCATCTGCTGGTCCCAGATTGGACATTTTCAAAATCTGCAATTATAACTGCTACTTGATAACAAAACTTTATCAACTAGTGCATCTTCTCTTATATCACTGCAAAGTATGTTTATTAATAATTGTTAGTACTTGGAAGTGCTTATAAAAATTTACAAATTTCTATTTTTAAATGTATAATGTAAGCAGTAAAATATGTAGTTACTACACAATCGACATACTATACTAAAGGGCAAAATGTGATTTTGTGATATCTATACCTCTATAGAGAGAAAGACAACACAGGGATGTATACCTGGTAAAACAGTGTAGTGATATACTGTACTCCTAGTAAAATACTGTGTTTTTTCCAGCTGATATTACTAATTTCCCGCAGTCTGACACTCAGTGTGCTAGGTACCAGGCATGCCAAGATGAACAAGATACAACTCTTAAGGAGTTCCTGACCTAGACTGAAATTAGAAATTATTTCTGTGATGAATTTTTCTTTAATAATTGGAAACACTGAGGGAGAGAGAAAAACAAAAATCAAGGACTGTAATCTGAATCCTCACCAGGTGCCTTTATTCTTTACATGCTTTGTCTGGTCTAGAGGAGAGTTAGAAGACAGTATAAACAGGTTTGATTTGGGGGCCGAAGATCCTCACATAAGATGATTTGGCCTAACTAAAAATAAGTCTAGCTTTATGGAAAAGTCGGGCCAGAGCTTCTGAACTTGCTGTTACCATGTAATTGCCGATGCAGGTTACAAACCAAAACTGGTATCTGTCTGATAGTTACTGTTCCTGAGTTCTAGACATTTGCCAAAGTGAAGAGCACAAAGGAATATGTTGTCCACATGCTTAGTGTTAAGTATGCACACAGGGCTTGGTTTGCAAGGGTGAAAATATCACAATATTGTGCTGTTTTCCTAAAACAAAATGGGGTTATGTGGTTAAGATCCTTTTATTCTTAATCTACGTGTCATGCATGGTGTATGTGTTTTATGTGTTCATAATCTCATATCGTCCATGATTTATATACACACACGTAGTCTCTAGAGGTCAGTAGAATATAAGAAATGGGCAAACGTTCACGTCTAGATGAGACCCACAGATTCTGGAGACCATTTTTCAAGTGATAAAACGATGATCGTCAACTAATGACATTAGGAACTGAAATCATTAGTCAGTGTTAACAAAAAAGTCATGTCATTCTTGTTCTTGAAATGAATCTAATCTATTTGTTTTAAGCAAATTTCAGATAAATGAACATTTACATGGCAAGAACCTTGACAGAAACCCAAGTTGTAATTACTTTATTATGGTTTATTACAGCACACGGCGACTCTCCACAACCTTTCCTAGCATTTTTTTAATGTACTACCAAGACAGAAAGGCAACATTTTTTGAACAGTTAACTATTACATTCAAAATACTGTTGCTATTTTACCTGCCAATTCAGTCCCTGGACTCTTAGAAATGAATGTCTTGATGATGTATATATCTTGCAGTTTTATTATGAACTAAATGTCCTTGAGTTTGAGAAATACATTAGAAAACTGTGGTTTGCTTTACATATAAAGCTAAAATCGTTGGTAGTTTAGTATATTGCTACACAGTGGAATATGTTTATTAAGTTTTTCTTTGAAAAACATTATACACAAAAGTGCAGACTGTGATGGCAGGGAGTTATGAAGTAGTTGACAGTGGAGTTGGCAGAGCCTCTTACAAACCACACCATGCAAGAGAAAACAATGCATCAGGGATTCAGATTTCATCTGCGTTGGAGAATGAATGATTATCTTTTAAGTTGAGGTCGCATGCCTTGGCTTCGAACTTCCTATGTCTTACATGCGTTAATATTACTCAGACGTGGAACTAATCTATCAGTAAGCTGGTCCCACATTTATTTGTTTACACAGTCGTGGATCGCATTCTTCGCTCAGTCTCCTCCCTGATAAATCCTAAACCCAGGGTTGCAAGCACCAGTTTCTGAAAGGGAGTTGTCAGAAAGAAGACATCAGGAGGTGACGGGGGCCTGTGGGGCAGTGAAGAGAAATTACGATTAAATACGTAGACACATGTACCTGAAACCTGTTCTGTCTTAAAATAAAACTAAGCAGAATCTCCTAAACATTTTTACAGAGTGACCATGTGGAGAACTTAAAAGATCTTTGGACTTAGAGTGGCTTCAGTCATCACCAAGAGATTTAAGTAGACATTCGATGAATATCACTGGAGCACTTCCAGTGTCTAGCCTACTTACTTTGCCCATTATTAAGTGAAGAAGACATGATATATTTCATATCCTCAAAGACTTTACGATATAATTGGATGCCTCCGTATATCACCTCACCTCTGAGGCCCTGTCTGTTCTCCCAAACCAGCATTCTCTATTCCATCCCAATAGAACCCCTTTCAGTCTTTCCAGCTTTTATAACTGATTTTTTTTTAAAAGAACCATTTATTTCATTGTATTTATTTATCCATTTCTTTTCATTTGATCAGAGAGAGACATAGAGAAAGAGAGGGAAAGTGAGAAAGTAAGCCACCAGGTCCAGGACTTGAACCATGGTCGGCCATGTGGGAGTGTCCAGTGCCTTAACCACCACACCACCTTCTGGTCCCTATAACTGTGATTTTGCAGATCCTTATCCTTCTGTAACACCCCAGTTTGCTCCTGGCTCACTCCTTTTCACCTTTAATTCTCAACTTAAATGTCACTCCCTCCCAGATGTTTTCTGTGACTGCTCCTCCTTAAGTGACCCTACAGTAATGCATTTGAATTATTACAATGCTGTACTCATTTTATGTAACTGGCGGTTTAATTGTCCCAAAGTCTGCATTGGCTTTTAAGCTCAGTGAGGACAGAAACCATGTGTCCAGCTTGTCCCCTGCTCTATCACTGATGCTTAGTGAAATATCTGGCAGCATAATATTTATTGCATCAGTAGCTCTTGAATCAATGTTTTAATATACAAATAATTACAATACACTGATGACTTAGAAGGCATTATCATATCCTTGAAAAATGAGGAAGTATTAACCTCTGCATTTGTTCTCAAACCTTACTTTAGGGTAGATTAAAAGTATCCAGAGGAGGGACCAGCAGGTGGCATGGTGGTTAAGGTGCTGGACACTCCCACATGGCCGACCACGGTTTGAGTCCGGGACCTGGTGGCTTCCTTTCTCACTTTCCCTCTCTCTCTTTCCTTCTCTTTGTCTCTCTCTGGTCAAATTAAAATAAATGAATGAATAAATAAAATTAAATAAATAATTATTTTTAAAAAAAGTATCCAGAGGAGGCACCTTTCTTTTGTCTCATTGTACCTGAAATAGGTCTGGGGTCATAAGGCTCAGAACAAAAACATCCTTCTAGTTGGAGGAGATTATTCACTTTTTAGTTGTTTTCTCCTTAGTCTCTGATTGCGCACCTTAAGATGAAAAGTAAAGTTTTTGGGAGGGAAGCCTGCAAGTAGTGACTACCTCTCTTCTGGCCAGTGATCGGTTTCAAGATATTGAACCTGGGATATTGGGACTGCTTACAAAGACCATGGGCTGGCGCCAACAGTTATGTCACTGGACTCCCCCATGGCCAATCTCAGTTCAAGTCCTGGACTCAGTGGCCTGAAACTGGGCATGTGTGTGCATGCACGCCCAAGATCCTGGGAGGAGAATGAAAGAGAAGGGAATGTGGTGGGGCCATCTCCCCTGGGGGTGATTTCCCACTTTCCCTTTCACTGACTCTGTCTTCCTCTGACAAGCTCATGTACCCTAAAGCATAAACCTCTCAAAAACAAACAAACAAAAAAACATGGGCTTTGAGCCGTGCAACCATGAATATGGAGTAAGCAGTTACTCAAGATCATTTTCCTAAGAACTGGCTATATAGAATTCAAGATGCAGAACAAGTATACATTGATTTATTTTAATTGGATCTATAGGACCAAGTCACTGTAAGTGAGAATTTTGTCCCCTCCCCAAACTGTAATTATCTGCTTTCTTTTTCAACCCTCCTCCTTCTATATTTCTGTATATTCTTTTATTCCCCCTTGTTTGATAAAATCAAACTGTCCCTAGTTGCATGCTTCTGAAAGACCCTACCAGGTGCCAATCCTTTTTCTACCACAGAAAAATTTAATTTTGCATCCTTCGTATGAGATCTCCCAGAAGCCTACCCTGTCATTCTGTCGAGGAGCACCTGCAGATGACCAAGCACCTTCTGGTGTGTGTGACTGTTGTCAGGTTATGCATTCTACTTTGTTTGTTTTTGTTTTGTTTTTTAATTTGCCACTTTGTAAAGCCATACATCAAAGTGGAAAATTATTCTCATAATATCATTAAACATGTTTAAGAATGAATTTGGAATTAAGGAATGGGCAATTTTTTTTATAAAGAATTATTTATTTAATTTTATTTATTATTAATGGTATTTTAATTTGTCATGGGGCGCATGTGCTCACCAGAGAGAGAGGGAAAGTGAGAAAGCAAGCCATCAGGTCAGGAACTTGAACCACAGTCGGCCACTGGGGGTCCAGTATCCCAACCATGACACCATCTACTGGCCCAGAAGCAGACAGTTTTAATATTATGTGATTTAAACTCAGCTGCGTTTCAGATATTACTACTCTTTTATTTTTCAAACATATAAATAAGTTTGATGAAAGGCATGAGAAATGTGAAAAAAATATTCAGATAGGGTTTCTTTATCTCCTTAATTTTAATTACTTTCTGCCTGTACCACTCACCTTGTGGTCACTGTTCTTCCTTGTTTTCTATGGGAAGGAATATTTTCTAAAGAGTGTAAAATGGGATTACCATCATATATTTATATGCTTAAAGCAGCACTGTAATGATATTATTCAGGAGAAAGGAAAACATAATTGATAAACATGGGGTGGGGAAAGGAGCCAACTATTTTTCTATAGATTGGTAATGTGTGCTAGCCCTAGAGATTTAAAAATTTTTTAAATTTGTTTTTTGTTATGATAAAGCGCATAAATACACATAAAAATAAAGATAAAGAAGCACCTACTGGGGCCAGCAGTTGGTGTAATGGCTATATCACTGGACTCCCATGTAGCCGACTGCGGTCCGAGTCCCAGATCAGTGGTTTAAACTCATGCCAGGTGCATGTGCATGTGTGCTCAAGATCCCAGAAGGAGAATGGAGGAGAAGAGATTGTGCGTGGCCATCCCCTCTGGGGGGTGATTTCTCACTTTCTATCTTTCTGGCGAGTGCAAGCGTCCTATAGCAAAAACCTCTCCCCCACAAAAAAGAAGAAGAAGAAGAAGAAGAAGAAGAAGAAGAAGCAGCAGCAGCACCACCACCACCACCACCACCACCACCACCACCACCACCACCACCACCTAGTACAAAGCCTAGGCAGCTACAGCTACAGCGCTACAGTCCTTTTCCTCCAGACCTCTAGCCTACCAGGATGCCCAGCATGCCTGCATCAGCCTGGCTGTTTCAGGCTCCCCAGGCTGGAGATCTGAACCACAGTAGGCCTGTGGCTTCCAGCTGCACAGCCTGGTATGCTACTGCCTGCATCCCAGATGCCGAACCAGGTGTTTTACTTTTTAATATTGTTTCAGGGAATTAAACAAAATAAAGACACAAAGAGATTAATAACAAACAATTTTCTACATCTCTGAGAAAATTTAAGAGTTCATCAGACAAAATATTTTCCTAAAAGTGCATCATCTTTCTGTATGACACCAAGACATAAACAACCTTGTACCATTCTAGAGTTACTTAGATAATAATACAATACCAACTTCAATCAGTAATCAAATAATAACTTAAACTTACACAATCAACATAAGAGTCTGGCCAGTTTACTGTTCCTCGGTCACCAGCAACAGTAAATGATTTGAGTCCACAGCTGTAATTTGGTTTAATTTGTGACATACACCCCTCTCCTCAATCTTTGGTTCTATGAGAATGGCATCACAGGTTGGACCTCTGCCTCACCCTCCCTTTCTTTCTGCAGAGTCTGTCTTACCCATTCCTATTTCATAAGAGGGAACTCTTAATACCAAGGATAGTTTATTCTATTTCTTTAGGGAAAACGAAATATTTTTTATTAAAAATGTAACTCTCCAAAAAATAGAATGTACGTGCTATCAGCAAATATATTCTATTTGTAGAGAATTATAACCATCTTATGACAGTCACAGTATCTCTCATTTCCAAAAACATTCTGGAATGAGGAGTGATCAGTATCAAAGTAAAGAAAAAAAATTTTAACATTTATTTAGATGATTGTATTTCACAAAATGTATTCTGTTTTGGCCCAGTGTGATGGTGCAGACTGTAGCAAACTGAACTGTGTGCTGGAAGCCATGTGGCTGAGCATGGCTTCAGCTCCTCAGGTAGCCTTGAAAACACTTGCACTTGCCCATGCTGCTAAGGAGCTGGAGGGCTGGGGAAAGGGGGTTGTAGCATTGCTATATCCTGCAAGAGTGTACCTCGCTGTCTTTCTCATATGCATGCACTCTTTATAGTGAATAGAATAAATAAATTAAATATATGTATGTACACACACAGTCACACAGATACACACACACACACACACACACACACATACATGCACAAAAGACCTTTGACTTTTAGCATGGGTTTATTTTTTAATTTTGAAAGTGAATTTGTTAATGTTAAATTGGTAATTGTTGAGCTCTGAGGGTGGTGTGGTATCTTTAGTCTGAGCTTATTACAGGGTAAAATATGGATTGCCTTTACCCTAATGGCCTCTGAATCCTATTACCATCCCATTAGAGAGTGTGGGATTTTAGTAATTCTGTTGTTGTTTCCAGTGGGCAGTGAATATAATGGGGAAGGGCAGGGGTTAATGCAATTCATCTCTTTTAATACTTGTAACTCGAAGTCCCTTATCACTCACTGTGGTTTCATTAGGGTTCTTTCCCCTTCGTTCTGTGTCCTTAAGGTCTAATATATTTCTGTATGCCTCCTCTAATCAGAAGAATTCATAGTAGTATTTTGGTGATTCTTAGGCTTACACAGAATTTTCGATATGAGCTTCTCATGAACCGAAGATAAATAAATAAGGCGATACGTCAGATTGTTGTGAAACAGGCTGCAGCTCAGAAAGGTTTTCAGTGACTGTCACTATGCCAAGAGTAGTATTGAAATAGCTCTTCAATCAAGATCATTTATCAGGCCTTTTGGAAGGAGAAGCATGAAACCAGCGGGTCAGATCAATGCATGCTAGTGTTCTGGGTATAATGTTTCCATGTGTTCCTGGGGACAGCTGTGTCCTGGGTGCGAGTAGTGCCAGAGAGGAGCAGTGGGAAAGATTTCAAAGGGATAGAAATTAGATTTCTTTAAAGAGAAGTTTACGAGCAGTACTTAATTCTCTATATATCAGACATGCCCAGTAGATGTACATGTCTGATTATATATCTGTAGTTTTATTCATGAAATTTGTTTTTAGCTAATACAGCTTTTTTGGGAATAAATACGAACATCAGATTACTTCTCAGTATGTCAAAACAAATTAGTTTCCCACAGTGATGCAGTGAAAGGTGTAACTATGTTCTCTTTTCGTATGTCAGAGAGCATTACAGGGACTGGGAAATTCCTGCTTTTCCCCCCTTCGCCCATGAGCCTGGTGGTTTGCAAAGGTCTGGTTTAATGCAGAAACATGGTCACCTAGAGCTCCCACACCTCCCCCCTTCTGCCATTAATGAGAATCCCACGCTGAGATCCAAAGAGGCAGCTACACTCAGAAAAAGGCTGGGAATGGCAGGAGGTGATCAGGCCGTTTCAATCTGTTGAAAGTGAGTGAGATTCCCAGGGTTTATTGTTCACCTCAGAGAATTCAGTTTCCATATGTTTCATCGTAAATGGAATGAGTGTGCAACATAATTGCAATATGAATTATCCACTGACATGGCAGAAAACTTTTTTTTTGTGGAGAGGGGTGTGGTTCTTGTCTTGAATGTTCTAAATATCTTGACAGCCCACCTGGTTATATAGCTAAAAGACGAAGCCCAACAGTCATGCATATACCAGGATACAATAGTTTGGGTATCTGCTTTGAATATTCATGCATAGAGTTTCTTTTTAATTTGAGATATCACATCAGATTTCTAGACAGACTGTGATAGTCTGTCTTTCTATCAGTTGGGTGTGTTGAGTGAAATTTATTTTAGAAGGTAATTATATAGCTACAGATACAATTAGTTTTCATTCAAGTAAATTGATATGGTAAGTATCATTAAGGGGTATCTTTTGTTTGGATCCTTGTTATGGACTACCTATTAATTCATTTCTGAGCCCACAATCAGAGTGTGGGCTTTTCATTTGTGATTGGGTCCCATTCCATTCCTCTTGCCCCTTTGTCTTAGAATTATCCTTCAGATCTCTAAGAAACATTCACATTCGATTATACCAATGATCCTACCATGGGAGCATGATGTATTATCTTAATCACTGTCACCAAGTGACAGACCTGTGTCTGTTGTCTATGTGTAGAGTTCCCTTAAACTACAACATACAATAATAACTTATGTACATAGTCGTTATATGTATTGTATGTATCTACAATATACAAATGATTTAACAATTGTTAATTCAAATCGGTAAACCCTTAATGAGATCTGATTCTTCATACATTTCCATAGGTAGTTTTTGTTGGTTTATTTGAACTAAAAAAAATAAGTGTGAATTGTCATGTGGAACACACAGGGATATTGAATACTGAGTTTATACCATATTCCTTTCAGTATTTTCTTGGAGACACATTTTCAGTAAGTTTATCATAAAATCAGTAACTAGCATATTTTATTTAAATGTACATGTACATATATTTAACTACAATAAACAGAATGGTTCTTACAGAAGATTTATGAAATTTAGGGAAAAAAAAGAAAAATCAACTATAGTCTTACCCAAATCTATTTGTTTCCATTTATTCTTATTTAAATAAACATTTTAAGAATCAATATTTTGACTCTTAATTTTGGCATGCACTCGCCAGACAGACAGAGAGAGACATAGAGACAGAAAGCGAGAAATCAACCCCAGCGGGGATGGCCACACCTCAATCCCTTCTCCTCCATTCTCCTCTCGGGATCTTGGGCACGCAAGCACATGCACCCGGCGTGAGTTTTAAGCCACCGGGTCCAGGACGTGAACCGCGGTCGACTACGTGGGAGTTCAACGACATAGCCATTACGCTAACTGCTGGTTCCCAAGAATCAATATTTGATTCTTATATTCATTGCTACACTGTAGGAATTCTCTCATACATCAAGTTACACTAAAAAAAATTACTATTACGTTAACATTCTCCCAAAGCGTGTGCTTTAAATGACAGTTAAAAATAATCTTTATTAATTTTGTAATTATAAAAATCTAAATATATGCTTATTATAAAATAATTTGGAAATGATATGCAAATAAAACTTTAAAGGAAAATCCCCATTGTAAGTTTTAATTAATACATACTACATTTTCTTTTTGCAATTTAAAAGATGTTATTGTGAAATTAAACTTCTAAATCTATTTAGAAATGTGTGTTCGTGTTTTCTCCAAATAGTTAGTCTATTAGTAGATTTTCACCTGTATTTATAATATTATATATTAAATTTTTATTTAATGGAGTCTATTACAGGGCTTTCTGGTCTCTATGATATGTTGTGTGTATATGTGTGTGTGTTTCCATTGTTATTACACTATTTTGTCATTGTAAGTTGAATGTAATAGGGAGAAGAGTCCTTTATTTTTCTTCTATTGAGAACTCTTGCATAAATTTTCATCTTTACTACTTAATCATATCCGTGTTTGTGTGTGTGTGTGTGTGTAGAAAAGTAGAAAAAAAATTTGCCATCACCTGACAATATTTTTTCTCTTTGATTTCAGACTCTTTAACTTGATCGCGTTTTTGTTTGCTTTTCTTCAGTAAAATGTTTCTTTCCTTTTGAATATATAGATTTGGTGTTTTGACTCATTTCTCTTAGATCTGTCTTAATCAGGCAGCTTCTTTTTGGTAGAATTTCATTAAAAATACTTAATTTGCATATAATGATACAATTTCTTTCCATATCTATTTTTTGTTCTTCCTGAGAAACACTGCATATCTGTACAAAAGTGCTGCTTATATTATTCTACCAGGAGCCAAGTAATATCTTTTGAAATATAACTGCACTATATAAAACGCCGATCTCATGTGGCTGGTCTTAATACATTTGTGTGTCTACATTAAGTGCACTAAGCTGGCTGGACAGGTCAGATTGCTCTAGCTTCCCCAGGGGAGAATTTTCTAAGATGTAACCCATTCATACCAGTCTAGTATGAATATCTAGAAAGAAAGGATTCATTAGTGAAAGACATTTGAGAAATAATTCATACAGTACCCTTTTCTTGGCACTTCGTATTAACTATAATATTATAGTAAAAGCTCTGACAACTTTTATAGTAAAAATTTCTTTGACTCATTCGAATCTGTCTTATCCCAGATTTAATCAATGACATAAACATGTACTATTTCTTTTGGAGGCAGGGGGACACTTAACTTGGTTTGATGGTTTGTGTTTTGTCGTGGGGTAAAATGCAATATCTATTAATCAGCCAAGAAACCTATGTGGAGTATTTAAATCAGCCCGGCATCATTCCAATCAATTTCAATCTCCAGCAAGTCTTGTTTTTTTAGGCGTAGAATAAAAGATAATTTTAGTGAGATCTTAACACTCAATTCTCAAAGCATTTCACTTTCTGGCCATTTGTTTAATGATTAGTAAGAACTGTGGTTGAAGTAGGCATTATTAAGTAGTCATCATGCGTAGTTGCTCCATGACCTTTTACAAATAAATTAAACTTTTTAGGATGAGTCGTTGTCTGTAAAGTAAGGACAATAGCTTGCATGAGCTTATGAGCAGCAGAAATAATGCAGATAAAACCCTTAACACTTATTCTGTATAGAATAACCACTCACAAACGGATAGCATTGTTCTTAATAACAATTTGGGAGAAATATTAATAGGATATATTCCCTGCTCTGATACATCCTAACAGTGGTGCAATAAGAAGTAACAGTTTCATAATGCTTTGCAATTTACATGCATTTTAATGTCTACTGTTGAAAGAGTAAGCAACCAAATAAGTAAAGTAGAAGAACAGGAAAATACAGCGAAGGTGCTGAGATCAAGTGATAAGAGCAGTTGTCAGGAGGTAGGTTTTCCCTGCTACCATCTATGACAATACAGAATGAAAACCAGTTTATCCCTTCTGCATGAGGACTTTACGTAGACTGAGCATGAAGGCTGTCACACAGTCTGATGGAACTGAATCAACACCGCATCAAAGTTCAGCTCCTCAGCTCCAAGTGTTTGCTGAGTTAGGCTTCTCTGGTAACCCTTTTATGGAATATGATTTTAAAAGCCTCCCAAAGTTCTAAGTGCCTTGTGTCCTGTTGAAATCTGATTCATCAATGAGTAAACATCCTGCGATTGATACTGGAGCATCCTTTTATCCACCTGGAAGAGAAGCCCCAGCTCAGCAAGAGTGATGTGGAAATGTTGGTAAACCCTTTTATAACTTTAAGTCTAGACTACTGTAATTCTCCATTTGTGGGTCTTCTAAACTATGTTATTTATAGAATGCAACTTAAGAGTACAAGGCAGCCCAGATCCTTCCTGGCATTTAGTTACCTCAGCATATTTTGAACCATCTATTCAGTCCTTGTATTGGTTACCCATAAAATTTAACATTGATTACGAAGTTGTTTTACTCACACAAATGGTGCCTCAGAGATGTAGTTTCTGCCTGTCTAATGGATCTTTCTTTCTCCAAATCCTGATTACTTTTAAAGACTTAAATTTGGGAGATTTGGGTGTGTGCTGTGAGCTTGAAGTGAATATACTCAAAATTATGCTAATTTTAGCTCTTATTATATTTTTAAAGAGAAACTCTTCTTCGCTTCAACAAAATGCATCTTCTTTATAGGCGGTAAAAATACAAATCTTATTTTCACGTTTTTCTGCTAAATTCCTATTATCCAATATTATGGAGAAAATACAGATTCAGATATTTTTCCAGACACTTACTATAACACGTTTACTACAATGAGATTTATGTAACACCTGTTATCTGGTAACTTACAGTTTTTTTAAAAAAAATATCATTTATTTTTTATTGTATTTACTCATTCATCACTTATTTATTTTTTAAATTTTGACCAAAGACACACACACACACACACACACACACACACAGATACACACACACACAGAGAAAGAGAGAGAGAGAGAGAGAGAGAGAGAGAGAGAGAGAGAGAGAAAGCAATCCACCAGGTCTGGTGGTGGCTTGACTCAAACCATGATTGGCCATGTGAGAAAGTCCAGCACCTTAACCACCACGCCACCTGCTGGTCCCCCTGGTAACTTACTTTTTTTTTTTTTTTTTTTTTTTTGAGAGGTTTTTGCTATAGGGCACGTGCGCTCGCCAGACAGACAGAGAGAGACAGAGAGATAGAAAGCGAGAAATCACCCCCCCAGGGGGGATGGCCACGCCACAATCCCTTCTCCTCCATTCTCCTCTCGGGATCTTGGGCACACACGCACACGCGCCCGGCGTTGAGTTTAAGCCACCGGGTCCGGGACTCGAACCGCGGTCGACTACGTGGGAGTCCAGCGACATAGCCATTACGCTAACTGCTGGTCCAACTTACTTTTAAAATGAATGTTATTGTGGTCTTTTTATATGCTTAAAAAGCTTTATTTCAGTAATTGCATAATATGTCATCCTATAAAGTGTGTGATTTGTTTAATTCACTTAGCAATTATCTCTTAAATAAATAGTTATAAAGTACTCACTATTTACTGGGTGCTGCCAGCAGCTTCTGAAGACACAGTAGCCGATCAGGGTAGATGCAGCCCACACCCCTGTGGAACTGACTCCTTATTTTTGGAATCGAACCTCCTGTCCTTTTGGAGCTATTATAAAAAAGATGACTGGGAACCAGCAGTTAGCGTAATGGCTATGTCGCTGGACTCCCACGTAGTCGACCGCGGTTCGCATCCCGGACCCGGTGGCTTAAAACTCACGCCGGGCGCGTGTACGTGCGTGCCCAAGATCCCAAGAGGAGAATGGAGGAGAAGGGATTGCGGCGTGACCATCCCCCCTGGGGGGTGATTTCTCGCTTTCTGTCTCTTTGTCTCTCTCTGTCTGGCTGGCGAGCGCACGCGCCCTATAGCAAAAACCTCTCCAAAAAAAAAAAAAAAAAAAAAAAGATGACTTTGGGTATTAATTGAATCACCCAGAAATACTTGAGCTAGACTTTTCAGTTTATTCATGCTAGGAATACAAGTGATTTTCTTTCTTTCTTTCCCTTTTTAAAAATTTTTACCATAGTATTTGTGCTTACATAGAGAGAGAGAGAAAAAAAAAAAAAAAGAGAGAGAGAGAGAGTGAGAACCCCTCCCCCCATGGGAGATTGTCATGCCATGACCCCTTTTTCATTGCTTCCTTCTTTCAGGATTTTGGGTGTGTACATTCTCACACCAGTTCTGGGAGTCAGGCTGCATAGTCAGCCATGTGGGATCTAGCTGCCTTAACCCCCATGCCACTGGCTGGCTCACAAGTGTGTGTGTGTTTTTTTAAAGGAGATAACCTTGAAGAAGCTTTCTGCGTTTTGCTCCCTTTTATAGGCCTCTGGTCATGTACCCAAGCTCGATCATCTTCTGAATATGGACATGAACTCTCTCTCTCTTCTCAGGCTTTGTAAAATAAGCCTTTATTTGAATTGTATTAGGAGGTATAAGTCCTAACCATTTTCCAAATCACATTTTAACTTGACTTTAGCCCAAGACTATGAGACTCTGGTCAATGTCCATTGTCCTACGCTTCTATTGATTGGGAAAAGAAGTTGGGAATTGAGGGTTCAGTTAAAGTTGTAAATACTTATTTGCCTTTAGATGATAACATGCACACTAGATACACTCTATTTTTTTTGTGTGTCTGTCCTCTCTGCTAAAAGGAATCCTCCAAAAACTAGAAAGGATGCCTTTGGGTACAGCCATCTTCCAGGTGTTGGAGCTAAATTTTCATTGTAGGTCTTCGCATTTCTTGTCACAAGCCTCCTTAGCATGGGTTCTTGTGTAGCCAAGTGTGTTTGCCACTCTCTTCTTTCTCTCCTAAGCTAAACTCCCATATTGTGTTCATACTGGGTTGGTGTATACAGATGCCACTGGTTGACAACCATGTGTAGATTTAGAAATCACTGGGGTCCTTGTTGGTGCGGAAATGTGACTTATTTCATCCATACCTAGGCTTCTGTATACTTTCTTTAAGTTATATGTTCTCTGCCTCTAAGAAGGAACTTTATAGAAAATTGAAACCATTTAAAAACAAAAAGTATTTGAGAAGAATTTTTATATTTCTTAAATCTGCTAGTGGTTTGGATACCTAGCTTCACGCGTCCAGTACTAAAATGAAGATGTGTTAAGATCACATATAATGTGAGGTTCAAGGATTTTGTTCCCTTCTGTCTTTAGCTAGCCAGTATAGAAGTGGTATTTCCTACTGATAAATCACATCAGACTTTGTACCTAAATTCTATATTTTACGTGCAAACTTGAGACTGCACATGGTATTTTATGTTAATCTTTGAAATATGTACTCTGTAAAAAGTACAGTGCTTAGTCTAATCCTCGGGAGAGTGTATTAACTGAAGATGGCTCAAAAATCTGGGTTGTCATTAAACACAGCTCCCTCTTCTAGATATTGGAAATCATGTTCTATCAAGATACTGAATTAAGATACACCATTTGTATCCCGCTGTCCTGTGCAGCTATGTAATTTCCATGTGCTTTATTTAGTATAAATGATGGTGTTTTCATCCATTTAAAGGGATATTTTTTAAAGCCTGGAAGCAGAATAGAACTCTCAAAGTAATTTTGATTGGGTGGCATGCTTCAGTATTTACTTTTATAGGGTCAGTTATTCAGATAGTGGCCAGAGAGAGAATGTGCACTTCAATGGCTTTTTGTAATAGGAAGAACTAACCTCAAGCAGTGATTGTCTGCCTTCGACCATACGTTATCCTGGGTGACTGAAAAGAAAATCTGATCAGTTCACCCGTGTCACCCGATTTTTGATATACCAAAGGCCTTGCAATTTTACTTACAAATACAGATTAGGAAGTGAAAGGATGATTGTCTCTGGCAGTTTGAAATGCATTATGTTTGTTCTGACCCCAGCTCAAGTGAAAATAGAATGGTTCCAAACCTTGGAATGGTCTTGAAACTAAAATTACTCATTTGAAACTGCCAGGGCTGATCAGTACAAAATCAAGAAGCTCTTTTTGAGTCCTTCATTTGGAGAACATCAATTTCAAGGATTTAAGATAATCATCTCACCTTATTGTTGGATAAATCTTCCTTTACATGGGCAGCTACTATCTCTCAATACAGCTTCTCACTTATTAAAAAATGGAAAGGAAAGAAAAACTACCAGGAAATGCAATCAAAAGAGAAATTAGAGCTGAATCAAAAGCTGTAAGAAATGAGAATGCATTTTATCTTTGTTAGCTACTTAGAATCACAGAAACACTGAGGTGCAAGAAATATCTAGCCCAGTGTTGTCTTTTGAAACCAAGGCCCAGAAAATGAAAATGACTTATTCAGAAAATGGATTATGAAAGAGATCAAACTGATTTATTTTTGTTTCACGAGGGAATTTTTGTTTTGATATTTCTTTTTTTCTCTTTATTGTAATTTATCTTTTACATTTAATTATTATACATCTTTGTAGGGTACAGAATATTCTTTAAAAGCATGACAAAATGTGCATGAAATAGGTCAAGGATATAAACACATTCATCACCTTCAACATTTAACATTATGTTGTGAACATTCGAAAATCGCTCTAGTGGTTATCCTACAAGTATGTAGTGAATAGTCTATGACGTTCTTTACTGCGAGATATAGTTCTTAAGAAAAACATATTGCTTAAAAATCAGGCAACAAACAATATCATAAATTAACAATGATTATCTTAACATAGCCAATGAAAAGAAGCATTTGTAGTTTCCATGTAGAGGACTATTATGGGAGATAAGAGTTTGTAACCTGAAAAAAAATCTATGAGTATCAGTCATTGGTTTGGTTAGAGATAGGTAAAATTATACATAAAAATAGCTCATTAGGAAGAGGTAGAAAAATAATTTTTTTAAGTTTCATTTATTTCTTCCATGAATGAAAGAGAAAGAGAAAGACAGAAGGCTCCCAACTGAGTTCCAACACCATGATCTACCCATTGCCTTCAACCAGTATGGACAGATGGGGGTGGGGGGCACTGAACTTGAGCCAGGGAATCTCACTTTACCACTGCTCCACCAACCAGCCACCCATAAGGAAGATTTTTGATATGAAATCTAACATCATGAAGATTCACAGCAGATAGATCCATTCTGAAACAAAAGATTAATTTTCAAAACAATTACTTCCTAAAAAAAAAGCCCAAAAAACTAGCCCTCAAGCATTTGTGAAATATTTCTTGAATTGCCATTCTCATTAAGGAGAATAAATAGAGAACTGTTTGGATTTCTTTTAGTTGCTTAGTATTCCTTTGGCAATTTCAGACTTATTTGTGTCTGAGGAAGGAAGCTTCTTATATAGAAACATGACATATAAACTAACGGCTGGTTTTGACATTGAACTTCAGATCTAGAGTTTGTAAGCGTGTTTGCACTTAGTGTTTGTAATATACAAATAGATCCTTGTTTAAATCTTCAGCAGGAAGAGCCTGTGTAAAGCTTTATCTACCCTGTCTTCCTTCACTCTTCTCCCCACAAAAAAATAGAAGAGGAAAAACTCCATTGCAGACGCTAAGCACGGGGATTATCGGAAAGTCAAAATGACTGTTTGGTTTAAATGTAATTTCAGTGTGTAAATGTTCACATCTACCTAAGGATATTGTTAATGGAAGGCAACCTCCCCACCTTACTCACTTTTGATTTGAATTCTTCTCTCACTGCTACTTTATCTGGTGTCACCTAGTCTTCTATGTGACGTTAAGTTTTATGCTAAATGACCCAACAACTGCTGGGAGTAATAGAGCAATAGGCATACTGATTTAATGCTAATTATGTGAAGGACAATTAACTGTCAACATCATCCCCTAACCTTAACAACTCTGAAGAGTAAATACCATCTCTATGCTCTAGGTAAGAAACCTGAAACCCTGACAGCCTAAATAGCTTACCAGGTGACTCACAGCTGGAGAGCGGGGACTGGGCTTTGGCTCTGTGGAATTCCTGTTGTCCCATTCTACAGGACCGCCTTCTCAGGGGACTCCCCTACAGACCTTCTGTTCCAAGAGTTCTTGGGCTGATTTCCACTGATTTCATTGAGCCACTCTATTTTTTCATCAGTGAATTTTCTTTTCTTTTCTTTTTTTTAGAGAAATTTTTGCTGTAAGGCACATGTGCTCACCAGAGAGATAAACAGACAGAAAGTGAGAAATCACCCCCTAGGGGGGATGGCCATGCCACAATCCCTTCTCCTCTATTCTATCAGGAGATTGGACACACACGCACATATGCCTGACGTGAGTTTTAAGCCTTCAGGTCTGGGACTTGAACCATGTGGGAGTCTAGTGACGTAACCATTACGCCATCTACTGATCACCATCAGTCAATTTTCTGTATTTATCTTAGGAAAAAAAAAAATTCAGAGACCTGGAAAAGTATTCTTCTTCCATCAGGACTTCTGTGTTAGGTTTGGAGGGTAGGAACCAAAAGTTTTCTCCAACGGTCAGCCCGCCTTCAGAGAACATAAAACAGTGCTCAAATGAGAGGTTTTGAAGAACACATGAAGAGGCCAGCTCAGAGCCTCGCTATCCCAAATGGAGCTTTTTAAGGGAACACTAACAATATTAGCCCTCCAGTGTTCAGTTTCTTCCCACTTGGAGTTCTGAGAGTTTCTTCAGGCTCAAGTATCAAGAAGCATCAGAAGCATCTTGATACTGGTGCATCAGAAGCACATTTAAAATGTCCTTTTGAAGCTAGGAATGCTTTGCCTAAACAGGACTCATAAACATGGCATTGACACAGGGAAGGGAGGAGAGCGAGTGAGAGGAGAGGACTTAAGTTAGAAGTAATATATTACAGGCCCAGCTGCAGTGGCACAAATGGTAAAACACCATTGCACAATGCTGGAGCCTCATGGAAGGCCTGAGTTCTGATCCCACACTAACCTAAACATGCCTCGCTTGGTGATATACATCAAGTTATGTAGTTCCTACATAACTGAGAGGCTGGGGTGGGAGGATCGTAGCATGGCAAGGCCTTGTTGAAAATTTATCTTTTTTCCTCTCTCCTCCCTACCCTCGCCAAAAAGAAAAAAATATTAATATTACAATGCTACTAATTTACCTGTAATAGTATGTTATGGTATAATTAATATAGAATAATGCTATAGTAGTTTAAGATTATACAGAATACCATACTTTCAGGACCAGCAGATGGCATATGGTTACGTCACTGGACTCCCACATAGTCAACTGCGGTTCAAGAACCAGACCTGGAGGCTTAAAACTCACGCAGGGTGCGTGTGTGTGGGTGTCCAGAATCCCAAGAGGAGAATGGAGGAGAAGGAATTGCAGCGTGGCCATCCTCCTGGGGCGTGATTTCTTGCTTTCTGTCTCTCTGTCTCTCTGGCAAGCTCATATATCCTATAGCAAAAATATCTCTTAAAAAAAAAATAACCATCCTTTCATGTACAAATCTCTCCTACCAAACCTACCACAATCTCTCATAATCACACATGTGCATATTCACCTATACGCAAACACACATGCAGAAGCACATACAGTCATGCCCCCTTATCTCTGGTTTCATTTTCCAAGGTTTCAGTTACCCACAGTCAGGACCAAAATTAGTAAATGGAAAATTTCAGAAATAAACAATTCATAAGTTTTCAATTGCCCAGCGTTCCAAATAGCACGATGAAGTTTCATGTCTTCCCCTTCCATCTGACTGGAACAGAATTATCCTTTGGTCTAACATGCATGCTGTATATGTCACTCAGTAGCTGCCTTGGTTATCAGATAGAAAGAAGTGTAGTCTACAGGATAGGGTGCAGTACTACCTGGGTGTCAGACACCCACTCAGGGTCAGTCTCCCCCATGGATGGGGAGCCACCGAAAACGGCTCACTGCCTGCTCTGTACTTGCTAAGCTGTGCTACCCACCTCGATCTACTTCCTTTCTGCCTAGCCTGTTCTGAATAGATGGGAAATGTTGGCTGAAAGAATGAATGAACGAACCCATGAATAACAGGATACAACAAGATTACACCCACATTGCATGAGTTTAGATGCGTTAACCCCTCTTGGAGTGAGAGATAGTGGTTCATGAGAGATCAGTAAAGCATGAAGGAGTGAAATAAAACTGGCACGTGGACATCATATGTGGGCCACTGTCTGTTAACTTTCCATTTTTACTTTACATACCAGGAGAGCAGATTGATATTGCATTTTAATTGTGTATATTAGAGGAAGGCATATGGTTACAACATTCTCTTATTTACCTTCTGTAACATGAAATTTGTCATTTTATTCCCAAAATAAAGGATTGAAGGGAGAACGCCTGCTTTTTACACAAGTTCAATCCTCTCCCGTGCGAAAGTCTCCTGAGATGTGTGGCGTGTCGGTGCCAGGATGAGGCTGGCACCATTTTCTTATTGCCATGGTGATCTCCCGCTCTCCTGAAATCTCAAGGGGGACTATGATATTTTAAAAGCAACTTGAATTTTGGTAATTAAAAAGGCTGGAAGGAATCATCTTTCTACATTGTGCCAGCTTGGGCAAATGTGGATAGCAAATGATGTCTAGAAAAAAAAAAAGAGTATTACTGCACTTGATTATGTGGGGGAACTCCATGATGGAAGATGAAAAGCTCCATGAAAGTTCGATATGGGGTATTTATGGCAATTCAGAATCCTACTGCGATGCTTAGAGTAAGTCTAATCACAATCCTCCTGCAAACAGCTCTTCTCTTTCCTGGAGTTGCTAGCATTTTAACTTAGAGTCAAAGGTATGACTGTCAGAGTTTTTTGTGTGTGTTGGAGGCTGTGTGTGATATATGTAAATGTTGGCAGTTATCAAAGTAGAGGGGGAAAAGTGATTGTCTTAAACTGGAAATTAATTTAGACAAGTGTAATTCATAGCGCAGGTTAATCACACCCTCCCCCATCACGGAAGTTCTTACATGAAGAGTTCTTTTGAACTTCATTTCAGCAACTTCTCTCTCCTAGAAGAGCCTCAAACATTAAAGGGCTTTGTTTCACTCAAGAAGGCAGTTGAACTCTTTTTAGGCATTCTTTTGAGCTACGAAATGAACACTTGGAATAAATGAACATGGAAGCAAACATTAAAGGACGAAACAATATATAGGAGAGAAACCCGTGCTAGTAGAACAAAAGCACCTTCTTGTATCCTGTCGCTCTGACTTCAGGTATAGCTTCTGTACTAGGAAGGATCAGTACTTTCAGATTCTGCTTGAGGGCTTAAGGGAGCGGTGAGTGTGCGTTGTCCTATTAGGGCGGGGAATACCAAAGAGAAAGGGTGGAACAATGCTCTTTAATTAGGAACTTCACAAACAAATGTAGATTCCCAATTTGCAGATGGGCAATTCAGTTGATTTTAATTTTTTTTTTCCTACAAAATCACCTACACCCTAATGTTTCCTGGTTAAAAATAAACCCTATAACTTGCAAGTGCCACATCTTCCACATAATTCAAATCTGATTATGACTGAACATTGTCACCAACTAGAAGTTAAGAATTTTCTATGGCTCAGCTTGATTTCATGATGAGGGGACAACTGTCAGCGAGAATAGTTTGTTGTCCCTATGGCAAAACTTAGAAACCTGTTTTCTTGTTTTAAACTCTTCTGGGTAAAAGCAGTTACCATGTTGCTCATAATCTTATTTAATGCCATTTTTAGCTGCTATGACCCAAAATAGAATATAGCCAGATGGTTTTGTTGGAATTTTTTATTTGTTTGTTTGATTGATTTTGTGTTGTGTTTAGCACAGGGATTTGGTGGCTTTTAAAAAAAAAATTGTTCACTGTTTTTTGATTAGTGAAATGCCCTTCTGATGGCTGACAGATGACTTACTGAGTCTAACAGCTCAGCAAGGTGATTGAGAATAGCATTAAGAGCTTTATTATTTCATTTTCATTTACAGTGTACATGGAACCCAGAGGAAAAAAGTCTTCCCAAGGCTATTTTATTGCATAAATATGTTAATGTCCAGACTAGGCTGATAACTTTTTCTTTAGATGTTCTCTCCAATGGTATGCCATGTACTTGGTATTTTAATCTATGCATTTCACCAGATATAGGAATTTTTATTTCCTTATAATATATTTTGAAATTAAAAAAGACTATTGATCTAGGCAGTTAGTTAGATTTTTGTTGTTGTTAATAGGACAAGTATTAAGTGTTATGTGTACTCCTTTGTATATGGAAGAATTTATTTTTTCTTAATGTTAAGCACAGCACTAAAAATAAAAATTTACACTATTTCTAAGGGAATTTTAACATTCCCCCCACTGTGTTGTAGTTTTTCTTTTCCTGAAAATAGATCCACAAATGTCATAAATTAGTCTGCAGATTTCACCTTATTATGCTTCCTCCTTCAAAAAAAATATGCAGGAAAGTGATTATTTGTGGTGTTCAACTCAGGGCTGATGAGTTGGTTATAATTATCAAGGCAGACATAATGAGATGAAAACAACTCTTTCTGAAGGGCCTCCGAGGAGTTTTCAGTCACTATCATAACCCTGTCATGCTGGGTTAACTGTTTTCTGCCCAAGTAGATGTCAACACAATTAATTTTCACAGTTTCCTCAACTGATATGGTTAGGGTTCGTTTGCTCATCTAGGCAGGAAGATCCACATATATTAAAGATGGAATTGAGTTCTGATTTTTTAAATAGGCGAATGAAATAGGGAGAGAAAAATACATATTTATCTTTATAGGTAACTAAATGGCATTTTCTCTATCTTTGTTTGCACTAACATATACTTTTCTTTCGATTATTTGGCATTGCCATTTGAGATTCATGCCATCATTTAGTCATTCATCAAAGAGTTATCAAGTGTAAGTTTTGTGCAAGACCTTTCCCCATGCTCTGAGTTTATGGTGAAAGCAAAGTCAAAAAGCCCTACCCTTGTGAAATTTTCCATCCATTTGAGGAGGAAGACATTATTATTTATTTTTATTTTTTAGTTTGTTATAGGGTACATACACTTGCCAGAGATAGAGGGAGAGGGAAAGGGAGAAATCATCCCCAAGAGGGATGACCATGCTTTAATCCCTTTTGCTCTGTTCTCTTCTTGAGATTTTGGGGGTACACACACATGCCATAGTGTGATTTTCAAACTGCTAGGTCTGGGACTCAAACTACAACCTCACACCACCTCCTGGCCCAAGGAAGGCATTATTTAAGAAATGCCTTTTTTTACAGAAACGATTCAAAATAAAAAACAACTAGAAAATTCACATGGTATAGTACTGGTAAGTTTTTTAACAATTTATTTGTTTTACATTCATTCGCTATATATTATTGCAGCATACAAAAATGAGGTTTCCCATCCGGAGTACACTGTATATTGGCTCAATCAAAGAAATTACCATACATGTTCTTTCCAGAAAATAATTTTTCATTTCTTGTTTCTTGTATGTTTTACTTTTTTTTTTTTTTTCTTCTCGATTCCCTCCCTCTAATCCTCTGCCATTTCCCACCCTCCTCCCAAACTGTGGTCTCTGGTGTCTACAGTTGCTTTCCATGTTTTGTTTTTTTATTTTTCCCCCTTCACATTTTATGGATTCACAGAAGATCTTAATTAAACTAAATATTTTCGGTAGTGAGTACAGTTGATATAAACATACCTGTGAACACATGTCTGACTGTAGCCATAAAACCCCGCGAGTAGGATGACCATACTGTAAAGTAGAACCTCGCTGAAGCTATTTAGCTTACTGTGGTCATTAGGTTTTTGTTTGTTTGTTTGTTTGTTTGTTTGAATTTGTTTTTTTATGTAGTTTTAGTACTGGTAGCTTTTTATTATTATTATTATTTTATTATTATTATTCCTGATATAATAAATGCTTGTCATTGAAGTGTGTTCAGTGGAACTTTCCACAATGAAGGAAATATTGTAAACCCAAACGTTTTACAGCTCTAGACACTAATCACATATAGCCGTGGGGAACTTGCTATGTGACTAAGGAGCCATTTTAAAATTTTTACTTAATTTTAGTTCATTTCTACTTAAAGTTAAATAGTCACACGTGGCTAGTAACACCAAATTTGACAACGCTGGTTTGAAATTTATCATATTATTACTTGTACTTTTCCACTTGAAAAAGGCACATGGCACAGCATAAAAGCAGGACAAGGTTATACAAATTTAATACATTTGACTACAGGAGCTATAAGGGGAGCTTTCACAGAATAAGAGGGGTCCATGCAGCAGTGCCATGGCAGGATGCAATGGCAAGGCTGACCACGTGGAGAAGTTCTGGGCATGGGCTCAGGGGCCTGCCAGAATAGGTTGTGTGGGCTCATAACTGAGGGCCAGCAGAGGCTGGGAAGGGACCACGGCATCGGCTTTGTCAGGGATACTGTCTCTCTTTGTCTCTCTCTCTCTCTCTCTCTCACTTACGGAGGAAATAAATAAACTTAAGAAAAAATAAAAAAGACCAAGAGGACTCACGAGGAAATGACTGCGTTTCTGCATATTTGATAAGTAATGATGAAATCATGTCCTTGATTTTAGTGTGCGAGTAGACTGCAAATTAATCTTTAATTTATGTCTGTAATCCTGTACCCGGTTAGGATATTTTAAAAGTCCAATTTCTTACTTGTTATTGTTACTCTATGAATCACTGAGATGATATATTAATTTAGTTGATTAATATAATTTATTACTATAAATTTTCTTTAGCTTCTGCTGCTGCTTCGTAGAAATTACAAACACATCTTCCCTCAGAGTTGTATTCAGTCTCCATCTACTACAACCAATTTCTCATTTTCATTTCTCAGTGTGTATGTATTGCTTAACAATGAGAGTTGAGAGAAAGAAGGATAGAGGGAAACAGAAGAAGGGAGATGAGAAGAAAGGGAGGGAAAAGGGAAGAAGAAAGGGGTACTATCTGATTCAAACAACACAGAGAAGGTAGCCTTCGTTGCCTGGAAACGTGGAAATTCTTTGACTGTTTCTGTGATCGTTCAAGTTGCCATCAGATTTCTTTCCTCCAGCATTTTAATCTCCAGATTCTCTTTCCCTGCAGTTTTCATAGTATTGAGAATAATCGAGTGTTTTCAGACCCTGCATTCCTCAGCTGCTTCTTGTTTGTTTCTCATTCTGTTTCTTGCCAAAGAAGGAAAAATGAGCCAAACAATTTTCTGCTCCTTCCCCTTTCCAATTGCTATCCAGGACCTTTTAACTCACTGCCTCATATGAAACCCACTGCTCGCCATCTGTAAGACAGGACGATGACGTGTATGTGTCACCTCTCTGCTCGAGGTTCACGCCTTCTTATTGTCTCACCATCTGTATTTTTTTATTGATGAGGGCAGAGCAAAGAAAAAATATTTCTCTATCAATTTCTGCTGAAGATTGAGTGTTCTGGGTCATAGTTTAGGTCAAGTAAGCTTTCGGGGTGGGGGACTGTAGTACATGTGGTTGAGACTATTTTAGATGTCTTGCTCACGTTCATTGAAGAGGAAACTCCCTCCTTGTGAATGTATTTCAACTTGTATATATCCATTTATTCTCTCACTTGATATAAATTGTATGCATACTGTGCTAGGCACTGGTCTTTCTGGATTCTAATAATAGAGAGAAAGAGAACAAGACAAACAAGGGACTTTAATCAATAAAACTTAAATTTTCTGAAGAAATGGAGCATGGAAGGAGACAGAAAATAAATACATAAACAAGGGACAGAAGAACACTTTATAGAGACAAACACTATAAAATAAATCAATACAGAGGGATCTGATAGCACCTGGTCATGAGGCGGGATCCTAAAGGTAGTCTTGGAAATCCTGTGGAGAACAAGGTTGTGTGAGCTGACCCCTGGCGGATCCACGGTGCTGCCCAGAGCAGCGATGGAGGCCTGGAATTTCCAAGGACCATCAAGACAAGGATGATGAGAAGGGTATGGCTGAGGCTAGGTTTCCAGATTTAGGAAAATGCAAAGAGAACCAGTTGGCTAAAGTGACAAAAAGAAGAGGAAAAGTGATATGAAAATAAATGGGTAAAAATTCAGGGATCATTAGACCCTCAGCCATCTAGAATGTCATTTGCCCTTGTTACAGGTTTTTCAGTAATGAATAAGCCATAGGGTTTCTTAAATTCTATTAGATTTGGTGAGGTAATAATATTATTTCAGGTTTTAATGGGAAAACTGAAAGCAGATGGTTTCCTTGAGTTGTTTCATGTCGTCTGTTTTGGAAGGAGACCCATGTTGGCTTTCAGACATCACAGACCATTTCTGGGAGTTAACAATAATGTCTAGGTGAGGAGATACAGGTATTATTTAAGATCATAGAATCGGTTCAATGAATGGGCATGAAGAGCTGGAGCTTGGCTCTGCCTCATCAGTCATGATGTAGGGAAGACAGGAAGCTCCTGTGTCCACAAGCCTTGCTGAGAAAAGAACACTTGCCAGTGAGAGAAGAAAGAAGAACATCACGGTGTGAAAATGAAAGAAATACTTTCTATCTAGTGCTTTATTTTGAGCCAGCTATGTGGTCTGGTGGTTAAGGCAGCGAGAGCCCACATGGCCTATTGTGTGGTTCAAGTTCCAGACCTGGCAGCTTGAGAAACATTCTGGGTGTGTTCTGCATGTCCAGCACCCTAAAAGAGGGAGAGATGGGGGAGAAGAGATTGCGGTGTGACCATGCCCACTGGGGTGCTTTCTCCTCACACTCTTTCTTTCTGTCTTTCTCTGGTAAGAGCACACACTCTCTAGCAAAATATTTAAAAATTATCATCATCAAGTGCCTTACTTTTCATTAAGCACTTCATTTAACTGCTCTGGGGTTCATGTAATGTATTTGTGTGCATTTCAAAGTGCATTTTACATTTCAGGGGTAAGGTATGAAGCCCCTCATCTTATAAACAGCTGCCTGCTGCAGCTGGGATGCTCACCTGAATCTCCTGCTTAGGGTGAGATAAAACAATACTGAACTTGTATTTTATTAAAACACCAAATTTTAAAAGACAGAAAAAAGATACATGATAGTAAATAAATAAGAAAGAAACATATGAAACATAAGAGCCAGCTCTGTCCATCCTGCTTACTACTAAAATAATGTCTAGCACATAGTAAGTGCTCAAGAAATAGTCATCAAGAGTGGTAGAAGGTGGTAACAGGAAATGCCATAGTCTGCAATTAAAACCGTGGCAGGTAAAATCATTTAAGTCTTCACTTTTTTTAACTTGGAAACTCTAGTCGAATACTTAGTAATTAGTGAATAACCATTTTATTGGCAAAATGGGGCAGCAGGGCATTTTTCCCAGTCTCCTCCTTTGTACTATAAATCAATACCGAAGATCAATGTTGGTTTGGATCATCATTGTGAGACTTGGTTTTAAGTGGTTGAGTCACTATTAATCTTCTGGGGTAACTTTCTTGTGATCTAAGAATCTGGTAGGTCTCCATATCTATAAATAACTTCTTATGTAGGATTAAGAGTTCTATAAGGCTTCTCCTACAAGAATTCCCTTCTCTTTTCTCTGTTAGAGGAAGAGTAAATCCTCTAGAGTACATCCTGATACCGGGCACGAGGACGGGAATGAGAGCCATCAGTGTGTTCATTCAAACTGTCGTTGGTGGGCCTGTGCAATGACCCAGATCTTTTGGCAGATGTCAGGGTTATAATCAAACCTCCAACCAAGCTTTTAGGCGTTTGCAGACAATTAGAAGAAAAGATGCACAGCTATTAAGTGGTCTACAGTGAAGACAGCATCATAATGAAGTCTGTCAACAATACAAAGGAAGAAGGTACAATTGATTCTACTTGGACAGATGAAGAAGAATTCTATGGAAGTGAGCCTCAAATGATACTGTAGAAACAAATAGGAAGATGATGTTCCAAGCAGAGGGAAGTGACTTGATCAAAGATGTGGAGGTGTGAGATAAGGTGTGTTTCTTGAACTGCTATTCATGACAAGGTCATCCCTTGTCAGCGCAGTGACAGATAAAATCCAAGATGTTCCCCAGGCCAGGTCATGTATAAGCTCGTAAAGTAGACCGAGCACCTTCCACTTTATGCTGCAGGCTATGGGGAGCTATTAGAATACTTTAAGCAGGAGAATATCATTCTTCTATGTTCATTTTTATTTTTAGGACTATTTTGATAAACTGGAGCATGGAAATAGCAGTAGTCAATTTTTAAAATTCTTTTTTATATTCATTCATCACTGAATATTCAAAAATCTATGAATCCGCTTTTGTCTATATGTTTGATGTGGAGATTTAGATAAAGAATAAACATTCAATATTGAGCACACCAAGACTCTAGAGGCATTGGATAAAATAAGTCCCATTATCCAAAAAGGGCCAGTGAATAAGTATTCATCCCAAAGTGCTCCCTTTAAATATAGCTTTATGTCCCTACTGAGAAGTGTTCCCCTGGAGTCACTGCCACTGAGTATAATTAGGCCACTTGCATGCAAAACTGAGGATTGCATATTGAACAAGTCCTTCTCTTCATGGGGTAGAAGGGATGTCACAAATTCCACCTCAAACTCAGTGTAACTTCAATGGGAACTCAGTTATTGAATCCCATGTACATCTACGTTTGAGTATATAACCACACTCTTTTACTGTGATTGTATCTGATCAGGTACCAGGGATATAGACTGGCCGTTCATTATTGTAGATTAAATCTAGGTGGTCTTGATCATTTCATAAACTGGTTCTTAACTGGGATTTAAGACGAGATTTTTCAGGGAGGGGGGATTATTTATTAATTTATTTTTTATTTTTTAATTTGCTACAGGGCATGTGCACTACCAGAGAGAGACAGAGAGAGCAAGAGAGATTGAGAGAGAGAAAGTGTAAAAGCAAGCCACCATGGATGGCCAGGACTCGAACCATGGTTGGTCACGTGGCATCCGGCACCTTAACTACTATGCCACCTTCTGGGCCCCTAGCAGGAGCTTTTTAAAGATACACATATTTGAGTAGTCAAGAAAACATTCTGATTCCCAAATTAAGAATCTGGCTCAGGGAAATTTGTAGTTTTAAAAGCTTCACCAGGAGAATTTACTTGCATATATTCACTTGGAAAACCACTAAATGTAATCAGATATCCCTTAAAATACAATCAAGGCATTGTTTGTTATGAGTCTGGTCTAGAAATCCAGTCCATTGATCACCTTGATCTACCTGTGTCATCCAACCTGCCCTGACCCTTGAATCAAGACATCTGTATTTACATTGCTTTAGATAGCAGTAAGAGGAAAAGTACAATCTAAGTCAGCCAAGAGACTAGATGGTTTAAACAACAGACATTTATTTCTCATGTTCCAGAGGCTGGAAGTGTTAGATCATGGTGTCACTATGATTGAATTTTTAATTTTTTTTTTTTTTTTTTTTTTTTTTTTTTTGCCTTAGGGCACAGGTACTCACTGGAGAGAGGCAGAGAAAGGGAAAGTGAGAAATGACCCCTGGTGGGGGGGTAACCACACCATAAACTCTTCTCCATTTTCCTCCTGAGATTTTGGGCACACACACCCGGCATGAGTTTTAAGTCACTGGGTCTAGGACTTGAACCACAGTCTGCCATGTGGGAGTCTAGCACCTTAACCACCATGCCACCTGCTGGGCCCCCCATAATATTCTTTCAGGCCTCAGTTATTACATTAGGTATGTACTCTTATCTTATTAAATTTTGTCTTTTATCATCTACCACAGCATCTGCTCAATAAATATTGATAGCATGATTCAATATAATCCTTAGAAATGAATGTAAGAAGAGCTTGCATAGGTTTAGGGAGCCGGGTCCTACATGACCAACTGCATGGTTTCAATCCCAGCCCCAACAACTGGAAAAACAAGCCAGGGTCATGCGCGTGTGTGCCCCAAATCCTGACAGGGTGGAGAAATGGAGGGAAATGGATAGAGACATAGCCTCCCCCTATTGGGGGGACGCCTTCTCCCTCTCTCCCTCTCTCCATCTCTCTGGCAAGTACATATACCTTCTGGCCAAAAAGGAAAGGAAAGGAAAGGAAAGGAAGGAGAGGAGAGGAGAGGAGAGGAGAGGAGAGGAGAGGAGAGGAGAGGAGAAAAAGTAAAGAAAAAGAATGGAAGAAAATTAAGTGAAAGGAAATAAAAACCCTGTCCAAAGATTATGTTGTACATCTATATATGCCAATAGATGTGTACCGCCATGCATATTGTTTGGGGATAAACAATATATGTGAAAAAAGCAATGGTGTAGCTGATGGAAGAGATGGAGTATAAGGCCCAAAGAAATGGTCACGGACTGAAGCATGCAGGCCAGCTAGGTAGGAGGCAGAATTCAGACTACAGATATGGCTTTCTCATAACAGCCGATGGTACCCTGTGAAAGCTTAGTGTTTAGCTTTTGGTTTTGCTTTTAATTACTTACTAGCACTTAAATATCAGAAACTTTTATATGAAAGCTTGGATTTGGGGTCCTCAGCAAGGAAAAACAAGATAATCTGACAACACAGGGCTGAGTACAAACAGCTGCCCCTTTCATCTGGGCATGCATCTCTGGTTTTCCCAGTCCTGAGAGTCCAGTGCCAGCTTCCATTTGTCAGCATGCTCGCACTGTTACCTTTCTAACAGCAGAGACGTTTCTCACCACAACATCTTAGTCAAAAGTGGCTTAGAGCATTGAATGAAGCATCGAATGATTTTTCTCCCAGTTGGTCCCCTCCTCCCTCATCTGCATGATCTGTCTGGGCCCTGTGGGTGTGTGTGTCTATAGCATCTGAGGCAGGCCCTCCCACAGGGATTGCTTCCTGACATATCCAGGGCATCCCCCGTTTCAATGCAGGGCTACCAGAACCCTCAGTCCTAAAGACACTGAGGTATAAAACTGATTTCATCTGAAGCTGCGTAGCAAGAAGGGAGTGAGTTAATCAAGATGAAATGATATTTTACAGTACTTTAGAGAACACTGACCCTTTTGATATCTGTAATCTTTGGCACAGCTGAAAACACCACTCCCATTTTGCCCACGAGAAGACTGAAACTTTAGGTGAAATCACATAATTGACAGGATGAAGAGTTAGGCTTGGCAAACATATTCACCCTGAATCTCATGTACTGGGACCAGAGCACACGTATTTTATCGAAGGTCCCCAGGTGACCCTAATGCACAGCCAGGATTAAGAACCACGGGGTTGAGAGAGAGAGAACATGATGGGAATATGGAACAAAGATACCTAACTCAACCTTCTTTGCATAGCCCATCATTGTTTTTGGATTATTTATTTTTATTTATTTATATATTTTTTTAATTTTTAATTTGACAGAGGGAGCATGTGTTTGCTGTAGAGAGACACAGAGAAAGAGAGCGAGAGAGAGGGAAAAAAAGCATGGGGCATGGACACTCCACAATCTCTTCTTCTCCGGTTCTCCCTTCTTTCAGAACTTCGGGCATGCACACGTGACTCGTGTGTTTTTCAAGCTTCTGAGTCTGAGACTCGAACCATACTGTTGGTCACATGGGATCCAACCACCTTCACCATGCCAGGGGGTTGGGCTGGACCATTTTATTGATAAAGTAAAATGCCCTGCCTTTTCTTTTACCTACTTATTTTTTTCCTTTTTAATTTTTTCTTTGAACATCTGGTCACTTTTTCCAAAAAAAGAAGTCATTGTGAAAACCACATCTTACCTTGTTTCTTCAGATACTGAAGAGGTGTGGGATGCTCAGAAGGGTGCAGCATAAAACAGAAAGTCATCCCACCCAATGCAGTGCTAGCAGCTAACACTGTGAACATTTGTCTGAAATGCATGTCGTGGGATTGCTGGATTCAGCCGGGAACAAAGCCACCCGGGTGTGTGTGGTTCACACGGGACCCTGACTTTCATGTTTACTATACTGGGTTTTGGAGGTCAGGGGTGCCAAGTGGCTCACCCTGACGACTGTCTCTTGAAGCAGACTTCTCCCCTGGGGAGTGTCTCCCAAACCCTGAGATGGTTATCCATTAACAGAAGCAAAAACAAGTTGTGAAAGTAGGCCATGCGCATCACCGATAAACATGAAAATTTCATTGGCGAGAGCCCTCCTCTCCTTGCCAAAGTGACCTTGGTTGGCGCAAAGATGACAGAGTGCTTCCCTGCCCGGGTCTGACAGCACTGCTATCACAACACGTTTGACAAATCGTTCACATTAAATCGGGGGGCACTTTCGGCAGCGCCGACGTCCCCTCTCCATCACTCCTGATTACCACACAAACGTCAGCCATGGCACCAAGCACATTTGTCAGAGGGAGTAAAAAGCAGTTGTTAGTAAGAGCGCTACCTGTCATACTAATGGACTCGAGCGTGTTGCTTTGTGTCTCGCAGGAGCCTACAGATTTGCAAAAAAACAAAACATATTTTTTGGAGGATTGTCCAGTGTTTCTTGAAAATGCTTTTGTGCTTTGGTAGAGAGAAGTATTGAAAGCTGGTCCGATGGGACCTCCGAATGTCTTCTCCTGGAAGGGGAAACAGATTCTAATTCTTTTTAGTGACTGTCATTTAGTGACTGCTGTTGTTTCTTTGTGTCAAACGGGCAATTGCCAGCTTTTCTGAAGGTAAGCCATATTCTATACACTTCAGTTAAATGGGAAAAAAATAATAGAGCAATTCTTCACTATTCATTAGTAAACACGCTACTCTTGTCTTTAAATTGTATGAAATCATTTGAAGGAGGTGGAGGATAAGTTGGCTTCTGTCTGTCTTCAAGTCCAACCACGTAGGTGCTAGACTTTACTTTATGCCGGATATTATGTTCCGTACACTTTATTGTACAGCCCTGCCATGAAAACCTCCGAGGTAGGCTAGTTGCAGATACTGCTCCCATTTCAGAGATGACAAAATTGAGGATTACAAAGCTTGTTGCCCAGGATGACACAGGAGGATTTGCGTTTCTGTTTCTTGCCTGTTGACTCAAGCCCATAATACCAATGATACTGGGTTGTTAGGAAAGTCGTGATGTGATTTTGCATAGAAAAACAGAAAAATATGTATGACTTTTCAGTGGACCTAATATTTGGATATGCAATAAAACATACACAGTTATACTTAAACAATGGTCTACATATTGCTCCTTCTAAACTCTGTTTCCAAGCCGTTCTTCTCTTCTCCCCAAATCCTCTTCCGCCAGACCAAATAAATTTGATTTCTGCCTGTCTTCCTTGCCTGAGGATACAAAAAATTTAACTTAGTTTTTTTGTTTTGTTTTGTTTTGTTTTTTTAACAAATTAGGGAAACAAAAGCGAAGGAAAAGAAATGGTATTGGGTTGGAAACTTTCCTCAGATTGCATTTTGTAAGGTAGAGTCTACTTACTCTAAAAATGCCTCGTGGGAGACTTCTGGCTTGGCAAACAAGTGCATGGTTATGTTAGAATTTGAGAGTCTTTGCAGTGTGGTATTCTATCTTTTGTAGGCCAAAAAGGGGTCTCTTTTGGGTTTTTGATGAGATAGGGGGAAAAAATGGTTTTCTTACTCTTTCATGCCCAGCACAGACTATTTTACTTCAGGTCCCCAAAAGGGGTGGGAATGTCTCCTCTCCAGCAATGGATCAATTCTCCAGCAGGCACCAACTGGCTGTCCTGTAATTCAAGTCTAATGCTTTCTCCTTGGAGCTAACATTAGATCCCACAGGCTGAGGACTCAGTCTCAAAAGACTGCCCCCTTCAGATGTCAATCATAAGCTCCAAGCTGTGGTCTGTGCATCTGACTCCCCTGCTGTAGATCCCCATGGTCCTATTCCTCTGGTGCAAGGCTACAGTGGCCCAGAGAATTCAGAGAACCACTTACTTATGTCCGTCCCTTTATTACAAAGATTATTACAAAGAATTCAGATGAACAACCAGATAGAAAAAATGCATAGGGCAAGATAGAGAGGCAAGAGGTGCTGAAAATCCATGCTTTCCCGAGCCAGGCACCCTGTCACATGTTAAGCAGTCTGGAAACCCATGAACCTTGTCCTATTGTGTTTTGTTTATTTATTTTGTTTTGTTTTGTTTTTGCTATAGAGCATGTATGCTCACCAGAGAGAGAGAGAGACCGCGAGAAATCACCCCCCATTGGGGAAGGCCACACTATCCCTTCTCCAGTCTCCTCTCTGGATTTCAGGCATGCATGCACACACACCCAGTGTGATTTTGAAGCTGCCCAGACTAGGACTTGAACCACTAGTCAGCAATGTGAAATACAGCATCTTAAGCTCTAAGCTACATTCTGGCTTGTTCTTTTGGACATTTATGGAGGCTTCATTATGTAGGTATGATTGATTACAGGTGATCGACCCAGGCTTCGCCCCTCTCCTCTCTCTGGAGGAGGGTGAGGCTAAAAATCTTGACCTATAATCATACCTTCATTTTTCTGGTGACTAACCCTCATTCTGAAGCTCTGCTGGGCCCTCAGCTGCTCGACATCTTGTTAACGTGTGAAGAACACTTTAACTGATCAGAGATTCTGAGGGTTTGGGGAGCTGTGTGCCAGAACCAGGGGCAGAAATGAAATATATGTTTCTTATTATATCATAATATCAAAGGTTTCTTGTAAATTGGCTCTTCTAAGTGATGTGATAAACTGAATAAGCTTGAGATGTTCTAAGTTAAATAAAGTACTCATTACATGTTTGGTACTTTTCTTGTTTTATCCCAGAAGTCTTAGATCAGTGTTTCTATATGCCTATGCTGGTTCATTTCCATGGATATTTTAGTTACCATCAACATACTTTCCCTAGGAAAATACATAATCTGTGATTGACTTTTCATTGCACCTTTCTCAGATCCCTAAACCAGGAAGTCTCAAGGTATTAAACCCTCTCTGATTTCAAAAGAGATAATCACTCAGAAATACATTCATTTATCCAGTTTTATGACACACTATGTGGACTAAGCTCTGGGAAAACCCAAAAGGATCTGGGCCTTTAGCTGACTGAAAATGGATTATTTTATAAGCAGAAATGGCCATCTACTGTGGGCATCACCACTCAAATGCCCACCTTCGTAGTAGCCCCAGTTATTCCCTAAGGCTTTGTATTTCTGAATTTTACTCATTCACATGCACTTGTTCTCTGTGAACTACTTATCCTATACCTTTCTTTTCAGATCAGTGTGACTTCTGATGAATCAATATCTAATTTTTTCCCTAGTGCAGATTTTCTTTCATGCTGCAATATAAAACAGATCAAGAGGGGACAATCATGGTTGAAACAAGAGTGTGGGGTGCCCAGGGCTTCTTTGGTCTGGCTCCAGGCACCTCTCTATCGTATATTGTGCTGTCGTAAGAAGGTGGGGAATGCCCTGATCTGGAGCTGCGTCCATGCAGTTTTACAGCAGAAAGCTGGGTTCCTCTGGGAAACCCATGCTCTCTCTGTTTTTATGTGCCTACTTGAGCAACAGGGTTGTTTGGGGTGTTTGTGGCAGAAGGAAGGGAGACTTTGTCAAATCCAGACAGGGCAGTAGTTTGAGAAGATTAAACATACAGATCGAATGATGGTTTAGTCTACCTGGGCTGCTATCCCAAATTGTTTTAAACTAAGTAGTTTATAAAGAACAGAAATAATTCTTCATAGTTGTGGAGATTGTCAAGCCCAGGATCAAAGGAGATTCGGGGTCTGGCGAGGACCCACTTCCTGGTCCATAGATGATACCTTCTTACATTTCTCTCACGTGGTGGAAGGGATAAGGCAGCTCTCTGGGTCCTCTTTGTGACTAATCCCATTTGTGATCTAATCCCACCTCCCAGGAGCATCGCATTGGTATTTAGGTTTCAGCATATGAATTTTGAAGGGACACACACACTCAGACCACAGCAAAAAATAACACTTCATATTTTGTAGCATGTTTCAAAGACTCTGAAATATGTTCATGCACCTTTACCTTCATTGACCCAGATTTCTACCTCTCTGAGTTTGTCCCAGTGCTTATTTTAATTTCCACATGAAAAACAGAATCACAGTGTTGTGTCTAAAGTAAGAGTTTAGCAAGTTCTTACAGGAGCAAGGACTAGAACATGAGTTCTCAGGGTCTCAGCCTGCTAAGTTCTTTGCAAGCACCCCTAGCCCATAGTGTAACTCATCCTGACCCTGCCCATTGTTATCCGCCACTCCTTGCATCACTAAACTTACACAGCACTTGTCTACCTATCACGGCTTCCATCAAGATACACCTTCCGTGGAAAGGAACTTGCATCTCTCCCAAAACAGGATGAGTAGAAGGTAGCATTTGCATGTTGCATTATTTCCTTTACATCTCGGTGTACTGCGTGCTTTTTGTGAAGGCTAGAGGAATGTGGCCCTGTGTTAATTTCCATGGCTACGTACCCAATCATCCAACAGTGGCTTAGTGGCATATGATATATTCAATACATTTTAAACACTGCTGCATTTAAAAATAACTTTAAAAGGTTGTAAATGTCAAATTGAGATTTGAAATATGTCAGATAGCTGTCATTTTTACACCCTTCATTAGTTTCAATTGGACTCAGTGAATTGTATTTGACAAACTGTTATCATACATCGAGCACAAGCACGCTACATTTATGTAGCGTATCCTTGATGTGGAATGTTTTGAGGGGAACTTTAATATATGACTTCTCTTTGACCTCCTAGATGACATGAGACCATCAAATGACAACTGTGGCAGCATTCAACTCCTAAGGTTTTCCAAATGGTGGCATTTGGAAAATCTTCAAGAGGCTTGTTGAGAAATGGAAGTGTCCACTGGAGAGTTTCCAATAACAAAAATAGACTTTTCACTCTAGGTGTAAAATTGCAAAATTTGGCCTACAGCTAAGGCAAAAAAAAAAAAAAAAAAAAAAAAAATCTGTTGGCAGATCTGAGCAGGTTGATACATGGATGGAAGAGTCAGGTCTGATTTTTGAAATAATATAAAAGTTATTAATAATAGCACCTACCAACCATTAAGTTCTATATGAGGAACATGATACAAAGAATATAGTGCTTAAAACAGAAGGGCTGGTGTCAAACTACATAAGCTCAAATGCCAGCTCTTCTACCTTCTCTGTAACCTTGGGCAAGTCATTGAACATCTAGGTGCTGGCCTTTTCTATTTGTAAAGTCAGGATAATGGCACTACTTCCTCCTAGGGTGATTAGGAGGGAAATATGTGCTCACTGGAAGGTGGCTGTGGTTATTATAGAGGGCCCTGCTTGGTGTTCTGCACATACTCCCATTCTCCTGCCACTCCGTGAAAGAGAGATGACGAGTTACCATTGCCTGTTTATACATGAAGAAATGGAGACTCCAAGGAAGGCAGGAAACTGAGGACATCTTTTACGTCAGTTTGTTCATCTGTAAAATGGGGTATTTGAACCTGAAGGTACCTCCCCGCAACATCAACCATGAAACAACAACAGGCTCCCACCCACTGCTCCCCACTGAGGTAGATGACTGTGGAAAGAAAGCCAGCCTCAGGTCACAGAGAGCCAACTCTGTGCTCTCCCAGGACAGGCAATTGGTTTCTGAAACATACATTCCCATACACACTTTTTCTTCTTTCAAAAAAGAATAAGTCAGCCTTTGTGTGTATGTTGAATGTTAGTGTCGTATTTTAACACAGCTATAAAGACAAGGTCAACAAGTAAATAACCCGCTAAGTACATTTTGAAAATGCAACTGTGGAAGAAATTTTACACCAGAATCACTATTTTCAAAACCCTACAATGTTCTGCATACAGGAGATGATTTATTTTTTCTCTTGACTTCAGCATAGAAGCACCTTTGAAAATTAACCAATCAGCCAGTACTTCTAAACATTTAGGAAAAGCTACATCCCACCCCATTTTATTCTGAGAAATCATCAGAGATGGTTGCATCCAGAGTGTTTGGGTTCCTAACTCACCCCAGTTTACTTGTTTGTGTGGACAAAGGACATGATCAGAGTGGGCCAGAGGGCACCTGCTGCTTTTCAGATGCAGTGATTATACCTGAGGACAGGCCAATCGTCCTGCTTCCAAACAAACAAGCACCATGTCTGACTTTTATGACAAACTTTATATATTTTGAATGTCATTAAGGAATTAAACATGTGCATAGACACTATTGTAACATATACGATACCTTTGTGCAGCCCATTTTTGGCCCCAAGTGGGCCGTGTTGTTACTGCAGATCCGATTTACCACATTTCGCATGTGGGGAAACCGTCACCCAGTGCGGTCACAGTAACTTATTACTTCTTCAAGGTCATGCGAGAGGTAGAGAACCCAGGACTCGGGATTTCTGTGCCCTTGTTCGTTTCACTACATTATTCTAACTTACAAGTTTCACTTGTTAGAAGACGAGGGTAAAGTACAGTCTGTTAACACAAGAGAGCAAATATTACGTTGTTTGTATATTCAAGGACTTGAACACATTCTTAGGTTGAACTGATAGGCTAAGGATGGTGTGCAATAAAAGGAAGCTTTTTAAGCCTGTAATTTTACTGGTTATGTAAGGAAGAGAGAAACACATCAAAATCAACAAAGACACATGGCCCTTCCTCACGGGTGTGATTTGTATGAGTAAACAACAAGCAATGGGCTTGCTGGGAGAATTGAGTCACTTCCAGGTTCATGCAAACCTTATCTGATGGCAGTCAGTTTCTTAAAGCTTATCTATCCATCATTCCCACTTTGCCTTTCGTTCTCCCATAGTCTAAGCCTAAAATCCTCATCCCGATGAGAAGGGGTGATCATGCTTATTTGTGCATTTCATCGTCACTGATGGCTCTGGCTGGAAGCAAATGCTGCCTTCATCTCCCCGTGGGGGTTCAGCCTCCTTCGTATTAGTTATGTTTATGTAAACGAGGGATCTGAGGGTGGAATGATAATTTATGAGAACTGCGTGGAGCTTCTGACAATACTCATAAATATTCTAAACAACTTTATCTTGTTTCAGAACAAAATATACATTTTGTCACCTAATAAGGGTTTTTATTATAATACTATTTCTATTCTGTATTGCCCTGCTTCTGTGAATAAAATGGGATGGGCTGTAGCTTTTCCTAAATGTTTAGAAGTATTCGCTCATCAACACTATTCTTCCTAAAGAATTAGTGGGCAGGAAATATTATCCGTATCAAGTCTCACTTACTGGGAGATTGACTGCTGAAATCTTTTAGAACCCAGGTGTTGCTTTGGTGGTTGGCTGATTGGTTTGGTTTGGTTTTGAGCAAGGTAATTCGCAAATTGTAGATCCATGATCCTGGAATTGAGACTTCTTGACTCAGCTGGCCTCTGCTATTAGAGTCACTCAGGCATTGTTTGCCTATGCAAACATAAACAGGAAGTCAGCGGTCCTTAGTTGTGTTATCTCAATGTGATAAAGGTACCCCTTGGCATTTCAGAGATTCAGGGTGGAGCATGGAGGGGAGGGATTCAGACATGTCTGTGACTCATTTTTGTTTGAACATTTAGTACCATCATTGAATAAACAAAATATCTTAATTATAATTAAGGGAGAAAACAAACAGTCCATTTTCTCCCAGAATCACTCATCATGTAAGAACAAAGAGAAAGGCAGGCAAAACTCTTCAGTTTGTCGGAACTTCTATCCTCTGAATATTTCTTATGTTGGTGGTGGGAATAGAGGCCAAACGTCAATTTATTTTTTTCTCTCCATTACTCCATTTCAATCTTTGATAGGAAAAAAAAAAAAAAAAAAAAAAAAAAAAAATATATATATATATATATATATATATATATATATTCATCCATCCCGCCTTTTATTTTCCCTAAAAAGTATTTGAACAAAATGCCATTAGGTAGAATCTTAGCTTCCAGATTTAAATGTTCATCCAAGGATAACCAGTGTAATCAGCTGAGCTTGCAAAGAATACACAATAATAAAATCATTTAATTAAATTCCATCAGTGCTGTTTGTTTTGGTGCCCATTTGGGTATTAATAACACCGTTGCTGTTTTTAATGCCAAAGGTTTACCACTTAATTATTATCTTTGCTTATTGGAGATGTTAGCATCAATTTGCAGGGTTCCGTAATCACACACTGGGTGTTGCGTCACCAGATCCAACACACTTTCCAGAGCTAGGAGTCCTGCCGCCCGTGCTTGATCTAAAGATGAAGTGGTGGAAATCAAATGAAAACATTTGTTAAATTGTAAAAATGTAACACAGGAAGTGCGAACAGTGATTCAGACTGTGAGTAAATTTGATGGGGTGTGAACTGATCACTTTATTGTCCTCTGTTTATAGCATCCTTGCCATTTTCTGAGATGGCAGCCCAGTGCTTTTCATTGTCTTAATTAGATTAAGAATGGATTAGAGGAGCCAAATCTATTATTAAAAAGGCAATTCTGCTGTGTTCCTGAAAACCCCCTTTTGGTTTTTAATTTCTTAAATTCCACTGATGCAAAATAGCAAATGCCTTACTTGTAATTATGAGCATGTACGCATTCATTTAAAGAGCTCTAAGGGTATTAAGAAAATAAGATCTTCCATTTTTTTTCTAAAATTATTTCTGAAGAAATCAGGGAACGAAGGAAGAAAGGGAGGAGGCAATTTTTTTTTTGTTTTGTTTTGTTTCCTGTGAGGAAAAGCAGGAGGAAACAAATAGCGTCATTGTTTTCTTCTTCTGGTTTACTCAAACATAAAACTGTATGCTTATGAGTTGAACGTTTTTCCAGATATTTATTTTTCAATTTAAGCCCGTGCCTGAAATATTTGAGAATGTGCGTCTCTCATACCCCTGACTTAGATTGAGCACTTGTTTGGTGGAAAGCTTCCCATGGTTGATTATCTGATTTTGCATCTGGCATATCTACCTCTCCTTCCTGTCTATACAAATGCGACTCTCAGTTTAAAGTTTTGTGATGTCGTCTGTTACAAATATTACACAAGTATTGCTTTGAACTTCAGTTGGAGCAGAGCAGGCTGTGTTGGAAACTAAGTTTTATTTTTCCAGCAGATGCCCTAGTTTTAATTTATTGTTGCTATTACCCCCTTAACTTTGTCATCTTGAGAGACTGTTTCTTTCATATTTCCTCTGCAATGTAAAATCATTGTATAGTTGTGTGATAAATTTCATAATGCTACACACACACACACACCCACGCACAAATGACTGCATGTAAAAACTGGTGACATTTGAGTAAGGTCTGTGTTATACTCAATAGAATTATGCCAGCATCAGTTTCCTGGCTTGCATAGTGTACGATAGTTATGTAAGATGGTCTTGGGGGAGAGTGGGTGAAGGCTATATGGGAACGCTTCTATTTTTGCAGCTTCTTGTGAGCCTTAATTATTTCAAAAGAAAAAGTTAAAAATATAATGTGTAGTTTTTATTTTATTAACTACTAAGATGCCACCAGCAAATATCGATCCCTTCTTGATCTATATTAAATTAAAAGCCAGTAATATCATATCACTGGCCTTTTGAAGGCTTATAATTCACTTCTTTTACCTCTGGGTCTGTTACATGCATTTCGTACCCTTTCCAACTCGCAAAACCATTAGCATAAGGTCCGTATTTGAACAGTCTTTGTAGCTCCAGAGTCTCACTCTGTTTAGGATGGTCTTCCCAGTGCATTTAATTGTTGAATATTCAAATAAGAACGTAAGTCATGGAAGGATGGCTAAGTAAATAAAGAAGCACTCTGCAAGCACAGTGTTTGCTTCACAGTAAACTCTCTGTACATATTCTGAATGAAGGAATACGATAATTAATTTTGTTCACATGTGAATTTTGTACCTTAGCAAGATAGGGCCCAGTGACTGCCGAGCCATCTGTTCTTTTCGAGTACTTTGGGATGGACTCAGATGCTGAGATCACGCATTAATTGTCACTGCTTCAGTGTGGTGCTCTGTTTGGGATTGGAGGGCTTGGAGTGATACTTCATTTAGGAGGACTGTGACAAAATTGATCACTAATTACCTGTCCCTCAAATGGGTCTCAACACCATCAGCAACATATGATGGTGATAATAATGTTTATCATTTGCTGAGTGATGAATATTTTAGCTCTTTACATGCATTCCTTCAATTAAATTTTGTTCCATTACTAGCTAAGAGTTCAGTAAAATCACTTGTCCAGGGACATCCAAAGTTGGTCTGCGGGTAGCAGAGCTGAGGCTTGAATCCAGAAGCCTTACTCCAGAAGACATGCTCTGAACCAGCCTTGTATGGTTTTCCCTTCATAATTGCGCCCTTTTCCTCTCACGGGGTGGGTGGTTATCCTAAAGAAGATTGGAATCATCTGGGATCGTCTTTTTGGACTCACTTATTTTGCCTTGGGAGAGGATTTTGTTGAACTTCGGAGGTGATTCTAACGTGCAGCCTCGGTCAGGACCACACACCGGCTGCATGTCAGAACTCACTCAATGTTTGCGAATATTCTGCCATTAATTTCATGAATTCTTTGTATCACTATAGCAGAACAGAGCAGTTGTCCCAGATTCCTACCCTTGACTCCTACCTTTTGTTACAGAATATTTTTGTTATATTCTCAACTAGAGACTTTCTATCTCTGCCCCCCCAATCTGTCACTGATGTTCATCTTAATATGTTTTATCTCCGTGAAGGGGTTTATTCCCCTCTCCCTTACCTCACACACAAAGAGGCTCTATACCAAGCATAGTAAAAATTCACTTTTGGGGGATTTAGGCAGTTCAGGGGAAACTTGAAGATGGGTCTTTGAGCAGTGAATGCATCTTTTTAAAAGACAATTGGGGTGGTTGTCACTGGGGAGTACATGTTCATTTCTAGGGGTGCTCACTACTCAAAGTGTGCAATGTAGCCGCCCACAAACCCTGCACGCTATTCTGGATCTTCCAGTTTTTCGGAACACTTCAGAAATGTAATTTTTTATTTATTTTGCTTGATTTTATTTTTTTTAATCATTGTGAAATTACGTAGCAGATACTTCCTTTTTTTTTTTTTTTAACACTATTCAGGTCAATATTGTCTCACTTGTAACCTGTGAAAGGACTTTATACAGCACAAAGCAAGAGGCAGCTTGGCTTCACTTCTTTTTGCATTTTGAGAAAAATAATTCATCTTTCTTCACTAACTACCAAGTGTGCCACATTCCAGTCTTGGTCAGAATTTGGCATTCTGACTTCTGAGAAGACATAGCACTTTGTAGACCTAGTTTCCTCATCTGTAAAATTGGACTCAGAGAAGGGCATTATAAAATTATAGGGTGTGTTAAAGGCATAGTCTCTGTAGTCAGTCAGTTGTGAGTGGGAGCCTCTCGCTACTACATATCAGCTCTGTGATTTTAAATAGATAATTGCACGTTAAGCCTATGTCTCCTCATCTGTAAGGTGGAGGCATAAGATCCTGGTTCTCACTGCTGTCCAAAGATTAAAATAAATTGTGCATGTAAACTGCTTAAACCTAGGAAAGCATTGACCCTGGTGATAATGAAAACTATAGTTAATGAGTCTTTTTAATTAATTAATTAATTTTTTTTTTTTAGGTTTTTGTCATAAGGCTCCAGAGCTCCCCAGAGGGAGACAGGGAGAGGGAGAAAGAGGTAAAGTGAGGAATCACCCCCACCTCTAGGACAGATAACCATGCCACAATTCCTTCTTCTCCATTCTCCTGTCAGGACTTTGGCCATCCATACACATGTGCCTGGTTTTTTTTTTTGTTTTTTTTTTTCAAGCCACCAGATCCAGGACTCAAACCCTGGTTGGCCATGTGGCCCCTGCTTGCTCCAACTTGGCTGCTCCTTTCCTTGGTGTTCAAGGCCTTTCCTGGTTACTGCAACTTGTCAAAAATTAGTAGGACAGCTTCTTGGTGATGGACAAAAATCCAAGTTCTGTAACTCTTTTCTACTGATTCTAATGTGGTCCATACTGATCTGGAGATAATGCTTGCAGAACCAGAGGAAATCTCTTTGGGATGATTAGGAGCAAAGTGTGATTAATAATGAATATATGTATGTATTTTAAGAGAAGAGCTGTGTTAAATGTGAAGAGTCAATAAATGCCTGTTAACCTTCTCAGAGGTCAACAGTCGGCCGGGTGACTGGTTATTTGGGGCAGCCTGAGCATCTGCGGCCTAATTCAGACCTGCCCTTAGATCTGACAATGGTACATGCAATTAGGAAAATGTCTCTGTAATAATGGTAATTGATGTAAACCATGAGGACAGAGCACAGCTGTGGGGAGCACTCGGAGAGAGAAATCAGAACAATTTATACATTCCCGAGAAGCAAGCCTCAAGCTATCCCTTTTCAGTTTTAAGTCTGCAATAGCTTTCAATTCCCTCTCAATCATAATTTACTAAAAAACATTTTTTATAATAAGAACAAGGCTCTTGGGCCAAAGACTTCATGGTCCATTTTTTTTTTCAACTTATAAATAGACCAAGATTATGCATCTTCCTTTTAATAATGTTATTATGGACTTGAATACCTAAGTCAAACCTTGTTTGATACAAACTTTACATTCTGGCTTTTATTATTTTCTCAAGAACTGAGGTCAAAATGTGGCAGAGAAAAACCTATGACTTTTGAGGACATACAGCACCTCGGCTCTGCTTCATTTGAAATGTTGGTATTTATAAATGAGGAAACCACTATTCTCGACCTACAGTCTTTCTCTCCACTTCCCTTCCTCTGTTCGTTCGTTTATCCGTTCTTTCTTTCTTTCACCACAGGGCATTTATACTTTCCAGAGAGACAGAGAGAGAGAAGGATTGAGAGAAACTGATGTTGTCTGGATTTTGAGCACACATGCATATTTGCCTAGCATGTCTTTCTAGGGAAAGAGACAAGATGGAAAAGACCTTGGACAGTTCATTTATCCTTTCATTGACTCTTCCATTCAATGAGTATTTACCAAGTAATTATGCATGCTAGATATTGTACTGGACCAAAGTCTACAATATGAAAAAGAAAGGCATGGTCTCAATGCATTTTATTGGGAGGAACAGGCAATCATTAATTACATAAATGAGTAAATAAGATCATTTCAGATCATGATACTTGCCATGAAGAAAATAAAACAGGGTGATGTCTTTGGTGAGTATCAGTGTCTTGCTTTAGATGGAGTTGTCAGGGCCCACAGAAATAACTCAGGAGTAGCATGATGTTCCATGATGCTGCACCCGGATGGAAAGGTTCCAGGTTTGTACCCCAAGGTTTCCTGTACTTGCCAAGTGCATGTGTGTGCCTGTAGTCCAGGCTGGCTGAAGCTGATGGTGGGTTGTGGCATGGAGACCTGGTTGAGGGTTTCTGTCTCTCTCTTGTTCCCTTTTTCTGTCTCTTTCTGGTTGTCAGAAAAAGCCATGGTGGTGGTATTTGGACTGAAACCCAAATGGCTTAAAAGAAGGCATGGTGCGGTTTGGGGAAGGCACAAGAAATCAAAGAACCTAAAATAAGAAGAGTCTGGAAAATGGCAGGAGATATATGGGAAGGTAAGCAGGAACCAGGTCACTCAGGATCTTCTATGCCATGGTAAAGATACTCACTCAGTCACTGGTTCACGGCAGCATTTCTTTTCCTTTCTTTTCTTTTTTCTTTTCTTTTCTTTTCTTTTCTTTTCTTTTCTTTTCTTTTCTTTTCTTTTCTTTTCTTTTTTGGAGAGGTTTTTGCTACAGGGCGCGTACGCTCGCCAGACAGACAGAGAGAGATAGAGAAACAGAAAGTGAGAAATCACCCCCCTAGGGGGGGTGGCCACGCCGCAATCCCTTCTCCTCCATTCTCCTCTCGGGATCTTGAGCACGCACACGCGCCCGGCGTGTCACTGCAGCATTTCTAAGAGGGGGAGAACTTCCTCAGTGTCCCTCCCTCTGACTGGGTGCAGCAATGGAGCAAAGCCACATGCACACGAGTGACTCATGCCATGCCTGTAACCACACTGGTTCTCTGGGTAGCTCATACCAGAAAGCCTCTGAAACCCAAGAATTACAGACTGAAAATTCTGCAGAGAAGCAGTCTTGTTTTTATAGAATATGCCATACTTTAGAAAACCTACATAGCCTCAATGAACTAACTTTCCAAAGAAGAAGAACTGGATGAAACAATGAGTTGAGATTCAGAGTAAACATTTATACCTGGCAAACATCTATCTACATACTAGCAAAGATTTAGGTTCCTCCACCTACCCACCCCTATTCAGTTTTTAGACATTATCAGAGGAAAAGATTCAGCATCAAGTCATATCCCACCGTATTGTTACTGCTCCAAATGCATTGTTTTGAAATCCCCTCGAACACTGTAGACATGGCAATTGCTTAAAATAGGACCAGAAAGAAGAACAAACTTCAAAGCCACGTAGCAGCTTATAATTCCATCTAGAGAGCCAAAGAAGCTGGCCCCATTGCTGCTAGCTGTTTCTTAACAAAGTATACAATTGCTGGGGCCGGCAAGTGGCATGGTGGTTAAAGGCGCTGGACTCCCATATGGCCAACCACGGTTCAAGTCTCGGACCTGGTGGCTGGCTTTCTCACTTCCTCTCTCTCTCTCTCTGTCTCTCTCTGATCAAACTGGGAAATAATAATGATAATAATAATAAATAAAGTTAAATAAAATAATTAAAAAATATATATACAATTGCTTGTATTTTTTTTTTCCTTTTTAGAGAGGTTTTTGCTATAGGGCGCATCCACACACCTGAAAGACAGAGAGAGACAGAGAGACAGAAAGCGAGAAATCACCCCCCTGGGGGGGGGTGCGGCCACACTGCAATCCCTTCTCCATTCTCCTCTAGGGATCTTGGGCATGCACGCACACACCCCTGGCGTGAGTTTAAGCTGCTGGGTCCTGGACTTGAACTGCGGTTGACTACATGGGAATCCATGTAGTCATAGCCATTATGCGAATTGCTGGTCTCCAATTGCTTGTATTTGTGTGAGGAAAAAGAGAAAACACAGATTTTTTGAAAAAAAAAAAAAATCTCTCAAAATGTTGTCCAAAAACAAATGATTTCATAAGACACTGCGTAAGATGGTAGAAGAGTGAGATTAACTTTCCAGCTATAGATACTAGAGCTATTTTTTGTTAACAGCACTAACTGTTTTGAATGTAGATAATTTAACAACTTCACCATCTTATTCCCTCAATAAAGGAGACTGAATTTGTTCTTTTTACCTTTTCTTTTTTTTTTTAATTGCCAGAGGGTGTGTGCATTAACCAGAAAGAAGGTGAGAGGAAAAAATCACACATGCACACTCGTGGTATAATTTTTAAACTGCTGGAACCAGGTCTTGAACTATGGCCACATAGGGTCCCGTTCCCTCAACCACTAGGCTATGGGGCCAGGCCTGTTGAATTTTCTAATGCTGAGTGAGTTCTAGCTATCATTTTCGTTGTCTTGTTTTTTTCAATGACATGATTTCTACAGAAAATAACAAAGGATGATTGAATCCCCTTTTAACAACTTGCCTGATTTCTCTTTATCATTTCAAAGAATATGTAAAAATTTCTTTTTTTTTTTTTTTTTTTTTTTTTTTTTTACTTTCTTTGACCATTTGTGGTCATTTTGCCAGTGCAGTTTTATTTATCTTCTTAACCTTATGGTTTCCACCACCTGTCAATCTGCAGACTGTACTGTGGCCAACAGAATTTTGTTGAGCCAGTGTGTTGTATTTTTTCAAAATGACTGAATTGGAATGCATTTAGATGAGTAAGCTCTCCTCTATCCATGGCTGCCTCACACCTGACTGCTTCACCAGTCTCTGAGGGAATCCTGGCAAGAACACCTCTTGTGTTGATCTTCTTTTGCAGCACCTTCGTCTCATTTTCTGCCTGTACAACTGCTAAATGTTGGGAAGTGTGTAACTGTGTGGGTTTGTTGGTTGTGTTAATATATGTTGATAGCATTGGTGTTGGTTGTGTGTGTGTCCTATGGTAGCCGTATGGGCTTTATAATGAATAGGTGTTGGATGCGTGGGTGTGCGCATGCTCGCGTGTGTGTGTGTTGTTGAATAAAGATGCTAGTAGAGCAGTTCGTTGCTTTAATTTTGTTCTGCCCTCCAACCCCCACTGTTATAGTCAAGTAAAGTTTGTCCCCTTTGAGAATTTCAATAATTATTAAAAGTTAGTAATTTTCAGGTTTCATTTGCCAATATTTACTACATAATTTATGTACAACATTTCACATTTACAAGGGCAGACATCCTGATATAACAATTTACTTATCCAGCTAAAAAGATTATTTGGAGTTTCAGGTACTTTGACTTTGTCAGTAAAAACTTCATGATTCAGGAACTTACACTTTAACAGGAGCTTATGGTGTTATTTTAATTCATAACTTTATTAACAAGATGATTTCTCTGAAATGACTAAATATATTCTATAATTTGCTCCTTGTACACTTAGCTGAAGTATTTACCTGCAGGTAAATAACATAATATAGAGAGCTATCAACTAGATGTTTCTTTCATGAACACCCATTCTATCTTATTAAGAAGCAGTTCACTCTCTTAACTAGGTCTACATTCTCTTCTTTCATCACCTAGTTCTGAGTTATTTGCTGATTTTCCATGTTTGAGTCCTTGAGGTATCATTTAGCAAGTCAATTCCTTGAGTCATGGCTGGTTTACCCAAAACAGAGAACTCTCCTGTTACCTTTACAGTGGGGATAGGACTGCTCTGTCTTTTCTTTTTCTTTTTTTTTTTGGTCAGTAGTGATTTTTGCTGTAGGATGCATACACTCACCAGAGAGACAGAAAACAAGAAGTCATCCTCCAGGAGAGATGGCCACACTGCAACCCCTTCTCCATTCTCCTCTCGGGATCTTGGGCACATATGCACACACACACACACAGCATGAGTTTTAAGTTGCCAAATCTGGGACTCGAAACACAGAAGTCCATGTGGGAGTCCAGTGACAAAACCATTACATCATCTGCTGGTCCCACCACTGCTCTTTCAAATGTGCTCTTTCTTTGGTCCTAGTTTGCAAAGTTAGGACTGAGATAAATTTGCATGCTGCCTACTGTAACTGCCTGTTTTTACAATTTAATTCCACGTGCTCTGATGTTGTTTTGTATAATACAAGGCCATTTTGGTTATACTCTCCCCTACTATTAATATTCATTTTTTATTCCATGTTTATCTTAGTTGTTTTGTTATCACATACCACTTCACTAAATCCATCTAAAATGTTATTACTTAACAGTTACTTAGCGAAATATTTTTAGGGACTGTACTTACAACCACCACCTCTTGTGTTGATCTTCTTTTGTAGCACCTCCACCTTTTTTTCTGTCTGTGCACCTGCTAAGTTTTGAAGAGTGTGTTAGTATGTGGGTTTGTTTGTTGTTGCTGATGGTGTTGGTGTTGGTTGTGTGTGTATGATGTAGATGTATGAATTATGTAATAGTTACTGATGTGCGTGATAATTCTGTGCATGTCTGTGTATCACTGATAAGAAATAAACAAAGGTAGAGGTAAAAATAACTGTAAGCTAGATAAGGAAAGTCTCCTCAGGTGTATCAGCTATCTGTTGCTGCATAACAAATTACCCTAAAAACTTTATGGTTTAGAACAATGATAAACATTTCATAATGCCCTCAGTTCTTGTGGATTAGGAAGTAGAAAGATTATTTGGACAGTTCTAGAGATTTCATTCAAGCCCCAGCTGCAGTCCTCTTAAGGCTTTACTGGATGTGGCTGGAGAATCTTTTTCCTAGGTGCCTTAATTAAAATGGCTGGAGAGTTGGTGCTGGCTGCAGAAAGAAAGCCTAAGTTCTTCCAGGCTGATTCTCCTCCATGGGATTCTTGAATATCCTCATGGCCTAAGAGCTTGCTTCTCCCAAAGCAGGAGAATCAAGAGAGGAAGACGGAATGTCTTTCAGGATCCAGCTTTGGGACCCCGCGTTGGGACTGCTCCTTGAAACCCACTGTTAGTTCTGCTACATTCTGCTCATTTGAAGGGAGCACTGAATCTAGCCGACATGAAAGGGCTGAGAGATTAGTTTCTGCCTTTGAAAGGAAGTATCAAAGGATTTATGAACTTAGTTTAAAACTACCACATCATATTTCTGTAATTTTTAACTTTAATAAAACCCATATGTTCTACAAGTGAAGGCAGATTTTCAAAAGTTTTCTTTACCATTTTCAAAATGATCAGAAGGCCACTGTGGGAGGCAAGTACACAGAATGGTCTCAGGGTGGATACTATTATATGATTTTTCATGCTGTGTGTTTCTATCACATCTTCTCAGATGAGTTGATATATTTAATAAAACTAAAACCATTAATTGGTACTGTATGTAACATGTGGCTGTTCTTAAACAGAAAACAGAAACATGACTTGGTTTGTGGCTTAAAAACATGCATTTTTACATATGACTTTCCTGAAGCTCTTTAAAAACAAAGATTCCTGGGTACTAGCCCAGTTCTATAGATCACAGGTCCTAGAGAACTGGGCCCTGGGAATTACTTTTTTAAAGCTCCATGTGAATCTGAGATAGCCAGCTAAAGGAGCATTGTCACATATAACCAAATTGGACTAGAATCACTTAGAAAAGAATGACATTGAGCCAAGGTAAATCATCAGCATTCATATAATCAACCTCCTTTTGCTTCCAGAAAAGGCTCTGTCTGGGTTTCTAGGCATTTTCCTGACACCAGACACTGGCCCCTTGACTGACAAGGACTGTCTGGTTCTGGAGCTGCACCCATCCCCGAAGGCAGTACCACTAGGGGCAGCCACAGCGGTTAGGGCACTGGCCCAGAAATGCATTGTTCACGCTTTCCCGAAGACAATGACTCTCTTTCTGATTAGAGTTGTCCTCCTTTTACCCAAAGGCTTTCCATGCAACCAAGGGAGCATAACAATGACCTGGGAGCTTGGAAAGGAAATGTCTTCATTGATTTTTATTTCATGAATTGGAGCCTCCATAAAAATGGCACAGACTTGTTTTACAGTGTCAATTTGTGGAATTGAGGGGAGGACTGTTAAAACCCATCCATTTTGCCAAAGTTTAAACCACCCTAATGAATTAATCCATAGATAATGGATTGAATTCAGTGCAATTACCCTAGTAAGTAAGCCTTGTTAAAAAGAGATAAGGCAACATACTAAAGAAAACAGCAATTTCAGCTATTAACTGGATTTCATCTGGGCTCTGATAATTCAGTATATGAGTTTCCTTTGAAAAGAGAGAATGTTGTGTCTCATTATAATGCAGCAACAAGATGCTGAAGTTAACCTGTTGATATCACACTGTGGAAAGAGACAGTCATCCTGACAACCAGCTTCCCAACATCCTCAAGGTGTACCTATCTCATATAACCCAGTACATTTTTACAAATCTAAGGTTCCTTGAGACAGGAAGCTTTTCTTTGTCCCAACTCTATCCACCTCGCCTTACCTTACGCTATCCTAGTTACCTCTAAAGAAGCCTACATTATTTTGAATAAATTGATAAAAACAAAGTTTCTGTAGGTATTACACAATGTGAGGATAATCATAAGAAAGCCTTGTATTTTGTAAAGAACTCTACAGCTGAATAGCAAGCAGTGTTGTAAAGATCACTTTTTATATCAAATATCTGTGCCCAGACATCAGAAGTTGAATACACAGCCCCAGCCCTCAGAATGGGACTCTGATTTTTAGGAGCTCCTCTCCTTTTACTTTCTAGTTTTTACTCCTACTACTGTATTCAAGTCTTCTTCATTTTTTTTTGTTTTGTTTTGTTTTGTTTTCTTTGGTAAGTTCCTAAGTGACTTTTCCTTCTCCACCTTATAAATTCCTGCCATCTGGATTATCTATAAAGACATCATTGTCATTTGACCATTATTCTATTAAAAATTCTTTGGTTATTTCAATTACTTATAAGTGTGACCCATAACTTAACATTTAAGACCCTTTCCTGTCATATATATATATAATATATATATATATATTATATTATATTATATATTATATATATAAATATATATATATTTTATATATATTTGTATCTTCAACATTTGATTCTGTTATCTTCTCTCCTAGTCTTAGGCCTCATGTGTTCCTTCTTCTTTGTTCAGGATCTGTGATTTTTTCCTCTTATGATGGTGTTCTGCCTCCCAAATCATTACTGGATGTCCCAGTCAGGACTTCCTCCTTTTGAAAACATCTTCTCCTCTCATACTCCTGGTCCCTTCCATCTTTGAGTTCCTATGGCATGGGGAAGTAGTATAAAATGGTACAGGATGCTATCAAAATTATAGGCTTTAGAATAAATTGCCCTGGCTTCAGATTCAGCCTCTACCACTTGCTTCTTGTATGATTTTAAACAAGTAACTATCTGTCCTCAGGTTCATTTGTAAACAGGAGGTAATAATAAATACCCACCTTTTAAGAATATAGCAGAGAATAAGTGAGGCTGGGAAAGCCTTCAGCACAGGGTTATTGTTGCTAGCATTCTGCAGTTGACCCTTTACTCTTCTCCCCTGTATTCCTCATTGACTTTTGAGCTGTGTATCGCTGGTGTTATCTTCCAAGTGCACTGGGAACCCTAAAAGAAGCTTGTCCTTTTGGGCCTTCCATAGATGACCGTGAAATAGATCTTTGCATAAAGTAATGATAATGGATCATTTTAATTTATTAAGCACTTACTATATCTAAGTCAAGTTCTTGGCTATATGAACCCTAATACAATCTATGAGGAAAGTTTTATCATCTCAGTATCATCACTATTTTCCACATTAAAAAAGTTAGGCTTAGGGATCCAAGGTCTTATAGATACAGGTAGTAGAATAAAACAGTGAATCCAGCCCAGTAATTTAATGTAAAATTTTGACTTCGAGAAAAAAAGAGATATTGATTGAGAGAAAGGCAGAGGGAAAGAGAGCGAGAGGTATCAGGAGAGAGACCTAGGTTCAAGTCCTGGTTTATCACTTTGTATATATGTGACCTTGGGTGAATTTTCTAATTTCTGCAAGCCTCAATTTTCTCATCTGTAAAATTAAGATATTTTCTTCTGAGAGATTAAATTAGGTAACCCATGTTAGAGTACCTGGCATAGTCTACAGGCTTTATAAACATAAACTATTATATTTAATTATTGTGCCTATAAAACTTGTGCACTTAAATCTTAGGCACAGTGCCTTGTTACCCAACACTTTTCCCTTGATTGTTGTCATATCAGTCTCTCTGGACAAAAATAGTTTAGTTTTTTTCTTTTTTGGGGAGACGTTTTTGCTATAGGGCGCATGCGCTCGCCAGACAGACAGAGAGAGACAGAGCGATAGAAAGCGAGAAATCACCCCCCAGGGGGGATGGCCACGCCGCAATCCCTTCTCCTCCATTCTCCTCTCGAGATCTTGGGCACACACGCACACATGCCCACTGTGAGTTTAAGCCACTGGGTCCGGGACTTGAACCGCAGTCGACTACGTGGGAGTCCAGCAACATAGCCATTACGCTAACTGCTGGTCCCCAAAAATAGTTTAAATAAGTCCTAGAAAATCCAGGACTGAGCAGATGCATACATAAATTATCTTCATGCTAGAACATAAGCCAGGATGGTATTTTTTGGACTCCAAACATTTTCAAGGCTTACTGATGGGATGATAACAACACTCCATGCTCACCTTTCAGTGTCCAGTAAATGCAGTGAATATGTTTTTTTTTTTCATGGTTAGAGAATCTGCTACATTAAGACAATAAAACTCTCTGGGACTTGGAGAAATTATTACACTTCTTGTGCCTTATGATACCACCCAGGGTGTGTTATAATCACCCAGGAAGGCACTGCTTGTTTTATCTTGTGATTCAGTTTCCATGTGATAGGAGAAAATGAGACAATGCTATGGGAAATCCAAGTACACTCCTTTGCATGATTTTGAGGGTCCAGGCAACATGTAGTCTTTTCAGCAATCATTAGTCTCTAAAAAATCTCAAACTGAACCCTTACACTGACCAGGATACTTATCATTCTAAACGTAATTGCCATTTATCATATATTTAAAGCTAAACTGGAGCACTGTTCTAGGAATGTAGCAATTGAGAGTGTCACTACTCAGAAGGGAAATTAGCAGAAGGCAGAAATACATGAATCTATACCTGGGAGTAACTGTTCTCCACTGGGCATAGCTGAGAGTGGGAAATTGTCACCTGAGGCAAATTATGAAGATTGATTTATTTTCAGCACCTAGGAGAGTGCTCCCCAGTGTCCACATGGAGCCGACAGGATTTTGGGTCAGTTGCAGAGATTGCTCCTTTGTCTTAGGGCTTGTGATTATACGGAGCTCATTCTCTCACTCAGTAATTACCCATTGGGTCCCCACTGTGTACTACATACAGTTGTGGCTCTTTGGGATTTTAGGTAGCAGAGATCTCTGCCCTCTGGTCGCTTCCATTTACAGTTGGGAAAATAACTATGAGTTCCAGGTAAACTTGGAAGAGAAACGCTGAATCTTCAGCTAGCAATTTGGGCTGCAGAAAAAAAGACAATGAAGGGCTGGCTCCATGGTCTAGAAGTTAAGGGAGCCACATCCCTCATGGCCAACCGTGCAGTTCAATTACTGAAACCAGCAGCTTGAAAAACATGCTGGACACGTGTGTGCATGCTCAAAATTCCAACAGAATGGAGAAGAGGAGAAGGAATTATGCTGTAACCATTTCCCATCAGGCAGTGCTTTCTCCCTCTCTGTCTCTCTGGTGAGTGCATGCACCACCAGCATGTCCAGAGACGGAAAGAAGTTGAACATGGCTAAAAAGTAGGAAATAAGAAGAAGTTATGATCTTGTAGACCCTTGCATGAAGTTCGATGCAAAGGCATAGAAATACGCTAGCTTTCACTGAGCATTTGTCACAGTCCTACTACTGTTCCAAGTATTTAAAATCATCAACTTGGCTCTCACAATTAGCTGGTGAACTGATTCCAACGTGGGACAAGAAGAATTCAAAAGTGAAATGATTGTCCAAGGCTACTAGACCTAGAATCAGAAGCCAAATGTGCCTGAATCTCAAGCTCAGGTATTTCTACAATGCCTCCCTGTCATAGTCAATTGCTGGAACAATAATGCATATGTTCATTGCAAATAAACTGGTACAATTGAATTGCAACTCACATGAGTATTCATGTAAGAGTGAAAAAGTAAATTACCTATGGCAAAGTTTTAGATACTCATGAGGAGAATTTCTTTTATTTTTCAAAGGGCGTTGTGGCTTCCACGCATATCTTTGATTTTCTTCTCCATCATTCCTATCTTTCATTCATTTCCAAGGTCTGGTAAATTTACCTTCTGAATCTCTGTCTATCTCTCCTACTCTCTTTTCATAGATCCCACAGCATCCTGGTCACCATCAGCTCTCACCTTGGAGTATGTTGTAGTCCCAGTTGTTTTCTCTGCATCCACTTGGCGATACCATTCAGTTCACCAGCCTGCAACTAGACCAATCATTTTAAGATAGAAATGGGATCATTGCACGTGTGTGTACCTTCTTAGCTCACTCACAAAGGGCTTCTCACTGTCTTCAGAAAAGAGACCTAGTTGTTTTACATGGTCTAGAAGTCTTCATCCCTCACTCTTCAACATGCTCCCCTTAGTCTCTGAGCCTTGGTCCAGGATCATTTTCCTTTTCTTCTGACCAGCACTGCTTCTAATTTAAAGTCCTCTCACCTTTTCTAAGAATGTTCTCCTTATATGACAGCTTCTTAGCCTTTCTTTCAAATACATTTTTAATGTTTATTCATTGATTTCTCCTGAAGGAGAGAGAGACAGAGACAGGCACTCTCAGAGGGTCTTTGTGCCGTTATCCACCCCAGATCTCAGCTGGGCCACATCATAAGCACATCCTTGTACACTGGCATGCTCAGGAAGGTCCCAGGACCTTTTACCCAGAGGAAGCCACTGAAAATGGTTCTAATTCTGCCATTTCCCATCTGTAGCAATCAAGTGGGGGGTTTGAACAGCACCTGTAAATACTGCCTCTCGGCCCCCAAGAAGGGTCCCCTTGAGTGGACTCTGGAGGCTCCCTGTGGAGGAGGACCTAAATCAGAAAACCTCTGCCTACTCAGTATTACTGGCCCACTGATATGACTGCATCTGTGTGACCAAGCATCCAGATCCAAATATACACGGTAGCTCCTCAAGAAAGAAGTTCTGAGAGAATATAGTTCCGTATTCTTTGTGAATAAATTGGCTTGTTACGAAATATGTGAACACATATAAATGTAATAAAATGCCAAAGTGACACTGGAGTAGAGAATCAATAAATCTGCTCAGTACTATATATTGAATCAGCTCTTTAATATATATTTGTAAGGCAGCCACTGAAGCCATATTCAAATCTTCTCCGTTGAGAGAAATAAATCAATTATGAGTCCTGAAGTGATTAACCCTTGAATTTCAAAACAGTCGCTTTGTTTACCTTGTTTCAACTTCATTTCTATTGTACCAATAGGGGTGACTGATATGCATACACTTACAGCCACTCACACACGTGTGTATTTTGCATGGTGTCTAGCTGTAAGTAGGCGCTTTCTACCTATTTTTAGTCAACATATTAAAAAAGAAAAAGAAACTCCCCAAGGGGAAATGTACTCCTCTTGATAAGATTGACAAAAAATCAAAATCAAATAAAAGTTCATATGATTTGGCAAACATATTTTATTGCTTTGAAATGTGATTTCTCTGGCATTATCCTGTATCATTTTCTCAAGTGAAATTGACAAAGAGTTTACACATTACAAGTAAGGAAACCGTAGAGGGAGAAGCTGAGAACACTTGCAAGATTTCTAGATTATGTAATAATGAACATCAGTGAAAGAGCAAATCTAGGAGGAAATAAAAGCTTAATTTCAGGTCTTCGGAGATTCCAGTGTTATTGACACATCTAAAGGAAAATGTCTGGAAGGCGGTGACTCAAGTTAGAAGTTAGAACTAAATATTTAGAATTCAACAGCATTTAGTAAATATAGCTATAAAAAGGTGATAATGCAGAACCGAATAGATTCTTTAATATGGCAGTATCTAGATTTTTCAGACATTGCTTCTCTGCTCAAAGTTTACACTCCTTTCAGATTGACAAGCTGTACGTGTCAACACTTACAAAGTTCAAAAAGTTTTGAGAAGTGTTAAGACTAGAAAAATCATCTCAAGCTTCCAGAAAAAAAAAAAAAAAAAAAAAAAAAAAAGACTTGAATTAGTCCTTGAAAAATGAGTGGAATTTGGAGAGGAACATTCTTAGAAAATATTCAGGAATAATTGGTGCAAAGCAGTCAAAATATTCTTGAAAACACATAGCAAATGCTGGATTTAATCCAAGCAAGTTTACTTCATAACATCAGTAGAGTTTCACTTGAAGCTCTCCAAGTATTAGCTTAAGGGCTAAATTGGCGGTGCCAATCAACGTAACCATTCTATGCTGTACCATGCACCTAGAAACATAGTCCTGATGCATTAGCTATAATCTTTCTTTCCATCACCCTTCTATCCTTCTTCTCCTTTCTTTCTTTATTATTTTTCTCCATCTTTACACAAATTTTAATTAATCACTTTACTATAGTCCAGGTACTGTACCCTCCTATAGGTACAATTTTTCAAAAATGAGACTTGATTAATCAATGAAGAGCCATGCCCGGAAATATATCTCAAAGAACGCAGTAGATAATTTTACAGTTCCTTTCTGAAAAGCAGTATTTTTTTTTTATTGCCAACAGCAATTTTGCTTCGGTTCATTGATTCAATCCCAAGAGAGAAATTTCCTTCTCTTATCAGGAATGGCTGGGTGTTTCCTAAGCAACTGGTCTGTTTCTGAATTATGAATGTCATGGGCGTTATAACTGCTTGTGCGTCCTCTTGTTGGTTGCTGGAAAACTTTGGCTTGGAAACAAATTTGTTTCTCAGATATACTGAATTATAAGCTGCAGTGTTGGAACATGAGATTCACAAAAGCTCAACAAGTGAGTCTGATGATCCAGTAAGTATAAAAACCATGGCTTTTGTTTCTGTGTTTAAGACACTTAGCGTTTGTAATGAATATTTGGCCAATGAGTACACTCCAATATAGCTGTAGCAAGCACATCCAGATTACTATTACAAGCAAGAAATTCTGCTGATATTTGGCACAGACTTTGCAAATATCTTAAATGTTAAAATTCTATAAAGTTAGAGATAATATCTAGAAAGCGAGGAATTCTTTTCTTGGACTCTTAGTGTATACTTAAAAGACTTGGGGCAGCAGGCAGTGACACAGCTGTAAATGTGATGTTCCGTGAGGTACTCCCATGTGGGAACGTTCTCAGTTCAAGTCCAGAGACATCCCTAAGTATACTGGACACATACTTGCCCTTGGTCTGAGGCTGGCTAAGGATAGGGTTGGATTATGGCATCAAGACCCTGTTGAGAGGTGCTGCCTTTCTCTTTGTCCCAGTCACTCATGAAAGAAGCAAAGACAAAAATCTTTTTAAAAATGTAGGTTAAGGGACCAGCAGTTAGCATAATGGCTATGTCGCTGGACTCCCATGTAGTTGACCACGGTTCGAGTCCCGGACCCTGTGGCTTAAACTCACTCCGGATGCATGTGCGTGCGTGCCCAAGATCCCGAGGGGAGAATGGAGAAGAAGGGATTGCAGCTTGGGCATCCCCCCTGGGAGGTGATTTCTCGCTTTCATTCTCTCTGTCTCTCTCTGTCTTTCTGGCAAGTGCACGTGCCCTATAGCAAAAAATCTCCAAAAAAAAAAAAATGTAGGTTAATTATTCACAATAGTATTTCTTATTACCAAGCTTTTATTAATAGAAAGGGCTCTATAAATGTTTAAGGAATTTAACTGAATTTTTAAGGAAAACAGAAAAGTTGAAAGACCTGATCAAGGTCATTGAATTACTTAGATGCAGAAAGCACCACCGGTACTAGGACTCACAGCTTTAGATTCATAGTCCAATGTCCCCTCTGCGGTACCAGCTTCATAAAGAATATATTATAAAGTTTTTCTACCATGTACTTAAGTTTAAGCAATCCCACCTGAATCTACAAAATTCCCCAGTTTACTCAGCTAGGGAAGAACTGTTAAACAAAGCTTCAGTATATTAAAAGGCTCCCAAAGCACACCTTTGTCCTCAAAACTTTTTTTTTCTTTTTGTCTGAAATCATAAAGATGAGCACCAAAAAAGAAACTCTATGAACATAGCTTTTAAAAATGTAGGCTTTTGGGACCAGCAGGTGGCGTGGTGGTTAAGGTGCTGGACACTCCCAGATGGCCGACCAGGGTTCGAGTCCTGAATCTGGTGGCTTGCTTTCTCACTTCCTCTCTCTCTCTCACCCTCTATCTCTCTCTCTGTTAAAACTAAAAAATAAAATGAATGAATGAATAAAATAAAATAAATAATTATAAAAAAATTAAAAAATAAAAATGTAGGCTTTGATTTTAATTGATGGGTCTATGGTTCAGTATTTGGCAGATTAGAATATTACATCTGGGACCAGCAGATGACATAGTGGTTACATCACTGGACTCCCACGTAGTTGACCACGGTTTGAGTCCTGGACCTGGCGACTTAAAACTCAATGACGGGTGCCAGTGCTTGTGCGTGAGTGCCCAAAATACTGAGAGGAGAATGGAGGAGAAGGTATTGTGGTATGGCCATCCCTCTGGGGGGAGGGTGATTTCTTGCTTTCTGTCTCTGTATCTCTCTGTCTCTCTGGCAAACTCATGCACCCTATGGCAAAAATCTCTCTCAAAAAAGGAAAAAAGAATGTTACATCTAACTTAAATGGGAAACTGTATAGTTTCAAACATAGACCTTACCATTGTCTAGGGCAGTGATTCTTAAAAGTGTGCAGGAAGAAGCTATTAAACTCTTTACTTATTTATACCTCTCCTTGTAAAAGTTGTATGCATTAAACAGCATAGGAAATAATAGCATATACAGCATAGAAGAGCATACAGTTTATAAATAAGTATACATATTATGTGGTTTTGTGCCTTAAAAGGACCAATATGGGGACCAGCACTTGCAATGGTGGTTAATGTGCTGGACTCCCACGTGGCCAATCACAATTTCAGTCCTGGACCTGACAGTTTGAAAATCACTGCTGGCATATGTGTGTGCATGCCCAGAATCTCTAGAGGAAAATGGCTGGAGGAGAAGGGATTGCAGTGTGGCCATCCCCTCTGGGGAATGATTTCTCAGTTTCTCTTTCTCTGTCTCTGTCTCTCTCTCTGGGCAAGTACATGCACCCTATGGCAAAAAAAAAAAAAAAGAAAATTAAAAACTCCTGATATGAACACATATCAGTATTAATTTCAGACCACTGATAGAGTCTAAAAATCGATTTATCTATTGTTTATACCAAGGATACTGAAAGAAATAAGTCATTGGGAACCAGCAGTTAGAGTAATGGCTATGTCGCTGGACTCCCATGCAGTCGACCGCGGTTCGCGTCTTGGACCCGGTGGCTTAAAACTCACGCCAGGCGTGTGTGCGTGCGTGCCCAAGATCCCGAGAGGAGAATGGAGGAGAAGGGATTGCGGCGTGACCATCCCCCCTAGGGGGTGATTTCTCGCTTTCTGTCTCTATGTCTCTCTCTGTCTGGCGAGCGCACACGCCCTATAGCGAAAACCTCTCCAAAAAAAAAAAAAAAACGAAATAAGTCTTCAGTTTGTTTCTTTCCTCCATCTTCTGCCTTCATTTTATTTTTTCTGAGAATGTTCTGGAAGGGCAAATCTGCGTTTTCAGTAGAACAAGCAGAGAAGCAGCATTTTATAAATCATGAAGTTGAACCAATTACCAGTCACAGTATCCAGTAAGAATTTCAGCCAGTGCCCAAACTCATTAGTTCTATCAGCACTTTATTTCAAAATAGTCTCTGAAATATGATCCTGGTTTCCCTAAGAATTCTGATTATTATTGATAAAATCTTTTTATCAACTTTATGCACTTGACAAGAAATGTAGGAAGAATTTTTGTGCCCCCCGTCCCAGGGTAGTTTCTTACTATGTGTTTTAGCCTATTTTTTTAAAGTCTAATTATTTTTTAAAATGTTTAATTCACCTTCTCACAAAGGACTTCCACCTATTTAAAAGCTTTTTTTCCTTTAAAGAAATAAATAAATCTTTTAGCTGATTATGGAAAAGTCTGAGTATATAATAATTAGATTTAAGAGGATTCTTTTGGAGATGCAATTTAAAAATTCTAAATGCATGATACACACTTCTGTGAAAAGCATAATAATCACCTATACAATTAGCTAAATGATTCTCTTGAGTTCAAGAATATAAATTGGTGAGTGGCTATCTGCATTAATCAGATAATTTCCATGTTTTACCTCGGGATGTAGACTTTTAAAAATATTGCTTTGTGAGTTTCATTTTAAATAATAATTCATTAAAATGAAAGGAACAAAGTTGATTTAATTCATGCCTCAGTGGCTTAATATTTGTCTGATTTGGGCAGAATTTAGCACTCTTTTTCAGGGGCAACAGAGAGGGAAAAAGCCCATCCAGAAGCTTCGTGGAGTCGTTTCTTTATTCATTCACTGATTTTGCATCCCAATCATATATGTGAGTTGTGGACTCATGGATAAAAGTTGTGATTACTGACTTAAAGAATATCAGTCTAAAATGATAGACTGACATCAGTCTAAAATGATAGACTGACGTTTGACATATAAAAAGAACAATAAAAACATCATATTATATTTAGTAATCGTGACTTATAGTGTGTTTTATAATTTTTTCCATCTTATAATAAACTAGCCAGCATATCCTTTTTTATTTAATTTTACTTATTATTATTATATTTATTTTTAATTTGTTATAGGACATGCGTGCTTACCAGAGAAAGAGCGAGAAAGTAAGAAAGGATGTCGCCAGATCTGGGACTTGAACTGCTGTTGGCAATGTGGGACTGCAGTGTTCTAACCACCACGCCATTTGCTGGCCTAGCCAGCCCTCTTAAATTATGTTTGAGGCACTATGCAAACACTTTAGATTCTCAGTGATACTTTCAACTAGCCTGCAAAGTTGGCATTGAGCCACAGTGCAGGGGCTGACGGTAAGACTCACAGTCACATTGTTGTAGTTCAAAATCTGGCTCAGCCTTCTTAACATCTGGGTGGCCCAGAACAAATCATTTGATCTCTTATTGCCTATGTTGCTCATGTGCAAAATGGGAGAGATAAAATTACCTATGACATAGGGCTATTGCAAAAATGGAATGAGCTGAGACTATGCAAAGAACTTAGAACAGTGCTTAGTACATAGTAGAGTAATAAACACATTTGCTACCAGTATGATTGTTACTGTCGCTATTTGCATAATTAACGACAAATAATTATAATAATAAATATAATAGCATTAAGTAATATTAGTATTAAAATACAATGTACTTACATATTGATTTTTGCGTGGAATGGCATGAGGCAAACCTTTCCATAAGAAAATGTGTTGATTTGGTCCTTGTAGATTGGGTAGAAGTTTAAGTAAGGAAGGACATTGAGGGAAGGAGGAATGAAATGGATGTATGTATATATGTGTGATAGTCCAAAGTAAGTTTTAAAAAAATTGAAAAACAGGACTCTGGAATGGAGAAAATATGACACCAAGAATAAAAAGACCAGGTTATAAAATACGATCACCTGGTCTATCTAGGTAAAGCAGGTAGGAATGTGTGTGTGTGTGTGTGTGTGTGCGTGTGAGAGAGAGAGAGAGAGAGAGAGCGAGCAAGCGAGCAGGCACATGCATGCATGCATACTGGAAATTTTATTAATTGCGATAACTGTTTGGCTCTCGATTATTATTTTCCTTACTTAATTATTCTCAGGTAATCTTAGCACTTATTGAAAGCTGATTGGAAAAGGAATGTTAGAAACCAAAGACATCACTTACACACAAATAATCACGTTATGTACATCAATAGCACCCCTGAGTCGGACGGAGCCATCGTTAAATAGACCAAAAATTAGACTTAGATCAAAAATTACTAGCCTAAACACAGTGCTAATTTTCTGATTGATGGTGAATCGGAAAAACCCATGGGACATAGCTTCAGCTGTATTTCAGGGGCTCTGTACATTTCTTCTAATTTATAAAGTATAATAAATGAATCACCAAGAAGGATTAGTTGTCAGCTCTAAGACAGAGTGTGAAGGATGAAGCATTCCTGTCTTCTCCTGATGTCAGTTGATCTATTAAATTAACAAGCGTATAGATAGATTATTTAAAGATCAATTTAGCCAAGAATTGCTTTCAAATGAATACATCAGGCATCAAGCCTGTTTTCTGAGATCGTTTTGTAATTGGAATACATATTACATACAACTTCTCATCACAGGGCTCGTGCAGTTTCAATCAGGAGGCTTTGCTCTTTCTGCAAAGTGTATGAAAATCAAAAATGAGCAGATCCACTTCATTATGTATAATGAGGAGATCTGTAGTTACTTTGTCAGTAATCGCCACGAAGAATTACTAGGAAAAGGCTCCTTGCTCAGATTACTGGCACTGGCCTAACACTTCTCTCTTAGAAAATCTTTTCAGCATGAAAGTTTGGAATTAAGTTCCTAATAAACTTAGAAAGTCCAACAGCTGTGAGTAATTATGATACAAGCATATCAATCCATGTGCAAACAGATTTATCCGGTAAGCTCCAATCCTCTTGCTAACCCTTCACTGCAATAATTAAGCACACTCTAATGAGTTTGTTAGCAATTTCCATATGATTTTCCCCCTAATTATTATTTGAGTTGCCCATGTTTATAATACTTAGTAATATTCTTAAAGTATCAATGGTGAAGACACAAATTTGGCTGGTGTATTAATTTGTATTTTCTCATTCATATGCTGAAGAAACTAAGGGAAAACATTTATTTAAAGGTCAAAATTTTTGAAATTGGTTTTGAATGTGTGTACATGCTCATTTTTATGCATTTGTTCAGTGCCCATGTAATCAACGAGACATCTTAGCCTGAATCAAGACATGTCTTTCCCTGCTTAAAGTCCTCAAAGTTCTTTTTGTAGCCTCAAGATTCTGAATGATCTAGCTCTACCTACCATCTGACTTTGCATTTTACTACTTGCTTATAGAACCGGCTCCAGAATACCGACTTCCTTTCTATTTCTCAAAAAAGCCAAGAAGGCTTATACTTCTGGGTCTTTGCACTTGGCGGACTTGCCTAGAATGCCCCTCCCCATCACTCAATGTGAAGAGCTCCCTTTTGTCGTCCAAGGGTCCAGTCCGATATCACTTCATCAAGGAAAACCTTGACTCTTAATTACAACAGCTCTTTAGCCCGTCATTCTTTATTATCTCATTTAATTGTATTTATTTTTTTAACTCTTGAGTCGGTACCAACAGCACAGCAGTAATGAAATGCTCTGTGAGGCAGGACCCACCTGGGAAGGTCTCAGGTGTGCATCCAGAGATTTCCCTGTAGATACTGGACATGCATGCATGTGCCCATGACCCTGGCTGGCTGAGCCAGGCACAGCTCAGGACACCAAGATACTGTAGGGTATGCCAGTTTTGTCTTTCCTACCCACCCCCCATCTCTGTCTCTCTCACTTGGAGGAAATAAACTTTAAAAAAAATCATCACTTTTTAAAATGAGCTAGTTTGTTTGCTCTTCTATCTTATATATAGAATCTAAACCTCATGACATGTAAGGATGTCATGTGATATATCTCACTCATCTGGTTAACTTCAGGGCCTAAAACAGTGCCTGGTGCATGATAAATTCATAGACAAGCAAACCAAAGTCTATTTGCATCCATGACTCTTCACCAAAAAATGCAGCCTGTCAGAGCAGACCTAGGATGTTAGCTCCCAGTTTCCAAACTCCTGGCCCTTGTCATCTCTGTGGCTGTGTCAGTTGAGGTGTACATGGTATGCATACTAGCACGAGTTAAAGATATATAAAATTTTGAATCAAAATCACAACAATTTCAATCCTTTCCAGCTGTATGACCAAGTCCCTTATCTCTGTGGTCTCTGGTTAGCTCCTCAATAATAAAGAAAGGAGTAAGATGCTAACTGTGGCCAATCAGGCAAGTAGTTGTGAAAACCCAACCACAACAACAAAATGAAAATTTGCTTGGTAAACTAGAAAAAAACAATAGTTTGAAATGATACTAGTTAAGACTCAGATGCCACTTAATATACACAGTATAAAGCAGAACTGAATTCCTGCTATGTTCACTTTACAATGAATTCAGATACTGAAATTCTACAGAGACCACAAAAGGCATTTTTACCTATACAGAGAGAAAAACAAGAGCGATGGAGACGTTATGTATTATATACACGTGTGCGCATGCACATACACACACACGCACACGCACTCACACACACAGGGTCATGCTTCATGTAATGATGCTGAAATGCATATACAGTGATGGTCTCGTAAGTAGCATATAAGTCATATAGACTTATATGGCCTAGTTTGTGTAGTGGGCTATGCCATATATTAGGTCATTGGGAAAATCACGATGCATTTTTGCACACAAAAAAAAAATAGAGAAATACGTCACGACTTTCCTGATGCCCTAGTATTTGTAGAGTACTCTCTACAATGTTTGTAAAATGACAATTCTACTGATCCCACATTTCTCAGAACATATGCTATTCTTAGGAGTCCTTTAAGTCAGTGGTTCTCAAAGAATGTTCCCCAAGTCAGCATATCATTATCATCTTAAAACTTGTCAGAAATGGGGAACCAGCAGTTAGCGTAATGGCTATGTCGCTGGACTCCCACGTAGTCGACCGCGGTTCGCATCTCGGACCTGGTGGCTTACAACTCACGCCGGGCGCGTGTGCGTGCGTGCCCAAGATCCCGAGAGGAGAATGGAGGAAAAGGGATTGCGGCGTGACTATCCCCCCTGGGGGGTGATTTCTCGCTTTCTGTCTCTATGTCTCTCTCTGTCTGTCTGGTGAGCACACACGCCCTATAGCGAAAAACCTCTCCAAAAAAAAAAAATTGTCAGAAATGCAAAATCCTTGGCAGACCTCAGACCTACTGAGGTGGAAAATCTGGGAGTTAGCTAAATAATCTGTGTTGTATCAAACTTTCCAGAGAATTCTGGTGCATATTCAACCTTGAGAACCTTGCCTTACATGATTTAATAAGGTACACGAAATGATAACTTACCTTAAACTGAAAGACTTAAGACAGAAAAAAATGTATAATATTGTAGACCTATGAAAGGATTGGACATATCCATCAGATAGAAGAAAAACAGCACTTGGCAACTATGGGGCCTTACTGTGGTTGTTCATATGTTCATAGAAGTTCATAGCAAATCCTCAAAGTCAACAGTGCTTCAAAACCTAAAAAATATAAATTGTGTCAAAATGTGTCACCCACTTAGTTCCATGACCGAAGGCTCACAGAACCAAATAAACCACAGAGAGTAGTTGCTCACACTGAGTAAGAGACCCATAATTTATCACCTACATATCATGGCTGATTGCAGAAGGAGGTCATTATAATTACAAAGACATCCCTTCCAATTAAGTAGTTCTCTGGAAATAAGGAATTTATCAGGATGCTTCAGGAAAAGCAGCAACAACGAAGTACCATTTGGTTTTCTTGACAAGATGGTCGCTGGGCATTTCTCCTAGAATTCTTGATGTCTCATCTCTCAATCAATCCTTTCGAAATTGACACAGAAGCAGAACATACTACCATGATGGTGTACTAAATCTTACCAAGATAGTAAAAGTTACTGAGCATCAGAATCAATCATCAAAATCAATTTCAATCACGAAACAGATAGGTATTAGAATCAAATCTATCTGCTTCACTTATAGTTTACTGAACCTGGGCTAGTTAGTTAACTTTCTTGGAGCTTCGGCTTCCTCATCAGGAAAAAGGAAATGATAGAACATGTTTCAGAGAGCTGGTACAAGGACTAAATTAAATAATGTATTTGAAATACCCACTAGCATATCATAATGCCTGATATAAACATGACAATCATGATTTTCCACCTTCCTTAAGAAAAAAGCAGCAAATGAGTCTTTTTTTTTTTTTTTTTTTTTGAGAGGTTTTTGCTATAGGGCGCGTGTGCTCGTCAGACAGAGACAGACAGAAAGCGAGAAATCACCCCCCAGGGGGGATGGTCACGCCGCAATCCCTTCTCCTCCGTTCTCCTCTCGGGATCTTGGGCACGCATGCACATGCGCCCGGCATGAGTTTTTTAAGCCACCGGGTCCGGGATGCGAACTGCGGTCGACTACGTGGGAGTCCAGCAACATAGCCACTACGCTAACTGCTGGTCCCGCAAATGAGTCTTTTTCAGACTCTGCCCTCGTTCCTCTTTGGCTATACCTCTGTAACTCCAAAATGTCATAAATAGGATTCAGGAGACAATGTATGATAGAACCAACTCTCAAAACACAGCAACTTAGGTGTCAGCATTGATAATATTTATAAAACGAGCTGTTTTCTGCTGAACACTGTATACTGTTGACAGACTTAAGTCACTATCCCAAAGATGTATTAGACACACAAGTAGACTCTTCTTCACTCCCATGTTTCATGCTTCCTGCACACCAATGCGTACCCATCTATGTTCATACAAACACATGTATGCTTATGCATATCAAATGGAAGCTATTGTGAACTTTTATTGCCTGTATGATATAAACCCATTGTTCATTATCATTCTCATGAAGTACAAAACATGTAACATAGGAGAACTTAAAACTGAAATATTTAAGACAGAAAAAATGTATAATATGTAGAACTACAAAAGGATTGGACATATCCATCCAATAGAAGAAAAACAGCACTTGGCAAAAAGCCTTGAACTCCAAAAAGGGACCAAGGATTAATCTTCTTGATATCGTTTGAGGTTATGGTTATCAAGTATCTCAGCATGCATCAGAGGGATAGAGTGTGTGAGAAAGCAGTACAGTGGAGGGATAATGTCTTTTGTGGGGGAGAATGTTGGAAATTGCTTCTACAAGTAAATCACGTGGCTTTATACATAACAGCAATGCCACAGGGCTCAACAGACAAGCTTCAGCCATTAGGAGTCCCATAGAAAATGTCCCCATGCATCAGTGCAAAGTGGGAAGTGACTGGAAAACCGCCACAGCAGAAAACTGCTCTCTCAATCAGCCCGTCCTGCAATTATTTTTAAAATATCTGCCAGAGGGCTGCAAAAAGTTTGTGGACAACTCTTTAAAGAGTTTATTTTGGGTGCCAAAAGCATTTTAAAAACCACGCATAACTTTTTCATGATACACATTTTACAACATTTGAAGATCTCTCATATGTGTTCATAGCGGTTTCTGAGTTTCACTTTTAAACAGTTTTATTGAGATATATTTTTTATATCATAAAGTTGTCTATTTGAGAGACCAGGTTTCGGTGCACTGATAATGCGATTAGACTCACGTAGGAAGTTCTTGTCCTGGGTCTTCCCTCTGCACACTGGGCACACGCACTTATGCCCATGATCTGGGCACACTGAGGGTATGGGTAGATTATGGCATGAAGACCCTGTTGGAGGTGCCTAGCTCTGTCTGTCTCTCTTTCTGTAGAAATACAAGAAGAGATTATTTTAAAAATTGTCCCATTTGATTATGCAATTCAGTTTTGTGTAACTGTACTGAGACTCACACCTATAAATCAATTTTAGAAGATTTTTTTTCCTTAAAAAAAGATCTTTCAGGCCCATTTGTAGTTCATCTCCTTTCCCAGGCCCAGCCCCAGGCAATGACTAATCTGTTTCCTGTCTCTCTAAATTTGCCTTTTCTGGACATTTCCTGCCAGTGAAATGATACAATATGTGGTCTCTTAGGTCTGGTTTCTTTCACTCAGTATTATCTTTCTGTAGCTCATCCATGATGTAGCTTCTTTTAGTGTTTTATTCCTTTTTGTTGCTGAAAAGTATCCCAAGGCTTCTGATAAAAATGGGCGATATTCATTTACCTGTATCTTTCCAAAAAACAAAGGGAAGCACACGTCCAGTGAAGAGTAAACTAGATCCAGATTCAGAATGGAGGTTTTTTTCCGCCATCTCTGTGTGATGACTTAGCTGATGGTAATTCCTTTCTCATGTATTCGTACATCTTGTAAAGAAGATTTCATGTCAACTGTTGGCTTCCTTAGTTCAAATTTTTAAAAAATTATTTTTACAATAGACTATTCAAACCTAGAATGGTAAAAATATAAAAGCAATTTCTGGCAAACTCTGGTTCAAGAAAAGTGCTAGGCATTCATTTGCAGAGTGCTATAATGCAAATATCTGTTAAGTAATGTAATGGAGTTAAAATTATCATAATATTAAGATGAGTCGTAGGAATCTGAAAATAAGCAGAAGATTCATTACTTTTAATATTTGAAAGTAAATTAATTCGGTATCTCATAGTTTTGTTGATTTCATTTTCTTTCATATTCTAATACGGTGTCAGAGAGATTGCGGTAATATTTACATATTGTCTTTGCTGCATGCAATATAGTTACCCTCTCAAATTATCCACCTGGATCCATTTAATTTCATAATGGGTTTCTTTGGAAGTTGAGTTGTGGAATGTCATAAATGTTCAAGGAAAGCAAGCCACCATAGACTCAGAAATTATATAAAAAAGCTTCCAGTACACATGCTAAATAAAAATGGATCATATAAAGTTTATTAACTAAACAAATTAAACCAGCTTGGTAATGGGTGTTTCACATGAAATTCCTGGAGCGGCATAAATGCACTTTGCAACCTGAGGTTTCAGCTCATGTTTTTATCACATAATATCTGGCGTTTTCCAGTTTCCCTTTTAGTTGTGCAGATTTACGTGGGGTGGGAAAAGGCCCTCCAAGAATAGTGTGGGTTTCAAGACCCAAGCAATTCCAGGAGGTTGTAAAAAGTGTCAATAGGTAGATCTGTGGTGAGAAAACAATAGTAAAGGTACTATTATGTACTCAATAAATGGTAGCTGCCGTTGGGTATCAGGCACTGCATTGCAGGCATTGAGGGAGTCCGATAAGACAAATTCCTTATGATCTAGTATCTATGATTGTTCCCATTTGGCAGATAAGAAAACTGAGGCTCAAAGACAAATAATTCATCCAAAATCACGTAACTGATGAGTGTTAGAATCAGGATTCAACTGTAGGTCTGTCTAATATTAAAGCTCATGTTCTTAACAATTATGCTACAGTGTCTCTCAAAATGGTAGGCAGCACACCTGCCCCTCCTACTCTTGCTAGCTCTACTCAACTTCATTAACAAGCCAAGTGACCTCAAAAGTCTATTACTCTAAAGCATGAAAGGTTCATTCTACATAAGGTGTCTTTTCTTGAGCACAGATTTGTATTTCCCTGATCTCTCTGCACAGTTGGCTCATGGCTGGGATGAGAAAGGAATCACTGTAAATTACTTATTGGAATGGAAAGATGTGCTAGCAATGAGGGAAAAACGATGTTTAAACACAGAGAAAGGAGCAAGAGGGAAGTGCTGGTAGTGACCACCAGCAAACAGGGATAGGGCTGGTGAGTTGTCATAGGGACTCCTAGCAAACAACAATAAAATCAAGCTTGGAAATCAACCAGGAAGTCCCCTGCAACCTCAGGTTTTGCTGATGCTCTTCATGAGCAAACATTTGTGTGTTCTTTTTCGTTTGTCAGGACATATAATTTAGAAAGCAGATTTCCCTCCCCACAAATTGTCTTAGTAAACATGAAGGATAGAAGGAATGGACAAGAGAGATTTTAAAGAATGCTTTCATTAGCCTTTCATTGAATGCTGGCTATAAATAAGTTTCTCAGTATGTTATCAATGTTAGTTTGGAAAATGAAAGGTCAAAAAGTTGAACTTTGATATCTTTATCTTTTTACAAAGGTTATTCCTGAAGGCGTTATATGTAATAAGAAAAAGAAGCGAAAAAGTATATATTACAACAAAAAATTCTTTCTATATTCATTCCAAGTAATGGTTTTCATCTTGTAGCTATTTTTTTTTCTCTAAAAGATTTGTGTTATTATCCTTGAGTATTATTTTCTGATGGTATCAGTGTAGCAGGTCATTACTGAAGAGCTGGCTTGGCTTATTTCTAGAAGATGTTATTAAATGTTGTGGAGGTATGGTTATTTCCATTAAAATACCTTCAGAAAAGGAGAAATGTAAAAATTCAATAGGTAGTTCTGAGGATGCCAAGTTGAATCTTAGAAAATAAAGCAATTGGTGGTAACACTTTGAATTGCTAACTTCTTAGGGGTTTACTCCACTTCAGTTACAAAAATACTCTGAGGCAGGAGATACAACTGAGGTGTGTCCTAGAGCTAAGCAGGTGATAGAAATAAGTAAACCAGCCTGGATAGAGACAGAGAACTGGGAACCAAGAGAACTTTCCATATTTTCCCTCACCCTATGATAAGAAAAATAATAGCACAAGTCCAAAGTTTAAAAGTAACAAACATTCGCCCCAATTTTAGGCATGTAATTGGGACTGAAAGGTCTACGGCAATCCAGATGGCTCATAAAAAGGACACAGCTATAATTCAATTCAAGCCAATTGCTTCTTCTATCTTTTTTTTTTTTTTTTTTTTTTTTTTTTTTTTTTTTTTTTTTTGTAAGTTTAGGTCAAAATCCAGAGGAGGATAAAGGTTGTTTGCAATTGAAAGGAGAGAATGCAGCAGTTGAGAAGCCCTTTAATACCCCATAGGATGCAGAGATGAGGGAGAATTTCTGTATGTATTTATTTTAGGCAGTGTGGAATTCCCCTAGGTTCTAAGGCCTGGGGGACAAACTGACATCAAAGAGGTAATTTTGAGAAATGATGCTGACATTGCTTTGTTAGGTGATTGGGCATTGCTGTAGTCTACAGAAGCATCTTGAAGACCAGGAATAGCATAGTAGCAGTGTGAATCACCAGACAGATGTGAAGTTAGCAGAAGTGATGGATCCAGAAAGGGGCTAAAGATCCCCAAGACAGCCATTGACAGACTGTTGACAAAGATGGCTCCACTGGCAAAATAAGACCATTGGAAAAGGAAAATGTTGCTTAAAGAAGGTGCTGAGTTCATTCACATTTACTGAGTGAGTTCAGCTGGGCAGATAATATCAAGGAACTCGGAAAAGGGTATTGTACGGTCACCCTAGAGGTGGCTCCCAATGTGACACTCACTCATCTGTAGGAGGTGCTGGTAGGTTCAGTTTCAGATATTTTGAGCCCAAACTACTGGCAGAGGCTCAGCCATGGTGACACAGGCAGTAGGGGTGCTGCTGCACGATGCCCAAGGTCATACGGGAAGGCCCCAGGTTCTCGTCTCTTACCTGAACACACTGGGCATTCCTGCAGGTTTATCTGTGATCCTGGCTGGTTGCAGGACTTGGGGAGAAGATCACAGTGAGGATATATGGAAGGTGCCTCTCTTTATCTCTCTCTCTCTCTCATAAATGAAATAAACATAAAATTTAAAAAGATGTCGGCAGAACCAGTCCCTCCCAATTTAGGAATTTGAGTCCTGTCCTGACTTTCCCTGTCATTTATCTTCTATATCGGATCCTGTAGTACATTTTGACCGCAAGTCACCCTCAAGTTGTGTTTCAAAGACTGCCTGGGGCACAAAATCTGTAAAGGCTTTGGCTACAGATTTTCTTTGTCCAAAAGGCAGTCCTTAAGTTTCTGCTAGGGTACATCTATCCATGCACATACTTGTGGAAAACTACAGAAGCCAAGGGGTGGTATGAATAAAAGCTTAGGGAGCTGAACTAATCAAGTACATTTAAGAATGTCATATGAAAAATGCCTTAGAAAGTGGATTATGGGAAGCGGCCCATTCTACACAGAGACTGACAGCTTTGTCAAGCTTATGCCCAGCACCTGGCTTAGACAAAGGCTATTACTATTGAAAGCCAATGTACAAAGTCTTTTTCTGCTTATATTACATAAGTAACACATACAAAATATTTGCTAAAACACAGTCATTAGGAATTCTATTTGTTGATATGGAAGTAAAGGGAAATATCCTTTGCTTTTCATTTATTATGTGTCAGTCACCACCTAGGTGGGTTTTTTTTGTTTGTTTGTTTTCTGTTTTTATTTATTTTATTTTTATTTTATTTTTTTCTTAACAGGGCAACTCTGTTTTGGGATCTGTCCCATGGACAACAGTACTGATTTTTAGAAACCTAGATCATCCTAAAATTCCGGACCATATGGTCGCGTACCTGTCCCTCCTCATTTTCTCTTAACAGAGCCTGGAAACCCCAGCAAGTTATTTGGAAGTCTGTTTGATGTCGGTCTCTAGTGAGAAGCTACGCGACTCTTTACCCGCAGCCCTCGGATGGATGTCTGTCTGGGAAAGAGGGCGGACGTGGGAAGGGGTGCAGGGGGACCCCTCACCACAGACTTTGATCTTCCTCGACTCCTCCTGGGATATCTCACCTTTTGATGTTGGGAATCAGTTAATTACTAGTCAAAATTGGTTTGCGGGGCTAGGAAACAGTTTGAAGGCTCTGTTCTCAAACTGCCTATACTTTGATCTGAAGAACTTCAGGGCAACTTTTCTAGAGCATCTCAGGAAAATGAGAAGTGCTGCATCGGCAGGCCCTGTCTAGCAGTGGCCCTCCTTTTGATCCTTTCTGCCATGGTGCCCCCCTGATCTAGCAGACTCCATGCTTCTCTCCTCAGAGCCGTGGTGATTTCCTTGGTAGTAAATGAAGACAGGAGACTTGGTCATTCTCTCCTTAAATCTCAATTTGAAACATCCTCTGCTCTTTTCTGAGTAGTTCTCGATTAGCACTGCAGTGAGTATCTCCGGCAATACAACCTGAATTTATGAGACAGTCTATTAAATTAATGGGCTTGGAGTCAAATTTCCGGCCCTTTTCTTTGTTGATGCAAGTTAACATCCCCCAAGTTGACCTGAAAGGCTGAGAAATGCTCAGGGGTTTGATGGGCAGGTGGTGCTGGAGAACTCAGCGCTCTCTTCCTCCAAACAAGGCAACACAACCTGGCGTCTTGCCTAGTAATGCAGTTCTCCTAATGAACACGTTTCCCCAGTCTGAGGCCCTTGCATTGTGACCGTGCCACAGGGCTGACAAAGAGATAATTTTCAGTGCTCAGAAAAAAAACACATGAGGAAACCGTCTGAGCGTGTGTTTTGTTCTTTTGTCATGGCCCATTATGGCATTTTCATTTTAATTGCATGTGAAACCTATTTAAAGAGGGGATATAAGGTGACTGGTCCCTTGGAAAATACAGACAGGAGTGATACGGATGTGTTTTAGAGGAGCCTGTTAGTCACCCAGGCTTTCATCACCATATACCTTAAGGATGCTAATAGTGTATAAAGTATCTAAGCAAATAACATATTTAATCCTCTTGTATTTGCACCCCTTGTCCTTCAATAAGTAGTAGATTCATATCAAAGTAGAGTACTGTTTGGTATTTCAGAGATAAAACACACACTCTTACACATGGCCATTCTCTTGTTTTTCAAATGAAAATGAAGGCTTATAGAGAAAGCTAGCATACACCGAGACTTTGAGACTCTGAAATTACTGATTGAAAAGAAGGGTTGAGAAGAGTTGTGTTTTTGTTTTTGTTTTGTCTTATTTCCTAGTCCCACCCCTCTCTTGGGAGATGGCCCATATCTCAAAGAGTTTTAAAACTTCCTGACCTTCTGTAAGTAAAAATGTAAGTTCCCAAGGCCAGAGGAAAGAAGCCACAGGGTTTTTCTTCTGTAAAATAGATTATGTTCCCTGGGTCTTCGTATCTATACACTTTTGTAAGAAGCAGGTTTCCCAATTGGAAGAATTTCCACATTGCTTTGACTTTCCCTGCTGTGGTCCCTTTCTCATTTAACAGACTTTGTTCCATATGCATAATTGGGAATTAATTTTCTAATTAGGTTCTTCACATTTATGAAGTTGTTTGATGAGGTGTCTGTTCTTATAACATGGCCTAAAGGCTAAAGTAGAGGTAATAATTCTTTTTTTTTTCTGGCTTTGCCCCTAATTCAGCTAAGGTTCCTAGGAAATATATTTAACTTTTATGAGATCCTGGTTATACATCTTTAATGCTGATCTACCTTTGAAAGGTTGCTAGGAGGGTGCTAACTAAAGCTGTAAGACTCATTTCGATAGTTGCTTTTATTTGTAATAATTTGATTTTATTCATAATACTCATTCAAACAAAATGAAGCCATTTCTTTTGCAACATGAAGGGTATTGGGAAAACTAAGAGCAACAAAAATTACAGAAAGCAAAACTAAATTATTCCAGAAGGCACACTAGCACCTGAGAAGCAGAGGTGACCTTGAAGATCAAAAGGCTATCACATTTACTGTGAGGGTACAAGTAGATGGATCAGGCATGGATGTGTGTGTGTTACCTGAATTCCCTGTGACTTGCTATGATGGTTCTGCAGATAGAAAAACTGAGCCTTTTGTGGTTCAACCACCATCTGATCCATGTACGTGAGCCGGTATACACAAAATCATTTAAACAGTCTTTTTGCTTAATTTCAGTAGGAAGATCTAAAGATAAAGCTAACCATTAAACTTGGAAGTAAATATCTTTACATATAGAATGAGTCACGTTACTTACTACTGTGGGTGCAAATTAGCGTGTCTGGGGGTACCGTGGGGAGTAATATTGTGCATTGATGATGCTGTCCTCATTTTACAGGAAACCAGTGTCAACAGCCCTACTAGAAACATAGTTCCAAGAAAATAAAAAATAAAAAAAAAGATGGATACTCTTCACAGCCTCCATGTATGAACCACCTCCCACACTAATTTCTGTTACATATCCATACTCTCACTTATGTTTACCATTTACATGTCTGTTAGTTCTAGGCAAAAACTGTAAGAATGCAGTATAAGACTAGATGTGTGATGATTAAGGGTGATACTCAATCTTAGAAAAAAGCATTTGTCTGAATCCTAGTCTATTGCATTCTTAAAAAAAAAAACAGAATTACTCATGTAATTTTATTTATTATTATTATTTTAAAATTTGCTATAGGGCACATGCACTCAGGAGAGACTGAGAGAGAGAGAGCAAGCAAGCCCCAAGTCTGGGACTTGAACTGTCACCAGCCATATGGGAGTACAACACCTAAAGCACCACGCCACCTGCTGGCCACACCTATTACATTCTTTATCATTCAGTTAACTTTTTTGTTTTTTGTAGCTACCAATTTGTGACCTGTACTATAAACATTCCCAGTTTACAGTTAGAATGTGTAGCTCTTAATATCCCATTAAGTGTGTAAGCGTAGAAAGAAGTCACATGAGAGAAGGGGAAAATCATTCACTAGTGGGACTCTGTACAGAGTCCCATCATTAGTCCCACTAATCGTTCGACTAGTAGGCTCAGTAGCTCCGGTCTCTGTGTCCACCTCTAACCCTAAGTGTCTATGTGACCTTGGAGTCACAAACTATCTAAGCTCTTTGATCCACTATAGGTCAAGAAGGTCCTTTCTGTCCTGGACACTCGTGTAGAGTACAAGTTTTTATCTACCCAATACATCATTCAAAGAAATCCTGGTCAGCCCAACATCTTGAAAAATTAGCCAGAACCACACAGAGAGCAAATGTGATCCAGAAGTTGAGAATACGGGGTGTAGATGTTGCATTTGGGTTTTTTCATTTCCACCTTTTCCCACCTAGGTAGCTTCAATTTCTGCAGTATAATAGGGACTAACAATCCTGTTATATAAATCTTTTTCTTTTCCCTTTGCTGCCTCCTCTTCTTCTGTTCAATAGTTCTTAATGGTAGGTTTGTTTTGTTTTGTTTTTAAGGTTTTTGCCATAGAGTGTGTGCCCTCACCACAGAGACAAGAAGAGACAGTGAGAGGGAAGGTGAGAAATCACTGTCAAGGGAAGATGGCCATACTGCAACTTTTTTCTCCTCCATTCTCCTTCTGGGATTTTGGGCATGCATGCACACAGGCCCAATGTAATTTTTCAAGCCACCATGTCTGGGACTCAAATTGCGTTGGCAGTGTGGAAGTCAAGCGCTTTAACCATCATGCTACCTGATGGCCTTAAGGGTTTTGGTTTTTTTCTTAAAGGTCTAAAAGGAAGATCATAATAAACTAGACTAGGCTGGAAATGACCAGGCTGAGACTGAGGAGGCATGATTATGAGCCCACCTTTGGGACTGGCAACTACTCGACCTTAAGTCCACTCTCTCTATAGCATCCAAAGTCATCTTTTTAAAAGGTAAATCTGAGACCAGCAGATAGTATAATGACTATGTGACTGGAGTTCCATGTAGTCGACTATGGTTCAAGTCCTGGACTGGGTAGCTTAAACTCACGCCGGGCGCGTGTGCGTGTGTGCCCAAGATCCCAAGAGGAGAATGGAGGAGAAGGGATTGCAGCGTAGCCATCTCCTCTGGTGGGTGATTTTTCACTTTCTATCTCTCTGTCTGTCTCTGTCTTTCTGGTGACCGCATGCACCCTATAGCAAAAACCTCTCAAAAAAAAAAAAAGGTAAATCCAATCACTTTGTTTAAAGACTATCGATGGTTTCTCACTCTACTATATTTAGAATAAAATCCAAAGTCTTTACCATGTTTAACAGTCATTTTCTACTTCGGAATTCTTCCTTTCTCTTCCTCATCATTTTTATCCATTTCCATAACTTCAGTATCCTCCTCCTCTTCTCTCACCTCAGAAATCTCTATCCCTAACCGTGTGTTCAGTCCGTATTTGTGGTTCTAACAGCTGATGGAAAATGTCCGCCGTGAATTCTCGGTCAACAGGCCCAAGCTGAAAGTCATCATATTCTTTTCCTAAGCCACCAAGCAACCAGGGCTTCTGACCTGGGTTAATGGTGTTTCTGTGCTGACAGCCTCACAGTTCACACCTTTTGACTCCTCTCCATCTCTCTCCTCCTCAGTTGCTCACTATCTTTTTGACTGATACCTTTATTTGACTGATACCTATTGCCATGATTGTCACTCACATCATGTACTCCAGGCCTGAAATAGGGAAATAAACTGCCCGGTGGGCCGCCCAACTTCTTCTTCCTTTCTCTTTTACTCCAGGTTATAAAGTTGAGAGATTAATTTTTGGAATACAGCTGTGATCATTTGATGTTTTCCCTTCCAAAAAAATTTTAGTTATATAATAAAATCTAAACTCTTTAGCTTAACTTTCAAAATCATATGTGATATGACTCTGACTATATTCCTAGGCTAGTTTACTAGTTTTCACATATTATTCTATGTGTTCATCCCATTAATTTTCAACAGATAATGGTTGATGACCAACATGCAAAATCCTAGGGATGTTACAATGAACAGTATAAACATATTTATATGTTTAACTTTGTATAATGGAACAGAGGCCAAACGCATATACGCATACATCCCTACATACCAGTGTGAGAGGGCTTCAAAAATTTGTGGAAAAATGAAATTAAAAGACAAAAACAGGGCCAGTCCCATGGCCTCATGGTTAAAGGAGTCAAATTTCACATGGCTAACTACAGTTTAAATCTCAGCCCTGGCAGCTTGAAAAATACATTAGGCACGTACACATGCCCAGAATCCCAACAAGATGAAGAAATGGAGGAGAAGGGATTACAGTGGACCCTGTCCCATTGGGAGGTGCTTTCTTTCTCTTTTATCTTACTCTTTCTCTCTCTGATGACTGTACACAACCTCTGGCAATTAACAACAACAGCAAAAAGATAAGAATGAAGAGCATAAGCTTCTCAATATAAATTCCATCTAATTCAAGACACTGTTGTTAATAACAATATCAGCCATTTAGTCCATCTCTAAAGATGAAAAATTTGACCATGTCAATGCATTTTTTTTCTCATTATTAACTGCAGAAAAATAGGTATCCTTTAAAGATTTTTTTTCAAGTTTAGGAAACAAAAAGAAGGCAGAAAGAGTCAAATCTGGACTGTAAAGTGGAGGCCTAATGATTTCCCATTGAAATGCTTGCCAAATTGCCCTGTTTGATGAATTGAATGAGTAGGAACATTGTTATGGTATAAAAGAACTCTGGTGACATTTTCTCACTTATTTTTTATTTTTTTATTTTTTGGTCAAAGCTTCAGTTAGCTTTGTTAAAACACTCTGATGATAAGCAGATGTTATAAATTCTTTGACCCTCCAGTAAGTCAACAAGCAAAATGCTTTGAGCAGCCCCCAAAAAACTGTTGCTCTGACCTTTGCTCTTGACCAACCCACTTTGACTTTGACTGGATCACTTTTCCCTCTTGGTAGCCATTGCTTTGACTGTGCTTTGTCCCCAGGATTAAACAGGAAAAGCAATGTTTCATCTTCTGTTACAGTTCTTTGAAGAATCCTTCAGGATCTTGATCCCACTTGTTTAAAATTTCCATTGAAAATTCTACTCTTATCTGCAGCTAATCTGGGTGCAACAGTTTGACACTCATTGATCAGAAAGTTTGCTCTACTTTCATTTTCCTGTCAGAATTGTGTAAGGTGAACCAATTGTGTTATCTACAGTGGCAGCTATTATTTCTACTATTAATCATTGATCCTCTTCAATTAGGGTATTAACAACATTAATTTTTTTTCTCTCAAGTTGATGTCATGGTCTTCCACTTTGGGCGTCATCTTCAATATCATCAAGGCCCTTCTTAAAATGAGTTAAAAATGAATTCTTTAGGCGATTGTCCCATAATTTTTTCAGAAAGCATTGATGATGCATCATTCTTTCACTCAAGCTTTACCATAAGGTTAATATTTCCTCTTGCTTCAAATTTAGCAGAATTCATGTTGCTTCTATGGGGGCTATTTTCAAACTTCTATCTTGCACTTCTTAGTACCTTAACCTAGATCTTGCTTAGACATATTATAACCAGTTAGTGTGAGTTTATTTTGCTGCAAAAAAAAAAAAAAGTGAAATCCATGCATGATTTTTTCATAATACACATTTCCATGGACTTTTTGAAGAACCCCCCATATAAGTGATATAATAAAAGTGTATGATGAAAAAATAGGGTAATAGGAAAATGTATTTACTTAAATATAGAGAGTAACAAATACATTTTGCACTTGACCTAAATTGGATAATTCTAAATACTGCCTGGTAATTTTTTTATATTCCTTCTTCCCAGAACGTCCTGATTTCTAATAAGCAATATGATTCATATTTATTGAACCATTACTTTTTTTTGTCTCCCAGTGTCTATTTTTCCTGGCTCTACTCCTTTCATATGACTAGGACTAAGCCAATCAGCATGCTGCACATCTCTGGCCATAAGCATTTAAGCAGCGAAAGCATGTCACTTAAGGCAAATAGCTAATCTGAGGCCTTTCGAGAAGATGGATGTTCTGGAGTTGTTATACCTGTTTTATCTATTGGCAAATAAACTTTAAAAGAGAGAGAGAAAAAGAAACTAATTCTTGAGCCTTTGGTACTTTTAGTTACATAAATTAATAATTTTCCTCTTTGCTTAAGTCTGTATGAGTTCTGTTTTCTAAGAGACAAATGATACAGTCAATAATTTCAAATATTACTACTTTCACTCGGCCTTTATCGATACTCCTAATTCAACTTATTTTTCTCTCTACCATCAATTATTTTGTATCGCATTTAAGGTATGTATGCCATTGAGACTTATTTTAGAGTTCTTTTTAACTTATCTAGTACCAGACTTGAATGGATGAAAAATCCTTTTTAAAGCTCTTGATTGGGGCCAGCCAGTGGTGGGATGGTTAAGATGGCTGGATCCCTCATGGCTCACAGCCTAGTTCAAGTCTCAGACCTGGCTTGAAAAACATATCCACACGAAGTAGGTACCCAAAGTCTCAAAGAGTGAGAGAGATGGAGAAGTGCTTGTAGTGCGACCATCCTCCATAGGAGTGTTTTCTTCCTTTTTCCTCTCTTGTTCTCTCTCCAGCAAGTGTACCTGCCTAATGGTAAATTAAGAAAAAAAAAAAAAAAGTTTTCAATTGGCCTACCAAAAGAGTGACATGAATGCGGTATGAGGCGCCTTGTTTTGACATTTAAGGCAGCACTCACCTCCTGGTGCCAATTCTTCACTTAACACAATCAGGAGACCTAGTGTCTCTTTAAATTTGGCTCCTTGTGGGAACCAGCAGTTAGCATAATGGCTGTGTCGCTGGACTCCCACGTAGTCGACCGCGGTTCGCGTCCTGGACCCGGTGGCTTAAAACTCACGCTGGGCGCGTGTGCATGCGTGCCCAAGATCCCGAGAGGAGAACGGAGGAGAATGGAGGAGAAGGGATTGCGGCGTGGCCATCCCCCCTGGGGGGTAATTTCTCGCTTTCTGTCTCTATGTCTCTATCTGTCTGGCGAGCGCACGTGCCCTATAGCAAAAACCTCTCAAAAAAAAAAAAATTTGGCTCCTTGTGCACCTCATTCACCTCACCCTGTTTCTGACCTTACTGACAGAGTGACAGCTGCTCAATAAGCTTTGAGAAAAGTCAAGAGAATTCCACATTATGCACAGAAGTGATTACCTAGCTTTGAATTCTCTTTAATATTATACTTATCTGACATACCTCACCCACTTTTTTTTTTTTTTTTCACATTTATCTGACGCATTTTGAAGTCATCCATCAACATACGATGATTACAGGGAGGGTTTGCCAATGTCCTGGCTCTTATAACCTCTAAATCACATTTTCCAGTAAGACAAAATAATAGCACTGCTAAGCAGTACATCCAGAAATAACACTGAACAGGGGTAGAGGATTCAGTTTTCACTCACTCACTCACTTATATTTTCATAGTTCAGTGTCTGTTGTGGAGCCTGAATTATACAACTCATTATCTAGGTCAATCTAGTGAGCCATCTTGTCAGCACAGATGTGCTACTTTTACACTAGAATTCTCAGTGGTAACGTTGCTTCCAAGCTGGCACCTATTATTAATAAAAGTGTTAAATAAATAAATTATAAAAACAATTAAAGCAATGAAGGCTACACAATTAGCACAATAGGTTATAAACATTATACCTTCATTTTATATGCAGTTTCATTGATTATTTAAAATATGAGAGATCAGGACCAGCAGTTGGCATAATGGACTCCCATGTAGTCAACCATGGTTCGAGTCCCAGACCCAGTGGCTTAAACTCACGCCAGGCGCGTGTGCATGCATGCCTAAGATCCTGAGAGGAAAATGGAGGAGAAGGGATTGCAGCGTGGCCATCCCTCCTGGGGGATGGTTTCTCACTTTCTGTCTCTCTATCTCTTTCTGTCTTTCTAGTGCACATGCCCTATAGCAAAAACTTCTCCAAAATAAATAAATAAATATACATAAAATATGCGCGATCAATAGCTACTTTGTGTTTATGCTCATGTTGGTTCATTGGTTGTAAACAACAGAAACTGACTTCAAATATAGGAAGGGTTTTAAAAAGGAATATCAGAACCAAACATGTAAATAGATTCTAAAGAAAAGCACTGGAACAGACTGAAAGCAAGACAACTTCATAGAACTGAGTAGTGAAAATAAATCTGTAGTTTTCTTAAGGCACAAATAGGATGAATCTATACCAACAATTCTTCCTTACATCATCATGATTCCACTTGATTTTTGTTTTTGCATTACTCCATTCCAGACTCATTCCTAGGATAGTGAGTTCATTTCCTAGTCGTGATCATATGTCCACCCTTTGACCAAGAGAAAGAACGACAGCTTGGTCAAAAGTCCTGCCAATGCTATCCACAAACAACAGATGTCGATTACTTTGGTGTAGTCAGATTCTAGTTAGAATCTATAAAACCTTCCCTGTGCTACTTACAAGTGTTTTTGGGTCCATTGCCTATTTGTGTTGAACATGATCAAAATCATTTTATCATGACACTCTGCTGTATCACTTATATCACATTTGCTCACATTTTGGAAGTGTGAAGCTTTAAAAGAGTCCATATATAGGTAGATGAATTTTCATGTAAAAAATATATTTGGTCTTGCTGTAGTCTAATTTCAACTATTTGGCAAATCAAATGCTGCTGTCTATCAACACAAGATGGATCTTTTTCTTTTTGAGAGGTTTTTGCTATAGAGTGCATGCGCTCACCAGAAAGGCAGAGATGGAGAGACAGAAAGCGAGAAATCACCCCCCAGGGGGAATGGCCACGCAGCAATCCATTCTCCTCCATTCTCCTCTCGGGATCTTGGGCACACACGCACATGCGCCCGGCGTGAGTTTAAGCCACCTGGTCTGGGATTCGAACTGCGGTCGACTACATGGGAGTTCAGCGACATAGCCATTATGCTAACTGCTGGTCTCCACAAGTTGGATCTTACTGTGAGTGGTGTTGAAATGATTTTGCCAATAGACATGGAGAGTGAGAATGTCCAAGATGGGCTTTCAACCCAACCCCTGACCTAAATGAGCCCCACCTTTACTGTAGGACCAAATTCATGGGTGTAGGACCTGTGCAGTGTTCCATGCTCGGAAGGGCACCACACGTGCTGCTGTCCTCTCTGGAAGTTGTCCGTAATTATTTAACAGAAGACCTGTTTATTCATTTTTCTCTGGGCCTGGCATATTCTGCAGCCAAGTCTGAGAGAGACAAAAGAAATTAGACTAGCTCATTAGTGGAAACACCCAGGCCACAAAGTGCTGTGGCTTTGAATCTCTTTTTTAAAAATGCCGTCTCTTTAAACTCTGACTGAGTATAAAAATCCTAGAATTTTTGCAATCCGTATTCAGCACTCTTCTTAGAAAGGGCAGCAAAAGTAAAGGATGGGCAAAAATAGTCAAGAAGAACCATCGAGTTTCCACTGCTAGAGTCTAGTACTCACTCTACAGTTTTTGTGATTAGATCTCAAATAGATTGACTTATTCAAAACGGATCATTTTTCTGAAACATAAAATACTCTGTAATTGATTGTTCTAACTCCTTGAAAGAACTGGCTTTTTCGTTGTTTATAAAGTGATACTTGTTTTTAATTTATTCAACTATGCTATATAGAGCATGAAGAGTGCTTTTCTAGATTCAGGGGAAAAAAAAATGACTTTAAATCAGACATGAGGGTCAGCCAGTGGTACGGTGGCTAAGGTGGCTAGATCCCACATCGTTGACTGTGCGGTTCAAATCCTGGACTCGGTTGCTTAAAAGTATAAGCCAAGTGTGTGTATGTGTGTGCCCAAAATCCTGAGAGGAGAAAAGACCGTAGTATGGCCAGCCCCCCTGGAGGAAGGTTCTTTCACCCACAAGCTCCTCTCTTCTCAGGTGAGTGTACATGCCCTATAGCAAAAGAAAAAAGAAAATTAGACATTAAGATTGACTTAGAATATGGGAATGCTGGATTCTTTCAGCAGAGTGAAACTCTTAAGCCAGATATCAGAATATATTATTCATCTGCCTAAAATTTTCTCATAGATTTCCATTGCAGAAAGTTGAATAAAAATAAAATAAAAAGTCCTGAATAAGGCCTACTCATATTCGATCTTGTAAATGTCACTTGTGCTGGCTCTGTGGTCTTGTGGTTTAGACAGCAAGACCCCCATATGGCCAACGACGTGGCCTGAATTCCAGACCTGGCAGCTTGAGAAACACACTGTGTGGATGTATATGCAAGCCCAAAATGCCGAAAGGAGGGAGAGATGGAGGAGAAGGGGTTGCCACTGACCGTCCTCTATGGAGAACAGGGGTCTTTCTCCTCCCTGCTCTCTCTGGCAAGGGCATGTGTCCTATTAAGGGGAAAATGTCACTTGCTAAGACAATCCTTTCTTGACTTATTAAACTAAACCAGGCCTTTCTTGTTACTCTGTTAAAGCATCTGTTTTTTAACCTACAGCATTTTTCATTGCAGATTTTGTGTATTTTATTACTTAATATTTCATCCTATATTAGGCTATAAGCTTAAGGGAAAGAACTAAACCACTCTTACTCTCCAGCATGGTTCCTGAATGTTCCATAAACATACACTGAGATGAAAGAGGAAGAAAGCATGAGCGTACATGTCTCGTTTGCAAAGTAGCATCAAGTACAAAGACCTCGAGGTGTGGAGAATTATGGTTTGTCTGAGGATCAGAAAGAAAGTCAATATGCCCTGGACACAGAAAACCCGGGCACAGTACAGAGAAGGAAAAATGAGGTTTATGAAGGACACAGGAACTATGGCAAGTAAAACCCTAAGAGAAAAGCTAAGAAATCAAATATGACTGGAGTCATTGGAGGTTTAAGTTGTTGAATAATATACTGAAGGTGACATACTTAGCAAGTGATATTATAATAGCATAGTGTTTTGGTGCACTAATTTAAATCTGAAGCATAAGACAGTACAATATCACTTATTTATGTATTTGCTTGCCAGCTTGTTAGAGGCTTCATGTGCCCACTGGAGAGAGACAGGGAGAGAGATGGAGAGAGAGGGAAAGTGAGAAAGCACCCTCATGGGGATGGCCACATCACAATCCCTTCCATTCTCCTCTTGGAATTTTGGGCATGCCCACACATGTGCTCAGTGTGTTTTTCAAGCCACTGGGTCTGGGACCTGAACTGCATGTTTGGTCGTGTAGGATCCAGCCACCTTAACAGCCACACCACCAGCTGACTTGCAATACCATTAGAACAGAGGTAGGCAAATGTTTTTCTTTTAAGGATCAGATAATATTTAAGTTATTCTTTGAGGACCCATACGATCATCCTTAAAACTACTCAGCTCTCATTGTTAGGCAAGAGAAGCCATAGACGATACTTAAACAGATGTTGCTATGTTTCAACAAATCTTAGAGAAACAGACATTTGGTCTGAGTTGGTGCATCAGTCATAGCTTGCCAACAGGAGTCAGCGGAACACAGGACCTATGTCACCTGGGATGCATATTCTAAGCTCAGATCCCTGTCCCCTCCAGACACACTGAACCTAAAACTTTGAGTTTGAAGTCCGGCAGTTTCTGTCTAACAGACTTTTTATGCATGTTTGTCTTAGTTCATTAGTGTTACTATAACAAAATTCCCAAGACTGGATAATTTATTTAAAAAAAACCCAGAAACTTATTTCTCACCAGTTTGAGGTGGGAGGTCTGAGTTCAAGGCACCAGCAATCAGGGTCTGGAGACGACTCTCTTGTGGCGTCCTCACATGGCAGAAGGCTGAAGGGTAAAATGGACTGAATGCTGTGGAGTCTCTTTCTCTCTTTTTTTGAGGGCGGAGGTCTGGTTTAAATTAAAATGTGAAATTATTATAAATTAAAACAGAGTTCTTCTCAGGCTCTCTCTTTATTCAAGGGCCTTCTTAGTGTGGTGTTTATTTGCAAAGAGTGAGGGGTGGGGAGGGAGTAGATACACCCTCTTGGCTGCAAGAGGAGGTGAGACCTCAGGTTTGTGTGCTGTGCTGTAAGCCTTCATCAGCCCAGAGCAGTATTTTCTCAAGTCAACTTTGAGCCTCTTGTCCAGGGCCCACAGGAGTGTTGCTAGTCCTGCCTGGTTCTTTATGACATCATGCTAATAGGCACTAGAATCCCACCCAAGCAGTAACGAGTCTCAGTGCAGCAACTCCTCATGCCAACTCACTTTTTCCAATAGTTCTTGAAGCTCTTTTTTAATGTAGGCATTCACAAGATTCTGAGTCAAGCAGTGCCCTGCCAGGAAAAGAGAGATCATTGTGTAACACCTGTCTGATTACGCCCTTTCCTTTGCTCTTACTACTCCTTGTCCTTGTTCAACATTAAGTAACAAGCCAGGCCCTTCATGAGACTTCCTTTGGAAGTTTGAAATCCCCCATGACATGTCTGGGGAAATGGAGCATTCATCTTTTGTTTGTGGAGCTCTTCAAGCATAGCTGTGAGTTCTGAACCACTTGCTTTTTTAAGCCTCTTTCTCTCCCCAGTTGAGTATTGACCTGAGAAGATACGTAGTCAAGAGGCTACTTTGTTAGTTTTTGGAAAAATTGATTTAAAGTATGGGTTTATAATATTTTGGTGAAAGAAAATTTTGAAATCCATGCATAGTATTTTTATAATAGACATTTTCCACGAGGATTTGGAAGCCCTCTATCCCCATATCTTATCTCTTGTCCATTCTTTTGAGGCCCCTCCCGTTCAGAAAGAGAGGGGCTCTGGGACCAGCAGGTGGCATAATGGTTATGTCACTGGACTCCCACATAGTCAACCGCTGTTCGAGTCCCAGACCCAACGACTTAAAACTCATGCCGGGCATATGCGCATGTATGCCCAAGATCCCAAGAGGAGAATGGAGAGGAAGGGATGGTAGCATGGCCATCCCTCTTGGGGGATGATTTCTCATTTTCTGTCTTTCTCTTTTTCTGACTCTCTGAGCGGCTAGTGCATGCCCCCTGCAGGAAAAATCACTCTCAAAAAAAAAAAAAAAAAAAAAAAAAGAAAGAAAGAAAAAGAAAAAAGAAAAAGAATGGCTTTCTATGGACTTGGCAACCTAGAAAAAATGTTTAATAAGCAGAATAAAAATGATTTGAGCCAAGGCTCAAATGATTCTCCCAGGTGAATAGACTCCTGAGTGCCCCAAAATGTGCTCACCTCAATGGCAGCCAAGAAGGCTGGTTTATAAACCAAGAGAAGGCAAAGCAAGGGTACTTCTCACGCTGGTTGTCAGAAGTTTGCATTGACCCATTTTAAATAATGCAGGCAACTGATTGCCTATACCTTATTCTCTAGATCATGCACTACAGAACACTGGCTTGAAGGAAGGATGGAGGTCAAGGTGTAAATCCATATCCTTTGCACCATCACAATTTCTGTCCTGTCAACCAACAGGTGCCTCTTGGGCAATAACCATGCTGGGAGTGAGGGGATAACCAATGTCTCAGCCTTACCTAGGCTTTAAGATTAAAATGGACCTTGCGTTCCAGAGTCTGTTCTGAGCTGCTTTTCTTTCTTATTTTCTATTGCTCTAATTACCACAAAATTCATGGCCTGAAACAATAGAAAGGTATTATCTTTTATGCTGAAGTCTGCCAAGGACCTTGCTAGGCTCAAATCAAGGTGTCAGCAGGGTTGCAATCCTTTCAGGAGACCCTAGGGAAGAATTCATTTCCTTGCCTTTTCCAGTTTCTTGGTTCATGGCTCCTTTTCTCCATTTTCAAAGCCAGCAACAGTGGGTTGAGTCCTTCTTACACTCCAGCCTTCTTGTGTAGTCAATCCCACTGCCTGCCTCTCTGTCCACCTTTAAGAATTCCTGGGACCAGCAGTTAGCATAACGACTATGTCACTGAACTCCCATGTAGTTGACCGCGGTTGGAGTCCTGGACCTGGGGCTTAAATTTACGTCGGGCACATGTGCGTGCATGCCCAACATCTTGAGAGGAGAATGGAGGAAAAGGGATTGAGGTGTGGCCATCCCCCCTGCGGGGGGGGGGGGGCGATTTCTCGCTTTCTGTCTCTCTGTCTCTCTCTGTCTCTCTGGCAAGCGCATACACCCTATAGCAAAAACCTCTCAAAAAAAAAATAATAATAAAATAAAGAACTCTTGAGGTTATGCCGGGCCCATCTGGATAGTCTAAGCTGCTCTTCCCGTCTCAAGGTCCAAATTTTACTGGACCTGCAAGATCCTTTGTCACATAAGCTTTCTAAGACTAGGATGTGGACATCGACGGGGGTAGGAGGCTGTTACTCTGCCCCTGCAGACCTCTGCTTCCCGTCAGACTGAAACATTCCAATACCCTAGCATTTTTTCTCTGTGCTATGACATTCACCCTTCCCTTCCTTCTGGCAGTAGAATTGGAAAGGCCTTAGGAAAAGAATTCAGCTTACCAGCGAGAAAGTACTTTTTAGTAGGTACATTTTAAAAACTCATTCCTAGTATGGAAAATGACATGCTCATACAGTTTTTCTATCAGACTTGGGACTGCTCCATCCTGTACAAATCCATTATAATCTCATTTTTATTTATTTATTTTTTTGCTATGAGGTGCATGTGCTCATCAGAGAGAGAGAAAGAGAAATAACCCTCTAAGGGAGATGGTCACGCTTCAATCCTTTTTCCTCCAGCCTCTTCTTGGGATTTTGGGCAAACACACATACATGTGCTCAGCTTGAATTTTAAGCCTCTGGATCTGGGAATCAAACCACACAGCTGGCCATTTGGGACCCAGTTCCTTAACCTCCATGCCACCTGCTTGCCCCTTTGTAGTCTTTGTACCCTGAGATAAAAACAAACCAAAGGAGACAAAGAATCCTTACAGACTTTTTTTTTGAGAGATTTTTGCTATAGGGCAGAGACAGAGAGACAGAAAGTGAGAAATCATTCCACAGAGGGGATGGCCATACTGCAATCCATTCTCCTCCGTTCTCTTCTCAGGCTTTTGGGCATGCACACACAGTGTGAGTCTCAAGCTGCCAGATCCAGAGTTGAGCCATGATCAACCACATGGGAGTCCAATGCCCCAACCACAATGCCACCTACTGGCCCCAGAACCCTTTACATATTATTTCATACACAGTGGATAGAGCTATACTGGCTGAACCATACCTTTCAGTTCCAGTCAAAACTACGATTGCCCTTAACAGGAGGTTCTAAGTAAATAGAACCTGATACATTATCACATTTAAAATAATTTTGGTGATATGGCTTTGTTTCATAGACTTTGTTTTTTGCATTATCTGTTATATGTATGGCATTACTGCCACAGCTGAAGCCTCCTTTATATAGGCCTTAATGCCATTCACAATCCCATTCTGCCCTCATGACTTAATCACTTCCTATTGGTGCCACTCCTAATGCCATGTCACTGGCATTATATTTCAACACATGAATTCTAGGGTGCACCTTAGCAAGGCTGAAGTGAGGACTCCTAGACTAGAAACCTAGTCCATTCTCCTTGGACCATTTGTCAAAAACTGAACAATGCAACTGATGGACCTAGGCTACGTAGAGCAGATTTCTCAGGATAGGGGGACTGCTCTCTGGGTCGTTCTGTATTCTGTTAAGAGCAGGAGGCAGGTTCTAAGAACTGACCAACAACTGGGTTGGATTGTGGCAGGAGACAGGAAGGAAGAGTATACTGCTAGCTGCAAGGGGGAAAAGCTCTGCTCAGTGAAGGCTTCTCCTTTTGAGTTCCCTGGTTTTAATTATTGATGCTAAAAATACATTTCCTTAATTGTTTTGTGAAAATAAGTTAAAGAAAGAATAAAGATGTTCCATACATGCACAGGCAAACATTACACTCTTTTCACATAAACACTGGGATGATTCCTCAGAGTGTTCTATTCAGATTTGGTTGCAAAATAACACCCACAGAATGTATTTCCAACCACAAAATACTGTGACAGTAAGCAGACAGCACAAGAGAGCCTGTTATGCTTTATAGATTGCAATGATTACATTGCGGGAGCAGTTGATGCATTTGTTGGTGTTCATTCTATTTCACATTTGCATTTAAATTCCTGTGGAACAAAGATAAGATAAAGAGGAAAACAAATGATGCTTATTTGTTGTTGTATTGAACTCCTATTATAAGTATTGCTTTAAAGGAGGGTGAAGCTTTGCAAGGAAGCGTTCCACATGTTCTTTACAAAACATCAGATACACTTTCAATTGTCAGCTAGAAATATGCAGGAAAACATATCCCTGGGGCTTTAATAAGACCATAAATCAATAAGGAATAACCCAAAATGCGGTTGAGTACAAGGAGCAAATGAAACACTCAATACTTTCTTATATACATTTATCCACATTTTATTGATACATAAGAAATGTAGAACTGCATTTGAGTTTTGAGACGTGATTCTCTTTATTTCAGGCATTCTTTTAAAGCATTGCTAGGTAAGTTTCCTCTTTCCAGTGATCTGGGCATCCGCAGCATGCTCCTTTGATGAATTTATGCAGATCAGTTCTGCATTCAGGGTAGTTCTTTCCTCTCCTCTAAGCTCTCTATTTTGCTGTGATCCAAAGGCAAATCTTTTAGAAAGGATCTCCCAGAAAGTTGATGTGGAGTTTCTCTACCTCTGCAAGAAGCACATCCACCTCCCCACGCGGTGTGTTGGCCATAATCAATTTCATAGGTGAGAAAATGTCACCTCCTCCTCCTGTTGAGTTGCATATCAATGCTCAGAACTTATTTAAGCCATTATTTTAAGCTTCTGTTATTTCTATGAATACATCTGGAAAAAAACTCATAAAAATTAACAATTTAATAATAATTAATTAAATGATATATCTGAATTCATAATTTTTTTCCTTTATTGTACTTTACAGAGTCTTTCTCAAAGAACACAGCATTCATTATTCAAGCCCTTTTCTGGATATTGACAGTGAACATCTCCAAATGAGGTCTGTATTCTACAGATCTTAATAAGAGGTGTTACACAAAAACTAAATCTGGTTGTCAAATAAGGAGAATTATGTCAAAGAAAACCCCTCTGCTTTGTCTTCTTTTTATGGATAGTTATAAGGCATACTGCCATATGAAAGACTCTGAGAAGTCCCACAAGAAAAGCGTGTCTAGGGGCCGACAGGTAGCATGTTGGTTAAGGGCACTGGACTCCCACATGGCTGACTGCAGTTTGAGTCCAGGACCTGGCAGCTTGCTTTCTCACTTTCCCTCTCTCCCTCTCTCTCACTTTGTCCCTCTGGTCAAATTTAAATAAATAAATAAATAAATAAATAAATTTTAACAAAATAATACTTTAATAAAAAAAAAAAAAAAAGAAAAGAAAAAAGAATAGCATGTCTGTGGCTTTGTTTTCCTAACTTTTTTCTCAAAGTAATTTTTTTTTTAATCTAACACCTGGCATAGGAACTTGCATTTCTGGAAATGTATATATACATAGTACATATATATACTTTTTTTTGAGAGAGAGATTTTTGCTATAGGACACGTGCGCTCACCAGAAAGACAGAGAGCAAGCAAGAACTTGCCTCTCAGGGGAGATGGTCACATTGAACATGAACATGCACCCAGCATGAGTTTTTTTGTTTGTTTGTTTGTTTGTTTGTTTGTTTTAACTAACAGGTCCAGGACTCAAACCGCAGTTGACTATGTGAGATTCCAGTGAAGCAAACATTGTGCCATCAGCTGGTCCCTGGAAATATATTTTTCAAAGATGACATAAGTGGTAATAAATAACTAGCAGTAAGAATATTCTCCTGTATTATGTATTTGTTATTTCCCTAATTTTGGGTTGTCTGGAAAGTCATGATGCGTTTTTGTATTTAAAAAAATCATAGAAAAATATGTCATGACTTTTCTGACAACCTAATATGTTTTTTTTAAATTTGCCAGAGGGCAGGCAGAGGACCAGCAGATGGTGTGTGTAATGGTTACTTCACGGAACGCCCACATAGTCGACCACGGTTCAAGTCCCAGACTCAGCAGCTTAAAACTCACGCAGGGCACAGGTGCATGTGTGTCCAAAATCCAGAGAGGAGAATAGAAGAGAAAGGATTGTGGCATGGTCACCTCCCCTGGGGTGGGGGGGGGGGGGAGTTCACTTTCTGTCTCTCTGTCTCTCTCTGTCTTTCCAGCAAGTTCACACGCCCTATAGCAAAAATCTCTTTAAAAAAATTCGCCAGAGGATATATGCTCACAAGAGATAGTGAGCAAGAGAGCGAGAGAAAAAAAGTGAGAAAGCACCCCCTTCAAAAGGAATTGTCGGGTCACATTCCTTTTCTTCCATTTCTTCTGCCTTTTGGACTTGGTGCACATGCAAGTGTGAGCACAGGTGTGTGTGCATGCACACACACACATACACACACATACACACACGATAGGTTTTTTAAGCTGCTGGGTCCAGAACTCAAACCATGTGGTTGGCCATGTGGGATCCAACTCACATAACCAAAAGGCCATGCACTGGCCCTGTATACATTTTTTGTGTATGTGTGCCTTGTCCAGGCTTGGAAGATGTTTCCGTTTTTAAAGTTGCCATAGACTGTTACTAAAGGGTAGAGAGAGGTTGGTTTTCTCAAAAGGAAATTGATATGAAGCTACCAATGAGAGAGAGAATTGACACTAGGCAGATTTTTAAAAATAATTACACACACACACACACGTCATATTCTTTCATCATTCGTTCAGCAAGTATTTGAAGAACTTTTGTGTGCTAGAAACTATTGAGTGCCAGGGGCATGTGCATTTAAGAATATATTTTTTATCTTCTTTTCAAAGTTTTTGAAAACTTAGTTGATAATGTTAATAACAAATTGGGTTGTTGGAAAAGTCATGACACATTCTTGCATAGAAAAAAAATAGAAAAATATATCCTGACTTTTCTGACAACCCAATATATAAAAATCAGAGTGTCACAGTATATCGAATACAGACTCTTTTTGAATCATAAGTCAAGCATTCAGAAGAAATGCAAAATACTAGATATTTTTCCTTAGATGTCATTAGAGCACCTTGAACTGAGCAAGTACCTTATTTATTGGTGACTCGCCCCGGAATACTAACAATGATGCATTTAAATAGCTTATCGTTATGAGTTTTAGAATCAGAAGAAAATAAATTTGAAAGCATTAATTCTAGCCTCTCGCCTTAGCTGAATTTCTATTATCTAAACCATTCCCTTCAAGTGTTTTGAAAATCATATCATAAACAACAGTTTATAAGATTCTAGGCTCAGCATGTGAATTCAGAACTGCACTAACCTGGCCCACTTTTCCAATTGTAAGGTGAGATGGGTTAGAAAATCTATTTTTAGGGCAAGTAGTAGCCGTTTACAAAGTTCATAGCAGTTTCAATCCATAGATATAAATAATAGCATTTGGGAAAAAAAAGTGATTGTTATTCTATTCTTACATAGCTCCTGCCACTTGAGTGATGTCATTAGAGTGGAGAGGGACTGCCAAGTTAATTTTGTCAAGTGGTTTTCACGAACTATGCATCTTATTATTCTCTTCATTTGCTGGTAGAGAGACCCCATTCAAACTGAGTGAAGTAAATAAGGACAACAGCAATAATAAATAAATAAATAAATAAATAATAAATAAATAAATATTAAAAATTGGTTTAGGAGATATTGTCTCACCGCATCCCAGAGTACAGGAGTGTAACTTGCTTCAAACTTGACGAGATTCAATTGTATAAACCATGTTAATAGGACGTGTGTGTGTGTGTGTGTGTGTATGTGTGTTTGTCTGGTTTGGCCTGGATCTCAGACAGTTCCTCCCAACTAGTTCTCAGCAGCTGCAGGCTTATATAATCTTAGATCTAGAAATTCCAACAGGTACAGTCATCTCCTCCTTAATTCTCGGGGTTGACTTTCACAGAGCTGTCCTGACTCTTATGCTTATTGCTGCAGTCAATCTTAGTGGTCAGAGGAATAAAATTAACTGACTGATTGCCCAGGATTGGAAGATGTTTCCATTCCTGGTGTTGGCATAGACTGATATTAAATGATAGAGTGTAGAGGAAGTCTGGGTTTCCCAAAAGGCTATTGAGGTGCAGCTACCCAAAGGATGAAGAACGGATACTAGGTAGGCCAAACCAACAGATGCCAGTTACATTTATTTTTTCCAAGAAATATTGACTTAGGATCATAAAGTATAAAGCAAATGGGGAAAGAAGAGTTTCCACTAAATGAGACGGGGAAGGGAAAGACGCGGATGCACTCATTCAGCCATACCTGCATCTATCGGTTCTCAAGGGGCATTGATCATCTGCCTTGGTCTGCCTGGAATGACCCTGGTTCTATGTCTATTGTTCAGATGTATACAGCAGACTAAGTCCAGCTTGCTTCTACTCACAGCCAATGAAACAAGAGGCAGAGGTTGGAGAAGAAGAGAGTTTATATTTGCAACCAGGTTACAGGGAGATAGCGCGCACCACCAAAAGGTCTCAAAAAACTCAGCATGTGCTCAGTGCTTATAGGTACGAGATATAAAGCACATGAAAATTATTTCTCACTACCATCAATGTCAAGCAATTTCCTTGGAACAGTGGTTCTCCGCTCCAGATGCTCTAGGTGAATTAAAAACTAGGTATCAGTATTTACCACAGATTTAAAGCTATAGATAGATAGAGATAGATAAACATATAGACATCTGGATCCCTCCTCAGACAAACTATATTAAAAGCTCTGGGCATGGAAAAATTCTATGAGTTTCTTAAATATAGGTTATTGGTGATATACTCTTCTTTTTGTGTTTCTCTAAAAACTTACTTCTTACGGAGTTTTATCGTTTAACAAGTTATACTATACTAGGTTGGCATTTTTTCCCCTCGGCATTTTAAAGATTTAAAAGATTTTCTTTTTTCTGGCTTTAAATTTGTTGTTGGGAGATCTGTTGAGAATAAACTATTTTTCCTGTGAAAGAAGTATGAATTTTAGATTTCTGGTTGCTTTTAAGGTCTTCTCATTGTCTTTAATGTTGTACAATTTGACTTCATGGTGGCTGTGTAGATAATGTCTTAATTACCACTACATTTAGGGTTTGTTATGAGTACTTATATTAAGCCCCTGAAGGACTTGTATCAGTTTTGAAAAACTCTTAAGTCATTATTGTCTCATATCCCATGTATTTCTTTTTTGTAGAATGTTACTTAAATTTATCCGTGATATTCTAATTTTATTCTGTGTCTCTTATTCTCTCATATTTCAATCTCTTTGTCTCTCTCTTTAGCATTATGGATGACTTCTTTATACCGTCCAGTTCTAATCTGCTACTGAGCAGATACATACAGTTTTCTATTTCAATGATTTGGGCTTTTTACTTTTTGAATTTCTATTTAGAATACATCATTTCTAAAAACTCTATACTCTGATGGATCTTTCTTTGATAGTGTGTTGTCTCTTCTTTTTTATTTCAAAAAATACTGAAATACAGTTATGTTACAATCTAAACCTTATAGCTCATCATTTACAGTTGTTTTTGGTTGCTTCTGCTAAAAACCATTCATGAACACCTGTTTCCTGGTTTGTTTTGTGATTTTTAGAAAGTGAGCTAATGTGGAATTTATCTGTGGATATTTGGTGAATCCTGAGATGAGGGTACCTGCCACCCTTGCAGAAATTTGTGCTATCTTCTTGCAGGTTCTATAAAGTACAACCAAGTTGAGACGACTTCCATTTCTTGCTCAGGATTTCCTGAAATATGCTAGTTATATAAATTTTGGACCCCCTTACCTTGAGGGCAGGCTTGTGGTTGTACATTTTTTTCAGAGGAGACTATTCTTTCTCCAGAGTTGAGTCTTAGATAAGCGAAATTATTCCTTTGCCTATCTCTTTGCTGACTGCTGACATCCTCCCCACAACCTTTTCCCGAGAGGAGGTATCCCAGCTTTGAGTCATTCACTTTGTTAATTAGGAAAATGAGACACAAAGTTTGACCTGTTCTGGGTCACACCCCACCTGGGAGGCAGGATGAAAACCTACCCAGATCTTCTCCTAGTCTAAGTGGTTTCTCTCCTGCAAAATAAGCTACAAAAATAGTATTACCTTTTTCTATAATAATAAGAATGGCTTCACCTTTGCCTCCAGTTGGACAAGTAACAGCAAGATTTAGTTATTCCTCATGGTTAAGTTTGATGAATTACAGAAATAGGTTACTCAGATATATTTTAAGAATCATAAGAACATAAAAAAGTCATATGGGTAAGACTTACAGTCCACACGATTCAGTATTTTGTCTTTTATAGCAGCACCAAGGGACACTGATGTGACGTGATGATAGTTGCCCTTCGTGATAATGTCCTCAAAGGGAGCATCCCTAACTGGGAAAGATCTATCATCCAAGAATGTCTCTAACGCCTTCTTGAACTCTCATTATATTTTTGGTTTGTACACCCTTAAGGCACTGCTTTATATGGAATTGATTTTATACAGTCAGGACATAGGCTAAATAACCCTGAAGTCCTTTTAAAATATGATTTTAAGAATCATAAATCTCCTTGTATAAGTAGACTCTGCAAGTGGAGGAAATATAGTGGAGTTCTACGGAGCATGGACTCTGCAATCACACTACCAATGTTCAAGTGCAGACTATCCCTGTGTCCTTGTCGTGTGACCTTGAACAAAATCTTCTACTATTCTAAACCTCTGTTTCCCCTCCTGGACAAGGACAGTGATTTTAGGGTTATCATAGGGTTACTGTGAAAAATGAATAAAATAATGCATGTACAATAACTTAGCATGAGGCTTGGCATACAGTAAACAGTGAAATGACACTATTCTTTGTATTTGCTGTTCATGATCTTGTTGTCGGTAGAAGAAATACCTATCATAGTTATAAACCTCACAAAAAAGGGCATATGATCTCATTTCAGATTTTTAAAAACATCTGGGCGATGAAGGGCAAAATAGACTATAAGAGGAAGGAAATTAATGCTTATTCCTTCAAATCATTTAATATTTTATGGGCACCAGTGTGTAATGAATAAATCACCAACCTTTCAGAAATCAATCGTTAAAATATCGTTGGGTACGCTATTGTGGGAGCCCTGCATTTTTAAAAAGAGATATAAACTAAGCAAGTAAATAAGGTAACTTGTGACCCCATTCTGGATTTTACCCTTTTAAAAAAGGACTCTGATATTTGGTCACTGGGTTCCCTCAATTATTTTATTTTTGCCAAAACAAAATAATCATGTGCCATGTAATAGCTTTAATGTTAATAAAATTGAATGCTTTTTCCTGGAAAGCGGCCTCTCCACTCTTTCTTAAATGGCTCTGTCTGCCCCGACATTTACTTTGCACTAGTAGCAACACTCAATTTTCATTGACATTATCTTCTAAATACAATCAGATCAAAAATCACCAACATCATTCTTATTCCTCTCCTGCAAGCAGATAATACAGGACAGGGTCTAGCTGATAATTTCCGCTTCAGTAACCTCTGATTCCTCTACTTGAAATGCTCTGTGTGGTTTTTCCACTGGACCAGAGTCAGAGAGATTCGTGTAAAATAGGCGATTCCCATCTGCAAAGATGCAGGACAGGACATGGCATTTGCCTTCCATTGGACTTTTCTCCTGCTGGGTACAGGGACTGTATGAACGGGTAGGTCCCCGAGGACAACCTGGACCAACCGGAGCCTGTGCCAGCAGACACCTTCTCAAGCACTTGCTTACGATTTCCCCCCAGGAATTTGTGCTTACATTTGTAGGGTAGAAAAAAGGGAAACTCTTAGGAAATAGTCATGAGCATTTAGGAGGTCCTAATGTAGTTTACAGAAGTGTTGACTAGATTTGGTGATACTTCCAATCCCAAACTTAATCAACTTAGATTTACTGGCAAAAAATCAGGAATTTGTCTTCAACTACTTACCACATAAGTGACCTTTAGCAGGTTAAATAAGCTGTCTAAGCATCAACTACCTCATCTGTAAAATGGGAATAAATATTGATAGGAGTAAATATTCTACTGAATAATTGAAATAAAATATTAAATGATTATATATAATCAATTAAAATGCCACTTATTTGTGTTAGATATTAATATTTTCAGAATCATTTGAGAGTAAAATGAAATAGTTTGAGGCCAGTATGCAGAGTGTTGATATATTTATAAATACTCTGAATGTGTTATTAGCTTTTCATAATAGTAATATTAATGTAAACATATACTCAATTTCTTTTCAAAAATGGTCTGAGACCGTCTTTCTCCTATCTGTATCTGGAAAGTGAAGTGGATAATTGAGGAACTTATAAATTCAGTGCAAATTTTACTTGGACTTGCTATGTTCAGATGTTTGAAGGAAAAGAAAAAAATGTATTATCTGGATAACTTCTTAATTTGGGGGAACAATAAATTCCATATGTTAGGTTTTCTCTGATGCATTTAGGGTAACCATCCATCCATACAGTCATCCAGGTTTGCCTAATATGTGAAGGGTTACTGGGATTCTACACTTTTCCATCTATAACGAGGATAGTCCCAGGGAAATAGCGGAGTTACCCTTTACATTATTGCTCTTAGAATATACTGTAACACACTCAACTATGATGAGCTTTTAAGAATATATAGGTCTTTTGTAAATTCAAAAAATTCTTCAGTGGAGAAAGTGTGTGTTGGCAAGGGGGGATATATTCTTATAACTGCTTTCAGGTGTAAAAATAACTCAACACTGAACTAAAGCTGGCTTAAAATAAGGCATTCAAGTCTGGAGGTAGATAGTGTCTGGATTTATTCAGTAGTGCCACAATGCCTTTGAGGACTAAAGAACCTTTGTATTAGCATTGGTCATATTTGTTCTCGGAGTCACACTGGGCTGCATGTTCGAGCATCTCACTCTCCCACAATAACATACAAACCAGGAACAGCAAGCATGGCAGAGAGCCTACCTTGAGCATCTCTTTTTTGCATCAGAAAGTAAAATAATTTTCAGAATAACCCATTCTATTTTCCCTCATGTTTCATGAGACAAAACTGAGCCATCAACCTATCCATGGGTCCTTCAAGCAAGCATTGATTATCTAGCAGTGTCTGATTGCTAAATAATCAGACAAACTAAATCATTGGGTGGAGGAAGGGGCCCACCTTCTCTGAGCACCTGTTAACATGAATTAAAATGAGATTTGGTTAGGAAATGAGGAGGTTGGAGACATAGAATTGGCCACTGCATAGGCAAATAATAGTCTGCCATGGTCAGGGAAGAGGAGATAGTCTTTCCTATAATATCTACTCTTGTTCTTTAGTTAGTCATTTATCTCACTGATAGGAAGGCTTCTTGGTGGGACCAGCAGTTGGCGTAATGGCTGTGTTGCTGGACTCTCACATAGGCAACCGCGGTTCGAGTCCCGGACCCAGTGAACTTAAACTCATGCCGGGTACATGTGCGTGCATGCCCAAGATCCCTAGAGGAGAATGGAGAAGGGATTGCAGCGTGGTCATCTCCCCCCCCGCCCCCGGGGAGTGATTTCTCTCTTTCTGTCTCTCTCCATCTTTCTGGCGAGCACATGCGCCCTATAACAAAAACCTCTCAAAAAAATTAAAAAACGGAAGACTTCTTGCTGTTGATTTTCCAGGTGCCTGATTATAATAGGAATATGGCAGATGCATCACTGTCTCCTGAACGGTACAGACCATGACGTCTGAGGAATTTCAACAAAACTTCTACATATATCAATCTCTCTATCTGAACTTAAGATATGGTCAACCGTCTTCTACACCGAAAGAGGAATCAAACTAAGGGAAAGACAATCAGGAGCTCTCCATTTTGAAGTTGATTTCTTGCCTGCAAATCAAATAAAATATTGATCTTTCATCTCAGGAGAAAGTCTTTCATTGGCCCTTTGATGCCACAATTCTCATAACAAAGTCCCCGACAAAGAAAATATGGTCTGATTTTCTCACCTTTAAAAATCTTTCTCAGCTCCCAGAGTCACTCCCTCTATGTGAGCTGAATGTTTACACTCTTCCCTGTTAGCTGGGTCTGCTTTGTTTATCTGAGGATGGGAGTTCAAGGTCATGGAAACAAATTTTCCTCAGCTTCACCAAGAGCCCTTTATGGAAAAAAAAAATCTAGCTATGTGTAAAAGATCAAACCTTGTTTAACAGAGACTTACTTCATGGTACCAAGGCATGGTCTCTTTCATACCCCTGTTTCTCCTAGGAGGCTGTTATGAGGTTTCATTAACTAATCATTATAAGGTTTAATATGTACATGTTAGAAGTGTCCCATGAGTGTTCAAGGCTGACCTTCTTGGGTCACCCCCTATTGGTGCTGCTGCAACTTCTAGCATCATTTATGCCCTCTGAGGGGAGAGGAGACTCTGGGAAGATTCCCTGGCTCCTTAGAAACAGAAAGGTACCAGTGAGGTTTAATTCTCCTCCTTTGCTTTTAGATGATTCTTAAAACCCTTTCTAAGAGACTTACATAGAGGATGATGTTGAAAACAGTGACTTCTGATGATAAACACCTAATGTATGAAATGTTTGTTCAGGTGGCAAAGAATGAATCAACTTCTACGGTCCTGCATTTAAACTGAGCATTCGTTTATTAACACCGCAAGTGGCTCCTTCCATTTGGAATCTCTAAACTGAATTTTAAAAAATAAAAACAGCATGGATATTTCCAGGGAATCCAGCATGATTTCGATATGGTCATGGCCCTCAGCGCTTTTGTGGATACCCTGGTGTATTGCTTTACGTATTTCTTCAGCAGATTGTGGCTTGTGTTTGTGTTCAGGTGCAAGGCGTGGGGAAGTGAGGTATCTACTCGAAAATTATACTGTTTATAGATTGTGGGGAAAGTCCCTCATAAGAGGTAAAAAAACAAACAAAAAAAACTCACACATTTCTGTTTAATTGGTTTGGCGAATATGGCTTTCAATCAAAAGAAGCATGTGAATTTCTCTTGCTGAAGAAGAAACTCACCTGACTGATTTGTTCTCTCTCTTGAAGACAGTTAAGCCAGAGGAAGCATAAAGAACAAGAAAGGCACAAATTCATATTAGATGACACAAAGGATTGGCTTAAACAAAGCTTTGAACATCCTACTCACAAATATTTCATAATGTGATTTTTTTTTCCTGATTTGCCACTCCCGGCTGCTCCAATCCACCTTGTTTCTTAAACTGCGATGAGACATCAAACCTGCTGAGCTCTTTCATTTCTAACTCCAAATTGGAGCAATCGGCTTCATACTGGTTGTACTTGGTCGAGGACCGAGGGCAGGGTAGCAGATGGGGGCGTGAGCACCTGTAATTAAGGATAATGGTTTAAAGTGTATTTTTCAAAAGAGGAACATTCTTAGACAAACCAATGGTTGTAGGTCATAGGCTGCTTTTTCCTTGTTAATAATTGCCAAATTCATTGCTGTACCTTTTGAGTTTTTTTTTTAATAAAAGACATTAAAATGGAATAAAAACTTAATAAGTAGATTAGTTAGAACAATAGTCCTCATGAGAATGTTTTGATTCCGAGTATAGCTGCTAAAGATAACCCTAAATGCAATCAGGTTTAGCTCCCTGCATGTGTGAAAGGAAGGTAATACCCTCAGAGATTTTGCCAACAGATGACATTATTTTTTAAGTGTCTCTTTCTACATTTAAATTAGTCTTTCCTCTGGGCACCAGCAACAAAACCTTTGTTAAGAATCACCAGAGAAACAGAGCTCTGAATAAATGCTCAGTGGAAAATTATTTTTGAGAATTTGGTTTCAGATGTTTCACATCAAAAAGATGGATGGCAGTGCCTCCAAGAGGGAGTGCTTTGTGATCTTCCTCTGTCCTCTTTGTAATTTTAAGGATCAAAACTCCCAAGGTGGTCAGAGATAAGGACAAAGGGAGGCAGTGCAATTTTACTAAACACATACACATCAGAAAGGGCAACGTGAGCCAATGTCGACGAATGTGTGTCCACGTCCTGTCCTCTTTGTTTCATTTTTTTATGAATTTCATTCTTTTGGCCAGATATTTATATTCTCATTCTCTCATCACAATTTTCTGTCTCCTGCATGATCTGTGCGAGACTCAGGAAAAACCCATTCGCAGTGCTGATCATTCACCTTGGGGTGGTTGTGACTACCCGAGCACACTTCTGGGACAAGGCAACACAGTCAGTACTGATACTCCTCATCACCTCCTGTGACGTGCACACTGACGGGGAGGCTGACCTCCAATTTCTGTCTTTAACCTTCCATGTTTTCCTCGGAATATATCCTCCTTCATATTTTCCTACATCAGTCACCTTTAAGGTTACACTGCTATTCTTAACTGCCTGCTGGGCCAGAAATCTCATGTTTTGTTAGCCTTCATCACCACATTTCCTTTGCTGTTCATCCACTCCTTCGTTGTCTCTCAGGCCATTGCATTCACTCAGGAATTAGTCTGTTTGGCTGGGACAGACTGGAAAACCTGGCCCTGTCCAAGCAGGTAGATGTATGATGTCTCCTGTTACCAAATTAAGTAAAGGGACCCTTTCAATTGCCTGTTTACACCCATTCAAATATAACAAACGTTGTAACATACTGTATTTTCTTTTCTTCTGCCTTCTAAATTAAGCCTTTGACTTCATAGTTACCAGGTGTAGAAATTTAGTATCACACAGCTCTGTAATGGTAGCTGGTAGACATTTACTATATAATGGGAACTAAAATGAAATTTATTTGGTAACTATTTTATTGTGTTCTAATAGACCTAAAATAATTGGGGAAACATTAGAGAGTCCATTAACTAAGGAGTTAAAGAGTAGGCTCATATTTTTTTAGCATTGTCATAAAACAAGTTAGACATGTCACTCAATTATTTTGCCAAGAGGGGATTTTATAACTTACTGTTTGGAATTTTTTTAAATTATATTATCATTTATTCAGTATATTTATTATTCTTCAATTTGACCAGAGAGACAGAAAGGGAGAGAGGAAGCGTTAGAAAGCAAGCCACCAGGTCCAGGACTTGAACCGTGGTCAGCCATGTGGGAGTCCAGCACCCCAACCACCACGCCACCTGCCGCCCATGTTTGGAATTTTTTCTCAGGTCCAACAAAAGTCAGTCAGGAGGCCAGCAGGTGGCAGGATGGTTAAAGCAGTGGACTCCCACATGACGGTCTGTGGTTTGAGTTCTGGACCTGGTGCCTTGAAAATCGCACTGGGCACCTGTGCATTGCATGTCCAAAATCCCGAAAGGAGAACGGAGGAGACATGACTGTGGCATGTCCATTTTTGCTGGGAGTGATTTCTTACTTTACCTCTCACTGTCACATTCTGTTACTCTCCAGTGGGCTCATGTGCCCTACAGCAAGAAAAAAAAGAGTCAGTTGGAAAGTTTTATAGAATACACAAACTGGGTCCCATCCCAAGCCCCATCATTAGCTGCTTGGATAGGCCCCACCTGGGATACAAAAAAATTCCACAAATGATTCTGACTTTCAGTCAGGCTAAAGAACCAGAGAACTTAGATTTATTTAAAGAAATACTAAATTTTAGATTGAGATTTTCACATATGTTTGTATGAATACATATGTGTATATTTCTTCATTATATTTATGACTACCTATCAGATCATGGTAGTTTCTTTAGAATATGTAATATATAATATGTAATACACATACACATAATATATATAAATTTACATTTTTCTCCAATGTAATATATGCATTCTCTATAAATCATGCAATGTGCAAAGCCATGCACTTTAAAAGAAAAAAAAAAAAGACCATTTATAGTAAAGCCAGATTGGGACAGATTTTTCCAAGCCTATGTAACGTAGTTACCAGAACATCAATGAAACGATGACAGTTCTAAAAGATAAAGAGAGCATTGTCGTTTCTAATTTATATGTGTGTGTACATATATTAATATATCTATATATTTATCTTTAATTTAAAAGGTAAAGGTAAATTGATTAGAACATGCTCTCATATAGATTCATCCCCCTTGACATAAAACTCAAGTCCAAGTATGTGTTCTTTGGTGATCTAACCTCAAGCACTAGAGGGGTCAGTGGGTCACATGCCCCGCGGACAAGCTTTCTAACCCATTATTCATCCTAGTCAGGCTTTCAGCAGAAGTCTGCTATTGCATAATCCTGGGTGCCACTCTCTGAAGGAGGTGTGGCTTGGCGCCATACTCTTTTGGTTATTAAGAGTAGATCTGTGTGATCTGAACAATCAGACCAGGTGCTAATATGTGTGATTTCTAAACAAGTTTACTTTTGGAACCATGTGTACAGGTTATATGCCTATATATATATATATATATATGTGTGTGTGTGTGTGTGTGTGTGTGTGTATACACACATATAGGCACTCAGAAAAGGACTTTAACCATTGACCCACCAGCAAAAAATATAATGTCATGACAAATAATTCACAACAAGAAAAGTTGCTAAGCAAAGTTACTGAAAAATAAGCAAGTTCTGTCATCTCTGATAGGCCAAGAAATGATGAAGCGTGATGATTTACCTAACTCTTATCATGTAATAAAAGGAGACATGCCAGTTTCTCAGGATACAATACATACCCCCCAACATATGTACACACACACACACACACACACACTCACAACCCAGCATAGACTGTTAAAAGGTGTTATACTAGTCTTCAATACTTTATACCAAAAACATTAAACAGTGACGTCCGTCATTACTTACGACAATATTTACCAATGTTCGTGTGCCATTGATTATACAGTCACTTGTATATATATAGCCATGGATAGGACTCCATAAAGTAACTTAAATTATGTTTTTTATTTAAAATATTTTATATTGTGAGTGATTATAATGTCTACTTTTTGTTTTTAACTATTCAATGTTTGTAATGCATATGTTTTGATAACTAAAAAAAGTAAGACAGTTATTCTAGTTTTATCATAAAAGATGGTTCCCACTTTTATTTGATCCCCATTTTAAAACAAGTTTATTTACCACCGATGGGGCAGGGGTGGGAGGCAGGACTTCATGCTTGTCTATGGGAAAAGCTCTCTGAAACATCATTTGTCTATACCAAGTACCTGACATTGGGTCCTTCAGCTAGGACATGTTGAGCATCCACTATGCACATTGTATGTCAAGCACTTGATATTGTTGGCAAGAATGTGATGGACAAGCATAAGTGTTTAGCATAAATGATGCTCATGAGAGCATTAGAAGATAATATTCTATTGCTGAAAAGAAAAGTCCTAATTGAAATGTTAATACTTCCTTAAAGTTTGGTGGGCTCAAAAAGGGGTAAAGCTGAGAGACCCCAATTGAATCCATAGCTTCTATTAAATTGGAACCCTAGAGACACCTCCCAGCAAATACCTTATTTTTCTGAGCATAGAACAATTCATATTATGTACATCCTTCTACCGACCTGTCTCTTTGAACCCTGCAGGCACTTGACAACTAATGAATAAGATAATACTGTGTGCTCCTGGGCTATTGCAGACCCTTTTGTGTCTATAAAAGCTCTCATTTTTCCAATATATGGGAGAGGATTCAACATGGGGAGAGGCTGTGTAGAATAACTGAGATAGCTTGGGCTAACCCCCAGGGGCACTAATGACATTGCATCCACAGAGCAAAGTTAGAGCGTTCTATAATGATGTCATTAGACTCCTGAAAAAGCTAACTTATTGCTGACTAGAATTTCTCTATTACATTCTCTTTAAAAGAGGAATAAACTCCAGGGTGTGCACCGTGTATGGGTACTGGCACTGAATGTCTGCCTCCAGTCACACTGAAACCGCCTGACCTTCTTGCATGCAGTTTAGTCAACTCAGCTGCCCTTTCGATGGAGACAAATGAATTTTCAAGATTATGCAGGTCAGGTCACCTGGGGTCAAAAACTGATTATTCAGTCATGCTGTCACCTTTGTTCTATCTGGACATCTTTGAACATTTATTCTTTAGGTCCTCACCTTTGGTGCCTCGAAATGTTTATTCTGATGAAAGTACATATGCAAGTCAAATAGAGACCCACAACCAATGCCTGTAACTCATTTAAAACTTTCCTCAAAGAGTCAGATGCCTGAAATGGACAGTACAAAATTGTTATTTGAAAGGCAAAATGTTAGGAGGAAAAAACAATAACATTTTAAAAAATATTAAAAATTTGAGAGCAAGGTTCTGCTGTTTATAACTTGACCTCGGGCAGGTGACATCACCCCTCTATGCCTCAGTTCCCTTGCCTGTCAAGTGGGAGTATTAATAAAAGTTCTCTTAAAGTGAACAAGTGGATAAAGATGTAAAAACTTAGTAAATATCAGAAAGCATTGATGCATGCAGGTGTAGGTATAACTATATCTGGACTTTTATCAGCATCAATGAACAAAAATGTAATCTCCCTAAACTCAACTTAGATTGTATTTATGTATTAGCTGGTTACATTGGCAGCATTAAAGCATTTATAAAAATCTCTCTATCAAAACATCACCATTTTCATGTTGTTGAACTCTGTTTAAGCTTTAGTCTTCTACAGCTCTACGTTTTTATTCAATGCATTTACATTCTCCATTTCACTATCTAGGAAAAAAAAAAAGGAAATAGATCTTTAAATTAGAACTCACATTCTCCCATTCTGTCAAACTGATGGGTTATCCAATGAATGGTGGAGAAAAAAGAAACACATCACCCTAGTAATATGTAAGTTCTCTGAAAATATCAAGTAAGCCCAATGCCAATATGATATAATGAGTTTTTTTTTTTTCTTTTTTTTGGAGAGGTTTTTGCTATAGGGCGCGTGTGCTCGCCAGACAGACTGAGAGAGACAGAGAGACAGAAAGCGAGAAATCACCCCCCAGGGGGGATGGCCACGCCGCAATCCCTTCTCCTCCATTCTCCTCTCGGGATCTTGGGCACGCACGCACATGCGCCCGGCGTGAGTTTAAGCCTCCGGGTCCGGGACTCGAACCGCGGTCGACTACGTGGGAATCCAGCGACATAGCCATTACGCTAACTGCTGGTACCATATAATGAGTTTTTTAAAATGCTATAGTCTAATCATACTGACATGGTTTATTAACAGTCTGTACCTCTTTTATATTGGGATGATAAAGTACCATGTTTCCTGTTGTTTGATATGATATGAAAAAGACTTTTACATACCTGCAGATATTTAAATAAACCCAAGAATGTAGAATTTGACAATATCATCACACGAGGTTCACATGAAGAGAGAAAAGAATCTATGTTCAGACACTAGCAGTTCTGTTTCCCTTAATGATATTTAATTTTCTAAAATGATACGTACCCACAGTACATCGTTGTACCATGTGGTTGGTGTACACTATGGGCCCAGCTGTACTGTTCACTATTGCTATGTTCAAGTGTCACCAGGACTGTCTTTCTTTCATCACAACACCCCTGGCATCATTTTAAGGGCATCTCATGTTTACAGAATATTCAACCATTTTATTGGCCACAAGGTTTAACAGCTTTTTATGAGAGGCAGTATTGTGAAATGGTTAAGGGGTTTGAATTCCAGGTCTGTTACTTAAAAATAATTTGGTGAGATTATTTCAGGAAGTGTATCTTGGTATTGATAGAATGGGATAAAATAATAGTACCTAGCTAAAAACGAGTAAATGAGATCTGGCACATGTTTAATATTTAGCAAAGAGTGGCAGTTGTCATATTAACACAGAGAATTACATTCTCATATTAAAAACTGCAAGAAAAATATTGTTGTAGTCAAACAATACTTTGAATGAAAACCTTTTTCTTCTGTCTTCCTCTATTATTCCAGTGTATTGCACATTCCTTAGGTTACCTGAGTAACAAGGAGATGTCAGAAATCAGTTTGACTTTCAAAATCTTAGGAGCATTTACTGATTCTAAGATGCTTGACAATACCTGAAACAATGTGAAGTCTCAAGCCCGTTTGATGAGTCAGATTTAAAACATATATATTACATATATAAAAAACATGTCATATAAAAATATGTATTTATTTCACATATGCTCTATATCACTGTAACTACTCGTTGTATGTACTTACATAGCACATTCATTCTACACATGGTCAGACTTTTCCAAATATCTGTGTTACAGGTGTTACCCGCAGGTCCATTCTATTCATCTTTTGCTATTTATGTGTATTTCCACTTCTGCAATATTCAATTCATCAGCCTTTCTCTTTTTAAAATTCAAATTGTTTGAAATTAAACATCATTATCTCACTAGTCACCTTCTTTATTCCTTCATTCTTACCCATAACTAATCAAGTATCTCATAAACCAACCTTAACAACTAATAGTACAACACTAAGTTCCTGCTTTGTTTACAAATACTCAGCCTAGGCAAAAAGGGAAAACTCAGCACACCTGTTCTTATATTTATTTCCAATGCCTGGTATTTAGAAATACTTTGGAAAATCAGTAAGTAAACTTGAAAATGTGTACAAAGCAATATGCTAAGTATACACTATTCTGTCATACATAGACTATGTATTTTGTATCTGACCAGAAGGAGGGTAATCATTGTTAAGGGGCATAAGTCAGGGAAAACTTCCTGGAAAAACAGCAGCTATTTCTTTTTCAGAAGATAAAAAGGACAGCTTTGAGATGACAGATTTTATGCAAAATGGCTGCTACCTGTAGCTTAATTGTGCATTCATATTCCATAAATAATATGTTTCCACTATAGCCTTTCCTGAAACAAAGCTTCATGGAATTAAATATATATTTCCTATACTCCTAAAATGTCCTTGAAGAAGTCATAATTATAATAGGCCCTTTTTGTAAATCTAATGTTTTTTGTCATCACAAAAAAGTCAAATTAATTAAACTATATGAGAACAGAGCACCTGAAAATGACCTCCTAGAGTTAGCTGATGTCTGTAGGTAATTCTCGCAACTAAATGTATGCATGTTGTACAACAAGGGCACTAGGCGGTCAGTGGCCTTTTCCTCTGTGATCTATTCAAACTCTCCCACCTGCCTTTCACCATGTGCAGACAAAGGGAGGTCATTGAATCTCTTCTTCAGCTCCTGTTCTAAAAACTTTCAACATTTGTTTAGCAAGATTCCAATGTTTCCATTACCTCAAGGGAATAATATAGCCTAAAATAGTTCCCTAAATGTAATTCGCTTTAATTGTTCTTAATGGTAAGCAAATTTTATCAAACAATTCTATTAAAAAAAGTTAAATTTACGTTGACTATATTATTAAGGGCATTGCTTGTTATACCACACTTAAGGATCTTCTTTCTGAATATCTGCAAGAAAGCATTTCTTATGACTTGGTATTCTAAATCTTAGATAAATTAAAGAGTAGTTGCTTTTTATTCCCCTTCTTTTTAGACATTATCACTTGCATGACTGCTAGTATACTTCTGTTCCTATTGGTTGGTAGGCAAATCAGAGCTGAATTTTGACTCCCCTCCACTAAAATCTATAAATATTTATGGCATGTAACCCTATCCTTATTTTTTAAATGTTTTTTCCAAAACTCATTTACTACCCATAAGCATCAGCATTCGAACTTTGTTTTTCAACAGAATTCTAGAAGGGCGCCAGCGGATGGCATAGAGGTTACATCACTAGACTCACATATGGCCAACCTTGAATCATGTCCTGGACGTGGTAGCTTGAAAATCATGCCAGGCATGTGTGCATGTATGCCCAGGATCCCAATAAGGGAATGATGAAGCAGGGACTGTGGTGTGGTCATCCCCTATAGAGGGTGATTTCTCACTTTCTGTCTCTCTCTGTCTCTCTGGCAAGCACACACACTTAATAGCAAAAATATTTCAAAAATAAAATAAAATAATAGTCTAAATATCAAATGTTCATCAATATGGAACTGGCTAAGTAAATTGATGCAATAAAACAGTATGTGACTGCTAAAATCTTGATATCAAGTGATATTTAAAGATTTGGACTAGTACTTGCAATATATCATGAAATTTAAAATGGTAAGTCACAAAATAGCCAAGTAGAACTCTTCCTGTTATATACAATAGCTTTTGACTCAGCCACAGAAGTGCAGGGGGTAGAACACTGCTAGATGATATGATACTGAAGTCCTATGGGAGGGCCTGGGGTTCAGATCTGGGTAGCCTTGAGTACGCTGAGAACACCTGCAGGCATGGCCATGGTCCAGGCTTCCTGCAAGGCTAGAGATGTGAAGAGATTGCAGAATAATTAAACCCCATCAGTGGTATCCATCCATCTCTCTCTCTCTCTCTCACTCTCTCTTTTTCTGTTTCAAAAGAGAGAGAGAGAGAGAGGGAGGAAAAAAGAAACTTTTTTGAAAAAGGATAAGTTTAATAACCACATGCACACAAAAACTAGACATTAGAAATATCTACAATAAAATTATGATCTTTGCAGACAATGACATTACAGATAATTTCTTTCTGTTTTCTTTTTATAAATTATTTTTGCATTTTCTAAATTCTCTAAAATATTTCTAATCAGAGAAAAAAAATTAATTGCCAGAGGATATGTGTGCTTACCAGAGAGAAAGAGAAAAAGCACTCCCCCCAACACACCACAATGGAATGTGTCTATATTTCAATCCCTTTTCCTCCGTTCTTCCTTCCAGTCAAGATCCTGGGCATGCCTGCACATGCACCTGGTATCCCCGTTCAAACCACTGGGGCCAGGATTTGAACCCCAGTAGCCATGTGGGATCTGGCTCCCTTAACTATTGTGCTACAGAGCCAGTCCTCCCAAAATAAATGTTTTTAAATCCATATGAGAAACACTTGTTATTACATGTAGCAGATTAGTACTGTCTCTCAAAATAAGTCATAAAAAAAGAATTCCTGTGTCCTCAATGTGGGGTCTATTTTACTTCGATGGCAGTGGCAATGCCTAGAGATCAGTAAAAATAGCTTATAAGCAGATTCTGCATACAAATTCATCCTTTTCTTTTTATTGAGCTCCCGTGGCAGTCTGTGTTTCTTTTATAGCACTGGCCAGCTTGTCTGTATGTCTTTGGTTCCAGCCCCAGCCACCCATGAGACTGCATCTCATTTGAGGGCAAAGATGAACTGCACTTGTAGGCATTCCATAAATGTCTGTAGAGTGAGTGTGTGAGCGAGTTAAAGTCAGAAAGAAGAAAGCCCTGCTGCCAGTCAGGCCAGAATAACAGCAGACAAGATGCCTTCTCTCACAGCCAATTTTCTTGGCTGACTTTGTCTGTATAATTACTTCAAATCTGTATTTCCTTTACCTATCTCGCTTCAGCCTAAATGTTGAATATTGTATTTTCCCTCAAAGAATGTCAATAAAGATTTTATTTTTTTTCAATTACTGTTGCAGAGAATGTTTCCCTTTAGGAAAACTAAAATTTAATAACTTTTCTTCGGCAAAGTTGACGATCTCTTTATTCTCGCCATGATGACTATAGTCAATCAGGAGTCAGTTGGAAGCCAAGCTGAACATAAAGTGATTAAAAGAAAACCAAAACACAAATGCACCCTCTTGAAAATCTAATCACATTATGAAGCTCTAAGCATGAGTTATGAGGTAGCTGTGGCTGGCTGGGTTTTGATGAAGTACCTATAATTTCATATCAGCTGCCACAGGACTTTCTGACTTCTCTGTAACTTTAAAATGTGATTTACCCTGTTATCATCTACTTACACAGTCTTCAAGATCTGCCTAGGAAAAAAATAATATTAATAATATGTTAAACTGTATTGCTGTAAGATCCTTATTTTTTCACATTCATATGGTGAAATTCAAATGATAAAAATAAAGTAGGTAATTTATTAGATTTCAAAGCTCTGGCTGGTAAAATAAAAGCATTTTCTTAATTTAGGAATCCTGGCAGGAATTCATATGTTATCACCAAGTTTAAAGATATACTTCTTTTAAAAATATGTACATTACTTTTATTCAGTTTAGATTAGGAACAATTATACTTATGTAAAATTAAGTGGGTATATGGTCATGATTAATTTCAATAGATTATATTCATAATTCAACTTTTAACCTGTTTTCTCTATTATCGCTGAATGCAAAATTTTGTCTTAGGAAGAATAATTTAGTAGAGAAACAATAGAAACTAATTTCTGAGGTTGTTTTTCTGAAATGTGTTACTAGAAATTGATACCCTGACATTATAATCAGTGTAGATTTTTATTCTGAATCAATTTTCTGCAAAAAGAATTGAATGTATTGAAGAAGATTCTAACACATCTCCATTGCTACATGTAAAAAAGAAAAGCTGAACCTTTGTGCAAGGGTCACCTGGGATAGGCTAGGGACTTTTCTAGAATGAATAGCATTTAATGGTTGATACTTCATCACAATGGCATCGCTCTCTCTTTTTTTTTTTTTGAGAAGTTTTTGTTATAGGGCGCACGTGTTCGCCAGAAAGAGAGAGACAGAGAGACAGAAAGCGAGAAATCACCCCCCAGGGGAGATGGCCACGCCGCAATCCGTTCTCCTCCATTCTCCTCTCGGGATCTTGGGCACGCACACACAAGTGCCCGGCGTCAGTTTAAGCCACGGGGTCCGGGACACAAACCGCAGTTGACTACATGGGAGTCCAGCGACATAGCCATTATGCTAACTGCTGGTCCGTGGCATCTCTTTTTTAAGTCAGCTCTTTCCAAGATATCCTTATTTCTAGTGAATAGGCTTGTAGAACCACCTGGTTGGGTGTCACCTGTCTGCATTGCCTTGTCATTCTTCAAGACATAGGCTTTGGAGAAAGCATCCTCCAGGCTACGATGGACCTTCCTTCTCAGTGTTCCCATAGGCTTTGCAGCCTAATTATGTAATTAATCACTCCATTCTTCCAACCAACATGGAGTCCATTTTATGTCAGATACAGTAGGAAGCTCCAGGGATGAGGACAGAGGATAAAGTAAGACATGAGCCCTCTCGTTATATTGCTTACAGATGTAGAAAACAAGTACCAATAGCAGCTTTGGGCGGGGGGGAAACACATATGGCATGCTCTACTTAGGGTTTAAAAAGAAATCCTCAAGAATGAGTGAGAGAAATATTTCCAAAGAGGCATAATAAAGATTTAGATCACACCAGAGAGTAGTGGTTCAAAAACCATAATTTAGGGGCTGGATGGTGGCACAGTGGTAAAAACATGAGGCTCTGCAAAGGTGGATGCACGTAGGAGAGTTCTAAGTTCATGTCCAGAGAGTTCCCTGAGTACTCCAGGCAGGGGTGTGCCCGTGATCCAGGGTTGTGAAATTGGGGTGGATCTGGCATCAAGACCCTATCGGGAGTGCTATCTCTGTCTTTCTTGCTTTGGGAAGAAATAAACTTTAAAAAAGAGAGAAAAACAAAATTAATGGGCAAGTGGGGAAATGAAGGGATGATTTAAAAGAGTGGGATATTGTAAATCTTCTAAGTTATAGTTAGGATGTTATCTGAAGGGCAGAGAAAAGCCTTAAGCAGGGAATGTCATTAAGAAATACACAATGTGGAAAGTTTAATCTGTTAAAGGTGTGCGGAACAAAAGGACAGTCAGGACCTAGTTAACAAACTGTCCATGATGGGCGAGGACGGTGACCCAGGTGAGCATGAAAGTGCAGGGATCCAAAGTGCTAGGCAGAAGCCAGAAGTGCTTCAGAGGTGGGAAGGGCAGGACTTTCCCATCAAAGCAACTGTCTACCATGTTCTCTTGTCATTCTGAATTACTTTTGCTTATTTTGCTATATCTTCTGTGTAGCTTGCGTGTTTTACAGACATTTTAAAATACCTAGAATTAACTCATTGCTTAACACATTTTAGGTGCTTAGTACACATTGAGGAATAAGCCTTAATTGATTCTATGTTGTAAACAGTCTTTGAATGATGTTATTGTTGGTATAGCTGTGCCTTTAGAAAACGGTTTCACTGAAATTGTTAAGATAAACGAAGCTGTGATTTGAGTTGCCAACTATGTAATGGTTTTTCATGTTTAATTTTCTGTTTCTACATTTTAAAACAATAATGAAGTCAAACTTCAGAACAAAAGTGGCTCCTCTAATTATATTGTATATGCATATGAATTGTTTGATAAAGCCCCCAAGGCCTATATTCCATACTCTATCTCCAATAGGATTATTCCAATTTATTTCAGAACTTTCTTTAGCATTTACACGCACACATATACACACAGATTTTTTTCTCTTTTATTCTTCTCTTTTAGTAAAAAGGTGATTATGTACTGTATATAATTATATAACTTAGTTTTAAAAAATACCTATCATGGATATCTTTTTATTTAGAACATATATTTTACCTTCTTTATCAGCTGCAATTTATTCTAGAGACAGAAGTAACATGGTTTTATCATTCCTCTAAAAATGGGGATTTAAGTTATGTCTATTTCATTCAATATCATAAACAATGTTAAAAAGGATATCTTTGTATATATATTTAATTTCTATAGGACAGATAACTAGAAATAGGTTTGCAGAATCTAAGAATTTATGTGCATTAAAAGTATGTGTGTGCAGGACCAGCAGTTAGCGTAATGGCTATGTCGCTGGACTCCCACGTAGTCGACCGCGGTTTGAATCCTGGACCCGGTGGCTTAAACTCACGCCGGGTACATGTGCCTGCGTGCCCAAGATCCCGAGAGGAGAACGGAGGAGAAGGGATTGCGGTGTGGCCATCCCCCCTGGGGGGTGATTTCTCGCTTTCTGTCTCTTTGTCTGGCAAGCGCACGCACCCTATAGCAAAAAAAAAAAATCTCTCCAAAAAAAGAAAAAAGAAAAAAAAGTATGTGTGCATTTAACTATGTATGTGTTTATATATACATCTATATTCTAATTAGGCACATGTAATATATTGTATGCATATACAAATTTATAATACATACAAATATATATAGTCAAATTGCCCTCCAAAAAAATGTGTGCCAATTTATTCTTCAACCAGTAGTGTAAGAGTATCCAGTTTTCCTTATCCTCATTAAAACTAGAGAAGATGAAAGAATTATTTTCATCTCTTTCAATGTTGTTATGTAGATGGGTACTTTTTTAGGCTTTACTTGCAAATCACTTATTCACTCTTTGGCTGTGTCTATTCTGCCATTCTGTTATTCAGTCATTTCCTTAGGGAGGGTGTGTATGTGAGTGCATGCACACACACTGTGTTGAAGAAAAAAGCCCATACAAAGAGAGAGTGATTTTTTTTATAGAAGTCTATTGTTTTGGGTACAATACTCTCTTGCATGTCTCTGCAGTTAATAATTAGCAACAGTGTTTAAAAATAATTCTAGTTAGATTCTGACAGAGTCTTTCCTCTGAAATAGGCACTGCTTTTTCTTCACAGTATTGGTGTTTCTTATATGAGGGGTCTTCAAAAAATTTGAGGAAAATGTATATTATGATAAAACTATGCATGGATGTTTTAACAATCTACACCAAATAAACTCATACTAATTCCGTTTTTCCACAAACTTTTTCAGGTCCTCTTGTGTACGGTTCCTGTAAGCATTCATATTTATTTATACACACGTCTTGATTGATCAATGCAAATAGCTGGAACATATGTCATTGGCCTCTATGCAATTCTGCTTCATTGGGAGACCTCTTGCTGAAATTGGTGCACTGGCTCCAGGGCTTAGTGGAGAGAGATGAGCAATGCTTAAAGTCGTTCAGATGTGTAACTGAGGTCAAGAACTCAGGCAAACTGGGAACTCTGGGTGTGACAGCAAGACTTATGCTACTAGATACTTGGCAAAATGCAATCTGACTGTGATCTTAGTTTACGTTATAGAGAATAGTTTTACTTTTTGTTGTTTTGTTAGTAAGAAGGCAAATATATAACAAAGAGGAAAGAAAATAATACCTTTTTCCCCCAGTGAAAAATTTCACATTACTATAACGAGGCTTTTAAAACTATGCCTATTCCAAGATTTACTGCTATTAAAACACATGTCATCTTTTTAATGCATGGGATATGTCGGTTATTGTTGTCTCCTGTATTACTGGATCATAGTAACTGCAACTATACTCATTTCTTTCTTAGGTATTACCATAATCTGTATTAATTGTGGATATTTGATTGGTTGAATATTCTTTTCCTGTCTCTTTAGTAGCTATATAAAAAGCAAGACCATGTCTCTCTTACTTACTGTACATCAGAAATAGAAAAGCCAAGAAAATAGACATGGCAGCTGTCATTTTTACATGACTTTGTCCTGCTTGCTTAGAAGAAAGTTGTTTCTATGACATCATTCTACTTCCTACTTTCGCAAATATCCCTAACATTTTAGGAGAAAAATAGTGTTCATGCAAAATAATGTCCATTTTGATTACCATTGAAGACTAGAGTGTATTGTTGTTGTTATATAAGCATCTGTTTGAATGTAATGAAATCCCAAAGCCTGCTGATAATTGGGTTTATGTGAGAGAATAAACATCGGCCGCATTAGAAATAACATTGTCATTTTCTCCATGCCCCACATAGCATGGTTTCCCGAGATAGGGAAAACCATATTTGTCAGACATGAAATTTATGTTCCTATGGAAGGGGCACCTGACATTATAATGAAACCCACAAAAGCATGCAAAGGGGTTTGGAAGAAAACAGAATGTTCCAAAGTGTAGAAATAATTGATGGAATCATAATAATGCTAATTTTAATAACAATCAATCTATGAATGGGCTGTCAGCCTCACTCTCCAGCACATTGTGCTCTTATTTATGATGAGTCTGATGTAATTGGAAGTATTTTTCAATTAAAAATGCATGTAGAACTTGGAAAAAAGAAATGCTTCTTAGGTGGCTGGGCGGGCATTGAACATTCCTACGGCTTCCCAAGCTTTCAAAAGGACAAATCGCATCTCCGTGTGCATGTGGCAGCAAGACCATCCAGAGGGTCTACTGCTGCAGCCGGAAGGGGCAGCAGTGCCAGCTCTTCTTCTCCAGTTCTAATTCAGTAAAAAGGATTCTGCCTAACACTCAGATTTATTTTATATAAAGTGTACACTCAGGCCTCACAGATGAGGTCTGAAATACCCACTGGGCACTCTCCATGAGACAGATGGTCTCGGCCTTGGCTACCTGTCGCAGTTGGTCTATGGTCTTTCCAAATGATACTGCCTGGCTTTTGGTTCTTATGTGGATGAGCCCAGGGGTAGCCTTTGGTTCACACTGGCACAGAGCAAGAGGCTTTTACAGTCTGGAAACTCCACGTTCATTCTCTGTGCCTTCCACATCATAAACTGTCTTCTTTGTCTACCTGATTGAGATTGAGGCCACACACTAACATTGCACTCATAGTGTAAAGGAGTAAGTATGTGAGATAAGGAGTCACAAAACAAAACAAAATTCTGTGCCCTCATACAGAGCTTGGGTGCTAAGGGAGGAAATATTTGTCAGCCTCAAGTGTTTGGCTATTTTTCTACATTTACTACGTGAGAAGCAAAGGCAGTATTTAGTTAAGATACTTTATTGTAAGAATAAAGTATGTCATATGCTATTTTAGGTCCTTAAATTATCTTCTTCCATTACCAGAAGTACTTCTTCCATAAGTAATAATAGTAGTAGTTATTATAACACTCTTTACAAGAATATCCTTCTTTATTGAACACTTACTAGATTTAACCATCTTTATATGCATTATATTAATCTGTGAAAGTTACGTTAATCAGTATCCAAGTGCTATTAATATCACTACAATATAAATGAGAGAAACTATGACATGTAGACCTAAGTTCTTTAGTCCAGGGTCACATGACTTGTATGCAGAAAGGCCAAACTGAGACCCCCACTAAGATCTTCTAGAATCTGGATAATCAGTTTTCAATTTGTGCTCAATTCTGTCTTGATGACTCCCTTCCTAGGGTCATATTTTAGAAAGAGACTAAAGACCTCACATGGAACCAGTAGTCCACAAAGGTTAAACCTTCCTTCTCCTCACCGTCACACGTTGCATCTTTAGAAATCAACTTGAGGGAACCAGCAGTTAGCGTAATGGCCATGTCGCTGGGCTCCCACGTAGTCGACCGCGGTTCGAGTCCCGGACC